>OX422216.1:281385662-282585662 GCA_949130495.1 Sambucus nigra | reverse complement strand
ACTGAATTCCGGTTTATTATCATAGACGTCTCTCCAAGGAAATTTCATCAAGAGTTCTTTAAGAGCAGATTGAATGTAATTACTAAAAAACACCAAACCCGAGCAATTTATGGAACTAAGAAGAAAACAGCGAGGAGATGGGATGAATAAACTATTGTGTGATTGTGCAACTTCAAAACAGCTTACCAGGAAAAGAAAGAACAATATCTAGGAATATAAAATACTTGTTCTTTCAAAGGAAACAAAGACACAGTATGAAGAAAACAGAACGGAGAAAAGGATAGGTACAAAGAAATAGAAAAGAAGGAGAACAGAAAGAGGGAATTTAGGAGAAGATAAATTAAAGGAAGGGAAATAATACTCAAATTTCAAAGCATAAAAAAGAGCTGGACCCTTACATCTCTAGCATAGAAATAGGCAAACGAAAAACCTAAGAATAGAAACTATATCAGGATCCTTGAATACAGAAACTAAATAAAAAATGAATCTCACAAATCAAGCTGATTCCATCAATTTAACTTAAACATATATGCGCCGAATCTATCAACCAGTTTTGGGGTCTTATATTGCTCCCCTGCCGGAAAAAAGTGTGAGCCCATTTATGCTCCTCATCAATAGAGTTCAGTTTTGGGAGGGAGAAATAAACAAATATATAGTTGCTGGGTTCAGTTTTCTTATCTAGGTCAAACCCAAAGCCTTGTAAGTCACTCGCACTTGGAATAAAATTATAAACTACAACCCTCTTGTTCAAATATACGAGTTCCACAACACAAAATAAGATTTATTAACAGCTAGGGCACTAATATCATCCATTAATCAATCGATCCCCTGTTTTGCCTTTTTCTGGCCATGATGGAAATCACATCGCCATGGCTATTAGCAGCACATATGTCTTGTTGCCTAAAGTTTTGGATGAGGACACCCGAAATGTCTTCATTACATATCTGCCTCCAATAAAGTTATATGGTTCTTAATGCGTTTTGAAATATTATCTTGCGTGTAAGTGTGAATCGCTAAACAGACCATTTAAGATCTCAGTGAATGGTAGTTTTCGGAGATCATGTAAATTCAGTAAGTTGCTTATATTCCTTGATCAACACAAAAGGTTGTTATTTTTCCTCAACTGTGTGAAATTAAATTCAAATACAAATCTTCAGTACAGGACAAAAAAAATCTTAAGAGATAGGAATGTACCAAAGCAATATCGATGCTGGTGACTCTAAGAAGCTCATCTGGACAAACAAGATAGCCAAACAATACCCATTCCCGATAAGAAGTAACATTTGCCAAGTCTTGAGCTCTCTGGAAAGAAGAAAAATCTCAAAAAAGTTTAACACACTCATGCATGAGAGAGAGAGAGAGAGAGAGAGAGAGTGAGAGAGAGAGGACACGAGATTGCATTGTAGTTATAGACACGTAATTCTCTTGCATAATAAGGGAGCACACAGTTAATATTATTAAAGAGAACATTGAGCTTTGAGTAAATTAAAGACATTCTAACAATTTTTGACATCGAGCGTGATAAGAGTATACCATTGGGTGTGCAGAATTTGTAAGGATGTCAGGATATCGAGGATGAAATGGACTTAGAAACCCCTCATTTCTCAGCTTCCTCGTATCTGTAGATAAAAATATGATGGGACCCACGGCCTCCAAAACCTGAAAAGGAATATAGGGACTCTTTGTTATCGTGTGTCCTTGTGATTACTAGTTACTGCATCAGATTTCAGGCAGAAAAGGAAGTAATGAAATTAAAACTAGAGGAGTACCATAAGCATAAAGTAACCAGCAACCACACTACCAAATCAAGAAAATAGTTTCAGACATAGAGGCATCACATGAAACCTATGCAACAAGGACACTTCAATTTTATCATTTTCTACTGTGACAGACTATTTCAGGTAGCAACTTTTGCATCGCATTTCATTTTTGGTACAAAGAAAACATTTTGTGATACTGATACGTGAATAAGCATTCTTGCTACAAAGTTATTGGGAAAGTAAGATACCAACGAATAAGATTGACTGCTTCTACCTATATGACAACTGGAAGTTTTTGTTTTAATTTATTCACACGAGTTCAGCTAATACCGACTCAAGACTTGACATGAACCTCTAACAATAAGTGGTACGCATAATTCAATAAAACTAACCTAAAGGGCACGAAAGGCTTTATGGAAAACTCCGAACGTCTCTAGAAACTTGAGAAGATTCGAAGAGAGATTAAGCATGTGTGTATTAGACATAAATACTGAACACGAGAGACACACACACACAGGAAATTTAATGTGCAATAATAAATTCATTTATAAGGGGGAAAAAGCATTTAAACTAGATACGAGACAAATGACCTCTCCAATACGAGGGCTGACAAAATTCAAGTCTTCATGTAACCCTTTCAATGGTGGATCATATGAGTCTATGAATTGAACCAACCTGTGATTCAGGGGAAAAAAGGGAATATATCAGCTCAGCATATTAAAATCTCCCCCATAGCATGTCAAGGCAAAATCATAAATGGGATATATTATATTTACATGTTCAATGTCCATAGTGTCATTGTTATAAATACAAGTAGATATTGATGACCACTTGATCAGTAATTGTAATCCCATTTATCATTAATCACATTTAAAAGCCTGGCTAATGTCTAGAAAGAACACTATGACGTAAAGGCAAATGACAAACATCAGCTTAGAATGAAAAATTGACCATCAGTTCTATAGAGGAGGTACCAAGCTCAATCCCTCAAAGTGTGTTTGGACCAACACAGGTGTACCCATTGGTTTAGTAAGTTACGCAAGTATTGACGAAAAGTATGCAACAGTACCTATCACCCTCCGGGAAAGAGTATCAGGATTAAAATCTTGGTTGCAAGGCGATGCGTATAAGTTAATATTTAAAAAAAAAATCCATAAGAAACACTCAGATTTATCCTGATTAAAGGTATCACAGATCATGAAGTTTTTGTCAATTATTTTGCAAAAGGAGGACACTGTTTCCCAATTAGTGGACATTGATATATATAGTCCCTTACCCATTGTTACAGTTTTTCTTTTCTTTTTAAATAACTCGGGGTATCAAGGTCTTGAGAGCATCTGATTAACTATGAACGGTGCATCTAGACCCTGTAATAAGCATACATTAGGGCACATTATGGGATCTGACCCCAAGGGAATTTGAACTCAACACATGCCTAGGGTTCTTTACCCATTGCTTCTCAAAGTCCGAAAAGAGCAATTTCATCCTTTTATTTATAGAAATGATCCCAATGTAGGGAGCCACCCTTTCATCCAAGGCAGAGAACGATACTTGATGCTTAATCTAGATAAGACTGAGGAAGATATGCACATAAGTTGTTCAAACTTTTAACGAGTTTTAGTGTTTCATAAAGGAGACTACAAGAACCTTTGAACTTTTTAAGTAACAAGGGAAATAAATGGGTTAACAACTTGTAGATTAGCTCAAATAGAGCAATATTTATTCACTTGCTGAAAATGCATGTTTTTGACAATAAGAAAATTTCGCGACAATACATTAGATTAATCATACAGATTACTGGACCAACAGAAGTGATGATGATAGTTTGAAGCAATAGAAAAAAGGGGTAGGGAAGAAGAAAAAGAGCCCTTGCCGATGATAAAAATCGCAGTCTCTGTCATTTCTCAACATGGCATGCAAAAGGTTGTACAATTGTAGCATCATTTTCCTTGGTATCTGTTATGAAAGCATCATATCGATATGTTAGGGATATGGAAAGCATATCTATGCAAATATGTCCATGATCTTACGCATATACAAGTTGAAGAAATCAATAATAAAATTGTCAGCTAAAAGAATAACAAAAGAACAATACATAGAGTGTGGACTTGCCTTCTCAGCAAAGAGATTGACACGAACGAAGGAACAAAAGAGGTCCATAAATCCATGCAATATGAGAGAGTTCTGATGAGGCTGCAAGAGAAGTCACCTAGCCATTAGAGATATAATTAGAAACATGGAAAACATTAAAATGGCTACTCTAGCCTTCTTGCATCCGATAAGTTTTAGCAATTATAATAATTTGCTTCTTCAGTTCCCATGAGAGAAACCAGAAAACCAGGTCAATTACAGGCATCATTCTCAATGTTCTTTACAAAAAATCTAGATTTTGTGTGGTGATCAAAAAATGATTACATAACTCACCAACAAGGTGATTACTGTACTGCTAAGATCCAATATGAGTCGCAGAGCCTGTTCTCGAAATGCCATTAGGTCAAGAAGCATCTGATAAAAAAAAGGAAACTGTTTACAAGAAATGTACAAGTCACATTTAATTTAAGAACTACATCACCGTATTATAAAAGAAATAACATCATCATCTAACACAAAAACTACCTCTTTTTTACCATCCCCTTAAAAGTATTGGTGGTAATACAGTCTAAACTGAAATTTAACCACCATCTTGGTGCGATGGCAAGTGCCCTCGCCCAAGCTACGGTTAGTCTCGGTTCGAGACATGGGAGCAGCCTCTCCATATATGAGGGTAAGGCCATCCGATTTGCCTCTCCCAAACCCTGCACTTATGCGGGAGCCTTGTACACTAGGTACAACCTTTTTTATATGGGTGGCCCACCTATGAGCTGGTAGAGTTATTAATTGGAAGAGGGCGGGCATTTTATAATCTACTTCCTCAATTAGAGGGATATTATTAGCTAGGTGATGCATACCTATTATTTTATTGTTTACCTTTTTTTAGTTATTTACCATATTTCGGTATCTTGTATTGTAGGGCCTATAAAAGGCCCTCCTGTCACCTAATCACTTTAATGAGAATGAGAAAGAAATCTCATTTATTTCTAATTATTGGTGGTGGCGGTGGTGTCATGTAAATCGCTCTTACTAATTCAGATCAAGGTAGTAAGAGATCTTGGTTCAATCTGGGTAGTATTAGAGTTGTGCTGTGCATAAGAGTTGTGAAAAAAGCTCGGAGGAACTATTGTAGGACAAAACCTCCAAAACCTACCCTCATTGCCACTGGTCAAGTGACCTAACACTCAGCCGGCGTGGTCAGCTTTTGCTTGGTGACCTGCTGCTATTGTCCCACCTGCAGCCCCAGTCAGCAGCTCGTGGCCCCTCCTTCCTCAGCCCCAGCATCAGCCTTCTATAGCCACCATAACACCCTTATTAACGCCGAAACTCATGTATCCCCTCAAGGGGTTTGCCCTCCCGCCAGCGGCCCCCAATGAATCCCGACTTCTCCCTAACCCCTGCCTATGGATAGTGCTACCTGTTGCCTCTCATCTCTGTGACGTAGTGGAAGAATGTGGTAATCCAGGGCATGCCGAGTCCTATTAGGAGATTAAGGAACTAGTCTGTGAATGAACGATTATTTTTACTGCTACAACATGGTGTAGGGATACAGGTATGGATTTATGGAGAGAAACTCAGTTTATATTTATTTTTTCATTTCTTTCTATTTTCTCGGTTTTATTTTCTGTTTTTATTTTCTCGGTAGTCAATGAGGACGAATAGGCCAAGGAGGGATTTTGGGGTTTTAGTTTGGGATAAGAAGTATCTCCTGGTAGTTGCTTTGTTTATCTTTATTTCCTTTATGACGATCATGACTAGTAGTTGCCTAATTGAAGGATGATTGTGATCTCTTTTCATTATTAAACAACAGCGATTTTGAAGCATTGTGGTTGCATGCAAGAGTAAATTCTGTTGCTACG
Organism: Sambucus nigra; assembly: GCA_949130495.1. Taxonomy (NCBI): domain Eukaryota; kingdom Viridiplantae; phylum Streptophyta; class Magnoliopsida; order Dipsacales; family Adoxaceae; genus Sambucus; species Sambucus nigra. The sequence continues at coordinate 282,579,952 of OX422216.1, read as the reverse complement.
TGTTTTGAGTACATGACTACAGGTGTTCACGAGTACTTGTATCTCCGTAACCAAAAGGCACACCAAAAGAAACATGCAAAAACTGATGAGTCTCTCCCTCATGACGCGCAATATTATTTTTGATGAAGGAAGCATCATTACTCAAGTGGCTAGCCTTGACAAACGGTTTGATTCGACGAAAGCAGCTGACAGCAGGCCTAGTCCGAGCCCCATCAGAACACCCTGTGGGCAACGCGTCCCTAGCTTCAGCTGCAAGATGGGACGGGAGAGGGCAGTGCACATTGAACAGGACCCCGTGAGTGGATGGATACTATTGCTGACAAAAGCGCACCTCTCAATGATGACACGGCAGCAACGAGTGGTTGTGTGCACCTGTGACGGTGTCATCAAGCAAGGTAATTCCAACGATGTTTATCAAGGGGATGGTCTGCAGTTCATTGGAGGCATCATCATGAAGCCAATATCAAGGAAAAGCGAGTCATACCCACTCTTGTCAAGAACTTCCATGATAAGTTTGCGGCAAGAGAGAGAGGTCGGGTCGAGAAGGTTGTGGGAAAAAGACCAATGAATTCGGATATATAGGCCATGTTTATTGAGGGACTCCCGTCCCAAAAGATGAAAAAACAACCAAGCGACACCCATTCGTACTAATTAGCTCCCTGGTCACAGGGATGGAGCTACATAGGGCCATTGGGGGTTGAAGCCGTCACAACTTTTTGATAAAAAAAAATACATATATAGGTATTTACAAAAATATAGGTGTAAAACAATAATTTTTAAAATGTTTTGGGGCATATGTAGAAATAAGCAAAACTTTCATTTAACATGCATCGATCTAAGCTAACCGTTTACAAGAGCAACAACCGGCCTCTCCCTTTCATTTCAACACTAAGCCCTCACTTTCATTTTCCAACATCTTGCTTCCTCCTCTCTTCTTTGCCTCCCTCCCACCGTAGGCCAACCTTGACGCCACCAGCGTCTCTCTCTCTCTCTCTCTCTCTTTCTATATATATATATATAATCTAAATTATGTTTCTATCTAGACTCCACATATCTCTAAACTATTTTTTTTTTTTGGGGGGGGGGAGGGGAATTGGGAGTCAATTTGAGGTTAATTTATGTTTCTCTCTCTCTTTATTTATGTTGATATTTTGGGGTTTATTTAGGGTTATATGGTTAATATTTGTTAGAGTTTATTTTAACGTTATTGTTAGTTTATATTTTAGGGTTAATTTTAGGGGATAATTATGGATATTGTTGGTTTAAATTTGGGGCTGAAATGTTGGTTAAATTTGAGATGATGAAATTATGTTTGTTGTTAAAACAATTAACTCATTGAGATTTAAAAAAAAAAAAAGCTATGCCTTGTTTCTCTCCCTCTATTTATATTGATGCTCAATATTTGGGTTAATTTTAGAGCTAATTTTTGTAAGGGTTAACTTTAGGGTTGACGTTAGGATTAATTTTAGGGATTATTGGTTTAAATTATAAATTGGATTTTTAATTTGTGCTTTAAAATCTTTAATCAAATAATATATGTTTCTCTTTCCATTAGATTAAATAAATTACGTCATTTTTTGGTAAATATCAAATATAAACTCAAAAAATTCGGCAAGCCCCCGAAATCGCCATTAAATTAGCCCCCACTCTTGAGAATTCCTGGTTCCATCCTTGCCTGTGACCACTGTATTTATGATAGAGACAATGAGCAACACGTGAAAAACTGAGTGCAAAGCAACGTTTAGATCCACTAAATTTGGGTGAATTTGAAAAAGGAAAGGTCCGAGTACAATGCCCATCACCTTGAGAAGGATGATCATTGGGTCCCCTAACTCAGCTTTCATTCGACTATGAAAATCGGTTTGAGGATGGTAACAAGAACAATCGGATTTGTTTTCGTTGCAATTAAATGGGCCATGTGGTTAGTCAATGCTAGACTAAGAAGTCAGCCAAGCAAAAAACTCATCAAATTATGCAAATCAATTCCAGGCAGCAGCGTGCCATTGCAATACAGGCCAAAAACCATGTGGTATAGGGAAGAGTGGACAATTATACGAATGTGAAAAGGAGATTGACAATGGGGAACCAAGTGGGAAAAGTAATATGACTTTGACGCTCTGTATACTTGAGAATGCGATGCAAAGCAATATACGCTTGGATGTCCCAACTTTCAACCGCCGAACGACACCAGATGATTTTTTCGATTTTTTCGATTGGTTGGATGCGATGGAGAAGGTCTTTGACTAAAAAAGTATAGACACTAAATGTGCTAAATTTGTTGCAAAATACGCGTGGGTTTGGGCGATATGCAAAGATACACTAATTAAAGAGCCCAAAAAATTTCAAAAAAAAAAAAAACTTAAAATTTTAAAAATATAAGATTAATAATGTGGACCAATTAGATAAATTCAAAATCATCATTTAATATAGCATTATCTAATTGAGTATACTGACGTGCGTCGTATTTCTCAGTTTCAATATTTCGCAATAAATCAACAGTAAGTTATTAAAAATGATTGGAACCATCATTAGAACTCCAGAGTTATTTCATATCCATCTTCTAAACCATCATGTAATATGCATAGTATTATCAAAGTGATTACAAATATTAATAATTTTTTTAAATATTATTAGTGTCTTAAGAAACAGTATTATTTTTTTTAAATGGAAGAACAAATTTTAAGAAATTAGTAAGAAATAGAACTAACTTGTTCAAAATGGAAAACAAAGTAAACATGTACAAAAAAAAAAATTTAAACATAACTGAGCTGTAAACAGTTTTTATTTTGTAAGAAAAAAATGAATTTAAACATAAGTTAGTTGTAAACATTTTTTTGTAATATTTTTATACGAAATTGAATTGTAAATAATTTTATTTTGTAACTTATAAACAAAAGTTAGCTTTTAAACATTTTTTAGTTTGTACAAAAAAGAACGAACTTTTAAAGAAAAGTTGTTGTAACCATTTTTTATTTTAAATATTAAGTGAGCTGTAAACATATTTTATTTTGTACAAAAAAAATAAGGGTGTTGGTAAGGGCACTCTCCATTTTTAGTTTGGGCACTTATTAAAAAGTTAAAATTTGTTTACTATGTTAATTAGTAAGGACACTCTCTCATTAACCCAAGCTTCTCCTTTATCTTCACCCTCTACCCACCTCGTGTAAAATAAATTTTGGATCTCATTGTCTCTAGATTATTGTCTCTAGATTATACATTCTAATCCCAAACTTCTCCCTACTTTCTCAATTATTCTTCTCAATGATTTTCTCTCACATTACCCATTGAGACTTTGAGGCTTACTTATTTTTGGTAATAATTTCACTTGAGGTGCTTGATGAATTGCTTCATCAAAATTCTTCACGTTAGAATTTTCAAGCCCATACCATAATCACCAGACATTTGGGACCGCCCAACAAAAAGCTTATAGTGGAGTGCATTTAATTAACATTATCAAGTCCATACCACTCCACCAGACACAAAATGACTGAAAACTTGGTCACTCCCATTTACACTCACCCTTTCCACGGTTATTCAGCATTGACCACCCAGCTGTATACTGTTTGGTGTTCCCTTGGATAGTTAGATAGCTAAAATTTGTTTATTTCTATCTCAAGATTTTCTACTGTGTCTGTGTGTCTCCCTTCACTTACTTCAAATTTTACTAAATTCAACGTTCTTTCATCCCTATATACATAATTATTCATGTAGTAGTTGTGTCATCATTTAATTTATTTTGTCAGAATAATGAACCAAACCACAGAATTCAATCAACAAGTGGAAAATGGGAAACCTAGTAGATTTAACATATTGTTTCAAAGTTGAGCTTAATCTTGAGATTTAACATACTATTTAATTTGGTTTACCCCTTTTCTTTGATTTTTTAATAGCATTGTTGTTGTATATTGTCCATCCGAAAGCAATTAAGTGTTCTTGAGATTTAACATGTTGTTTCTTACTTACTGTTATTATCTATCTTAGGAAGTGCCCTTAACAAAAGTAAAATTCTTTTGTTTAACTTTTATCTCTAAGTGCCCAAATTAAAAATGGAAAGTGCCCTTACTAGCACCCAAAAATAACCTTTTAAGAAAAAGTGAACTTTTACGGCTTGTAACATACAAATTGCGAAATACGTCGACGGAAAGGCGTATAACCCCCATAAAAAAGAAACGTAAAACTAATTTGCAAAGGAAACCATCTGCGAAACCAATGAAGGAGATGCACCGCCTGATATTCTCAACGGAAAGGGGTCTCCGATGATATTGAAAAGGAAGGAAACTGAGTTTACTAACTCAGCCTAAATATCTACAATCTAGTGTGTTGTGGCCAATATATCGGTGATATATCTTGGAATCAACAATATCTCGGCGATATTCCCTGATTCTTCCTATTCTCGCCTATTAATTAAATCGTGCCTCAGAATCATCTCACCAGGCAGCGAAAACGAGTCAAGTCAGCATATACCGAGTTTACTCAACCGTGATTTGAATCATGTTTGGCATTGATCCTTTGATGAAAAACAAAAAAAAAATGAACTTAAAAGAGAGCCAATTGCAGATCACCACAAACGAACTATGTAGTGGCTTAAATGATTGAATAAAAAATGCTTTAAATAAATATAATAAAATTTAAGTATTGACAAAACTACTACTCAACATCACAAATGGGCTTCAAACATAATTTTATTCCAACAAAATGGAAGAAAAACACGGACTATGTTGCAAGAACTCTAGTGTGTTGGACTCTAGGTGTTGCCTTTTTTGAATCCCCAGATCGAAGACGACAAAGATACCACTATTTATTCAAATCATTTAGTATTCTTATTTTATTTCTTAGACAGCATATGATGTTTTTATGTAAGATGAGCTTCTTAGTGTTTGATTTCCTAGAATATCTCTGTCATCTTCCTTTCTTTTTATTTATTGTTTTACCATCAAATTTACAATTTCTTTATAAGTAATCAAAATTTATTATTTTACTAGCACAAGCTCGTCTTAACCAATGTTTAAAAAGGCGAAAGGCGAGAAGCGAGGCGAGGCGAGGCGTTTTAGTCCCGACGAGCCTCGAGGCGTAAGCCTCACCGAAAAGAAAAAAAAAAAGAGCAAAATAATATTAAAAAAATACTAATAAAACCATAAAAATAAAATAACAAAGAAATATAAAATAAAACTACAAAAAAAGCATCCTTGAGGGCTTTCTCACGTAGTTTGACATTTTTTTGTCCCCTCAGATAACTTTTTAAAAAAAAAAGTAATTTAAGAAAATCAATTTTAACATATTGGTTATTTTACAATATGACAATAAATTAATCAATGCAAACTCATATTGGCAAAATCAATTTTTTAGCTTCATTCACATAGTGGTTATTTTATAATATGACAATAAATTAATCCATGCAACTTAACAAGCAATTTTATTAAAAAAACATTGATTTTCAAGCTAAGATTAAAAAAACAGCAATTTAATTAAAATAATAATAAAACATATCAACCTAAATTTATTTTAAAAAATAGCAACCTTTAAAATATATTCAGTTTAGTTAAAGAAAACATATTAATCTAAGTTGAAAACCAAAAAACAGAAACCTTTAAAAAAAAACATAACCTTTTAAAAAAAAGTCATATTGAAGTTAATTTAGTACATTTATTTCAAACAAAATCAAATTGACAAAATCAGTTTTTTAAGTTTCATTAACATATTGGTTATTTTTTTAAAATTTCTCTCAAGTTATTATAGTAAATAGTATAAGTTAAGTGTAGTTTAAGAAATAAAAAAAAATAAGAGTTAGTAGATTAAAACAACATTTTTTTTAAGTTAAGTGCAATTTTAGAAAAATGAAGAACTTTAACCTTTAAGAAAACAGACTTAGTGATCGAAGAAGAAAAATATTTTTTTTTTTCTTTCCCGCGCCTCAGTAAAAAGGCGTGAGGCGCATCGAGGCGTGAGGCGCATCGAGGCGTAAGCCTCAAATTCAACCCTGAGGCTTAAGCCTCGAGGCGTAAGCCTCGAGGCGTAAGCCTCAAACGCCTTTTTAAACATTGGTCTTAACTCCATCGTCTAAAGCACATTTCAATATCACATATAACAAGATTTCCTTTTTTATGCTCTGGCTTTATCCTTTGACAGAAACTAGGGGTGGCAATTCGGTGAACGGGTCGTGTTTCGGGCCGACACGACAAGGTTTTTTCGGACACGAACACGACACGACACGAATTCGTGTTTTTTTTAGTTGACACGAACACGACCCGAATAAAAAATAACACAGCACGACACGACACGAATACCAGATTTTCTTAAATTTCATGCCTAAAAAACATGATAACACGACACGATTCATAATTAAGACACGAACACGACACGACTTGGTGTAAAAAAAACACGACACAAACACGAAACATCGGGTCAATTTCGGATCGTTCCGTGTCGTTTTTTCGTGTCGTTTCTAAAATTGTCACCCCTAACAGAAACCAATAAATGGAACCTAAGAGAGAACCAGTTGCGCTCGAAGCAGAAAATTATGCAGATCACCACAAAGAATTACTGTGGCTTAAATATATTAAACAAAAAAAATAAGATAAAATAAATTTCAAGTGTTGACAAAAATACTCAAAATGGTCTTCAACCTTTATTTTATTCCAACAAGATGGGAAAAAATACCGACTATGTTACGAGGACTCTGGTACGTGTCTGGGCGTTATATTTTTCTAATTCCTGAATCAAAGACAACAAAGACACCACAAGATATTCAAATTATTTAGTATTCTTTTATTTCTCATACACCGTGATATTTTTATGTGAGATAAAATTGTGAAAAGTTTTGGAATGTTCGTTGATTCCGTGACATGACCATGTATTTAAGTCCTTCAGCTTTATGCCAGTGTGCAGTAAGTAATGTTGTCTCATCTTCTTTGGATCCCAACAAAGCTTATGGATCATCTCCACGCCTCGTAGATCCAATTAAAGACCCTAGGCTTTTGTTTGACCTAGAAACCATTGTAGGCTTGGTTTGGACTCTAGACAACTTAGGTTTGGGTGCATTCATTCTTATTTACTGTCATATTAAATGTTTTTTTTATTAATTTGTAAATTAATTTAACAACTTAATTTATAATATTTCACATGTATGGATCGAAGAGCGTTCAATCAATCCAAAAGTCGATGTTTGTTTCAGCTTTTGATTGATCCATATGTTACATGGGTCCATCCAAACACTAAATGGGTCCAGATGTTCTAAGAATTTCTACTATTTTGGATCGATCCAAAGAACAATTGGATCATTCCAAGTGGCCAATTTTTATACAAAGATATTTTCAACATTTGGACTAGTATATCAATATGTCCGGTATTATTTGGATTACCCTTCTGGAAGCGGATCAATACAGTTTCAAATGTTTGTCCAAATAATATCAATAACATGTGCCATGCCCGAATGGATGTCAACTGTCAATTCATTTCTTCAAGTAGGCCTCTTCGCGCATTTAGAAAGCATGTGTAATACAATATCAGTGAACATCACATACGAACTTACACTTATATTTCCCAGCATTCTCAAATATGAGCATGCAAATGAAAACGAAAGTTAACACACACTAATTCCGCACCTGAATCCACGGCTCTAAGCTTTGTAAGTGAACTTCTGCGTGATCATTTATAGAATCTACAGCAACCTTATCAACCTACATCAATTACCATTAACAACAGAAAATTAAAAAATCACTTGTTAGAAACTGACGCTGCAACAACCTCAAATCCTTACACGTTCAAGTTGTAATTTGCTATGATGCTCCGGAAACTTCTTCGATAGAAAGATGCAAAATTTCGGATGATTCGGAAACACACCCGCATTCCAAAATGCTTCCGAGAACACATGACCCAACGAATCCGGATAATCCAAAATTTGATTCAACCTATACATTTTCGCCATTAGCCCTTCCGCAACTTGTGTAAGCTGATACACCCACTGCATGTTTAATCCCTTATGTGACCCGCCCGAACTCTGCACCGACCCCTCGAACCCAACGTTCCTCGAGGTCCGAGGTGGCATTGGAGGAGTCATTTCTTGACTCAAATACTCAGTCCATCTTGATGGACCTTCCCATTCCCTCGATCTCGGTGACGACGACAACCCCTCTTGTGCAGGATAATATTGCCTAGACTTTGCCATTTGATCAATTAACTCACACCAAATATCTCTACAAGCAAACTAGGGTTCAGAATCATAAATTAACACATAACCAAAAAAAAAATAGCATTCTAGGTATTGTGTTGTTTTGAGATACAGAATTGTTTTTTTTTTTTTGTGTGTGTGTGTGTTAGTTCAGTTTCATGACATAACCCTTTACTTGAATTTAGATTATCATCATCAATTGATACGTATATGAGAGTAAAATGCAATGAAGTAATTTTGTAGAGGGAGTACCGTAGAAGCAAAAGCTAAAGTTTGACTTGAGAATGGGAGCAGAGTGGCAAAAGAGATTGATGGAAAAGTTAAAGTTCAGATCTAATTGGGAAACAGATAGGGAGGGTTTTAGAAAAATGGTTTATTTAGTTAGTTGGTAATGGGTAGTGGGGGTGGGTTTTGAATCAACAACACGTTCATTAGCGTCACGATTTTGTGGTGTCATTAAGACAGGTGACGAATGGGCGGTTGTTTTTTTTCCATTTCTTTCTTACTCTTTCTTTGTCCGAGAGTGACAAGAGTCTAAACAGGTAATAATTTCTCTTTGAAATCAAATATTTTCAACAATAATAAATTATGGGTTATTTAACAAAAAAGTTAATGACATAATATATCAACTCTAGAAGGTCGGTTCAGTGGTTAATAATTTTCTTTATTTCACAAATTTTGTTCGGGACGAAGAAGTAGTCTGAGGAACGCACAAACTAGCTTCACATGAATAACACATCGACACAAAAAAAAAGGATTTTAAGCCATTTAATCCTTTAAATAAATATTAATACGTGATTAGTTCAAACCTTTTATTTTACTCCAAAAAGTCTCTCATCACATAAAAATAAGAGTAGATGATCTTGAGCACTGGCGAATCCACACTATATACAAGTGGGGCGGTCGCCCCACTTGAGATTTGAAAAAAAAATTAGGGTTAGTCCAATCGATCATCTCCAAAGTTCAGATTTTAGAGATGGAGTCTTTATCAAGTTATTTTTGTTTCATCAAGTGTGGTTGAATTGAGTCTTAATTGTGCTAGGTGAGTTAACTCATTTTTGTACTTCATATTAAGCAAAATTCAATTGTTATCACTACTAAAATTTGGGTATTGTGAATATTTATTCAGGGTTGTTTATTTCTTAAAATTAATTAGATATTGTTAATACTGATTGAGAGTAGCTGTTTGGGCATTATAAAGTTATACTTTGTATAAAACTCGAAATAATCCAAAAAAAATCGTCGAGGGGGCTCCCGCCCCCGAACCCCTTGTACCATTTGAAACTTTCGCCTCACTTCACCTAAATTCCTGGATCCGACACTGATCTTGAGAAGTAGATGCGTTAATTTGCAATGATATGAAAGTGATATAGAGAGGCGGGGAATTTATTAAATGAGGTAAGAAAGTGATGGAAGGGAATTTTGGAAAAGGGTTTTTTTAGGAAAGTGGATAGCTCTGAATTCGAGAGAATCTTCACTGACATGGTGAGAGGGGTGTTCAGGATGTTTTTTTAAGCTAAGATCATGGCCTCTATTTATAGGGCCAGGGAGGTTCTAATCAACAGGGGTCTGGACCGGCCTATCGGCATAGCACCTCAGGCACACGACCGATAAGCAAGGTCCTTGTGATGCCATTTGGTAGTCTATGACAAGTTTTTTGTAAAATCAGGCATAAAATACAAACCGTAAATCAGAATTGTGCACAGGGTGGACCGTTGGAAAGGGTATTCAGAGGCCTTCAAGAATCCATGAGCCACTCCCAGGTCTGGGAGTTGACCAAGGTTAAACGGGGCCTGAAAGCGCACGTTGGTCACTAAATAGGCAGTTTTCAGAGGAAAACGGATCATTCGCTCGAATCGTAAGGACAATTAGCACACGAGATGGATCGTTGAAAAGGGTATTCAGTACCCTTCGATATTTTATTCAGCTTCGTTCAATTAGGAGAGTTGACTAAGGTCAAACGGGGCCTAAAAGCGCTCGGGGACCCTTCGGAGTAAATAGGTTATTCGTCCGTACCCTAAGGTTGATTTATGCAAGGGATTGACCGTTGGCAAGGGGATTCATATCCGTTTAAAGATTCATTGAGCTTCACTCAAGCTGGAGACTTGACCGAAGTCAGACGGGGCTCGGGAGCGCCCGATAGCGTCCAGGTCAAATTTTGAGATGGAACGAACCATTCGTTCGGACCGTGAAGAATATAAATGCAACAAAACCTATGGAAGAATATCCCATGCATGTAATTGATTTATTGGTTGATATATTTATTGCTCGTGATACTATGTCAATGATGGGTGCCCATTCCAGATACAACTAAACATGTATTGCAAAGGGAGGTGGGAATAACACTTCATTTAGTTGCCTAGGGGATCTTGGAACTTTTGAATAGGTAAAATTATCATTTGTTTTGATGAATGCACGAGACACTTATCAAAAGGGAATGATTACCATTTTTAGTGATATAGTTGGTACCTTTTTGGAATGTTACATTGATGACCTAATTATGAAATATAAAACTACAACATACCATATACTACATTTAAATAAATCTTTGATAGAATTAAGATTTAAAAACTAAAATTAAATCCCTTGGACTGTGATTTTTGACTTTCTGTTGGAAATTTCCTAGGGTACCTAATACATAAGAAAATGATTCAAGTGGACAAAAACAAAGCCAAAGATATAATTGAACTTAAGGCTCCTAAAAGTAAAACTTAATTACAAAGGTTTTTAGGGAAAATTAAAAAAAAAATGAAGATTTATTTATAATGGTATTGGTAAAACTAAGATATTTTTTCCTTTTTCGACGTTGAAAGATCGAGAGGAATTAGAATAGAGAGAAGAACGCGAGAGAAAATTCCAAATAATTAAAGAGTATTTGGATAACAAGCCTTTAAAGCTTTACACAACTATTGCAAACTCTTGAATTAGCGTACTTTTGGATCAAGATAATGAAGCGAACAAGGAGCATGTTGTTTATTATATTAGTAGATTGATAAGAAGATGAGAAAATAAATATTCTTGAATGGGAAAACGATATTTGACTTTATACTTTGGAGTAATGAATTTAAGATATTACATATTGCCTAAGGTACTCTTTATTATTTCTAAGTTTGATTTAATTAAATATATTCTTGCCAGAACTATTCTGAATAAAATCGGTTAATGTGTTTTGTATTTATCAAAGTTTTGTTTACATTATGTTACTTAAAAGGCTGTAAAAGGCCAAGCCTTGGATGAATTTCTATCAGAACATCCTTGTGAGGATGAATCTGAAGGTGAGTATGAAATAAATTATGTACTTTTTAGACCTTAAAAATGGGTGGATGGTTCTAAAATCGAGATTATGTAAAGCATGTGAGTTTTTATAAAATCTCTTAAACATATCAAAACCAAACATGGGTTTAGGCTGGAAAATTATTCACATTCGAATAATCAAGTAGAATATGAAGTTGTCATAACGGTCTTGAAAATCCTTTAAAATTTAAAATCCTTTGTGATTGTGGTGTATGGGGATACTCAGTTCGTCATAATATATCTAACTAGAGAATACATGTTCATTAATAATGGATTGACCATGTATAATAAAACAACCTTGTATTTTTAATCTAAATTTGATGAGGTCACTTTAATTCCAGTATTTTTGAATGAAAGAGGCCAATGAAATGGCTCAAAAGTCTTCAAAATTTAAGCCCGATGAGAAATTCAAAGGGAGGTGGAAGTTAAGCTGTATCACAAAGTTATTACCTTTGCTTCAAAATAAATTTTCGCTGATAGAGATCAAGAATATTAATATTCATACTGACTGGTTAACAGGGTTGTTAAGTTAAGATTCGTAAATTATATAATATATGTTAGTAATCTGATTAGGCATAAATTCTTCCCAATTTATCCCTTAACTTAGTTACTTTTAACACCTCGAACAACGTAATCGATTTGACTTTATCTGATAATCTTGTTACTGACTTATCCTAACGAGTACACCGAGTTTTTGGTATTTCGTATTGAGTTTATAGGTATTTGATGTCAATTAAAGGAAGAAAGAAACCGGAAGAATCGAGAAAGAAAAGAAGGAAAGTCAAAAGGGAAAAAAGTGTAATTTCTACCCGAAATTCAGACGAGGCACCTAAGAGAAGTTGAAGATATCAAGTTCATGAGCACTTAGGAAGAAACGACACCTCAATCGGAGTCCCGGTGAGAAAGATACGAGCAGACAAAGTAGGAGAAAAGAAAGTCAAAGGCGGACCGATCCGCATGAAGACCGGACCGGTCCACAGTGCCACATTCCTAGGGTTGTTTAGAAAATCGAATGGACCGGTGGATAGAACCGGACCAAACCGAACCGCCTTATTTTTACCAGTTTTTATTTTTAATCGGTCTAGTCCAAGTTTTTTTTTTGACAGACCGGTCTAGTCGATCCGATCCTCGGTCCCTCTTATTAAATACCCGGTCTGGACCGACCCAGACCGATTACTATTAATATATATGTATTTAATTATATTTATATATAAAAAATACACGTACATAATAAGTTCTTGGGATTGGGGGTACGCTTGTCTTAAAAAAAAGGAAATGAGCCCTAATAGCTGCCTTATGCTTTTCAGTTGAGAGTCTGAAAACAAACACACGCAACATACAACTGTGAAACAAACCCACGATGCTCTCATTCTTCCAAGTTCTCGTTGAAAAATACATGCAACACGACTCTCTCTCTCTCTCACGACGCACACGCTGAGAAACAAACCAACCACTCGTTCTGTCGTTGCCTTGTGCTGCCATGTGCCAATGCTGCTTGCGCCGCTGCCCTGTGTTGCCGCTGCTTGCGTCATTGCCTTGTGCCACTGCTCTTGTGCCTTGCGTCGGTGCCTGGTAGTAATCTATCCACAATAAGAGGTTTTTGAATCAATCAATCGAGCCGACCTTTATGCTTTGTTTTTGCAGTTGTCAAACCCGTTTCGGAGTAAGTTGTTGAGGGCATGGCTTCCAATGGGATGAGGAGAGATTCCTTCAACCTGAGGGTGTGGAATGTCGATAGAGGGCATATGTTAAGGGCTGCCCATCTCTCTCTGAGAAACAACACAAAGGTATTATTTTTTTTTCTCGGATTCAAATACAGATATGTTCTGATAAACGCAAATGGTATAATAGTTGTACAAAAATACGAATTAGTTAATGTTGATTTTTATTATGCTATTATAGTGCCAACAACATGATCTTGGTTTTAGTATAATTAGAGTTTAAACCATGTGTTTTGTATAAATAATTAGCATAATAATATCTTATTTAAATTAATTTAATAAGATTAGGACCGACAAGTTAGACCGGACCGTTCCTATAAAAAACCAGACCGACTAGGAAGGGTGATCGATACAATCGGTCCGGTCTTGGTCCATTTTTTTCTAGGACCGGTTTAATCAGTCCGGTCCTTAAAAATCTTAAAAATCAGACTGAACCGAACCGAAAACACCCCTACACATTCCAGAGAACCCCGAACCGAAGGCAAATCGAAGAGGGAGGAAAAATAAATGAACCGATTCGCCCCGGACCGATCCACCCCCGGAAATAAAAGAACCGGTCCGCGTTCCAGGCAGACCGATCCGCAGGAGCCTCGAACCGGTCCGGCTTTCGAGTTTTGAAATTTTATCTTTCTCTAATGAAGAGTCCTAGTGAAGCTAAAACTCCTGAAACTTTGTAGGGTATATAAACCCGAGTTTTTATCGTTTTTAGGACAGAGAATTAGTATGATTTTCCAATTCTTTCCAGAAAACCCTAATTTAGAGATAGTTTATTCTTTTAATTTCAAGAGTGAAGATTATTCAGATTTCTGTGATTTCAAGTGTTCTTAATTGTCGTTGTTAGTGTTTTGGTAAGATTAGGAGTTATTTTTCTTCAGTCAAATTCCTTTCTACATCATTCCACGAATTTACCTTAGTTTAATCATGGTTTCTGCAATTGAATTTTTTTTTCATTAGATCTTTGGATCTCGTTTGCTTCCGGGTAACTGGGAAGCTTTAGAATGCAATTTGAGTGTAACTATCGCGATACCGATTTACTCGTCCTCTGATTAAGCATTGTGCGGGCTTGAACCTCATATACGTAATGCTTGGGAGTACTAAATTATGAGTCTAATTAATCATTCAAATTTACGATTAGTATTATACCTGCAATACACTAGGGTTGGAGGATTGTATTCCCGTTCTGTTTTTCTCATCACATAGTTTAAAGTTTCAAATCATTCTTCATCAGTCTTTTAGGTAATTTAGAATAATTGCATCTTTTCATAATTTCATAATTGCATCTAGTGTAGCCATTCCACAAACCAAATCAATTTTCCTTTTTCTTTAGAGTCAGAGTTAGGATTTATTCGTCTATCCAACATCGTAACAATTCCATTGTCCTATTTCCCTGTGGATATGATACCGACTTACCGGGTTTATTACTAACGCGACAGGCTTGCACTTGAGCCTAGAGTGAACGCACATTAGAGACACTTTCTGAGTCGCTTCATAATCTATTCAAAAGAGGTGTCGATGACATGATCTTGAAATGCTTGAATAAGGAAGATGGATTAACAACCATAACTTAAATCAATGAAGGGATATGTGGAGCACATTAAGCATGAATCAAAATAAGGTGGTCATTAAGGAGGAAATGTAAATTTTGGCCAACAATTTTGAAATATTATAGCGAATTTTCTAAAGGATGCCAAAAATGTAAAAAACACGATCCTCTAAAACATTTCTCGATAATAGATTTTTAGTATGTAGTGAAACCTTGGATATTTAGAGGCTGGGCAACGGATGTGATTGGAAAATTTACACTATTTCTTCAAAATTACATGGCTTCATAATTAGAGCAACAAACTATTTAACTAAACGGTCACAAGCTAAGCCTTTGAAATTAAAAACCCGAAATGAGGTAGTTGACTCGGGACCCCCACACCATCACTATAAATGCACCAAGAAATTTTAAAGTAAACATGGTACTTGAATTTACTTTGAGGTTAAGGACTACCTTGACTAAATTTGATCCATATCATGCCCAATCAAATGGTCAAGAATAAACTACAAACAAAGTGATAGAATACACTTTGTGCAAGTTCATTTAAATTTTTCTAGGGAGTTGTATAATTTTTTGCAAGTAGCGTTATGCGCATATAGGACATCAAGAAGATGAAGTCACGAGTGACGCCTTATGGTTTTATATATGGACATGATGTTTTATTTTCATTTGAGATCACAGTGAATACATTAAGGGTTGTGGATTAAAATAATCAATAATTAAGGAATAATACCAATTAATGTATATATAATTGGAAAATGTAGTGAAGACGAGGTCAGTGCCTTAAACAACATTTTAGTTCAAAAGAGAAAATTGGTTGAAACCTACAACGAGTGAAAAAGAGAATTTTAATAAAAGGACCTGGTATGGAAGATAGTGCTCTCATTTCAGTCAAAGGGCCTAACTTTTAGAAAGTGGTCTCCTAAATGAGAAAGGCCATTTCAAATTCACAAAGTGTTTAAAGGTGAATCATACCATCTCAAGCATTTGAATGGTGATATTCGTATGAGAAAGACCACTGGCAGATTCTCTTGAAACGTATTATCCTACAATATGGTATGTAATGAAATAAAAGATATGGAAGCTTAAAAAATTTCATTAATTCACCGTTAAAATGTTGGGTTAGAAAAGACATATAATTTTTCTATAAATTTTGACAAATAATTCTTTGTTCTGCAATTTGAAGCCGCCTATCAACATAAATAGAGATTTGAGTGCTGAGACTAGGATCTCTGATACCATAAAGTTCAATTTGGAAGACATGTCACTAACTTCCTCTTTAGTGCTGGCCAATTCAGTATTGACCTAAGTAGTTTCTCTTCCAATACTATTTTATCCGCCAAAAAAATAGTCCTTTAATTCTTCTTGAACTCGAAAAACTCAAGAAAATAAAGGCTTCACACTGCTAAACCATAGTGTGAACCAATAAATTTGTAGCTATTTAAAACCAATAAATTTACTATTAAAAACCAATAAATTCGTATATGTAGCTATTTAAAACCAATAAATTCGTATATGTAGCTATTTAGAACCAATAAATTTGCTACAAACCATAGTCTACTAATATTAATGGCTATTCAATCAAACTCTCCATAATAACTGTGGATATGCCTAATGGAGTAACTATGGATAATCTCCTAGTATAAGGAGTTGGAATCATCCCCAAAGAACTGAAAAAGTGTCGTGCAACAAAAGAATATGTGGCACCTGTATCGAATAAAACTCTAGCTAAAGTTCCATAAATAAAGATCATACCATCGATTGCCTAATAGGAGCCTGATCATCCCTGGGTCATACCCAATATACCCTACCATACTCCAATTATGAGTGAGATATTGCGGCTGGAGAAGGAAGTGTTGTGGGTGCATGTTGCTTAGGAACTAAAAGAACCGGCCCTTGCTATTGCCTTTGTTCCTGCTACTGCTGTTGATAATTAGGTCGAAAGCCCTGTTGCCATGCACCTTGCTTATATTAGCCTTGCTCACTCTAACTAAACTAGCCATGTTGGCCCCGTACATACCGACTCTATTGGCTTGGCTTGGCCTCACTTGGGCAATGCTTTTGCTTATATCCAAACCTCTTATACTTGAAACAAACTAGTGAATATTGCCTTTAGGAGGTATCATCCTGCCTCCCTCCCTCCTTTGCTACTGCTGACCTTACCCACCCTACTTGGGCTTATGCTGATTAGGTCATAATTTCTTCCATGGTTCTTGAACTTTCTGGCCCTGACCTCCTTTCGGTCACTTTCGTCTCCTATCTCAGTCTTGGGCCCACCTTTATTGATCCATTTCCAAAAAAAAATTGTGCTTAGAATAATCCTTGCCAATGGTGAGTTCCGCATCTACCATCTGGGTGTACCTGATATATACGAGATTCGCCATCAAAATTTGGCGAATATGGTATAAAAGGCCTTACAAAAAATAGCCAATACTTTTCTTCTCAGTATACACCTCATCCCTAGTAAACATCATCACCTTGGTGAACTCCGTCCGTACTCAATAATTGTATGAATCCCTTGCCGAAGTGCCAAAAACTCCATCTATGACTCCCAGAAAAATCCATAAGTAGATTAATGAGGTATAATATAAAAATCACGGGAGTAAAATAATTTTGGTCATATTCTAAGCATACGAAATCACTAAAACTGAATAAGCAATAATAATATAAAGATATACCGAATAACACAAATCTAACTCTGATACAAGTCCCCGCCATTACAACATAAAGCATCTCTAAAATACATAAAATTTATCCATACAAAAGTCCAACTCTGAATATAAGTATCGCGTATACTAGCTAATTGAAACTCTAAAGTATAAAAAGATAATGAGCTACACTGCTAAACTCCTATAACCTAGGAGTAATGAAAGGAACGTATATAAAGATGCCCTTTCAATGGACGAGAGTCTACAGGAACCACTGTAACCTAAGATCTATAAAAATAAATATAATAATAACATAAACAATAAGTTTTTGTAGAGTAAGACTATAATTGAATCTAAGGAACATTATAAATATCCATCTTCCTCTCGTAGTTTGATCGATTTTAAGTTATAGGTTCTCAATCCAACAACCTAAAATTACACGTGGTTCTAAATCCCGAACCCTTATGTAGCCCACATGATTAAAATTTTATACATTGATTCTTTAATCTTTAATGTTAACAATTTTAAATTATTCACTTTTACCATAAATCATATGTTTTACTAAGGTCTCAACCTAAAGTACATCTTGTGCCACTACTATAATATTCATGTATTTAGTATAAGCGATACATAAATTTCGAGTTATTAGTATGTATGTCAGCATCCCTACTGTAAGGCATATACATCTCTAGTATAACACATAAACTGGTACAACTATCTCTAGTAATGCCGGACATAATCACATATGGTAGGAGAAAAACAATCTTTACATTTATCATCCTCACCTAGGCACACTCCCTGACATACACAAGTAAATGGGAAGCTCTTACGCCCATATATAATGAAGTCATGCCCCCTTGCCTTTGAGGATCACTCGCTCGTACTTGGTATAGTATTAAGCCATCCCAAACCTAATACCTCATCATGGTCAAGGGATAAATCGCTATGCCTACACATCATACATATAACCTAGCATACCCAAGACCATACGATGAAATCTCTCCATGAAACCATATCGGTATGCAAATAACTACACGTAGGACCCTGGGGTAAATAAGCCATAACAAACTCATCTTCTTACCGAGGCACCATCGTGGTTGATGTCATACGTGCCCCATAATGGAACCCTTCCTAGTACGTTCGTCATGAGCATTCACACATGGTATGAATTTCAATATTAAATCATAAAATTAATTATAATCCTTACTAACGGGATATTGTAAGTACATACATAATCCTCACCAAAGAATTAAGGTAAATCACATACACATATCAATCAACGCTACCGAGTCACACTAATATCTCTATCATAAAAAGGTATAACACATCTTTAACCTTATTTTCATTCCATGATATATTGACCCTAATGCCCTGGGTTCTTGAGTCTATACATATTCTCACCCTACCATACATTAAAATATTCACATAACCTGTATTCCATCTCAATTATCCCTAGTAATATCTCCTAAGGCACTGCATCTAGGTATTTATCGACACCTAATTTATATAAGACCATTGAACAAGAAAACTAACCCACTTTAGGGTTTCTTAACTCAATCCTAATCTAACCCAAAGTGTGACACCCCGCCGACGCCCGTGATCAAAATAAAATGTTGGTCTTATATGGCTCATTCTTAACATCACCGTTGAAAATTTTTTTAAAGTTACGAACCACCTAGTAATTTAATTAGACCGGTGCTAAATTTTATCTTTCATTAATAACAACATGCGGAATTAAATAATAATTAAACCATCCACATAAATCGATAACTGAAATCAACACAGATGAATAATATAAATAAAGAGAACCGAAACTGAAAACATAACCTGGATACACAAGGTCACATAAATAAATTGAATACTGAAACTGAGGTCGACTTGACCAAATGAGTACTGAAGTAAAGTCCCTATACTATGAGTGAATGAATGAATGAAGCATCTATAGCAAAGTCCTGCAACTTTCACATGAGCTGCAGCTGAGCATCCCTCGATAGAATTGTCAAACTGGGCATCCCTGTGACTGGACACCTATAAGATTTTGGAAAAGATTTTGACACGGGTTAGAGCCCAAGTAAAATTGCAATAATTAAATATGCATGCACACTCTTTATATTTTAAGCTAGTGTCATACTCACTTAAGGTATAGCTCACCCCTCATTTAATGTGCATACCTAACACTTGCCTGCTAACCTTTCTAGTTAAGTTAACCCACCTAACTAGTCGTATCACACCTCTCACCACCACACTATTCTAACCCGAACATTCTTACTTTGATTATTAAGTTAGCTACTCATTAACTTATTAATAATTTCAACTATTTTAAATCATATAACGTTCACACTAGTTATATGAGCAATCCCTTTTTTAAATCATATAACTTTCACACTAGTTATATAAGAAATCATATTTTTAAATCATATAACTTTCACACTAGTTATATAAGAAATACATTTACACTTATGTATTAATCCCATATATAATTATCCACTCATATTATATACGTACTAGTATACTACAATATTCACATACATGTCACGTATAATAACCATCCATTCCCGAGTAATAACTCACCAGATGCTTTCTGTAAAATGCTATCATGTTCTAGACACGCTCACTCTAATCCGACCACCTTAAGTCAGATTAGCTCACACCGAACTTGGACAAAAATATCACAAATGTAGTGGTGGCGGTCATATTTTCCCCTAAAATGAAATCGAATCATACCCACAGCGTCTCACCTCGAAAATAAATCACACAATAAAAATCCTGGACGATATGACCTGGGGACTATACTCTCCATACTCCTCAAGCTAGGAGATTCACCCACATCGTGACATCTCCTATGATAGCATTAGAGGAGTATGTATTACATTAAATATCATTCTCACCTAAATCTATAGAGCACACACACACACACACACACACACACACACACACACACACACACACACACACATATATATATATATATATATACTATCACATATAACCGTGTACATATATTTAATAAAGTCCGGCTAACCCGTGCCTAACACTCGTAGCAGTAGCCCAAAATACCCAAGTCTATCTCTCGACTTGCAATTTAATTAATCACACATTAATTATTTCCCATTCAAGTTGTATCACCCAACTACAGTACCCAGACTCACTCATTCGGTCAGTATCTTCATCTCTTAAAATTTATTACACAAAATTCCACGATTTAGTTTAACACCCCTTGTTAAATTTAATATTAAACAATTTATTATATAACTTTATATTAAGTTAAACCGGCTACCCCGTGCCTAACTCCCGTAGCTCTCCGCCTAAAAATATCTGAGTCACAATCCCGACTCTTAATTCCATAAGTATTAAATTACATTCATATTTTTATTCAAGATACTAAGCACATCTCAATCCAGCCCGCATCCTAATTTCATTCGAAATTTCCATTAGAATTTGTTCATATATTTTCGAGTGTTGTTCATACTAAACACTCCTAAATCCATACCCCGAATTCATTCCCATCCAATTCCAAGGTAAGAAATGTTCCTTAATATTTTCCAGAGTCTTACACTCATCTACGGACATCCATAAATAATTCAAATTTGATTTCTTTCAAAGAATTTCAATTTTAGACACCCTTCAGTAATAAATTCATAACTAATTAAAAAAATCAGAAAAATACGAAATTGGCGGCCACACATTGGTAACGAAAAGATCTATCTACATGTCCAAAACCCAGGATCATTTGAACGAGATATCAATCTCGTTCAAATGAGATTTATTTGAACTACTTCCAGTATCATCTGAACGATTTCCAATGCGTTCAACCCCTTCTTCTTCTTTCCCATGCGTTTGTTTCAACATTGTTGCTCCATTGGAGATTCTATATCATTTTGTCCATTAAACCCAATAATCACTTATTCCTCACGCTTCCATTTCGCCAATTTTACTCCATTGGAGCTTCTATACCCATTTCTCCATTTAACTCAATAATAGTTAATACCACAAACACATCCAGGATCAGTTCTAACCATTTTAGTAGCCTTTAAACACGATTTTATTTCATCAAAAGTCTTAAATCCCAAATTGGGTTTCAAGGGTTTCATCCTATTATTTTTTTTTTCAAATTCGATCCTATAAATTCGAGATACAACACATTAACTTATAGGGATTTTCATAGAATTTAGATTCTAACATCGTTGAATCATTTTTCATCATCAATTTTGAATTTAGTCACCACCGAGTGTTAAATCTGTCGAAAAACCCGTTTACACGTGATCTCCCACCCAAATACGATTATCAGTTAGACCCACCATGATATGAATCGAGAACTGTAATTAAATTGAAAGAAAGTTTAACTACTTGCTTGAATAAATTTATAGGGTCTGATTTCTTTTGTATTAGACGAAGATTCGACGAAAAACACACCCCTCTTCTTGGTTTGGCTCCCAAAAGCTCTCCCAATTTCTCCATGTTTTCTCATTTACAAAACTAGGATTTTCTTATTGAGTTGTATCTACCATAAACTCCGTAATGTATATTTTATATCACTAATCCATAAATTAAGCCTATGGGCCAAGCCCAAATGACCCGAACATCCCCGCGTGAGTCTAGTTATGCCTAAAAATGTCCCGAAATCCAATTACTACCCACGGGGTACTCTTTTTCAACTATCTCAACCTATTAGGAATCAACCGTGTGCTCATAATCGTCATACGAGTTACTTAACTAAAATCTCCAACCTTGTCCTCAAATTACGACACATGTAAATAAATAAGAATATCCCGAATTAATTAAATCTTTATTCACCAATTTAATTAAATCCTCCAGATTAATTAATCCTATATCACCAAATTAATAAATTTTATATCTTTAGAAATACGGGGTGTTACACACAGTATATATGCCCCACTAGTCTATCGTAATGACTCTAATAATTAAGGACAACAAGATCAATCCTCTAAAGTTCTAAAATCCCAACTAATAACCCATCATACTCTCGAGTTTGTAACCTAATGCCCTATATTAAATTAAACCCTATAAACGAACCAATTTCACTAATATCCAAATAATCACAATGACTAAATATCCAATCCACGAAACATTTAAATCCAATACTATTATAAATAAAAACTTAATGCTTAACTAACCTAACCCTAATCCCCATTCACACCTCGGCCAATCCAAAACTGATCCTTATACCTTTTTATTCCCAAATGCAAACCATTATAATCATTAGGTCATCCATAAGAGTTTGTAAAAGTTGAAAAACTAAAATCCCCAAAGAAAGCCTTAAAAAAACGTGGCCAACCATTATTCTAGGTCCAAATCGATTCGACCTGACCTCGAAATCGATTTGGAAGCCGGGACCTCCAAACATGTCCCAGGTTTAAAAATGGCGATCCAACCAAAATAAAAATCATCCTACAAGCCTCTAAAATATATAATTCCCATCCTCCTTCGTATATAAATTATGTAACATCGTCACAACACCAAATCTAAACGGTTTACTCTAAACTAACAAGATTTAAGGGTTTAATTTCAACTTTTCATTCAAGAACCCTACTTTAGCTAATTTCTTAAATTAATTTAGAATTAAATGAATTACTACATATAATCAAAGGTCTTTTAATTGATTTACAATAGAAACATGATCTAATAATTTTTTTAATAATTTCGGTTCCAATTCATGTGGGAATCAATTAAATTAAGGATGAATTATGTCTAATAACTAATTAGATTAGGTTAATTACAAATTACTCATTTTGATCAATTAAATCAGATTTTTAACATGGTTAAATATATTTTAATCAATAGATTTATTCTTTACACAAATATAGTCATAATTCAATTCTATATAAACTTGCCTTAATTGATTTGTGGAGAGAAATATGCCAAAATCCTCCCAATTTCTTATCTTTTCCTCATGCTCCTATTTTCTAGTCCCAAGATGCCTCCCAAATTGTGTTTTGTGATAAATGATATCACTAACGGCTCATTAAAACCGTTAAATCCCTAAATTCTACTTGGTCCCCAAATGGGCCTCAATTAAAATAGCACAAATTAAATTCCAAATGACTTAAAACCTTACCCGAGCCTTATACTAACCCAATAAGCCCATAAACCATCATTTTAAAATATAAACGAACATTCTGTTCTTTCCAAAAGCCAAATACCAAATATACCCAAAACAAATAACTAACAACTCGATTATTTAATAATTAACTGATACGAGCCCAAATAGTTAATTTAATTAGTGAATTTCTTTGTCTTAAATCCGATTTTAAATCTGAATATAATAACACATAAAAATCTAAATAGTAACTTCTCTAATCATATCAAGTACATTTAATAAATTTTTATTCAATTTCATATTTCACATAAAATACGGGGTAATACATCCCCCCCCCCCCTAAACAAGGAGTTTTGACCTAGAAATTCGAATTCATTATAGTCTTAGTAAAATTCTAGGAATATCTCGCTCGTAGCATCCATACACTATGCAAAATAATCTACACAATCTTTTACCTAGCATACCACATGGTCTCTCTCATCGTAAATTTCTTTCAGTTATACTCTAGATCAAACTAGTCTAACTATTGAGACACCAACTTATCAGTCAAGGACTCCTTCTATCATGTCCCCTTGGAAAGTAATGAGAATACTAACGGTGATAAGGGGAGGTCAAACGATAATAGGCTTTCCTTATCTAAGCCTTCTAAGAGGAACTTTCCATCAGGTTTCCTACTATTTATCAAAATTGAATTCTAAAATTCCCTTAAGAAATACAACCACGTTTCCATCATACGTCTCATACAAACAAGTACTTGTCAGACTTTGACCAAAACCAAAAGTACCTGATCAAACTAAATGACCTATGAACTTTATGTTAGCTTAAATACATAAACGAATGTCACAAGCTTAGATCAATTTTCTTTTCCTAACTTTTTCTATATGCTTGTAAAGATAATCATTCAAGAATGCAGCTTAACTATACGAATTCTAACAGATTTTAGTGTGGCTATCACAAGAAGGTTTTCCCATAGTTAGTCCATTTCTTTCTGAGTAAACCCTTTCGTTATCCTTGCCTTAAAGTTTTGCACCATCCTATACATATTTCTTTTAACTTCTTATAGGTCCACATGTGACCGATAAATTTTACTCTATCAACAAGCCTACAAGACCCAAAACTCGATTGGAATACATCGAATCCTTTTTGGCATCCATGGTCATAAGTCAAATCAAATGTCCTTGTCTTGTAATGCCACCTTATAGTTCTTAGGAGTCGGTTCGTGTTTGTCTGTGATCATGTTGAAATTATTACCCAAAACACTAACCATTCAAGATGAATCCTATCACTCCCACTATGATGTGGCACCACTTGCAATCCACTATAGGTAACACGTGTGTACTAATCATTAATAATTCTCCCACTATGGAAAGGTAGTGTATTATCGATATTAGGTTATATTTTATCATGTACGGGTGGTCTAACAACATTGGTAATGTTATGTTCCACTATACCTTGGAAGTCCAACTTACACTAGGTCCCGTAGTTTATTACACAATCCTCTTACAAGAACCAGGAATTGATGCAATCAATGACCTTATTGTACTTAGGTGTATGATATAAACTACCTTTGAAACCTTTGGGATAACCAACAAGGAGATATCCCTTTATCCTTAATTTTAACTTCTTTGGTTGCTTTCACAATGCGAGTGTCCGCAAATTCGAACATACCCTAGAATGAGTTTGCTCCCGCTCTAATGTTCAATGGGATTTGAAGAGACTGATTAAGAAGAAATTAAATTAAAATGTATATGCCCCCCTCTTATATAAAAATCCCAATAGTATTATTGCAGTCTTGAATAACATATCATGGAGCTTATCGAAGCCCTATTTCTTTCTCTTTAATGATTGTCCATAAATGTTATTCATTTCAATATTTAGTAGTGGTGAGACAAAACTTATAATATATTAATTAATTTTTAACTTACCAGAACAAATAAAAGATGTCCAATTTTAATAAAATAATTTTTGTAGAATCAATTGAATATCTGTTCAAAACTAATTTTGAAAATCGAAATCAATTTGCAAAACCAGGTATATTTTGTAATTTTCCTACATAAATTTAAAATCCTCACTATTATCTAAAAGATAGCCTTATTAATTATATTGTTTCCATATTCTTAATGCCTATACCTCAGAATATCTCTCTTTAAAGTAATTTTCCTGTTACTTAGAACCTTTGCAACGAGTTGCAATCCTGATTTATGGTTCCCGAGTCTATATATTAGGTTATCATAGACCGTATCATAAATCATGCATTCACTTTTAAGAAAAAAAACATTACCATGCCAATTACATTTTTAGTCCATGAATCTCAATCTAATTAAACCTTTAAGACTAAAACAATGAGAAAAATATTGAATTCATTTTTGAAATCTATGAAATATGAAATTGAAAAATAAAATTCAATTAAACTCGAGAAAAAATTAATTATATTTTAAGTGGCATCCCTCAACTACCAATTTAAAATTAATCCATTAGACATTCAAGTTCCCTTATGAGGTGATATTTCTTGTTGGTAGCGAAAATCACCATACCTTAAACTAGACAAACTTTCATCTTTCATTATGCTATCTGGACAATTAAGGATCCTTTGTCCAATATAGTGAATACCCGCGAATTTTGGTCCCACTCCTAATGACAGTGACTCTTTTAGGAGGCTATCAAAATCCGTGTCTAAGTGTATACCATCAACTAATTTTAGATGATCTCATATCACATACACTCATCCTTTGGAAGGCCCTCCATTTGAATAATGAATCCAAAATTACACATTAGGAAATTTGTACCAACAACAACAGTAATTAATATTTCTCTTTGGAGGACGTACATAATATTGAAAGTTCGCAAATCATTAATGGAGACCGCGGGGTTTATGTTGAAACCCCTCTACCCCTTAGTATTTAAAAACTTTAGTGTTTTGAAAAACTAAACATTCAATTCTAGATGCCTAAATTTAAATCGTTGGTAATTTCTAATTTACTTGTATAAATTAAATCACCTGATCTCGCTATTTTAAATTTCTTAAAATATAAAATATAATTTTAATTTTCCAAAATAAAAATACTAGAGATTCAATTTAAATTCATACCTTTAAATTTAATTACCCTGATTTAATTCAATTTAGAAAAGAATAAAACACAACACAATTTTTCAGAGAAAATTGGTGATCAAGGCTAGTCTCAAAATAACTAATATGTTGTCCATAAAATAGGTGTTCTTAATTACCTAATTAATTTGGACACAAATTATGCAACTTAATAAAATAGAGATACATTCAAGAAATTAATTAACTAAATGCAAAAAAATTAAAAGACATGAAAGCCCTTTCCACAATTGCCTAGAGTTCTAAATAAAGTATAACTCTTCATGCAAAACAATCCTTGGTGAAGTAGACTTCATTTTGGGAAAAAGTCCAACTTGAAGTGAAACTTTACATATAAAAGAATCCTTCTTGAAGAAGACTTTCGTTTGGGAAAAAGTCCGATTCGAGGTAGACATCAGAAAGAGTAGATGAAGTCAACCTTAAATATGTCCAATCAAACTGATTTTCGGTTCATTCCTTCGTATAGACTTTAGCAAGAACATATCCGAGAATCAATGAATTCCAGTGGTATGATCATCGACTATGGATATTATAGCCCAGAATTTCACCAATAAATAGGATGAACTTAATTACACTTGTTCAAGGTGATTTTCACTGGACACTTTTGTTTTGTCTCTAGCAAGAACATATCTCAAAATCAACAAATTCCAACAGTCTGATAATTGACTAGTGATATTATGGCTCAAACATTCACCGTCAACGAAGAAGACCTTAATGACATCCGATCAATCTGATTTTAACTCGACCCTTTTGTTTTTTCTTCATAGTTAAAACATATCTCGTAATCGATGAATTCCAGTGGACCGATCATCGGTTATAGATAATATAGCATATAAATTCTTTAACTGGACCCCTTTGTTTTGTCTTCATAGTTAAAACAAATCTCAAAATCAATGAATTCCAGTGGATCGATTCTAGTGGACCCCTTTGTTTTGTCTTCATAGTAAGAACATATCTGAGAATTAATGAATTCTTGTGGGCCGATCATCGGCTATAGATGGTATATCTGATTTTAACTGGACCCCTTTGTTTTGTCTTCGTAGTTAAAACCGATCTTTGAATTAATGAATTCTAGTGGACCCCTTTGTTTTATCTTCATAACAAGAACATATATCACAATCAATGAATTCCAGTGACCGATCATCGACTATAGATATTATATCATAGAACTTCACTGTTAAAGAAGATGATATCCGATCAAGTTGATTTTCATTGGATGCCTTTGTGTTGTCTTTAGTAAGAAATAAAAAATTAACCAATTCCAATGGTCCGATATTTGGCAATGGATGAAATATGATTTCAAATTTATGTGACATGATCTTCTTCGTCTTTCTCAGATTTTCATGGAAGAATACCTCCATAACTCCTCAAATTCTTCATGAAACTTCATAAAACTTATCTCAACACCCATGCATATGCAAATCCATGATTCTAAACAAAAATAAATGTTACAGCTCTCTTCCAACACCTCAAAATACATCGATATTAAAATATTTATAAAAACCTAATCATTAAAACCATATCGAATTTAGGACCAAAATTAACTACGAATAAACCAATGTAGGATCAAATAAAAAAAATATACGTGACCATAATGAAAGGTTATAAGCATAGAATCTCTGCAAAACCATATTAGCATGATACCATACACAAACATGTATAATCATATAACATGCAAAAACTAGGGTGTCTTGTATACAACATATATCTTTCATTATAAAATCAATCTTAACTGGGGATTTGATACCAAATTTTGAGAAATCCAACTTGGGATTTACATTCTGAATGCTGTAAAAATTCAACCATATAAATCTTTGATTAATCATGTATAAAAAAGAAAACTAAAACTACATTTGAAGAACAAAATTAGGGTTTAGAATACAATGCCTTTGCAGATACAGTTATGATCCGATGTGAAGAAAAATATTTGTTAATAATGGGGATGCCTTGTTTTGGATCTCCAAAACCTTGTATAACCTTATATAAAGTTGGGGTCTTCTAGTGTATGATCCTCCCCAAAGCTAGGTAGGTGTGTGGGCACCTTTTGAGAAAAAAATCCTTCCTTATGAGTGAGATATGTTCCTCTCCCTCTAGGCCTCATCACCAAAATATGAATAGTATTTTTTCTCACCCCTCTCAAACCTTAACGAACCATTATCTTTATTATATCTCTGATACGATAGTATTAGAGGAGTTAATGAGACTTATACTTACTATATTTTTCTCTCTCATCTTGAATATTGTGTTCTCTGAAACTAAAAAAATTAATAAATCAAAAATCTCTTTGAAACCAAAAAAATGAATAAATCGTCTTTTGAAAACTAAAAATAAGATCCATTCTATAATCCATTAATTAATTTATCGATCCAACATAATTTAGATTCAATTAATCTCTTTTCATCAGTGTCCACTCAAGTCACATTACACAATGCTACTAATACTACTACATTTATATAACATTTTTATTTCTAAAAAAGTTCAAAAAAGTTTTCAAAATTTTATTTTTTTTCAAAATTATTTCTCTCTATAAATGACATAAATGTTTTAAACTAAAAACAAATAAAAATATTTATAATTTTTTTATATAAAATACATACAGTTTTTTTTGAAGTTTTAATTTATAAAAAATAGTTTTTAAGTTATTTTTTTTTCAAATTTTTTTTAATATAAATATTTTTTTTTGCTTATAAAAAACATTTTTAGCGTTTTATTTATAGATTTTTTTAAAGTTTTACAATGCTACTAATACTATTGCATTTATATAATGTTTTTATTTCTAGAAAAAAGTTTAAAAAGTTTTCAAATTTTCAAAATAGTTTTTTATATAAATAAAAAAGGTTTTTGTTTATAAAAGCATTTTTAACGTTGTATTTATCGAAAAAACTTTTTTATCTATAAATGACATAAATTTTTTAAACTAAAAGCAAATAAAAATATGTATATCTTTTTTGTAATATAAAATACACAGTTTTTCGAAGTTTATTTAAGTTTTAAAAAAGTTTTCAAAATTTCAAAATATTTTTTAATATATATAATTTTTTTTGCTTATAAAAACATTTTTAATATTTTTTTTGTAGAAAAAAACTTTAAGTTTGTAACTGTAAATGACATACAATTTTTTAAACTAAAAACAAACAAAAATATGTTTAATTTTTTTATATAAACACGTAGAGTTGTTTTGAAGTTTGTATTTATAGCTTTTATGTAATAAAAACATTTAAAAATAATAGAAAAATGTTACTTATGAAAAAATTAACATTTTATAATTGCTTTAAAATAAGATACTGAATTTATGAGATATACTAATTTTTGTAATTATCATTATATTTGTTAATTGTACATCGTCCGTGCATCGCACAGGTTATATGTTAGTTTCTCGCACCTTTATATCCAGTACACAAGGTGGGCTTGGGCCAAACTGAATTTTTTGAGAGTCTGGACCAAACTACTTGGGTATATGGACAATACTAAGGGCCCAAGACAAATAATTAAGTTAGCTGTAATATATACTTAAAAATCCAATTTACGTTGCCACAATTATTTAGTTTCTATATTTAATCGTGAATTAACTCCGTTAAATAATCACGATCGCATTCCAATTTAACTATCTCAGAAATTACTCGGATATAATGAGGTCTTTTTTGCAAAGTTGATTACGGTACATAGTATGATTCCCCACACTAAGAGTCTAATACTTGCTTGGTAAAATCAATTTACTGTTAATTGATTTTAACCAACATCTAATCAATTCCTTTATTCTCATACTTGACTTATTTTCTACTCCACTAGGATTATCAAATAATCCATCGATCAGATTTTACTTGGTGAAAACAAAACATATAAGTCTATCAAGGGGGTATCACAATCCATGGTATTCACTAAAGGTGGATTCCTCCAAATTATAATCTCTGACATACTTACACAACTGTTACCCAATATGAGAAGATATATCAGATTGCATCCATAGTAACCAAAGTAAAATTTGCGCAAGCATTCCAATCCTTATAATTATCGGGATTAAGAATCGATGCACCTTTTGAAAATGGTGTGAGATTGACTAAATCTAATGAAGACAAACCACATGATGGCCCTGTTCAATACATTCCAGGGATATACCGATCACAATCGTCTATCGAACTATCGAAAAAGTTCTCGAACCATCAAATAGGTTCTTGTAGTTTGAGATGAATTACTAGGATTGCATCGCAACCATTCTGATAGGGTGTCAACTCCCTATTTAGGTTGTGAATGTTTTAATTGTGCTTGAACCAGAATTCTAATCTCCTTATGATCAACTCAAAGTCGCATCACTAGAATTCATACTAATCTCTATTAATTGACATGCCTATAATATATTTAAACCAAATATTAGTTATTATCATAACCATGATTCTTATTTCAAAATGAATTGACACACTTTTAGATAAAAGGAACCGTCATACATGGTTTGAAGATTAAAATCCCAACAAATTATTCATGTAATTGAATTGGAATTGAACTTTGATTGTTTGGATGTTATTCTATACAATAAATCAAATATTGAAAACTAGGGTGCTTAGATGAAAGTGATTTTTATCCCTTTAAATCATGTTAGAATCATGTATAAACCTTAGTTATAGGTTAGAATTGATGTTGTGGAAATTAGGAATGAAGCTATTTGTGTTTAGGATTGATTAGAGGCTCGAAAGGGAGGTTTGGGGATTATTAATGGCGGATTTTGGGAGCTAGAGAAGAAGATTTCCGTAAATCCCGTTGAACAACTCATTCAAACGACTTTAAGAACATAATTTGAATGACAATAATAATCTCTTTCGAACGACATGCGAATGAATTTGAAAACTTGAATGTGTAGATATTTGAATTATGAATGCCTGGGCACTTGTTTAGTAATTTGGATTTTTATGAATTTATTATGAATATTTTACCAAGAGTGCATAATGCTGAAATTTTAGGTTATGTTTTGCCTAAGGCTAGACCGGGGTTCATTTGGTTGGGTTAGTGAACCTAGTTTAGGATATGTTGTGACACCCCGTCTAATTAAATACCGGGTGATCAGTCATTTATTAAATTATAATCAAGGTGAACGGTTGGTTCATTCTTAGCATCACCGTCGTAAAAATAACTTTTCCAATTAAACACCCTAATTAATTAAGCTAAGTGACAAAAACCATTTTTAAGACATTAATTCAAAATTTCAATTAAAACCAATATTTAAAAACTTTACATAATTCATAAATTTAGAATCACCCAACAACTATACTGGAACAAACAATCCAAATAATTAAACATCCAACTAAATTATTCCACAATTAAACTTAAAGGAAAACATCCTGACATGAATAAATCCCAAAGTATAAATACTGGAAATGAACTAATCGCAATATCTGATAAAACAACTGAATAATGGAAAGGGCGACACATGCCCAATTGAATAAATAGTGCTAAAAGTGGAATCAATAATGAAGTCGTCTAAGCAAGAGGCCTGCAACTCCCACATAAGCTGCAGCGCGTTCCTTCCGGAGGATCCTATGCAAGACGCCCCTATGGCTGGGCACCTGTAATATATACAAGAGAGAAGAGAAAATAGGAAACGGGTCAGAGCCCGATTGTAAAAACAGTTTAAAATTAGTTTAGCAAGTATTTAAAATGCTACCGACAAATGCAACCAACATATTAGTGCGGCACTCCCTAGAGAAGTTCTCACATATCTTCTAATGTGCACACCTATCGCATTAATCTTCCCAACAGTCTAAATCATCTTATCTTAAGTTACTCTTAAGATTTCATGCCGACAATTTCAAATGTTTAAGAGGTTAATTTATTTAACAACAAAGTTCTCACATAAGCCTTATTTAATTATAAAGTTTCTCAGTAATATAACATACTTTTCAAACACTTATTTCCAAGTTGAAATAATTATCCATTTCTTACATACCATAGACACAGTAGGTAGTTCCCGAATTCCAGATTTAAAAATATATATATTAAATACTCATTTAATATATATATTTTAACGGCACCCCACATAAAATTTATGGCGCAGGCATACTCTGCTATCCACTCCCCGTATCACTCATACTAAGGGAAATACAAGTTTGGAATCACTCTCGAACTGTATTAACACAAAACACATACAATATTGAGGCGAAGCATAGTTCCAAGTCTAAGAGGTTAGCACATACCCTCACGTCTCTTAGGACCGTCTGACTATCGATCTGATAGCCTGTACCAAGGATTCCTATCTTCCAGGGTACGAGTCAATATCCCCCATAAAGTTCCCATCGAGATAAGACTGTCCCAGCGCGGTAACCTCAGGGATAGCAAGTAGCGCGGGCATGATTTTTACATGTATATAATATATGCATAAACACAGATATATATATATATATATATATATATATATATATATATATATATATATATATATATATATACTACATTTACCATATCAAATTTAGGTACACTCTCACGACCCATAATTATGATATTTATCCTTATTACTCGTTATTTAGTTATCACGTATAACGGTTTGCCACTTATTCTAATTTGTGGGATTATTCCAACTTACTACGTAATACTCATGGATTTCTATCTCTCCAAGTGAAATTTCAGTAGGTATTCATTTATTTTACAACATAACTTCCTTACGAGTCTCACCCTTTAACACAAGTTCCCATTGTCCTTTATGTGTAAAACAACCCCCCCGTGAAATGTTAATCTCGTCTTACATTAACGGGTCCATATATTTCTAAGGTCCTACTGGTCTTCTTTATGTCCCAAAATATTCTAACCTTGATATTCAAGAATGTCTAATCATTTAAGTTGGAATGAAACATTAAAAAAAATATGAGTTATACAGGAGGGGTCGATCGATCGATGGCAGGTGTTCGATCGATCGAACCATCAATTGATCGATGCTCTAGGGTCGATCGATCGATCAAGCAAGTATGGCAAATCTGCAGAATTTCCAGATTACGGGTTTCCTTTTCCAAAATCATCCAAAATGATATCTTTGATTACCAAACTCCAAATAATTTATACTACAAGTATTATAACCTCAAATAAATGATTTCATACGTCAAGCATGCGGATTTTCATCATGAAAAACGAATTAAAAGGGGTATAATCCATAAAAACATCAAGAACCCTAATATTTCTTTTGTCTAGTTCTTTCCCATTCTTTTACCAGATTTCATACTCTTTATTTACTGTAATTTCATGGTTCAATCTCTACATATGAATTGAGTTTCCAGAATACATCTAATACTTATACAACATGCGAACTTAAATCTCCAAAATGGGTTTTTCTTTCACAAAAACTACTCCTAATCAATCCTAGGCTAATATGAGTGGAGCATTAACTGAAATATAGCAAGATAGATACTTGCCTGAGAATTGTTGGTTCAGATTTGTGGAGAGATTTGTATGGATGTGATCCTCGTTGCACGATCTATCGTTTGGCGGCGACGGCGGTGAAAACGGGGGAGTTCTTGGTCTAGAACTCCTTGGAAGACCTCTCCTCTACCTCTCCTATAGCCGTCTTTGGTTTATGGTGTTTGTAACCCTAGAAGATGACTCTTGTCATCTGATATACCCTCAGAATTTTCGTGGGTTTTCATGCCCAAAAATATAAAATGTCCAAAACGCCCTCCCGGGGTGTCAATTAGGCCTAAAAACGCACCGAGTCCCAAACTAAACCCCCAGGTACATTATTTTGATATATCGACCCTTCCGAACACATTGACGCACTCAAAATGACCATATGGGTGACTTATAATTTATTTACTTTTAATAGTTCAAATTTAATCCCGACACGACACTAGCGCGTTCCGATAAATTTCCAAAATTATCAAATTAGATCCTCGTGATAATTTTACTAATCATAATTACACCACTTACTTTACCCATAAAGTAACTTATAACAAAAATAATTACTAACTCTCATCATGCTAGTAAGTATTTAAATGATTTTCAGGATTAATATTAATTTAATATCTCTAATTAAATTTAATAAATCCCCAAAATTAAAAGGCATAAAAATACGGGATATTACATACTTTCCTCCTAATAACGGAATTTCGTCCCGAAATTCAAAAAAAATAAGGTGTACCTGGTAAGAATAACTCTGGGTACTTCTCACGCATGTCCGTCTCACGCTCCCAAGTGGATTCCTCCACATTATGATGCTCCCACTGGACCCGGACAAGTGGCACTACCTTTGACCTCAATCTCCTTTCGCTATGGTCTAGGATAGCCACTGTCCTCTCCTCGTAAGAGCTGTCTGGCTGTAAGTCAATATCCTCAATCGCGATATGGGTATGGGCCATGTCATCCCGAAGGTATCGTCTCAACGACGAGATGTGGAATACATCGTGAATGCGATGTAAATGCTCTGGCAATCCCAATCTGTATGCTACTGGTCTAATCCTCTTAATAATGGGTAATGGTCCCACGTACCTCGGGGCCAATTTCCCTTTCTTCCCGAACCTCATCAATCCTTTCATAGGAGATACACATAGTAATACTTGGTCTCCCATATTAAACTCTCGGAAGAACCGTTTTGCGTCAGCGTAACTTTTCTGCCTGTCCTGGGCTACCCGAATGCGACTCCTGATAATCTCAATCCTAGCGGAGGTTTCTTGAATTACCTCTAGTCCGAGCAACTTATTATCCCCCACCTGTAGCCAACAAGTTGGAGAACGACAAGGCCTGCCATACAAAGCCTCAAATGGAGCCATGCCAATCGTGAACTGATAAGAGTTATTATGATCGAACTCTACCAATGGAAGATGTGGCTCCCAACCTCCTCCAAAATCAAGGACACACATGCGTAGTATATCCTCCAACATCTGATTAGTACGCTCTGTTTTTCCATCTGTCTGTGGGTGATAAGCTGAAATCAACCTCAACTCTGTACCCAAGGCCTCCTGAAAGCTCTCCCAGAAACGCGACACGAAAATCTTATCTTTATCTAACACAATATTCAGGGGCACCCCATGTAATATGATAATCTCAGCAATGAACAACTGAGCATACTGACCCGTGGTATAGTATGTCCGTACCGGTAAAAAATGAGCCACCTTGGTCAGACGGTCCACAATCACCCAGATGGAGTCGTGTCCCCGCTGTGATGTATGAAATCCAATAATAAAATCCATGGAAATACTTTCCCACTTCCACGCGGGTATTTCTAATGGTTGAAGTAACCCCGACGGTTTCTTGTGGTCTACTTTTACCAGCTGGCAGGTAGAACACTTGGACACAAACTCAGCGATATCCTTTTTCATCCCACTCCACCAGTATTGTCGCCTCATATCCTGGTACATCTTATCTCCCCCAGGATATACCGCAAATTGGGACCCGTGAGACTAGGTCATCACTGCATGACGTAAGTCTGCTCCTTCAGGAACCACTAATCTCCCATTATACCTCAAACCTCCATCAAAAGTAACGGAATAGGACTCAGCACCCTCAGCTAAGAGTCGTACAATCTGCTCCTGGAAAAATGGGTCTGCTGTCTGTGCCTGTATTACCCTTGTAATAATCTCAGGTGCCACTGTCATGACAGACATAAAGGAGCGGGTTACTGCGTGCTGGTGACCCAACTCTTTCCACTTTGCTTTCCAAATGTCCCCTACATCGTCTACCGGTCTACGGCTCAACGCATCAGAAACTACATTGGCCTTCCTCGGATGGTACTGTATGTCGAACTGATAGTCCTTCATAAATTCTAACCACCTGCGCTGACGCATATTCAGCTCTCGCTGAGTGAACAGGTACTGCAGTGACTTGTGGTCTGTGAACAAATGAAATTTCTCCCCCAATAAGTAGTGTCTCCATATTCTCAATGCAAAGGCGACCGATGCTAACTCTAGGTCGTGTGTGGGGTAATTCTTCTCATGCGGCTTAAGCTTGCGGGAGGAAAAAGCTATAACCTTCTCCTCCCGCTGAAGTACTCCCCCAATTCCCCGTAGAGAGGCGTCGGTGTAAATCAGATACTCCACGCCCGACTTAGGTAAAACAAGGACCAGTGCTAAAGTAATCTTATTTTTCATCTCGTCGAAAGCTAATTGACAAGCATCATCCCAAACATATGGTACCCCCTTGCGAGTCAGGTTCATCAATGGACCCACTATTTTGGAGAACCCCCGAATGAATCTCCTATAGTATCCGGCTAATCCCAAGAAACTACTCACTTCCATCGATGTCGTAGCCTGTCCCTACTCCCTCATCGCTGACACTTTACTCGGGTCAACTGCTATCCCCTGTTCAGAAATAACATGCTCTAAGAACTGCACTTCTCGTAACCAGAACCTGCGCTTCTCATACTTAGCATATAATTGATGATGTCGTAGAATCTGAAGAACCTGCCTCAAGTGATCGTCATGCTCTTCCTCAGAGTGTGAATATATCGGGATGTCATCTATGAAGACGATGACAAACTGATCCAAGAACTATCTGAACACTCGGTTCATCAAGTCCATGAATACGGCCGGAGCATTTGTGAGTCTAAATGGCCTTACTCTGAACTCATAGGATCCATATCTCGTCAAGAAAGCAGTCTTCGAAACATCATGCTCCCTAATACGTAGCTGATGGTACCCTGACCTCAAATCTATCTTTGAAAAGAAAGTTGCTCCCCTCAGCTGGTCGAGCAGATCATCGATTAGAGGTAACGGATACTTGTTTTGTATCGTGACCTTGTTCAGCTCCCGATAGTCCACACATAACCTCAGTGAACCATCTCTCTTTTTCACAAACAAAACTGGAGCGCCCCAAGGTGAAGTACTCCTGCGAATGAAGCCCTGACCTAACAGTTGCTCTATCTGATCTCGTATCTCTCGCATCTCCACCGGAGCCATACGGTATGGTGCGCGTGCTATAGGTCGAGTATCCGGTAATAAATCTATGACAAAATTTATCTCTCGACTGGGGGGTAGGCCTGGTATCTCCTGAAATACATCAGAATACTCACGAACAACTGGGATCGAATCTAAGGGAATCACGACCTCCTTAGAGGTATCCTCCTCTATGTAATATAAATGAGTGGTCGAGCCTCTCTCTGGGCGAGGCATCGCCACTACAAACATCTCTTGCCCCAGAATGGCAAAGATAATATTCCCACCGAAATAATCTATTATGGCTCTGTAAGCTGCGAGCCAATCCATACCAATAATGACATCGTGCTCATGCATATCTAAGACTAACATGTCTGCTGGTAATACCAAGCTACCAATCTCTACTCCCACACCTCGGCATATAAAGAAAATTAACCATCCATTTCCCAGTGGGGAGTCTACACATGTTACAGTGCTCTCTACTGTGGCTAATAACCCTAAGGCCTTCGCAAAATGGGTAGCTATAAAATAGTGTGTCGCGTCGATATCAAATAAAACCTGACCCATAGTACCATGGATAGGAAACATACCCTCAATCGTGGGTGGCGCCTGTGGAGCTGCTGCTTGGTGGATGTTATAGACACGTCCGTACTGTAACTACCCCTGCTGCACTGGAGTGGCTGGAATGGCTGGTAGGGCTGGTACCTGAGCTGGTGCTGGGAGGGCGACTGGAAAAAGTGGCATCTGTGGCTCATTACGGGCACCCTGCTGCTGTGGGGCCCTGTTACTCTCTGGACAATCTTGGCGCTTGTGGCCATTTTTACCACACTCGAAGCATCGGCCCCTGAAATTTTCTCCCCTATATCCCTGCTATTACGGCCCTTCTAGCCGTTATCACCCCACCATTGTCCCTGCTGAAAACGCTGTTGGCCCTGATGGCCCTGCTGCTGCCCCCGCGGCTGACGATGTTGGCCCTACTGGCCCTGCTGATTAGGCTGGCCCTGCTGACCCTGCCTAAGTCCCCCAAATCCCTGCCTGGAATTACCTGATCGAAACCGCTTGGCAGGGTCCCCCTGATGGGAACTCTACTCATGCTGACGAGTTTTCCCCTGAGATGTCGGTGCTCCACTAGTACCATTACCCCCTGTCCTGCCCTGCTGGTCGGACTCTCCTGCTCGCTTGCTTCCCTGCAGATGGAAGCGGTGCTCCTGGCAGTATAGCAAAGCAACATTAAGTACATCTGTGTAGGTACTCAGAGATAGATTTCCTATAAGGTGCTGACGGATCCTCCAAGCTAACCCGTCCACAAACAATAGTATCTTCTTACCCTCAGTGGGTGCCTCATCTGGCACTATAGTGAGAAGTCTTATGAACTCCTCTTCATACTCAGCAACAGTAGAATTCTCCTGCTTCAGACTCAGTAACTTCCTCCTCATCTCAGTCTGCACGACGGATGGGAAGTATTTGTTGTCAAATCTCACCCAAAACAACTGAATAGAAATAACCTCCCTCTCCTCCAAGGTGGTAGTGGATTCCCACCAATGAAAAGCGGCCCCCACAAGCTTAAAGGAAGCCAACAGCTGTTTCTGCACGTCCGTGCACTTGTACATACGCAGATGCCTCTATTTATCTTTCTTCCATTGGCTGGCTACAATAATATCTGAACCACCCGTAAACTCTGGGTGATGCGCCTTCTGAAAGGCATCCCTAACTCGCTCCCTACAGATGGAAGCTGTTCCGGTACTGGCGCCACTGCCTGAACTTGGGGTGGAGCCTGTTGTACTACCGCTAGCGCGACATTTACCGCCTGAGCAACAACGGCGGCTACCTCATTTGCCTTCATTATTTCCTGAGCCGGAGCTACTGGCTGCTCGGCTTGGGCACGCCTATCCTTTGGTGCACGTCTCGGAGGCGTCTGAAACGTGAAAATTTTTATTAGTCTACAGTTATTATCAAATCTCAAATAGCTGAAGACGTAATCGTAAAATCAAGAATACGACAATCCTAAAATAGGGCTCTATAACAAGAACGCTGTGCTGAAAGCGAAATAAGCAGTGCAGATCCTAAGGACACTAGAACCTGATGCTCTGATACCACCCGTGAGACCCCGCCTAATTAAATACCGGGTGATCAGTCCTTTATTAAATTATAATCAAGGTGAACGGTTGGTTCATTCTTAGCATCACTGTCATAAAAATAACTTTTCCAATTAAACACCCTAATTAATTAAGCTAAGTGACAAAAACCATTTTTAAGACATTAATTCAAAATTTCAATTAAAACCAATATTTAAAAACTTTACATAATTCATAAATTTAGAATCACCCAACAACTATACTGGAACAAACAATCCAAATAATTAAACATCCAACTAAGTGATTCCACATTAAAACTTAAAGGAAAACATCCTGACATGAATAAATCCCAAAGTATAAATACTAAAAATGAACTAATCGCAATATCTGATAAAACAACTGAATAATGGAAAGGGCGACACATGCCCAACTGAATAAATAATGCTAGAAGTGGAATCAACAATGAAGTCGTCTAAGCAAGAGGCCTGCAACTCCCACCTAAGTTGCAGCGCGTTCCTTCCGGAGGATCCTATGCAAGACGCCCCTATGGCTGGGCACCTGTAATATATACAAGAGAGAAGAGAAAATAGGAAACGGGTCAGAGCCCGATTGTAAAAACAGTTTAAAATTAGTTTAGCAAGTATTTAAAATGCTACCGACAAATGCAACCAACATATTAGTGCGGCACTCCCTAGAGAAGTTCTCACATATCTTCTAATGTGCACACCTATCGCATTAATCTTCCCAACAGTCTAACTCATCTTATCTTAAGTTACTCTTAAGATTTCATGCCGACAATTTCAAATGT
This sequence comes from Sambucus nigra, assembly GCA_949130495.1. Lineage (NCBI taxonomy): Eukaryota > Viridiplantae > Streptophyta > Magnoliopsida > Dipsacales > Adoxaceae > Sambucus > Sambucus nigra. Next base: position 282,539,697 of record OX422216.1, on the reverse strand, counting down.
TTAATAGGTTAATTTTATTTAACAGCAAAGTTCTCACATAAGCCTTATTTAATTATAAAGTTTCTCAGTAATATAACATACTTTTCAAACACTAATTTCCAAGTTGAAATAATTATCAATTTCTTACATACCATAGACACAGTAGGTAGTTCCCAAATTCCAGATTTAAAAGTATATATATATTAAATACTCATATAATATATATATTCTAACGGCACCCCACATAAAATTTATGGTGCGGGCATATTCTGCTATCCAGTCCCCATATCACCCGTACAAGGGAAATACAAGTTTGGAATCACTCTCGAACTGTATTAACACAAAACATGTACAATATTGAGGCGAAGCATAGTTCCAAGTCTCTAAGAGGTCAGCACATACCCTCACGTCTCTTAGGACCGTCTGACTATCGATCCGATAGCCTGTACCAAGGATTCCTATCTTCTAGGGTACGAGTCAATATCTCCTATAAAGGTCCCATCGAGATAAGACTGTCCCAGCGCGGTAACCTCAGGGATAGCAAGTAGCGCGGGCATGATTTTTACACGTATATAGTATATGCATAAACACAATCATATATATATACTACATTTACCATATCAAATTTAGGTACACTCTCACGACCCATAATTATGATATTTATCCTTATTACTCGTTATTTAGTTATCACGTATAACGGTTTGCCTCTTATTCTAATTTGTGGGATTATTCCAACTTACTACGTAATACTCATGGATTCCTATCTCTCCAAGTGAAATTTCAGTAGGTATTCATTTATTTTACAACATAACTTCCTTACCAGTCTCACTCTTTAACACAAGTTCCCATTGTCCCTTATGTGTAAAAAAAAAAACCCCGTGAAATGTTAATCTCGTCTTACATTAACAGGTCTATATATTTCTAAGGTCCTACTGGTCTTCTTTATATCCCAAAATATTCTAACCTTGATATTCAAGAATGTCTAATCATTTAAGTTGGAATGAACCATTAAAAAAATATGAGTTATACAGAAGGGGTCGATCGATCAATAGCAGGTGTTCGATCAATTGAACCATCAATCGATCAATGCTCTAGGGTCGATCGATCGATCAAGCAGGTATGGAAAATCTGCAGAATTTCCAGATTACAGGTTTCCTATTCCAAAATCATCCAAAACGATATCTTTGATTACCAAACTCCAAATAATTTATACTACAAGTATTATAACCTCAAATAAATGATTTCCTACGTCAAGCATACGGATTTTCATCATAAAAAACGAATTAAAAGGGGTATAATCCATAAAAACATCAAGAACCCTAATATTTATTTTGTCTAGTTCTTTCCCATTCTTTTACCAGATTTCATACTCTTTATTTACAGTAATTTCGTGGTTCAATATCTACATATGAATTGAGTTTCCAGAATACATCTAATACTTATACAACATGCGAATTTAAATCTCCAAAATGGGTTTTTCTTTCACAAAAACTTGTCCTAATCATTCCTAGGCTAATATGAGTGGAGCATTAACTGAAATAAAGCAAGATAGATACTTGCCTGAGAATTTTCGATTCAGATTTGTGGAGAGATTTGTATGGATGTGATCCTCGTTGCACGATCTATCGTTTGGCGGCGACGGGGGTTAAAACGGGGGAGTTCTTGACCTAGAAATCCTTGGAAAACCTCTCCTCTACCTCTCCTATAGCCGTCTTTGGTTTATGGTGTTTGTAACCCTAGAAGATGAATCTTGTCATCTGATATACCCTTAGAATTTTCATGGGTTTTCATGCCCAAAAATGTAAAATGTCCAAAACGCCCTCCCGGGGTGTCAATTAGGCCTAAAAACGTCCCGAGACCTAAATTAAACCCCCGGGTACATTAGTTTGACTATATCGACCCTTCCGGACACATTGACGCACTCAAAATGACCATACGGGTGACTTATAATTTATTTACTTTTGATAGTCCAAATTTAATCCCGACACGACACTAGCGCGTCCTGATAAATTTCCAAAATTATCAAATTAGATTCTCGTGATAATTTTACTAATCATAATTACACGACTTAATTTATCCATAAAGTAACTTGTAACAAAAATAATTACTAACTCTCATCACGCTAGTAAGTATTTAAATGATTTTCCGGATTAATATTAATTTAATATCTCTAATTAAATTTAATAAATCCCCAAAATTAAAAGGCATAAAAATATGGGGTATTACATATGCCTTCTTGATAGTCTGTTGAGAATTATGATTTGGTTAATATTGAGTATAATCTTATTTAATAGAGGTTAATTAAGTTAATACAATTAGTTTTAGACTTGAAATCTTTATGAATAAGTTTAGTTATCTCGTGTACTATGTTGAATATATCAGGTACGAGTACTTATGGGATACATCCTAGAATGGACATTCTTATGGAACGTGCGATGCGGATCTATCGTCGGTAGTCTAATAGATAGAAACGGATTTACCCTGGATCGTACGATGATGATCATCGCATATGTCTTAGAAATGACATTTTTATGGACCGTGCGTTGAGAATCCATCTTCGGTAGCCTGATATATAGAGATATGTTTATCCTGGACCGTACGATGATAATCATTTAAGTATTTTGGTAGAGAGATATGAGTTGCGCCCTAGATCATGCAATGGGAGTCCATATTCGGTATCCTGGTAGATAAAGGCGAGCTTTACCCTGGAACGTGTGACGGGAATCCATATTGGGTACCCCGGTTACCAGTTATAAAGAATTTGGTATGAGCCATACTTATGTAGATATAGATTGTTTTTCTTGATTAGAAGTATATAATTGAGATATATAGAATGATATTCAATTGATATGAATGATACGTAATCATGGGGTTTACTTGGGTCATGTGACACCTTGCCTATTCGAACCACGGGTGATCAGTCCTTCCTTAAAATAAAAAAGAATCTCATGTGGTTCATTCTTAGCATCACAATCGAAAACTTTTCAAAATTACTAACCACCTATGTTAAATTAAGCCGGTGTCAAAATTTTATCTTTAATTAACCACACAAAAATAATCTAAATAAAATATTCCAAACCATCCACACAATGATAGAGTCTAAAACATGACATGATAAATCACTGAATAAAATAATACCGAATAAACCATCGGTTCCTAAATCAAAATCCATCTACAAGTTTAAAGTAAATAAAACTGAATCCAGAATACATCATCTTATAAAAACTAAAGAATGTATTAACTGAAGGGGCAACACGCCCAATTGAAATAAAGAACATGAATCCCGATCTAGGAATGAAATAATAAAAGCGTCTACTCAAGTCCTGCATGCCTCCACAAAAGTTACAGCTGTGCATCCCTGAAATGAATCATCAAGTCTGGCATCCCCGTGGTTGGACACCAAAAATATTTTGGAAGAAATTAGAAAATAGATTTGACACGGGTCAGAACCCGAGAAAATCTTTTTAAAAATATTTAGCAAGTATTTAAATCACGATTTGAAAATAGTTATTAGATACACATGTTAGTTCAACGTACACTCCCTTGAGTTCCTCACCTCTCATCCATTGTGCATGCCTAATGCATCCTACCTAACTATGCTACCCAACATAACTAGACATCCGTATCTAACTAATCATAGAAGGTTCAACTCTCCCCGTACCGCCCATACGGATCACTATCGTAGCACTAATAACTAACATTTCTCGTATGTTATTATTAAAACATTTAGATTAAATTCTCATACTTAATTTACTTTTGGTTATTCACTATCTATTTTTCTACTATCACACAAGTAGAATAATCATTCATTATTATCACACCATTATTGAGGTTTCACCACACTTAAGTTGCTTTTAGATATACACTATCTATCTTTTCTACTATCACCTATAAACATAATAATTCACACTTGTATATATTCATCACACATATAATATATACAACTATAGCATCCCGGGAATGGACCCTAATGATGCTGGCATACTCTACTATTAAGTCTATGTACCTATCTTACCCAAATCAAGGACTATCGATTCGGCATGTCTCTTCGAACCCAAAATCAAATCAACACATATTGAAAGTGAACATAGTTCCAAGCCTTTGGGCTACGCACATACCTAACGTATCCAAATGATCATCAGTACCACCGTACACTTAGATAGTGATCGTACCTAGGTTCTAGGTTCTATGTTCTGGGGAACACATCCAGACCTCGCTGGTGTTTCCAAGGTGGGATCGCTCAGTGCACGAAAACCTTCGGATAACACGCTACATAGGTTTGTTCACACACATAGTCAAGCACATAATAGGCATAGACACAACCTATCCATATATCACATATAGGCATACACACAACCTATAACTATAATACGTATAGGTATACTCCTAATCTATAATATAGTCTGTATAGGTATACACACCCTATAAATATAATCCGTACGTAATCTCTCTCTCTCTCATACTCAACGTACTATCGATTCATAATTATTCTCTACCTGAAGGGACCTAGTTACCTCTTAAGTTATTTTAATAGTTAATTCACTCATACCCTACTAGTCCAAGTTATAGGTCTTGGTTTTTCCTTCTCATGACGCAAATTCTAAATTCCCGATAAGCATCTCAATCTATTAATTATCGTCGATCAAAATTCCTAGACCACTCACATTAAAATTTAGACAAGTCTTAAACATATACCAAATGACCCCTATAAATCTTTATTTAACAACAAATTCTCACCCAAGTTCCTCGTAATTTATCTCCCGAAGAAATATAGCAAAACAAGCAAAACTGGGTAACTGAACCGAGTCGTAACTATTCTTACAAATTAAACACCCTGAAGTTAAATTGCGATTTCTTCCTATACAAAACTAGAAATGACCTCGTTCAAAGATCATTGGAAAGATAAGAACTAGACCTTTACAGACATATATGGTTCACACTCTAATTCTAAGTACAATTAAGATGACACACGTCTAAAATAAAGTTAAAAATTCTGAAAGATTGTCATCTTATATTCATCAATCAAACCCTAAGTTATTCAAGATTCATATTCTTAAACCAGGAACCCAACAACATTACATATTTATGCATCTTACAAGTCAAACTTCAATTTATCAATCTCAGGAGGTTAGATTCTAATACGATTCCCATCAAAGCATAAATCAAAACCCTAAAATACATTCCAAAATCATGTCTTCATCCAATCTTAACCCTACACTGTCATAGATTTTATAACATGCTTAAATAAAGTGAAATATAAATACTTGCCTTGGTTTAGAAGGCCTGATTTTCCTTGATTGATGATGGAGTTGTTCTTTCCTTGCTCCCATCTCAATTCCGGCGATGTCCGTGGTGCAAAACGATGTAGGAAAGCCTAGATTCCTTCTCGTCTTCCTCTCCTATGGCCTTTTAACTCTCTAGGGTGTTATAATAATATACTCCCACTCCAATGGGTTAATTTACTTCTTTAATTTTCGGTGTTCCATCTATCACAAACTATCAAATGATCGAAACGCCCTTATTTGGTGCCGGTTTGGTCTAAAATCGCCCGGGAACCCAATCAGCACACCCAAGTATACTATTCTGATTATTTGGACCCTTCCGAAATCAACTGTGACCTTGAAATTACCATCCGAGTCACTCTACAACACTTTCCCATCTCACCCTCAAATAGTCGACCCGCGACTTGCTATTGAGATTCCATACAGTCTCGTCGATATCACACGCTACGACGTATAATAATTATCACACGAATTATTCCATCAACAATAATTATTATCTCCCAAAAATATTTAATTCCATCAAGTCACAACACACGTGTAATTTAAAATTTACCGAATTAATTAATTTCTAATTACTCAGAAATATGGGGTGCTACATAGTTCCCCCCTTATAAAGGAATTTCGTCCTCAAAATTAGGATAAGTCTGGTACTAAAAATCTTTGAATATCCCTTTGCACAACATCCATATCTCTCCCAAAATCGAATCTTGTTATGTTGTTTCTCGTTATACTTCCACTAACGGTACTCGTTAGTCCGACAGTCCATACCTTACCGTTCAATACTAGTGACCAACCCATTCTAGTCACATTACATCCAAATTTCTCTCTATAATTTACCATATCCTCTCGGTGATTACTCAACGCATAAAAAATTCATCCAATATTTTCCACTACGATGAGCCTATTTACTAATGGATAAAGTATTTCCTTTACCAAGGAAAGATCCAACATCCCCATGTGCCAACTCCCTTATTCTCATACGCGTATGTTCAACACATATGTCTCCACATCTTCTTACTGCGAATGATACTAAAAATCCAATTAACTAAGGTGCCCATACAACCTATATACCATGCACAATTGCACAAATACTACCAGGCTCCTATCACCCTTATGTTATAGAATAATACTCAACTCACGATTTTAACCACACCTCTGTGCAACAAATAGTGTACTCGATCCATGCCCTAAAGACAACACATCTCCCAACTTTTGACGTTCGCTACGATTCATGCGTGGGACGTCTCGTAAGTGAAATACAAATAAGGAACCCCTCGATACACTTCTCCTTTTTCCTAGCATTGTCAATCATCAAGATTCGTGGATCCAAGGCGCATAACTAAGGCGCCTCAAATAATATTTTTTGAGACATAAGTCAGATCGTTCACTGCCCATCACTCAAGCAATAATATAACACTGTGCTATCACTATCACTAAGTTTTTAGCACTAGATCAATACGAGCTAAATCTCTCCGCCCGACGATAAACCCGATATGTTGAATCACATCAGTAAAAGTCCCCACGCACCAGGATCAAATACAATAAGACAATTATACTCTCTGAAGTCTACTATTCAATATAATATATATACAGGCTCAATCCTCTTTTCGGTGATTCCCTGCAACATAACCCATCCTTCCATGAAATAGTGAACACGATAGTCTTGCTATAACAACCACCATCTCTCAAACCATCGCTAACCAGTCCATACTTGGGATAAAATCATACTCGCATAACAAATCTCTAAAATGAGTAAATCCACTAATACATATCCTCTCAATGAATATACCCACTTCCCTGTAGATGGGACCAAAGAGGGCCCCACTACTAAATGGTAAAATATATGCACACAATAGTAACTCTAACAATACATCCACTAAACCCATCTCACGCGTGAATCTAGTGCTAACGAAATATTATTACTCGCTTATGTCACAAAAAATATACCCTATTCACACTAGGATAAATCTCACACTTTCAATTATTAATAGAACTGGCAGTCCAAATGCTTCCTGGACATAACACTCTCATCCAAATCAATCCAAAAACTTTTACAACTATTGCTCCTGCTGGGCATCCCGCTCCTGTCCCCTAACTCGCTGTGGCAAGGTCGATAAATATGGCCATACTCTCCACAAATAAGACACCTCTTTGATTCATCCCCCTTTTCTAGCCCCACTAGCCATATTGGGGTTGTCCTTCTCTCGGACCTGATAGTCTTGGCCCCGATTGCTACCATCATTGTTCTTTTGGCTTTGCTGGCCCTGTGGAACACACTGTTGTCCCTAGCGATACTAATTGAATCCATCGTCACTCGGTAGGAATTCTCTTAATCTATATCATTTAAATGGGTCCCCTGCTGGGTATCCCCCTATGATGCCTTATTATCACCAATTACATTCATTTTTGTTCCGCTGATTAGACACTCCAATTTCTAAGCTCCCTTCACATGAAAGCATTTATATTGCCCTTGCAAAAGTATGACATTGACGACATCATCATTAGTCGCCCAAGCCATATTTTCCCCCTTAGAGGATGGCGTTTTCTACCCATGAGTCCATCATTCAACTTAAGGAGTCCTTTCTCCTTTGTAACCACCTTTTCTGTCATGAATATCACTAAACAAGTAAATTCCTTCTCATAATAGATCAAAATAATTTATCTCTTATCATCGGTGGTGAATGACTCCCACCCCAATAACACTTCTTATACAGTTTAAAAGTTGCCAAAATTTGTTCCTAAGTGTCACTGAACTCTACCATTTGCAATTGTCTAAGTATATTCTCTTTCTATTGGTCTATCACACTTTCGCACTTTCCCCGAACTCTTGCGGATGGCCCTTTAGAAAACCTCTTTGACTCTCTCCCTTATTGACTGTACTGTGTGAGTTTGAAGTTGCGCCACTGTTTGCTATTATGGTACTTATGGAAAATTTCTATGCCTTAGCGGTTATCCCAATATCAACTACCTGAACTATAATAGTGGTGACTTCTACTGCGATAATTATTCCTAGAATACTTTATGGCTTTGGTTGAGCCTCCCCTCCTACAGTTCTTCTAACGGACCTCGCTGGTCATCCTATATTATTCGGTGTACGAATCTCAACCGCATTCGTATATGATTCGCATCAACTATACTTAACAACAGGAGAATATAAGTCGCATTATGAATCAACAATCCTAAGCATAGGGCTCTATACCAAAGAAAAACAACACTGAAATCATTGTAAGCCGTACAGATCCTATGGACACTATAATCAAATGCTATGATACCATCTGTGACACCCCACCTATTCTAACCACGGGTGATCAGTCGTTCATTAAAACAAAAAGTAATCTCTTCTGCTTCATTCTTAGCATCACTGGTGAAAACTTTTTAAAATTACTAACCACCTATCTTAAATTAATTCGGTATCAAAATTTTATCTTTCATTAACCACACAATGATAAGCTAAATAAAATATTCTAAACCATCCACACAATGATAAAGTCTAAAACATCAATGATAAATCACTGAATAAAATAATACCGAATAAACCATCTGTTACCTAATTAAAATCCATCTACAAGTTTAAAGTAAATAAAATTGAATCCATAATACATCATCTGATAAAAACTAAAGAATGTATCAACTGAAGGGGAAACACGCCCAAATGAAATACTGAACATGAATCCTGATCTAGGAATGAAATAATCGAAGCTTTAACTCAAGTCTTGCATGCCTCTACAAAAGCTGCAGCTACGCATCTCTGAAATGAATCATCAAGTCTGGCATCCCTGTGGTTGGACACCTAAAATGTTTTGGAACAAAGTAGAAAATATATTTGACACGGGTCAGAGCTCGAGCACCTTTTAAAAAATATTTAACAAGTATTTAAATGATAATTTAAAAATAGTTATTAAATACACATGTTAGTTCTGTGTACACTCCCTTGAGTTCCTCACCTCTCATCTAATGTGCACGCCTAACGCATCCTACTAGAGATGCTACCCAGCCGTAATAGACATATGTATATAAATAATCATAAAAGGTTCAGCTCTCCCCGTATCACCCATTCAGATCGCTATCGTAGCACTAATAACTAACATTTCTCGTATATTATTATTAAACCATTTAAATTAAGTTCTCATATTTAATTCACTTTTACATATTCACTATTTATCTTCCTACTATCACACGAGTAGAACAGTCATTCATTATTATCACACCATTAATGAGGTTTTACCATACTTATGTTGCTTTTGGATATACACTATCTATCTTTTCTTCTATTACACATTAGTAGAATAATTCACACTTGTATATATTCATCACACATATAATATATACAACTATATCATCCCCGGAATGACCCCTCGTGATGCTAGCATACTCTGTTATCAAGTCCATGTACCCAATGTACCTAAATCAAGGACTATCGATTTGGGATGTCTCCTCGAGCGCTAAATCAAATCAACACATATTGGAGGCGAATAGTGTTCCAAGCTTTTGGGCTACACACATACCTAACGTACCCAAATGACCATCAATACTATCGTACACTCAGATAGTGATCGTACCTAGGTTTCATGTTCTGGGGCACACATCCAGATCTCACTGGAATCGCTAGGGTGGGATTGCCACTGCCTAGAAACCTTCGGATAGCAGGCAACGTAGGTATGTTCACACACATAGTCAAGCACATAATAAGCATATATACAACCTATCTATATGTCACATATAGGCATACACACAACCTATAACTATAATCCGTATAGGTATACACCCAACCTATAATATAGTCCGTATAGGTATACATAAAACCTATAAATATAATTTGTACGTAATCTCTCTCTCTCTCTCTCTCTCTCTCTCTCTCTCTCTCTCTCTCTCTCTCTCTCATACTCAATGTATTATCGATTCACAATTATTACATCTTATCACATTTTCCCAAGTATTATTCTCTACCCAAAGGGCTCTAGTTACCCTTTAAGTTATTTAAGTAGTTAGTTCACTCATACGCTACTAGTCCAAGTCATAGGTTATGGTTTTCCCTTCCCGTGGCCCAAATTCCAAATTCTTGATAAGCATCTCAATCATTCATTATCGTCCCTCCAAATTCCAAGATGACTGAAATTAAAATTTATCCATGTCTTAACCATATACCCACTGACCCCATCTTAGTCTTTATTTAACCACAAATTATGACCCAAGTTCCTCATAATTTATCCCTCGAAGAAATATATCAAAACAAGCAAAATTGTACAAAACTGGATAACCGAATCGAGTCATAACTACTCTGGCAGATTAAATAAGCTGTTGTAAAATTGTGATTCTTCCCTTAACACAACTCCAAATAACCTCATTCAAAGGTCATTGGAAGTACAAGACCTAAAAATTTCCATACATATATGGATATCACTCTAAATCTAAGTACAATTAAAATGGCACACATTTAAAGTAACGTAAATTATTTTGGTAGACTACTATTCTGACAGCTTAAACACCCTGTAGTAAAATTACGATTTCTCCATCTATAGAACTCCAAATGACCTCATTAAAAGCTCATTGGAAAAATAAGAACTAGAAATTTCCATACATATATGAATCTTACTCTAATTATAAGTACAATTAAAATGGCACTAGTTTAAAGTAATGTGATTTTTTTGGAAGATTGTCATCTTATGTTGATCAATCAAACCCTACGTTATTCAAGATTCATATTATTCAACCATGAACCAAACAACATTTCATATTTATGCATCTTAAAAATCAAATTTCCACTTATAAATATCATTAGTTTAGATTCTAATATGATTCCCATCAATAAATGAATAAAAACCCTAAAATACATTCTAAAATCATGTCTTCATTAAAGCTTAACCTTACATTTTGATGGGTTTTATAACATGCTTAAATAAAGTGCAAGATAAATACTTGCCTTGGTCCATAAGGTATGATTTTCATTGGTTGATGATGTAGTTATTCTTCCCTTGCTTCGATCTCAATTCCGGCGATGTCCATAGTGCAAAACGATGTAGAAAATATTAGATTCCTTCTCCTCTTCCTCTCCTATGATATCTCCCCTCTCTAATATGTTATAATACTAACGTTAGATGTGGAAGATACCAAGGCTTGCCTTAAGTATGTCACCGAGACTACTCAAGAGTTGGATACATCTGATCCAAACACCTAAACCCAGACTTGAAAAAATGTCCATAAATCATTCAGTGTCCGGACTCTATCAATTGGACAAAGAAGCTAAGTTAAAACTTCAAATCAACTAACTTGATAAAAAAATGGATGACGTAGTCAAATCACGAGGAAGAGAAACAACTGGCTCCACTCGAGCATTGAGAGAGAAAGTGTGTGAGATTTATGAGGCGAGACATTCAATGAAGGAATGCTCGACGATATCAGCCTTCAAATCCATGCTTCATGAGCAAGTGGAAGCGGTTGGAGCATTTAAGGATAATTTTAATGCCCCTCATGGGATTTCTTAAAACCCTTCATGGAGGATCCATCCTAGTATTAGTTATGGGAAATAACATGCTGCGTTGAATCCTAATTCACATGTTGCCCCTCCTCCACCACTGCCTTCACATTTCTAAAAGCTACACACATGCAAGAACCACCTTCTACACTTTATATCGTCCCACTGCGAAGAAATCTCAAGGATACTTTGAACCAATTTATGCAAGATCAATCGACAACCAATGCTCAAAATTTTCGAATATTTTGCCAAAATAAATATGAACTTTTCAAGATTGCAATCTTCCTTAAGTGTCCAAGAGAAGGGCAAGTTTCCAGACTACGGCCAAACACCTCCTTAAGGTCAGCCTAGTGTTATTTTTACATCCGATGATCATAAAGAGCAATTTCAAGCCTTTACCACTCTACGTAGTGGGAGACTGTTGATTTATCACTTCCCCTACGTGATGAACCTAAAGATAAGGAGGTTTTGCTCTACACGAAAGAGGTAAAAGATGCTCCCTTGAATGAGAGTGAAGACGATGACACCACTAGGCTTGAGATCATAGTGAAATTGACCACTTCTGTAATTTTACCTCAACGGTTGGTTCCTCCTTCTAAATGATCCTCCCATGAATATGTGCTAGATGTACTTAAGCAGGTCAAACTGATTTTACCTTTGCTTGAGGTAATAAAGTAAATTCTCGCCTATGCTAAGTTCATTAAGGACTTATTGACGGTGAAACGTATACTAAAGGTTAAAAATAATGTTTTCCTAGCACAAAATGTGATCTCAATTCTACTAAGTGACCTCGCACCAAAGTTTAAAGATCCGGGTGCACCGACCATTTTCGTGCATCATTGGAGAGCCGCATCATTAGAGCCTTACTAGGTTTAGGGGAGGGTATTTTCATTCTCCCTTATTCTATATATAGGAAACTAGATTTGGGGGACCTCAAGTTTACTGAGATCACTCTCTAACTCGTGGACCGTACCATGAAGATACCTGAAGGGATTATCAAGGATGTGATTGTCCAAGTGGACACTTTCTACTTCCTGACATATTTTATTATTTGAGACACGGAACCCTCCTCTCTCTCGAGTAATCATGTTCCCGTAATTCTTTTCGCTCATTCTTAGCTACGGCTAATGCATTGATTAACACTCGAAATAGGCAAATGCAACTCACGTTCGGGAATATGACTCTTGAGATAAATATCTTTAACATCACCATACAAGTGGGTGATGAGGACGAGTTTTATGTGGTGGATCTTATTGAAGAGGTAGTACATACACCCATAGAGGGAAATTTTAGTGGTCATTGGCTAGAAGCGTGCCTTATTTCGAGTAGTGAGAGTGACGGGGCGTACACCAAGTTTGAGAGGGAGGTGACTGATTTGAGAGAGATTTTAGATGAGAGTGTGACGGATGAGGATGTGAGCGACGTTAGTTGGGTTTCTAGGTTCGATAAATTACCACCGAGGGAGTTGCGCATGATTCCCTTCAATAAAAAATTTCCCACCCTCGAATTAAAGAAACTACCCTCAAAGGTAAAATATGCTTATTTGGGAGAGGATGAGACATTTCACGTTGTTGTCTCCTCGAGCCTAAATAAAGAGCAAAAGCGTAAACTATTATCAATTTTGAGGAAGCACCACAGTGATTTTGGTTGGAGCATTATGGATTTGAAAGGTAGAAGTCCCCTAATTTGTACCCATAAAATCCACCTCGAGGAGGATGTCAAGCCTTTGAGGGATATGCAAAGGCGATTGAACCCCATGATGAAACATGTCTTGAGAGCAAATATTATTAAGCTATTTGATGTAGACATCTTACCTCATTTCAGATAGCAAGTGGGTGAGTCCTATACAAGTCGTCACGAATAAGTTGAGAATTATTATGGCAAAAAATGCCAAGGGTGAGCTAATTCCTCAACGCATCACCACCAAGTGGCACATTTGTATTGAATACCAGAATCTCAGTGCTAGTACGAGGAAAGATCATTTCCCCTTACCGTTTATCGACCAAATGCTAGAACGAGTAGTGAGACACTCATTTTATTGCTTTCTTGACATTATTCTGGATATAACCAAATTGAGTTAGATGTGCTAGATCAAGAGACGACGACATTCACATGTCCTTTTGGCACGTTTGCCTACAAACATATGCCCGTTGGATTGTGTAATGCACTTGCAACCTTTTAAAGGTGCATGCTTAGCCTTTTTAGCGATATGGTCAAAAGGGGCCTTGAGGTTTTCATGAATGACTTTAATGACTTCATACCCTCTTTTGACCTTTGCCTCGCTAATCTTGAAAAGGTGTTAGCCCATTGTGTCGAAAAGAACTTGGTGCTAAATTGAGATAAGTGTCATTTTATTGTCACCGAAGGAATGTCATTTTGTGCAAGTTTTCATCCGATGTACTTTGTGATCCATTATCCATAGACGAATACTTTTCGGATGAGGAATTATTTACCATTTCTTCTCTCCCCTGGTTTATGAATATAATGAATTACCTTGTCACAAGGGTCGTTCCCTCCGATTGGATACCATAAGAGAGAAAGAAGTTCCTAACTTGATCACGCATGTTTTTCTATGACGATCCTTATTTGTTTAAGTATTGCGCGGACCAAATCATTCAAAGATGTTTACCGGATGACGAGATGCCTAGCGTTATCCAATTTTGTCATACGAAAGCCTGTGGAAGCCACTTTTCTACGAATAAGACGGCCGCTAAGATTCTTCAAAGCGGCCTCTATTGGCTCATAATTTTTTTGGATATTAATACTTATTGAAAATCTTACGATAGATGTCAAAGGATGGAATCCATCACTCGACGAGACATGATTCCGTTAACCCTTATTCTTGTCTTTGAGATATTTGATTATTGGGTAATTGAGTTCATGGGTCCCTTTCCTCCCTCCTTTAATTTCTTATACATCCTTTTCGTGGTAGACTATGTGTCAAAATGGGTCAAAGCAATAGCTACTAGGGAAAATGATAATAAGGTGACAATACTGTTAATCCAAGAACACATACTCTCTTACTTCGATGCTCCGAAGGCGATTATTAGTGATAACGGCACACACTTTTGCAATAAGCCGTTTGAAAAATTAATGAGAAAGTATGGGGTCGTCCGTTAGGTTGGAACGACTTATCAACCACAAAAAAATGGTCAAGATGAGTTGGAAAATCATGAAATCAAGAAAATCCTTGAAGAGACCGTCGATCCTACCCGAAAGGATTGGTCTATTCTCTTGGACGATGCACTATGGGCTTATCATACCGCTTACAATAATCCCCTTGGGATGTCCCCATTTCGCTTTGTATATGGCAAGCCTTGCCATCTCCCCGTTGAGATTGAACACAAGGCATATTGGGCCATTAAGAAGTTAAATTATAGCCTTGACAAAGCTGATGGAGCACGCATGCTTCAATTGCATGAGTTAGAGAAAAAACACAACGATGTATATGATATCGCCAAAATATCCAAAGAACGGATGAAACTCGCACACGATATAAATATTCGTACCAAGGAGTTCTCGTGGGTGAAAAAGTGCTCCTATACAACTCATGATTACACTTGTTTATTGGCAAGTTGCGTTCGTGGTGGATGGGCCCGTTTGTTGTTCGAAAAGTGTTCCCCCATGTTACCATTGAATTATAAAATCCTAAGGGGCAGACACTTTCAAAGTGAATGGAAAATTCCTAAAGCCAAATCTCGAAGTGTGTGTTGAAGAATCTAACACAATTTGGTTGTCGGACCCCGTTTACAGGGTTGAGTGAGCTCAATAGGAGAGGTCGTCACCCCCCCAATGTGTATGGGGTGATTTTTATATATTATAGCGAGTCGTGTATGTTAGGTTAGTTAGAGGTCCGTAAGTTGCACGTCGTGAAAGGATATGAGAACAAATGCACATTTCGAGAGAGTTTATGGTGAGTCAAGGTGAAATTTTGAGGGTTTTTTTAGCTAAAATATGAGTGGGAGCGTTATGGGATTTTTTTTTAGAAAAGTGAACTTTGAGGGTTTTCAACACTTAGTTTTTTTAGGCATAATTCGGAGGGCCATATTGGAATTCCAAATCGGTTCGTCCTCTCTTCATTATCAGAGCCGAAGCGGTTCGCATCATTTGACGAACAAAAAAATAAAAGAGACGAACGGTTCACCCCAGACCGAATCAGTTCGATCCAAGCAGGTAAAGAAAAAATTGTTCCCTCCAAATTCATCTCCCTTCTCCCTTCAGATTCTTCCCTCCATTCCTTTCCCTCCACATTCATTTCCCTCATTTTCCTTCCTTTTATTTCCACTACCGTACACCAATAAATACACCTGCATCCATATATTCCATCCCACCTCTTCCATCTCTCCTCGCCTCTTCTCCTCTAAAAAAAATTCCTATTTTTTTTCCAAATGGAAAATGATGAAATTCTCGATAAGTACGACTCGACCGAAATACTCAACGACGGGGATCACACATATCTCTCAAACCAAGAGCGTATTTGGTGTGATGCTTTCTCCTCTTCCAGTCTCACTATTCATTTTGAGTGGAAAATCATTTGGGCCGAGCTACCTCAAGCCGTCACTGCCCTATTTTGCCAACAAGGGCGGTGCAAATTTTTAGTGGATCCCGATGGCGATGTGTAGCTAGATGAAGTGTGAACATTTTATGACACTCTCATCGATTTTAATAACTCGACATACAAAGCCTATGGCGATGAGACGTGGATCCTTTTTTCTCTCAACATCATCATCCAGAAAATGAGGGCCAAGCAGGTTCCCGACCCCCCAAGGTTTTATTACCCAATAATGGGCAACCCAATCCTGAAGCACCAATGCATCCAATGAATCGCACTCAATCACGTTTGGGAAAGTGATACCTTTTGGCAGTTAATCTCGATGAACGAACCCATCTTGACTTTTTGATCATTTGCGGAGCCATACTACAAACTTCAAGCAACTCGGTGATCCACATTCGCCAAGGAAATTTTCTTACAATCTCCTTGACAATGCTAGCACAATTCACATCGTACATACCTTTTATGGTGATATCATACACATCGCCGTGGATAGAAAAGGTAATACCGCCCTCCCATATATCCGTTTCATAACCTCCATATTAAAAGACGTCGGGATTCAAGAACTGCGAGCACAACCCCGTCTCCCTAAGGTCATTGGGAAAGAACCCCTCACTAGGAGTGTTCGAAAAATGGAAGTGGTTTGCCCACCTCCACCGACGATAAAAGATGTTGAATTGGGAGAAGATGAGGCCAAGTATGATGAGGCGACGGACCTCAATTTTTTTCCCAATGAGAGCCGCATGGAAGCTTTGGAGGTTAGTTTTAACACTTTCAAGAGCAATTATAAGTGCGATACAAGCATGATGATTCAGCTCCAAGCCGAAATGTGTTGAGCACAAATGGGCCCAAACATTTCACTCCCAACCTATTTCTACGATCCTTATGATCTGAGTAGGCCTGGGATGTCCAATCCGCCTCCTCAGTAACTCCCATGTTGGTGTTAGCTGTTTTTATCCTTTGTGAAGTTCTTCTTGGTTTCTTTTTGTTGATTTTGTTAAAAAACTAAGTAAAACTCTATCCTTTCTTCTCGCTGGTAATTGGTCATTTTATTAATACAAAAAATATACATTTTGTCATTTGTCTATTGTTGTATGCACTTTTCTTTTTTTTTAAATTTTAGTCCTTATTGCATGGCGACATTACAAAAGTCTAAGTTGTGTGTGTGTGGGGGGGGTGGGGGGTGGGGGTGGGGTGTCATAACTGCGTTTTTTAAAAAAATTCACAAATTTCAAAATGCCCAAAAAAAATTGAAAATATTCGAAAAAGTCAAAAATATTTTTTCTTCGAAATAAATAAAAATTATAATTTAAAATCTTCAAAAATGTTAGAAATTTAAAGTCCCAAATTGTAAAAATAAAGAGCACTAAACCAAAATTGAGCGAAAATCGACGACTCAATGAATAAGTGTGGATATTTATTAACCCGGTGAGATTTCGAACCTATCATTCTTGTGAGTAATTAAATGAATCCGAGTTTATGGTTAACTCAACGTTCATTTTAGCGTTCAAATAAGTCCTTGAGGATCTCTATTCTTTTGTTTTGATCGGTTACATGAAACGAGTGAAATGTTGTCTTGCAAATGCGCTAAAAATATGTCTAAACTAAATTATTCTCAACACACATATGGTAAAATAATGAGTAATTCGGATAATGAAGTTAGGCCATCGTTTATTTACCCTAAAATATTAGCCATAAAAAGTAATAAAAATTATCCCTTTTTGCAAACCCAATTGAGCCGAATAAAATTCCCAATTCGTTTAATTAATCCGAATAAAACCCATGAAGCCCAGAGTTGTGAAAATTAGAAAATTCATCAATTAGGTCCAAATTGTGCAATTAAGAGGAGCAAGAAAAAAATAAGAGAAAAATGCTCAACAAAAAAAATAAAAAAATAGAAAAAGAGGCGAAAAAGAGAAAATGCCCGAAAAAGTTCCTAAGGACATCGTTTGTAAGCAAATTTTCCAACTTTGAAATTTCTCAATTATTCTCATATTACCCAATGCACCTTATAACTCGAGAAAGTCCTAATTGAGTCCGAATAACAAAACTAATTCCTGCATGGAGAGCTTTGTGACACCCCGACTAATTAAATACCGGGTAGCTACTCCTTTATTAAATTAATTCAAAATGCCAAGTTGGCTCAGTTGATAGCATCACTGTCGAAAATATTTTATTATTACTAACCACCTAGTATTTAAAAAGTAAGTTGCCAAATTTTAATTTAAGTCTGATTAACATGCAATAAGCAAAAATAAGGAATAAATACACCATTCACCATACTGAAGTAAAACGAATAATCATCATATAGTGTAAATAAAGTCTGGAGGAAAAACTCCTCACTACAAATCCCACAACTGAAAAGTAAACTGAATACTGAAACAATACACGCTAAAATCTGAAAACCGAAATGTAAAAGATGCTCTAAATAGAAATGGGCAACATGCCCTACAGCTGATAGATAGTGACTCTGGAATCCAAAAGATAGAAGCGTCTATAAGCAATTCCCTGTAGCTTCCACAAACAGCTACAGCTCGTCACCTGAATGAGAATCCTATGCTTGGTGTCCTTGTGGCTGGGCACCTAAAATGGTTTTACAAGAAAAATATTTGAAAATAAAACGGGTCAGAGCCCGAATGTGGAGTTATATTTTAAAACCTGCAAGTGCTTTAAAAATATTTAAAACATTAAATGCAAAGTACATGTTAGGACGTACACTCACATTATATTCTCACCTCTCGTCTAACTGTGCACTCCTAACGTAAGTACCCATCTACAACGATATAAACCACTAGCTAAGTGACATCATAACTAGCTAGACTGTAATGGTTTCTACCCTTATTACCCGGTTCTAATAACATATAACGCTCATAATTAGATAGGGATTGAATGTAAACTCAGATGCTCAAAATGCAATATATTTCTATCAGCTAACTCATTTTATTTATCGAAACAATACCGTAATTATATTCACATCATTAACATGAAGGTTCTCATTAATTAAGTGTATATTATTCACATCATAAATATACAATACGAGCACCCCGAGAACTAAGCTGCGGTGCACACATACTCTGCTATCCATCCCGGTACATCACGTACATAAGGATCACATATTTCGAATCTCTCAGCAATAGTTCAGATAACACAAATCACAAATAGTGGAGGCGAACACAGTCACATCACATGGGTCACGCACATACCTACACTCCCACGATCAGCGGACTTATTAACATCCCAATAAGTCTTTCTCTGACCTATTTTCATCGAGGTACCAGTCTATATCCCCCCCGTAGGCACTCAAGGATTAGAGGGTCCTAAGCGAACGCAACCTCCCGTGATAGCAAGTATGGTAGGTATGTCATACATACAATTCATATACCAATACTAAGTAAACACACGTCTTAGTAATACCGTATTTTAATCGTAGTACATATTGCACTCTCGTACTAACTATAATTATCACAATTTGTACTATTCCGATTTGTAATCATACGCGCCATAATTTCTCACGTCGTAGTAGACACTCACGTCCCAACCCAAACCGTCCATGTAATACAGCCCTCGTATGTAAATTCCTTCTCATAAATACCCATATGTCCCAATTCTATCATTACTACATCTACGGAATGATATCTATATCCTCGAATAAGTTTACGGAACTCTAAATATCAAAACAGTCCAAAAAGGACCAAACTGTCACCTCGTTAGAAGTCTCGTTCGAACGAGACTGTTCGAACGAGATTCCTCTGCCAACTCGTTAGAAGTCTCGTTCGAACGAGGTCCCAGTTCGTTCGAACGAACTGTACCTTCTAACGATATCTCGTTCGAACGAGATATCGAACGAAATCCATTCTCGTTAGCAGCGACTGGTCAACTCGTTAGAAGCTCGTTCGAACGAGTTCGTTCGAACGACCTGGGTAGGGGCTTCTAACGAGATGCCAGATTCGTCCCAGATTTTTCCTTTCCTCGTTTTTAACCATTTTAACACTTCTAATCTCATCCAAAGTTCATCCCAACAACGTTTTATGGTCTCTAAGTGATCCTAAACATATTCAAGTCAACTACTAACATGTTTTCAAGGATTAAATCTCTTCAACATCAATTAACATATGAATTTCTACACTTTTCCCCAATTATCTCAAGAACATGAACCCTAACATTTTGAATCAAGAATTAACCCAACAAAATCCGTTTTAATTTCTTTTCAATCATGTAAATCATCAGTAAAAACATCTACCTATCATTCTACATGCAATCCTTCTCAAATTTCTCAAGTTCTATGATCTAAACTACATGGGTTTTCATTATCTTTCAAGAACAATTGATATTCTCCAATTTCTAACATGGAAAAGACATTCTCTGAAATTAAATGGAATAAAGTCACTTGCCTTGGTTTGATTTCTGACTTTGGTGTAGGTTTGATGATGTTTTTCTGCAGAATTTCCTCTCTCCAAGCTCCTTCTCCAATGGTGGCTTAAGGTGGCTAGGGTTTGTTTTGGGGAAAGTTGTAAACCTAAAGATAACCTCCGTAGCTTAATGGTTTAATATGGGATGGTTAGTGGGCTTAGTGGGTTTAATCCACATCAGATTTACATCTCTAATTTTCGTCACTTTTAATTCCTAAAAATGTAAAATTACCAAAATACCCTTTAAGTTGCCGGTATGGCCTAAAAATATCCCGGGACCCAAACTACACCCCCGGGTAGTGTTTTCTGACTATCTCGACCCTTTCGGACGCGTTGGCGCACTCAAAACGACCATACGGATTATAGATTTTAAATTCACTTTTATTAACAAAATATTATACCGTGACGCGGCGGTCCCACGCGTCTCAACAAAATTTCTAAAATGCCGTCTATCAATCTCACGACAAATTTTATAATACCAAGTTCATATATAATCATATATGCACATAATCAAATACCAACTCGCATCACATTAGTATTTATAACCCGGATTAATTTCCAATTAATACGCATTTAATTAATTAATCCCAAAAATAAATATAGTCAAAAGTACGGGGTATTACATACTTCCCCCCTAATAACTGAATTTCGTCCCGAAATTCGAAACTAGAAATTACCTGCTAAAAACAACTCTGGATAACGATCGCGCATCTCATCCTCGCGCTCCCATGTGGACTCCTCGACATTGTGATGTCGCCACTGAACACGCACTAATGGGACTATCTTTGACCGCAGTTTCCTCTCGCTTCGGTCCAAAATAGCAATCGGCCCCTCCTCGTAGGAACTATCCGGCTAGAGATCGATGTCCTCCACAGCAATGTGAGAATGGGCCAAATTATCTCTAAGGTATTTCCTCAGCGAGGTAATATGGAACACGTCGTGAATCCGATGCAAGTGCTCCGGTAGTCCAAGTCTATACGCAACTGGTCCGATCCGCTCAATGATAGGAAACGGCCCCACATACCTTGGTGCCAACTTCCCCTTCTTCCCGAATCTCATAATCCCCTTCATCGGAGATACCCTGAGCAAAACCAGGTCCCCCACTTGGAACTCCCTGAAAAATCTCTTCGCATCAGCATAACTCTTCTGCCTGTCTTGAGCTACCCGAATGCGACTCCGAATCAACTCAATCCTTGCCGAAGTATCCTGAATCACTTCCGGCCCAAGTAGTTTGTTGTCCCCCACCTCCAACCAACATGCTGGGGAACGACAAGGCCTACCGTACAATGCCTCAAACGGAGCCATGCCAATCGTGAACTGATAGGAGTTGTTGTAAGCAAACTCCACCAGTGGAAGGTACTGCTCCCATCCACCCCCGAAGTCAATAATGCACATGCGTAGCATGTCCTCCAACATCTGGTTGGTGCGCTCTGTCTGCCCATCGGTCTGCGGATGATAAGCCGTACTCAACCGCAATTCCGTGCCCATTGCCTCCTGGAAACTCTCCCAAAACCTCGAAACAAATATCTTGTCTCTGTCAGACACGATATTTAGGGGTACACCGTGAAGTCTCACAATCTCTGAAATGAAGAGCTGGGCATACTGTCCCATGGTGTAGTCAGTCCTTACGGATAAGAAGTGCGCGAACTTGGATAACCTGTCCACAATCACCCAAACGGAGTCGTGACCTCTCTGCGACGTAGGCAACCCCGTGGTAAAGTCCATGGATATGCTCTCCCACATCCACACCGGGACTTCCAATGGTTGTAGCAATCCTGTCGGTCTCTGATGATCCACTTTTACAAGCTGACAAGTGGCGCATTTCGAAACAAACTCAGCGATATCTCTCTTCATACCGCTCCACCAATACTGCCGTCTCATGTCTTGGTACATTTTGTCCCTTCCGGGATGTACCGCGAACCGTGAGCCGTGTGACTCTGCCATCACATCGTGCCGTAATTCTTCCCCTTTCGGAATCACCAATCTCCCATTGAAGCGTAATCCCCCGTCTGAGCTAACGGTATAGGACTCGACTCCCTCTGCTAGTAATCGAACTATCTGCTCCTGACAGAACGAGTCATTAGCCTGTGCCTGTACTACCTTCGTGACAATCTGCGGTGTAACGGTCATCACAGACATGAAAGATAGGGCCACTGTATCCTGGTGTCCCAATTCCTTCCACTTTGCCTTCCACACCTCTGCCACCTCATCTGCTGGCCTACGGCTCAACGCGTCTGCTACCACGTTAGCCTTACCCGGGTGGTACTGGATGTCGAACTGGTAGTCTTTCACAAACTCAAGCCACCTACGTTGCCGCATATTCAACTCTTTCTGCGTGAACAGGTACTATAGGGACTTGTGGTCCGTGAACAGTTGGAACCTCTCCACCAAAAGATAGTGCCTCCAAATCCGTAGGGCAAATACCACTGCTGCCAACTCCAAATCATGCGTGGGGTAATTCTTCTCATGAGACTTAAGCTTACGGGAAGCATAAGCTATGGCCTGTCTCTCCTGTTGCAATACACCTCCAAGCCCTTGCAAAGACGTGTCGGTGTAAACCAAATACTCAACTCCCGGTCTCGGCAATGCTAACACAGGTGCTGAGGTCAATTTGTCCTTTAATTCATCGAATGCCAACTGACAGGCATCACTCCAGATATATGGTACACCCTTACGATTCAGATGTGTCAAAAGACCTGCTATCTCCGAGAAACCCCGAATAAACCTCCTGTAGTATCCTGCTAGACCCAAGAAACTACGAATCTCCGTTAGTGTCGTGGGCTGTCCCCACTCCCTCACCGCTGACACCTTCCCCGGATCAACAGATATTCCCCGGTCGGAAATGATATGTCCCAAAAACTGGACTTTCTTCAGCCAAAACCCGCACTTCTCATATTTTGCATACAACTCGTTCTGACGAAGTGTCTGCAAAACCTCCCTCAAATGCTCGGCGTGCTCCTCCTCTGTCTGAGAGTAAACCAAAATATCATCAATGAAGACAATGACAAACTGGTCTAGGAAATCCCTGAACACTCTGTTCATCAAGTCCACAAACACTGCTGGAGCGTTGGTCAAGCCGAAAGGCATAACTCGAAACTCGTAAGAACCATATCTCGACAAGAACGCAGTCTTCGAGACATCCTCCTCCCGGATACGTAACTGATGGTATCCCGATCTCAAATCAATCTTCGAGAAGAAAGAAGCTCCTCTCAACTGGTCGAATAAGTCATCAATTCGAGGCAACGGATACTTATTCCGTATCGTGACCTTATTCAATTCTCGGTAGTCCACACACAATCTCAGTGAACCGTCCCTCTTCTTCACAAACAGAACTGGAGCGCCCCAAGGTGAGGTACTCCTGCGAATAAAGCCCTGACCTAACAGCTGCTCTATCTGATCCCGTAACTCCCTCATCTCAACTGGAGCCATACGGTATGGTGCGCGTGCTATAGGTCTCGTACCTGGTAGCAAATCTATGACGAAGTCTATCTCTCAACTGGGTGGTAAGCCTGGTATCTCCTGAAACACATCTGAATACTCCCTGACAACCGGAATCGAATCTAAAGGAATCATAACCTCCTTAGAGGTATCCTCCACTATGTAATACAGATGAGCGGTCGATCCTCCCTCTGGGCGAGGCATCGCCACTATAAATATCTCTTACCCTGGAATGGCAAAAACAATGCTCCCGCTGAAGCAATCAATCATGGCCCTATATGCTACGAGCCAATCCATACCGATGATTACATCGTGAACATGCATGTCTAACACGAACATGTCTGCAGGCAATACCAAACCACCAATCTCTACCCCCACTCCCCGGCATATAAAGAAAATAAGTGACCCACTCCCCAATGGTGAGTCGACACACGTCACTGTGCTCTCTGCCGTAGCTAACAATCCTAAAGCTTTCGCGAAGTGTGTAGCTATAAAACAGTGTGTAGCACCCGTATCAAATAACACCCGACCCATAGTGCCATGGATAGGAAACGTACCCTCGATCGCGGGCGGTGCCTGTAGAACTGCAGCCTGGTGGATGTTGTAAACACGTCCATACTGTAGCTGCCCCTGCTGAGCTAGGTCTGCTGGAATGGGTGGCAATGCTTCCATCTGTGGCGGTGCGGGAAGAGCGGCGGGAAACATAGGTCTCTGTGACTCCTGGCGAGCACCCTGCTGCTGCTGCTGCTGTGGGGTCCTGCCCCTATCAGGACAATCCTGCTTCTTATGGCCAGTCTTGCCACAAACAAAGCACTTCCCTGGGAAGTTCCCTCCCCTCTGCCCCTGCTGTCCCCGGCCCTGGTGGCCGTTACCGTTCCTCCCTTGGCCCTGCTGGCCCTGATGAAACTGCTGCCCATTCTGCCCTTGCTGGCCCTAATAGCCATTTGGACCCTGATGGCCCTGACGGAAACCTCCCTGTCCCTGCCTGTAGTTCCCTGACCGGAACCTCTTATTATCCCCCTGTTGGGAGCCCTACTCATTCTGTCTCTGCCCCTGACCCGATTGTGCCCCGCTGGCACCATGTCCTCCAGTCCTGCCCTGATGGCTAGACTCCCCCGACCTCTTACCCTCGGCCATATGAAAACGGTGGTCCTGGCAGTGCAACAATGCAGCGTTAACCACATCAGAATAAGTGGCCAACGATAGGTTCCCTGGCAGATGCTGACGGATCCTCCAATTCAACCCATCGGTGAACTTCTCAATCTTCTTCTTCTCTGTTGGAATCTCGCCTGTAACGATATTCAACAGGTTAGTGAACTCGGCCTCATACTCGGACACTATCTTGCCTTCCTTCCTCAGACTCATCAGCTTCCTCCTCATTTCCGTATGAACAGTCGACGGAAAGTACTTGCGGTCGAACCGCACCCAGAACTCCTGAATCGTGAGGGTATCCCTCTCCTCCGCGGTGGTAATGGACTCCCACCACTGTAGCGCAGATCCAACTAGCTTGAAAGTAGCTAGCACCTGCTTCTGAACATCAGTGCACTCATGCATCCTCAAGTGCCTCTGCATGTCTTTCCTCCATTGGCTCGAGACTACCACATCTGAGCTACCTGCAAACTCTGGCGGATGCGCTTTCTGAAAAGCGTCACGTACACGCTCCCAAGAAGACGGGAATGCATTAACCTGTACTGGCGCGACAACCGGCGCCTGAGGTGGTGCCTGCTGAATAACGGAAATTGCGGCATTTACCGCTTGAGCTACTATAGCTGCAACCTCAGCGGCGTTCATCATGCCCTGAACTGGAGCGGGCTGGGGTTCGGGCGTTGCATCCCTGGGAACTCGTCGTGCACGTCGTGGAGGCATCTGAAATAAGAACAAAGTTTATAAGTTCACGGTTATAAACTTAATATAGCTGAAGAACGAAGCATACAAAAAGGAGTACAACAGTCCTAAAATATAGGGCTCTATATCAAAGAAACTTAGCGGAAACATAATAGCCGTACAGATCCTAAAGGACACTAGAACCTGATGCTCTGATACCACCTGTGACACCCCGATTAATTTAATAAAGGAGTAGCTACCCGGTATTTAATTAGTCGGGGTGTCACAAGCTTAAGACATGAAAATATAATAAGAGAGATTAAATTTGTGCGAATAAAGGACGATGTTTCTCGTTTTCCAATGACCGTAATCTATGATGAGATATTTTTACCCATATAAATCTGTCTTTCAATTTATGTGCGTGAATTTATGTTCCATTATATTTATTCTTATATATCACGTACAACGAGAGAAATATCCACACTCCGAGAGATTCGTTTGTGAGAGTATCCTCTGAGAATTGAATCAAAATGAATTTTTGAAAAGTAACATAATGATCAAACGGTGGAAGTTAGCGGTTTAATTCTTGACTTCGCACACACACACACACACACACACACACACACACACACACACACACACTACAAATCGAGACTATTGAATTTGAATTTAACATGACTATTTTTGAAAAATTTAAATTGTAATTTTTTTAAGTATTTTGTTTTTTCTTTAAGTCAAAAAATGAATTTTTTGGGTATATTCATTGCAAACCCTCACGAGATACCACTCGTCCGACTAGGGTAACCTTGGGGTTTAACGGCTTGTTGCATACGCTAAATGCAATCGCTTGTCCACAAAAAATGTATTTTATCCCAATAAAGTTTTTGCAAATTTTCTTAACTCATACTCTTATTGTTTTACATTGCTCGAGATGTGCAAAGTTCTAAGTTAGAAGGGTTTGATTAGGCACAAATATGTCATATTTAACGATCCTTTTATGATCCCATGCATTTTAATTAACTCTGATTTATTTCATATTTTTTCTACTAACCCTTTTGGCGAGTATTTCTTGTTTTGTGTATTTCTTATGTGTTTTGCAGGTATTTCATGCAATTAAATAGGGGAGAGAAACTGAAATAATAAAAGAAACCTAGAAAAGACAGTAAAGGGTAATAATGTAAATGTACAACCGTAATTCGAATGCGAAATCTAAAAAGAAGTCGAGGACCTTGAATTCACGAGCGTGTAGGAAGAAACGACCTCCAAATTCGAGTCCCGGTTGAGAAGAAATGATGATATGAAAATGAGAAGAATTCAAGGAAGAGAAGAAAAAAATTTCGAGTTTCGAACTGGTTTGGTTTCGAAGCGAATCGGTTTGCTCTTGTTTATAGATTGTGGCCTCAATACTGGAATTTCGAACCAGTTTATCCATTTACAAAGGCCATTCCAAACCAGTTCAATGATATCTGAACGGAATTTTTTCTATCCACTTAAAAAATAGAGTTGTACAAGGCTAAAACTCTTGGAAAAGAAATGGGATTATTATTCATTCATTACCTAGATATTTTGGAGGGTGTGTTTGACCTAGAAAGAAAGAGGACAAGAGGCTAGAAGATAGTTTTCGATTTTCTTCATCAAGCTTAAACTTTTATGGATTAATGTTAAAGATTTTTATCAATAGAGTTTGCCTTTCTTCTACTTTGTTCTTGAAGTAATATTATATGCATGCTTTGTTTATTTTTTGAGACTCCAAGCTTTTCATGCATGTTTAGATCTAGTTTTCTTATGGCTTTGATTACATAAAACATAGGATTCACATCTTCTAGTAATTACACCATGTCAAGCAAGTTTTTTAGAGGGTTGGGGGTACATGAACCCAACCTAGGTGAATGAGTTGGATATAAACTTTCATAAAATTGTGGAGATAATTTGTAGGCTTAATATTTTGACGAAACAAGTATAAATAATATCTTAACCTCGTTTGCCCTAGGTAACCGATGTATTCGAGAGTATAATATGCGTTCCGACAATCTAGTCATTCACGTTAAATTTATTATTGACTAAATACTGTGCAAAGTGAAATCCTTATATATTTAATACTTAGAAAGATTTAATGTTCTCTTCGATTTATTAATATAATTTTTGAACCTTTTGTATCCAACGAATTTACTGATAGTGCGAGGGAGTGTGCTCCAATCTCTTTTTCTCACATCGATAAAAAGTCAAACCAAATTCTTAGGTTTACATGCTTAGTTAAGTTTAGTTTTATTAATTAATTGCATTAGTTCCGTAGAAATTTCTTGAAATCTAAAAATCATCTTTTCTCCCTCTTTAGGAGAGTCTTTTGGGAGGTTTACTCATCTTGCTTAGTAGTCGTCATGAACATTCATCTTAGCTCTTGAGATCGATACCCAACTTGCTCGGAAATATTACTTATGCGACCAGTTTACACTTGAACCGAAATAAGCGCACACTAGATACACTCTTAAAGTCACGTCATCTACACATAAAAATCGTGGCTTTTCGATTTGAAACATTATTTCAAATTCATATTTTTAATTTTATTTCGAGAAATGTCCCAAAATTCTATTGAAATCCCAATCTCTATTCTAAGCATGCAATTATTTTGAGTCTTGAGTTATGTTATAATTTTGAATAAAAAGAGTCCCGGTATTACTTTCACCTTTCCTAATTAGTCTTCCTAATTTATTTTAAAAAAACATCATTTATCAAAGTTTAGGTAAAATCTAGAACGCATAACACTTAAGGGGAACAATAGAAGTATTCATGCCCGTAAAGAAGTTGTCTTGAAAATCTGATTACACTGTTGCGTTTCTCTCGCGAAATGGCAAAAACATGTTCTTGAGAAAACTTGATTTGGATCTTCAAAACTTGTATCATTGGACCTACTAGGGGTGGCCACGGGTAGGGCATGGGTGGGTTTGGGAAAGGATACAAAATTGAGCTATCCAAAGCTCGCCCAAGCTCGAGCTGTAAAGCTTATTGCCCCGGCTGGAGCCGTAATATTCTTATCCAACCCTTTGCCTAGACCCGAACACCTATTTTTTAAATAAAATTTATTTTTTAGCAAATTTGTGACCTTTGGGCCTATTAAATTTTGCCAAGCCCAATGTTTTGGCCTATTTACCTTACCCAAGCCTTTTTTTTCTTCTTGCGGGCTGGGCGGGCTTGGAGGGCCTCATGCCTATGTCCACCCCTAGCACATATTCTCATTGGTCGTTATTCCACTGGTCAAAATTCCTTGGCTTTATTCACTTTAACATATTATATTGCCTACTCTTGAAAATCCCCTAGGGCTTGATTACCCCTTAATGCTATTCCTTTTTCTAGTAAGGTCTTCCCTACCTGGGTTGATGATACACTATCTCAAATCATATTGGCCATTTTTGACCTTTGTCTTACCATTATTAGGAATATGTATCCTTTACATAGTTATGGCAGTTCATATGATGTCAGAATGTAACTTCCACCACCTAAGAGCATGTGATGCAAGACAGGTTACCCACTAACATATATCAAACACATCAGGTAAGGTTTATACCATCTCAAAACGTCTTCTTAAATTATAACTAAAAGTGAAATTAGTCTTCTTCGCTTTCATGTCAATCCCTCCAGGTGAAGAAAGAACACGATAGTTCAAATCCTCCTCATGCTGGGTATCACGCTGTTGTCCATACAAGTTCTCTGCAAGTTTCTCCATTTTACCATGATAGATGGTGAGTGTAAACATTACCCTAAAACCATACTCTAGGCACATTGTAAAGGTATCACATCCAATGGTCCTTAACTTTCGATTGGAAGTGACTTCATGCGTGGGACGTATTGGAAGAGAAATCTCAACGAGGAACCCTCCTGATATACTTTGATTGCTCCAAGTAAGTCATTTGGAACAATCGCTCGAAGCCCTCTAAGTAGTCATCGTTGTAGAGAATACAAATCCTAAACTATAAAGCTCTAAAATAATCAAAGAACACAATGTAGAAAATAGATGGATGAACTTAAGATCCCTAGGACACTAGAACCTAGAATGTCCTGATACCAATTGTGACACCCCATAAAATTTAATAATAGATTAATTTGATCTAATACAAACTCACTCTTATAAAAATTGAATATAATTCTAAGAGACACTGTAGTAAAAATCAAATGCATAAATAAATAACCAAAACGTACCACATGTGAACCATATAACTCTAATACCGAACTAACCAATAGTTCTAGTGCCATCGTATAACTAGAACTGTACCAACGTAAATCAAACCACTGAAATAATTTCATTAAGGAGGCGATACAACAACCTATGTCCTAAATTTTTTTAATATGAGACATTAACAAAAAGCCTACTTAATACAAAAATATAATTGTTGTTGGTTACAACATGACTATGCATATTCATCCGGCCTATTAGTTTCTTTTAAGTTGACCAACCCAAAGAACCCTACATATCACATGCGTTTATTCCCTAACCCATATGTTCCCCATGATTAAGTCTTTTACAATGTTATCAACTTTTAGGTACAATTCAACATTTATTCCATTGAGCGTCACCATTTTATAATATCATATCAAAGTATCTACATCATAATCATCATATGCCAATATTTTCCGAAACGTATGCTGCATAAAAAGACCCCATCTCAAGCCCGCATATAATGAAGGCCTAACCTATCACCTCCGGGGATTAGTCGGGTGTACTAGTAATAGTTATAGGTTGTTCCACACCTATTACTATTAAATCATCTCTACACGAATACTCACCGTGCCTTCACACCATTCATATAGTCCCATACCCAAAACTATATAAAAGGATAGGCCCAAGCATCTCACTCAAAAGATCACAAGTTTTCATCACGTAGTGTCCAGGGTAATCATAACCAAGCGCAACCCGTCACCATCACATTAGTGTGCCAATATCCATCATTATCCCCTCATTTGGATATCCCCTCTAGTACATATCCCACGAATATACACACTCGACATGTTTACATATAATACATTAAACAAGTAAATTCTACATAGATAAGGTTTCAAGTCTAAATCACAGTTTAATCACCTTAATTAAGTTCTTTTAATTAAGAAAATATAATTCTGCTTTAATGTCATTTGATCTCCTCATTCGAACGATAATACATCGTTCGTTCGAACGAAGTCCTACTGTCATTCTAACGAAAATACCATGTTCATTCAAACGACTACAAATTGACATTTTAATGAGATCTACATAGAACCCTTCTTCTTCTTCCCAACAAAATTCCGCAATTGTTGAATGCATTTTCATATTTCTAGGTCCCTAAAAATCCCAAACTTTACCTTTTCAATGTATATTAGTCCCAATACCAACACTAATCAATTTTCAATGATTTTAAGTTCTTCTAATATAATATTTAATTTTTAATCCTTAAATATCATCTCAAGAACTCTACTTGTGATTCCATCTCAATTAAACCCAATTTCAGTTTATTTCACAAGATTAATAGGGGATTCCTAACCTTTAACATGAATTACAATGGCCATAACATTAATTTAGCAATTGCTACTCTGAACCATGATAATCATCCTAATTTCATAACAAAGTCTAGTTCCTTATTTCGAACAATGGTTATATAAATTGTCTAATTCAAAATTATTTTAATATTAAATTAAGAATTTAATGAGTAATAATATTATAGTACAACTTTAATTATAATATTCTATTAAATAAATTTCCTAAATTCTCAATTAGGTTGAATCTTAAATGAAAAGACCAAATCCTCTTTCTCATTTCCTTAGCCTTCCTCCTTAGCCCTAGGGTTGCCTCTAAATGTATAAAATTGTGTAGTCTAAATCAAAGATCTAATTTATAATAATTATCCACGAAATTAGGCATAACATCTACATGGACCATTACTCATTAAGCCTAAAATGCAGTCCAATTAGTCAAAGTCTAGTCGAAGGCCTATAATAACCCATGGGCCTTAAAACCAGACCTTTTAAGGCGTAAACGAACCTTAAACTATCCCGAAAGTCATCTATAAATAACCAAAATAAATATTTACTTTTGTTAAATAATAATTAATGTTTTAACATATTTTTGATTTAATCCAATATTAAATGATACACACAAACTAGTGACATCACTCGTCACTACAAATAAATAAATCAATATCAATTAAGTAAAAAAATAATTCACTTTAAATTAAAGGGTATTATAATTACCCTAGTGGACAAGTTATGCCTCGTGATAGTTTCCCATGCTCCAATATGAACTCAATATCATCAAAAGATTATAACAATACATTAGCATATGAGAGTTTTTAAACTACCAAAAAGTTTCGAAAATAATTCATATCTTGAAATCATGATAGTGTGTGGTGTGAAGAAAAAATATAAGTTCTGATTCGATTAAAACTCTTATAATCTGCATAAAAGTTAAAGCACGCATCAACTTAAGTCTCACTAGGGCTTACAATTTACTAATAATTCAATATGAAAGGGTGTATATCTCTGGCTATATGGGCATAAAGATTAACAATAATTAAAGCCAAGGAGGTGCACATGAAAATGATGAAAAATGATAAATTTAAAAGTAATATTAATCTCATGAAAGATATCATTTATTAGTAAAGGTGAAATAAACCATAGAGACTCACTTCAATCACATTTGACTTAAAAATCATATTTATCCAAGAATAACATAGGATTTTAATAGGGTTGTAAAGTAAGCTATGTCACGTGCATGAAATGAATGGAATTGGGGGTTCAAAGTGTTTGGGGATAAAATTTGGGATAATGATAATGTGTGGAATAAAATAAAGTTAGAACATAAGTTCCATAATTTGAGCTTAAGTAGTGAAAAACAAAAAGAAGTATGACTTTTTATTTCTTCCAAAAACAATGGGGTGGGTTCTCACTTTTTAAGAATCTTTTTTTTTCTTTTTTCCTTTTCTTTGCAACACAAAAAACTAAAAGGTAATTCACATGATCAAATTCCACCGCACACAAACCATCATTTTCCCCCAAGTATGATTCCAAATAAAGGTAAAGAAGGTTATACAGGGTTTAAACTCGAATATAGAGTTTTTTTATGGGGTTTGGTTGATGAAACGAAGGCTCAAAGGGGTTAACTCTGGATAGTATATAGTGGGTAAGGTCTAGGCCAATATGGATGAAATATGAAAGAGGTCATTTTTATCATTTTCAAGGGTTTGAATCATAACAACATCAACAAACATCCTAAAAGTTTGAATGAGATAAGAAATGGTGCATGCACACCCGAAAGGAAGAATAAGATAAAGAATCTCACAATGTAAATATATTTCACTACTCTTGTATGCTTACCGAATTATATTTTCTTTAACCGAAACATAAACAAGTATGTGCGAAATGTTCTCGAATATTCAACACTTCTTTAAATGCGCGATGAAGAACTTTAAAAATTATTGTTATTACAATATTATAATCCAATATCATAACTATTATTACAATCCCAAGAGTAAAAGTATAGACATTTTCACAAAAAAAGTGTTCTTTGATGGAATTTTAACAACGTGCTATGCGACTAATTATTTGTCTAGTTTATTGGAGCTCAAGCGATAAAAGTACCCCGCAATATTGTACAAATACAAAGTATATATAATTTTAAAACAACAAAATTCTAAACTACGCCGTTCCCCGACAACAACGTTATTTTAGTTTGAGTAGAAATCAAGTGATCGGATAAGGACACTGTTGTTGTTTGTTTTATCTCCTCAATAAAAGAACTTAAACTTTTACTGCATTTGTTTTATGAATATGGCGGTACACGTGCTGGAGTTAAATTGATTTATAACTTCAAAAAGTGTAAAAGGTTATTTTTTGGATTTCAGTTTATCAATATTTTATTTGTGATATATACGCATACATATTTAATTAATCGCATACTTATTCCCATTTGGCTGGGGAATATGTTCGTATCCAATATTTGTGATTTGAATTTTATGATTCGTGAGAGATTGAACCAGCAGTCCTTCATGCAGTGAGCGATGCACCGGGACATGATAGCAGAGTATGCATTGCGCCAAGTGGTCTTAGCCTAAGGGTGCAAGATTAGTGTATATATATATATATATATAGGGATGATGTGACTGTATATATGTACTTGTTAATGATTCTACTATGTGAAACTAGTAGATATGGTAATGATGATAAATAAAATAATCATAGTGGGTAAAAGATTAACCATTCGGAAGGTGAATAATGAAATTTAGTTATGTTGGATAAACTATTTCAATAGCGTATTGTATGGGCGATATGGGTATACTATTAGTGATGTAGTTGGTGATTTGGTGACTTCGAACTAGTTAGGCTGGGTAGAATAACTAATATGGGGTAGATGTACGTTAGGCATGCACAATAGATGAGAGGTGAGGATCTCATGTGAGAGCTCGAAAAGCTAGGATGCATATAATACTTGCTTTATTACAAATTTTAAATACTTGCTAAAAAAAATATTTTTACAACTCGGGATCTGACCCGTCTCTTGGTATTCTTCTCTCTTTTTCTATATATATGTATTATATCAGGTGCCCAGCCACAGGGTTACCAGACTTAGACGCTTGGATTGTTTAGCGAGCTGCAGCAGTTGTGGGAGTTGCAGGTCCTTGCATTTAGACGCCTCTATCATTTCTTTCAGTTCTATTCAGACATTTCATTTTGGGCATGTGTCGCCCATTCTCAGTCGTTTTAATAGAGAGGTTTTACTCAGTTTATTTTAATAGTTCATTTCAGTTGGATTGAGTATTTTATGGTTTATTGGCCTGAGACTTTAAACTGGAATGTTTTATCCAATGTTATTTATTTCAACAACTGATTTATATTCGGTATTTATTGTATCCCTGTGAATGGTAAATAGTCGATGTTTTAATAACTTAGAAATTATTAATGTATTCTTTGGGTATAACTTAAAATGGAAAATGTTTTGACACTAACTTAAGTATTTATTAGGTGAGTATTAATGTTAAATGTTTTTGGCAGTGATGCTAAGAATGAACCAACTGAACACTTTGTTTTAAATTGAATAAATGGCTAATCACTCGGTATTTAATTGGGCGGGGTGTCATAATATATTGCATCTTATATTACAAAGTTTGAAAATGCTGAATTCATGACATTATATGTGAAGCCTCCATAATATTAAATTCAATATATATTAACGAGTGAATGTACTTTTATTCTTTATGAATCTCAAAGGAAAACACTATTTTCAAATGGGTGGGATGATGATCCACAACCTATTTAACTATTGAGACATATTTATCAAAAATAAATAAATTAATTATAGAGACTACCAACTAATTAGTAAAGAATTAGACTAATCATTAAAGAAATAAACTAATTATCAAAGCAATAAATTAATTATTAAAGCAATAAACTAATTAACAAGAGCAGTTATATAAAAAACTAAAACTTTATAACAACTATAGAATATAAATAATTTCCAGAGAGAGAAAAAGAGAGTTGGTGAATTGGAAAGAAAACAAGATAGGGGATCTTTCCATTTATAGAAAAGGGGAAGGTGATGACAGGGCCGGATCAATCCAAAATACGATCGATCTGGTCAATGTTGACTTTTGAGTTTGACTCGATAATTAACTTTTGACTTCTATCTTTGACTATTCATATCTTATTCACTCATGCCGGATTAATACGTTATTTGAATCGAGGCATTACTCTCTTAGAGATCAACATTATTTGTGCCAAACTTGGCATCGAATTTATGGAAACCCCTTTTTTCCCTTAGAACCACGTTTGAGGATGACTCTTGCTCATAATGCTTCTAAACTTCGTACCACCCCAAAATTTGTAATCACCCCAAAATACCTTATGCAATCAATTGACAATGAAAATATGCAATATGCAGTAAAAGATCTTAAACACATGATTTTATGAATTTATACAAAGGGTTTAAGTGATTTTGTTAGTTTCACTATGCGTGGTTGTAAGGACACAAATTTACAATTGAGTCCCTTGTAGTTTTGGCTCAATTCCGGACAAAAACGTTTGAGTCATAGGGTAGAATTATTGATCATCCTTCAAGCCTATGACACACTAAAGTTGAAGACGTAGCGGCCAAGATCTTAAAGCTTCACCAAATCTCGAGTTTATTGAGCCTCGTTTCTACGTCATCAATAATGTTCCGTTTACTCCTAAGGTATGAATGCATTTTAATATATATATATATATATATAGGAGCTTGGAAAAATTTTATATGGGTGTACTTTGTTTAAAACTGTTGTTTATTTTCAGAAGGATTTTATTAAAACTTTAAAATAAAGTATATAAAGTTTCTGGGCTAAAACTAAAATTTTCAACTTTCTGAAAGTTTGTTCAAAGTGTCGTTCGAACGAGTTTGTCGTTCGAACGAGTTTGTCGTTCGAACAATAATATCGTTCGAACGAGTTCCCCAAAAGGCCATTGGAATGTCGTTCGAAGTGTCGTTCGAACGAACATGTTGTTCGAACGATATTTCCAACAAGATTTTTAAAGAGTTCACACTGGAACTTCGTTGGAAGTCTCGTTCGAACGAGACTTCGTTTTAACGAAAATGTCGTTCGAACGAGTTTTGGCGGGAACAGTTAATTGACAGTTTTTTCCCACTTTCCCACTTCTTTTCCCACTATCTTTTGACAAAACTTCTTAAGTGTGAAAACCATGTTTTTAACTTAACTTTTTCACATCAATCCATCTCCAAGTGAGAGTTTGAGAGCATATTTCCAAATGGAAAAAAGTTTATTGTTCAAGTGTTGTTGTTTTTCAAGAAAAATCTTTTAACCATTTGTTTCACACTCAATGTTTGTTTATCCAAGTTCCTTTATATATATATATATATATATATATATACATTTCTTGGACTTTTGGCATCGGTTTACTCTACATATTGAAGAGTTCGTTTGGGTTTTCTTCTACATCCCACAAAGAAGAAGAAGTTTGCGTTGATTTACCCACTTGGAGAAAGGCTCCTAGTTTGGGTGACAATGATCATATAAAGTCCGATCGGTAGATTCCGAGACCGCGGTGGAGCTCCGTGGTTATTCGCTAGGTGGACGTGTATACAAGAAGAAGCGTTGGGGATTGAGAGGGATCGAGTCGAGTGTTGTAAGTCTTACTGTCTTGTATTTGTAAAACCATACTTAGTGAATTTAAGGCTAGGGTCATCCGAGGTTTTTTCCCGTTATGGGTTTTTTCTCGTACAATGCGGCGTAGTGATTCATTGTTTATTTTATCTTTTGCAGTACTCACCTAGATCGCATGCCTAGGTAAAAAGATAAAATTTGGTTTAATCACTACTTATGCTTAATTTGGTGCTAACTAAATATTGGGTAATGTGTAATTAATTCAAGTCATTAATTTAATTTGTTAAAATTTAGTTTGGCCTGATTTGAGTAAAATTGAAAAATATGACTTAGACAAATTTCTAGTTCTTGAGTTAATTAATTGTGTTTAAGTGAAATCAAATTGTATGTGTGTTCCATCATACTTCACTTGGTTTAATTTTAATTTGAATAGAAATTAAAATTTTGTTAATTTGTTTTAATTTGAACCATCTTCGCTTTCGCATCTAAAAAGGAAATTATTACGTTTTGAAGTACTAGTATTTTAAAATTAAGGGCCTAGAGTTCCAAAAATTGATATCAGAGCCAAAGCGATAAATTATTTCGTTAAGATCTTTTTAATTATTTTTGGCTAAATATGGAATTTTCCCCATTTTCTATTTTTGATGGTTCTAATTACGCGTATGAAATCGACACTTAAATCTATCGTCGAGAGGGTTTGGTTATATGTAGTTAACGAGTGGTCTCCACCAACTCATTTAGTAGAAAATGAACGTGTTCCCAAACCGGCCGATAGATGGAGTGAGAATGAGTTTAAATTTTCAAATTTTAATTCCTGAGGTTTAAACGCCTTGTTTAGCGCTGTCACACCGGATGAATTTCGATGCATTATGACGTGTGAGACCGCTAAAGAAGCGTGGGATATTTTACAAATCACTCATGAAGGTACTAGTGTCGTTAAAGCTTCGAAACTCCAAAACCTTACCACTCCATTTAAAACCATCAAAATGAATGAAAAAGAAACTTTTGATGAATTTTATGCTAGACTTTTCGATATTTTTAATTCATCTTTTAACTTGGAAGAGAAAATACCCGATAACCGAGTAGTAAAGAAAATTTTAAGGACCCTACCCGTTAGATTTATTCCAACAGTTACCATTTTAAATTCTTTACCAACTTTAGCCTCTACAAAATTAGAAGAGCTTGTAGGTGATTTACAAACCTATGAACTGGACATGTTTCCCTCTAAAACTGAAAAGAAAATAAAAAATGGCATTTCTTTAAAAGCCTGATAAGAGGAAAAATAAGTAGTATAGAGTGAAAGTGATAGTGACTCGAAAAACATGGCTATGTTAGCTAGAAATTTTCAAAAATTTCTTAAATTGAACAAAGATAAATTTAAAAATGATAATAAGAAGTTGGAAAAATCTACGCATGACAAAGCCGTGAAGATCCCTAAAACTATTAATGAATTAATGATCCTAGGAGGTTAGGAATAATTTATAACCTGTTAGGGTTGATGGGTATTGATGATGAGGCATTGGGTGTTGAATCTTAGAGGTTTCTAGGTTAATAAATGGTGGAAAAATGCAAAATTCTGGGAAAGAAGACGAACAGTGACATCTCGCGCGATCTCGCGCGAAGTAGTTCGAGCGAGATGGCATCTCGTGCGAAGTCGCTCGAACGACTCGTGGAAGTCGTTCAAACAACAACCTTTCTGATTCGAGCGACATAGGGAATTTTTGAGGATTTTCTCAAAGTCCAGTTTTGAGTTTGCCGGTTTATTGGAGTGAGAGAAATTGCCAAATAGTAAATTCAAATAGGACATAATTTCAGGAAAAGTATGGGAGAATTAATACTTTAATTATTACGGTATAGAGAGAATTTACCGTAGAGATTACGAGTGAGATAGTAATCTAAATATTTATACTACGTAGTGATGATGTTAAATACGTATGAGGAGTATGTATGTAGGTTAGAGAAATACCTATAAATTATAATAGTATGTGTGTATGCCTATTATGCGATATTATTGTTAAGAGCACTAATGGGTGATAACCTGGGGTGCAAGAAACTTATAATTAAGCGCACTAATGAGTGATAACTCGGGGGTGCAGAAACTCTATTATTAAGTGTACTAATGGGTGATAACCCGGGGGTACACGGATGACTATTGTTAGGCGCACTAATGGGTGATAACTCGGGGATGCTGGATTATTATTGATAGGCGCATTAATGGGTGCTAGCTCGGGGATGTAAGATTCTATTGTTAGGCACACTAATGGGTGATAACCCGGGGGTGCTGAATTATTAATAATTGGTGCATTAATGGGTGATAACCCGAGGATGCAGGATATTCTGGATAAGTGCACTAATAGGTCTTAGCCCAGGGGTGCAGGATTAGTATATATATATGTATAGGGATGATGTGACTATATACATATATATGAACTTGTGAATATTGCTACTGTGTGAAATTAGTAGACTTGGTAATAATAATAATCATTACATTGCAACGAGTGGTCTTAACCTCAGGGTGGTGTATATATATAGGGATGATGAGACTATATATATGTATGAGTGTACTTGGGTAACTTTCTACTTTGTGAAACTTGTAGATAAAATGGATATGAAAAATAAAATAATCTTAGTGAATAAAAGATTAACCATTCAAATGGTGAATAGCGAAACTTAGTATGTGAGATAAACTATCTGATTAGCGTATTGTATGGGCGATACGGGAATACTACTAGTGAGCATAGTTAGTATTTGTATAGTTTCTGACTAGTTAGACTGGGAGGTATAACTAGGGGGAGATTAGATGTACGTTAGGCGTGAACAATAGACGAGAGGTGAGAAACTCATGTGAGAGTTCGATAACTAACACGCGTATAAAACTTGTTGTAAGAACCAGTTTTAAATACTTTCTAAATCATTTTTACACATCGGGCTCTGACACGTTTCTTGTATCTCTTCTCTCTTTTGCTATATATATGTATTATATCAGGTGCTCAGCCACAGGGGTACCAGATTTAGAGATTTGGGTTGTTTGACGTGCTGCAGCTGTTGTGGAAGCTGTAGGTCCTTGCAGTATATGCATCTATCCTTTTCATTCAGCTTCTGGACTTCTTATTTAGGGCATATGTCACCCACTTCTAGTTCTTCATCAGAGATATTGTATTCAGTTTATTTTATGGTTTGGAGTTTTGAATTGGGAGTTTGACCCAGTCTTATTTAGTTCAGTATTTGAGTTTTGTTCAGTACTTATTATATTCCTGTGTATGTTGATGGTTTATAATTTATCCTTGGATTTTTTTGGAGTTAAATGGTTTATACATTAATATTTAATGAAAATGGAATTTACTTGGTTTTACTAAATGGGGAATGTTTTGACACCTAGCTTAATTTTATATTAGGTGATTAATATGTTAAAAAGTTTCGACAGTGATGCTAAGAATGAACCAACTGAATATCCTGTTTTGAGTTAGTAGAGGACTGATCACCCTATATTTAATTGGGTGGGGTGTCACAGGTGGTATCAGAGCCTCAGGTTCTAGTGTCCTTAGGGCCCGTGCGGCTTATTAAGTTATAGCGCATCTTTCTTTGATGTAGAGCCTTATGATAGGACTGTTGTGTTCCCTTACGTATGCGACTTACGTTCTCTTGCTACAAATTATAATGGATGTGATCATTATACGAAATTCTATGTGATTCGAACACCGAACATTTTAGGACGACCAGCGAGGGACATAAGAAGAAATGCGGGAGAAGAACTCAGCAGAAGACATAGTGTAATCGGGACAAAAATCACCATGAGGATTACTTAAGAAAGAGATAGTAAAATCGTCACTCGGGAACTGTGGGGTTCCTAGGACACAGTCATAGATAACGGTGGAGTGATTTCAGGACCACTTAGCATAGTCGATAAAGGGGAAATCAGAGGGACTCTTTTGAAAACTCATCGATGAAAATACGGAGAAGAAAATGAGAAAATGTAACAGACCAGTGAAAGTAAAAAATTCGAAGGCAATGGTGTAGAGTGGGGTGTGACGACACTCATAATTAAATTTGGAGTTAAAAGCTATAGCTCTTAGGAGCATCATGTAGTGATTAGAGACAATCACCATATTTGAAGAATCGTGTTTTAAATTTAGAAATAAATTTGGGTACGATTTGACCGTGAGGTCTTCCATTCGATGTGGTAATAAAATGCGAGTGAAATTTTGATGTTTAGCACAATGGTTAAGATAGAGACCGATCGTAAGGGAAAGGTTAAATTGCATAATGAACTTTATACCTGGAAGAGGGGCATGAATTATCCAAAGGGTTCATAGTTGATAAAGGACCCCTGAGTAGAATTCAAGCATGGATGAGAAATCCAGCTAGGATGACTAATGTTGATGTCATCAAGGTTATACGGTGACTAGTTCTTGCGTTCTTTCCAAAAAAAGCAAGCCAGAAAGGTTAGAGAATCTGGCCGAAAAGTAGAACTGAACTTAACGGTGTTAGTGAAACCCCACATGAGAGTATACCTAATAGGGAACATGGTTAGATTATTTTAAGTTGATTAACTGCCTACAAAGTGACGATGAAGTCAATCAGGGCCGTGGAAGCCAACCATAGTTCTGAAAGGCAAGTGTAGCCATAAGTTAAGACTACTTGGTCCGAGAGAAGGACATTCCTAAATTGGTCAGTGAGACCAGTGACGGGGAAATGGTTCGTGAAGTTTTCCTTATGTGAAGGAAGTAGAATTACAAGTATTGAAGGTGTCCACAATTGAGAAGTGAGATCGAAAATATTAGAAATGGTAAACCATGGTAGTTAGGCATAAAAATTGGAGGAGCGAGACGTCCAGCGAAAGAATTTGGGGTCAAGAGAATTAGGACCATGAAATTTATAATCCGAGAGTGATGGGTTTAGGCTGGACCAGTAGAGTCCTCGTTAATAGTAGCATACAGTATGTCAGGGTCTACGGGGCCCGGGATGTAAACGCGAGTTTGATAAAGCTATAATTGAGGCCTAGAGAGTTTGGGCCAACGTTTCAATAATGGGCGCGAAACTCACATAATGGAATAAATTGTCCATGATGAAAGAGAACAACTATAGGATGAAATCTTAGGATGTATGACGATTACCGATGTTCATGGGTCGTGATGGTAGCCACGTGCTGAGACCCTGTGATTTGGCGAGACTGGCGAGGTTTTGCTTCTCCCTTGTGAGTAAAGGATAGATTTTAGTGACATGGGTGTGCCACAACTTTTATGTAAATTGGAAACCCTAAACATCGCGTGCGAGTCGAGTTTAGTGGGAACGTTAGTTATAACAGTCTTGTTACAAACGTATTTCTCGTTGTTAGCAGGGCATTTTGATGATTGCCCGTGAGGGAACCGGGGGGGGGGGGGGGCTAAGAATATGTTTTGTTGTTATAATTTACTACTGCATTGAGTCAGCTTTAGTAGAGTTTATTATGGTAATGTGTAGTGATTAATTACCGTATGGTTAAACGATAGTAAAAATATAGTGATATGACCGTCGTGCCGGATACTCCGGGAGGAGTGATCTTAGTTTTGTGCGGCGCCACCTGAAATAGGGTTAGGCCCAGATATGAGTATATATGAGAAATTCATGGTATTATAGACCTCAGCGAGTATAGTGTCTAATTATATGTGATTCCTGAGCATAGGAATTTATTTGTCTGTTAAGACTTAGAATACATTGTGTTCTTATCGAGCAGCAAAATATAGCTCGTTATATATTTATAGCGCCAAGTACTTGGGATAGTGAGGGCGCCATGCTTCATGTTATATTTTAGGGACATGAGAGTGGACGAGTAAACTTTTATGTTACAATACGTAGATTGTGGGAAAGTACATAGTATGTATTTAAGGCCTTATGGACCTCGGCAACCGGCTAGGTTAGATAGTAGTGTATCGGGGGGGAGGGGGGGCTCCTTGTTTGGATTTCTCTTTGCAAGACATCCCACACATAAAATTAGAAAATGTCGGGAGTTGGAGATAAGTTTGGCCGATAGTACATCAGTTTTGTATGTTGGTTATTGTACCTATAGGAGAATATAATTGAGAGTGGATAATTCTTTTATGACTTAAGGCCAATAGAGTCTCCTAGTCTTAGTATCATTCTGAATAGAGCAGTGATACCGTTGAAAGATTGATTAAATTTTGACTAGTGGGGTGGTTGAGTGCACCTTTACCACATTAGAATACCGAGTGTGCAAGAATTGAAGCAAGATAATTTTATGGCTTTTGTATAATGATGTGTGAGGCATAGGGTGTATGGGCGCCCTAGGGGATTGAATCAAATGGTGGATTATGATTATCTTGTGAATTCGATAACATGTAGTCGGGTATACCGAAGATTACTCCGTAAGATTTGTTAGAGACTTACGTTTCAAAATAAACTGAGATTTTTGAGCGGGAAAAGAGACTTGTGTCACACGTTTCCACAAAGTCACACGTATAATGATTAGAAGTACATTAAAGAGAGTATAAAATGTATCAGGATACAAATAATAGTGGTAATGGGTTTAATGTAGAGTAATTTTCAAAGTTAGTCTTGCAGTGGGTCAGCTGACTGTTAGAAAAAGGGCGGAAAATTCAAAACCAGCAGGGGCTCCTTCCACTAGAAAATGGAAGAGTATCCCCAAGGATCTTCTCATGTAGCTGAGATAGTAAGATTATAGGTACTAAGATGCGATTGAGTACGACCTAATACCCACAGAGGGATGGGCAGGACAAGTGGTCTAATCGGATGCGGGAGAGAAAATTTTATGTGGACCCTAAGATATTAGGGGAAGACAGGAGGCAGTACCTTCCACTAGTGGAGTTTGTGTCCAAATAACTCCTATAAGTTCACGTTCGGGCAGAGTTCCAGTAGAAGTATGGCACGGTAAACTTTGTTGTTGTCCTACTTGAGAGTTAGAGGTGGGGGGACCAGTTATGATTTCAAATGTTGGAGAAGGATCGATATTATCGTATATATTGTGTGTGAAATATATATTGCACAACCAATTTTCTTATATGAACGACACGAGACGAAGTCGTATGTATATGAGAAGAGGATAAATCTACTATGGTGCAAATAGTAGAAGGCTAGATAGTGAATATCCAAAATAAAGTTGAAGTAATGAAACTTGAGCAGAAAGGCTTAGGCAAGAGCCTGTATGATAGGGTAACCTGGAGTTTAAAGCAAACACATGTGAAGTGTTCATTATTAAAGGTATTCGA
Organism: Sambucus nigra; assembly: GCA_949130495.1. Lineage (NCBI taxonomy): Eukaryota > Viridiplantae > Streptophyta > Magnoliopsida > Dipsacales > Adoxaceae > Sambucus > Sambucus nigra. The sequence goes on along the minus strand of OX422216.1, from coordinate 282,495,407 downwards.
TAGTGTACTATATGGATGGTACGAAGTAGCTTACTTGTGAGCACTAGGATGCGATGTGCAATATTTTTACAGCGTTGTCTGTACCTGGTATACGTTTTCTGAATTTCGAGATGAAATTCCGTTGTAAGGGGGGAAGTATGTAACACCCCATATTTTTGATGATTTTAATAATTATGTGATTGATTATTATTATGGGAATAAGTATGCGATTAATTATTGTTGTTGGATTAATTAAATTAAAATGTGAGAAATTAATTTGTTATTAATCTGGTTTAAAATAATTATTAACTAGCGTGTCAAGGGTTAATACTTCCTGTTGAGAATTATTGAATATTACAGTGTGATATGTAATACGAAATTATAATACTTGATAAATTGTCGAAAGTGATAGATACGACAGTTTGGTAATTTAAGTCTGACACGCGTGTGAGTCGTGTCGGCACTAATTGTATAGAATAAAAAGAGAATTTATTTTTATTAACTCATATGGTCATTTTGAGTGCACCGTTAAGTCCGAAAGGGTCGTGATAGTCAAAATAGTATACCCGGGTGTTTAGTTTGGGTCCAGGGGCAATTTTAGGCCTAACCGACGTCCCGAGAGGGCATTTTGGTAAATTGTATTTTTGGGTGGAATTAATGGACGAAAATTAAGAATTATTTTTATCAACCCAAACAAATCCATTAGGGTTGAGAGTTGGAAAAGAAAAGAACGGCCATAGAAATGTGGGGGAGAACCAAAACCCAAGAAGGAAGGCCAAATCATCCTCACCTTGCATAATTGTGACCACAAGTGCGTAGATCGAGAAGAGAGGAACACGTATATACCAACATCACCAACGGATCAGACCGTTATATTCGAGGCAAGTGTTTATTACTTATTTTCTTTAGCAATAATCATACTCATGTTAGTGTAGGTGAATTCAATGCTTGATTTACATGCTAATTGGGTGAAAATTGGAGGTTAAATGATGATTATAGGTTGGGGTAATTAGTTGTTAATATTTTGTCATGAATGTAGAGGATGAACTATGAAATTGAATTATATATTGATGAACGAATCTGGGTTGATTAGGTTCTTTAATTGAAAATTTGGAAACTAGGGTTCATATGAATTGATTTGGAGATTTTATATAATTGTGATGATTTATGACGAATTAATGATCCTAGGAGGTTAGGAATGATTTATAACCTGTTAGGGTTGATGGGTGTTGATGATGAGGGATTGGGTGTTGAATCTTAGAGGTTTCTAGGTTCATAAATGGTGGAAAAACGCAGAATTCTGGGAAAGAAAACGAACAGTGACATCTCGCGCGATCTCCCGCAAAGTCGTTCAAGCGAGATGGCATCTCGTGCGAAGTCGCTCGAACGACACGTTGAAGTCGTTCAAACGACAACCCTTCTTGTTCGAGCGACAGAGGGAATTTTTGGGGATTTTCTCAAAGTCCAGTTTTGAGTTTGCCAGTTTATTGGAGTGAGAGAAATTTCCAAATAGTAAATTCAAATAGGACAGAATTTTGGGAAAAGTATGGGAGAATTAATACTTTAATTATTTCGGTATAGAGAGAATGTACCTTGGAGATTACGAGAGAGATAGTAATCTAAATATTTATACTATATGTAGTGATGAGGTTAAAATACGTATGAGGAGTATGTATGTAGGTTGAATAAATACCTATAAGTTATAATAGGATGTGTGTATGCCTATTATGCGATATTATTGTTAAGAGCACTAATGGTTGATAACTCGGGGGGTGCAATAAACTTATAATTAAGCGCACTAATGAGTGATAACTCGGGGGTGCAAAAACTCTATTGTTAAGTGTACTAATGGGTGATAACCCGGGGGTACAAGGATGACTATTGTTAGGCGCACTAATGGGTGATAACTCGGGGGTGATGGATTATTATTGATAGGTGCATTAATGGGTGCTAACCCGAGGATTCAAAATTCTATTGTTAGGCGCACTAATGGGTGATAACCCGGGGGTGCTGAATTGTTAATGACAGGTGCATTAATGGGTGCTAAGCCGGGGATGCAGGATGTTCTGGATAAGTGCACTAATGGGTCTTAGCCCAGGGGTGCAGGATTAGTATATATATATGTATAGGGATGATGTGACTATATATATATATATATATATATATATATATATATGAACTTGTGAATATTTCTACTGTGTGAAATTAGTAGACTTGGTAATAATAATAATCATTACATTGCAACGAGTGGTCTTAACCTCAGGGTGGTGTATATATATAGGGATGATGAGACTATATATATGTATGAGTGTACTTGGGTAACTTTCTACTTTGTGAAACTTGTTGATAAAATGGATATGAAAAATAAAATAATTTTAGTGAATAAAAGATTAACCATTCAAATGGTGAATAACGAAACTTAGTATGTGAGATAAACTATTTGATTAGCGTATTGTATGGGCGATACGGGAATACTACTAGTGAGCATAGTTAGTATTTGTATGGTTTCTGACTAGTTAGACTGGGAGGTATAACTAGGGGGAGATTAGATGTACGTTAGGCGTGAACAATAGACGAGAGGTGAGAAACTCATGTGAGAGTTCGATAACTAACACGCGTATAAAACTTGTTTTAAGAACCAATTTTAAATACTTGCTAAATCATTTTTACACATCGGACTCTGACACGTTTCTTGTATCTCTTCTCTCTTTTGCTATATATATGTATTATATCAGGTGCTCAGCCACAGGGGTACCAGATTTAGAGATTTGGGTTGTTTGACGTGCTGCAGCTGTTGTGGAAGCTGTAGGTCCTTGCAGTTTATGCATCTATCCTTTTCATTCAGTTTCATCTGGACTTCCTTATTTAGGGCATATGTCACCCACTTCTAGTTCTTCATCAGAGATATTGTATTCAGTTTATTTTATGGTTTGGAGTTTTGAATTGGGAGTTTGACCCAGTCTTATTTAGTTCAGTATTTGAGTTTTGTTCAGTACTTATTATATTCCTGTGTATGTTGATGATTTATATTTTATCCTTGGATTTTTTTGGAGTTAAATGGTTTATATATTAAAATTTAATGAAAATGGAATTTACTTGGTTTTACTAAATGGGGAATGTTTTGACACCTAGCTTAATTTTATATTAGGTGATTAATATGTTAAAAAGTTTTTCGACAGTGATACTAAGAATGAACCAACTGAATATCCTGTTTTGAATTAGTAGAGGACTGATCACTCTATATTTAATTGGGCAGGGTGTCATATAGTGCATGTCAAAATTCGTTTCACGTGAGATTTGTGAGAAATAAAAATGATAGATATAAATGTGCACGGGGAAGGGCTCTGAAAGGATTTATTATCCTTTGCGAGTAGTAAGCCACCGCTTGTTTGGACCTAAAAGAAATACGTGTTCCAAAGGCCTAAAAACAGAATTATAGCATTAAAAGAAAAATATTTGCCTAGGCCTATGTGTAGTTGAGTTATCATTCAAAATTAATATATGCTTATTGAGGAAGATTGAATGTTATATCAACGGTTTGCAAAATATCCGTTTATCCTAGTTGAGCTTTCAATGTCATGACTCTATTGGTTTGTAGAATCATCAACATGCTAGGCTTGTATGCATTATGTATGTTTATTGATTGAGTTCAATTTATATTGTCACATGAGGTTATATTAAAATGTGATGAAGTTTGCAATCAATTGAGAACTCCGTGAACATGTTTTAAGTGACCGGGTCTAAATTTAATTGTTACTATTTCACACCCCAACACTTCCGTTTCCATGTGACACATTTATGCTATAAGAGTGTGAAAAACTTATGCTATTTTGTTTTGTGTCATTTTGGTGTTTATATCTATATGTGTTTACTTATGCTTAGTTTGAATCTATTGTGTATACATATATATGATATTTTGTTTAGTATTTGCCTTGCTTTCTAGTCCATATATGCTTTAATTCATAATTGATATCCGTCTTGTTGTATTCTTTGTTGATATTACATGCTTAATACTTATCTATCATATTGGTAAATATTTCTAGCATCTTAGTTGGTATCCGTTTGTTTTTGTTGGATTACCTATGATTTTGTTGCCCATGTGCTTTAACGTTTTCATCACTTTATGCGCTATTGCATCTTTAGCTTGTTATCCCATTATATTTATCCTTTGCTTAGTTTAGAGGGTGTATATGCTTTAATTGGGGGAGAAAAGTTAATGTTTTAATTCTTTAGCCTTTGTCTATTCCTGAACAAAAAGGGGGAGAATGATAGGGGGATAAATGGCATCTAATCCTATTAGTTTGGGAGATTTTACTTAGGGGGAGAGCGCTATCTTCTTAAGTTGATCATAGTTGATAAAGGGGAGAATTAATTAAGGGGGAGTACTTACTTTAATTGCATTAAATATTTTGATATTCCTTATGTGTCTAATGTGGTTGCTTAAGTGTGCAGGAATTCTTCTATATATGGCAACTTTCACCGACAAAGATTTTGATCCTTGGGTTGTTTGAGTCAAGCATTGTATTTTATTTTGGATGGGATAATTTTTGTCAGTTTAGTGGAGCTTGACGGCCCTTTAGGATTTTTGTTGATTTTTGTCCCAGAATAGCCAAAGGGGGAGATTGGTAAGGACACAAATTTCCAATTGAGTCCTTTGTAGTTTTGGCTCAATTCCGGACAAAAATGTTTGAGTCATAGGATAGAGTTATTGATCATCCTTCAAGCCTATGACACACTAAAGCTGAAGATGTAGCGACCAAGATCTTAAAGCTTCATCAAATCTCGAGTTTATTGTGCCTCGTTTCTACGTCATCAACAATGTTCCGTTTACTCCTAAGGTATGAATGCATTTTAATATACATATAGGAGCTTGAAACATTTTTATATGGGTGTACATTGTTTAAAACTGTTGTTTATTTTCAGATAGATTTTAATAAAACTTTAAAATAAAGTATATAAAGTTTCTGGGATAAAATTAAAATTTTTAACTTTCTGGAAGTTCGTTCGAAGTGTCGTTCGAACGAGTTTGTCGTTCGAACAATAATGTCGTTCGAAGGAGTTTGCCAACGAGTTCCCCAAAAGGCTGGTGGAATATCGTTTGAAGTGTCGTTCGAATGAACATGTTGTTCGATCGAGATTTTCAATGAGATTTCTAACGAGTTCACACTGGAACTTCATCATAAGCCTCGTTCGAATGAGACTTCGTTCGAATGAAAATGTCGTTTGAACGAGTTTTGACGGGAACAGTTAATTGGCAGTTTTGAGCAGTTTTTTCCCACTTTACCACTTCTTTTCCCACTATCTTTTGACAAAACTTCTTAAGTGCAGAAACCATGTTTTTAACTTAACTTTTTCACATCTTTGCATCTCCAAGAGAGAGTTTGAGAGCATATTTCCAAAAGGAAAAAGTTCATTGTTTAAGTGTTGTTGTTTTTCAAGAAAAATCTTTTAAACACTTGTTTCACACCCAATGTTTGTTTATCCAAGTTCCTTTATATATATATATACATTTCTTGGAGTTTTGACACCGATTTACTCTATATTTTGAAGAGTTCGTTTGGGTTTGCTTCTACATCCCACAAAGAAGAAGTTTGCGTTGATTTACCCACTTGGAGAAAGGCTCCTAGTTTGGGTGACGGTGATCATATAAAGTCCGGTCGGTAGATTCCGAGACCGCGGTGGAGCTCCGTGGTTATTCCCTAGGTGGAGGTGTTTACAAGAAGAAGCGTAGGGGCTTTAGAGGGATCGAGTGGAGTGTTGTAAGTCTTATTGTCTTGTATTTGTAAAACCATACTTAGTGGATTTGAGGCTAGGGCCGTCCGAGGTTTTTTCCCGTTGTGGATTTTTCCTCGTACATCGCGGCGTAATGATTCATTATTTATTTTATCTTTCGCAATACTCACCTAGAACACATGCTTAGGTAAAAAGATAAAATTTGGTTTAATCACTACTTATGTTTAATTTGGTGCTAAATAAATATTAGGTAATATGTAGTTAATTCAAGTCATTAATTTAATTTGTTAAAATTTTGTTTGGCCTAATTTGAGTAAAATTGAAAAATATGACTTAGGCAAATTTCTTGGACTTGAGTTAATTAATTGTGTTTAAGTGAAATCAAATTGTGTGTGTGTTCCATCATATTTCACTTGGTTTAATTTTAATTTGAATAGAAATTAAAATTTTGTTAATTTGTTTTAATTTGAACCCTCTTCTCTTCCGCATCTAAAAAGAAAATTATTACGTTTTGAAGTATTAGTATTTTAAAATTGGGGGCCTCGAGTTCCAACAATGGTGGTACTTAGTAATATTATATAAGTGGATGTTCAAAATTTTGTATGAATTCCATATTTAAAAAATATTGAAACAAGTTATTTGAACTGGTATCAAGAAACAGTTATTTAGCTAATATCTTCAATATAAATAACAAAATATTTTAACATAACCAAAACGTATAATTTGTATATGATATACCATATTCATATATTCCATTGATATGTATTATATTATCATAATATCAACCAAAAACAGGGGTATGATGAGTATATGTACGCTTACAAATGCAGGGGTATGATAACAATGATGACAAATTAAAAGACATATTATATTGGCATTACATCAACTGAAAGAAGGGGTATGATGAGTATATGTACTCATATGAATGCAAGTGTATGATAACAATGATTATTTATTTTTCGTATCTTGGATAACAAAAAGTCTTATATAGATAGAGTCCAACACTGAATATCAAAGATCCTTAAAACTTCTAGCTCAAGCAATTTTCCCCAAAACTTCTTGATCTTCTTGGTTACATATGTTAAATTTGTATTAATGTTTGAGAAAATCCTATTATTTCTTTTCTTTTAAATGAAGTAAACAATATATGAGAATGATACTTTTCGAAACTTGTTTAAAAAATATTAATCAATTCAATTATCAACCGGATGACTATGAATGATAAGCTTTTAGTGCTTGAGTGATCTATGTATCTATTAATGTATATATTTGGTGAGTAAATCCATGGATATTATTATTTTATCTCTTTTATTTCATTGTGGTGCATTTTTATCTCTTAATTGTGGACCATGAATTTTATTCACAATTCACACATATATACACACACGGGAGATAAAGATTATTCCACCACAAATGAACAAAGAGCCTTAAAAAATCCAAACTAATCCAATTTTTAAACAAAAAGTTTTTATTAATGAAAACTAAAATAATACTAAAAAACAGAATGATATAATTAAGATATAAAAGGAACCGCTAAAATATCATATTGAATTAATTTAGTAATATTAAAATGTATCCCTCAATTTCATTTGGTGCAATCTTAATATTAAATCAGTACCAATTTTCTCATGTGAACCAACATATAATATCAAAGGGATTTAAAACTTCCATCTCAAGAAATTTTGCCATAAATTTCTCTTCGACTAGCAGTTTAAGACGAGAATAACGAGTTCAACTCATTTTGGTCCCGGAATTAGTAATAGTTGGTGGTACTAGTGGTGAATTATTAAGTAGATGTTTGTCTTGCATTTGAATGCGGGAGTAGTCGATATTTGGACATCATATCTCATCTTTCTTGTGAGAATGTTGATGCACAACCCAAGTTTAGTTGGATAAGAAGATTATGGAAAAAAATAACATATGCAGTAACAACGTATTCCCAAAGAATATAATTTCTCACCCATGGTGGCGTTTCTTTTCATGGCAGCTAACTTGATATGGATATGTTGCGAAGTTAATAGGAGATAGATTAAGATACAAAGTGAGTGCAAGTTCTATCAGAGTAGTGATAGAGGTTAATGTAATGGATAGGGTAGGTAGTTCTTGAGAAATAAGCAAATAGTTTTGAATCTTAAAAACATAAAGGGAGAAGTCCTTGACATTTGTGAGAAGTTGAGTGTCAATTAAAGGCTTTTTACGATAATTAAAGTCATACACTATTATAAATTTTTAAACTTTGGACTCTTAGGGTTTTAGGACAAATACAAGTGAGTTAGTCTATATATGATGTTGTGGTATACAAGAGGGTGAAATAGATAATTATTATTTTAATACAATTATTACTAAATTTAGATAGATTTTTCCTTTAATTTTGATATAATAAAATAATTTGAGGGATTGGAAAAATAACATTCGAATAATATTATAATTAAGATATTTGGGTATACAATTATTTGTGGAATATATTAATATGTTATCTCATATATAAATTATTGGGGGTGTGTAGCAAAATAAATTTTTTTTGATAAATCAACCCAAAATGGGAGCCTTGGGTGTGTTAGTTTATTTTTTCATCTCGACAGTTCGATTTCTGTTCCAAGAATTGTCGAACAAGTATTTTTGGCTCATTTCATGGTTCCATCATCAACATAAGCCACAGTGAACCATAAATTGATCTGATTCGGAACTGAACCAAAAACCTAGGCTAAACTGGAATTGATTTGATCCTTGCACGTTTTTTACACTTTATATGTATGAAATAAGTTGATTTCTTTTTAATTTTAAGTTTTTTTTAATTAATTTTAACTATTGGGATTTTGATTACATTTATACTATTTTCTTAGATTGTATTTTTAAAATTATATTTGAGTAAAATTTATTATTTTATTTATTTACTTTAATACATTTATAGAACCGAGAAACGATCAAAACTAACTGAAGAACTGTTGGTTCAGATTGATTTAGTTTTATATGTAATCAGATCCGATTATGGTTCCAAGAATGTGGAATCGATTAATCACAACTCCGGTTATAGATTAGTAGTTGAACCGAACTAACCCAAACCGTGTGTACCCCTACAAAGAATACAAGTTGGTATGTTAATATACATTTTTATTCTTTATTTATAGAGAAAATTTTATCCAAATCATTATTCGATTATACAAACTTAGATAAATTTTTGATAAATATATATATATATATATTAAATATGTAAAGAATATAAACTTTTGAATATATGTTTATGTAATACTATTAAGTATCAGAATGTAAAGTGAAACTCGTATAATCAGTTAAACCCTGCGCATACAAAGGCACGTAAAATATAACATTGTTTCATAGATTTATTCCACTAATGACTGTATTAGGTTACTTATTTTTAGATTATTATTATAGTGACCATAAATGGAAATCTAACTCCCTCCTTCAATCTTTCTTTTTATATTGTCAATCTCTTTTTATTTATTATTAATAGCCTTGTTCTATTCGATATAAGTTCCTAATTTACTAGGAATGCATATATGTTTTGTTGTGAAAGATGACGGTGTTTGTTCGTCTAAATATGATGTAAAACAAAAGTGGCAAACCCGGGGTTGAAAGTTATTTATAGGGTATTTGTGCTAATTTCTTGGAGTTTTTTTTCATTTCCTCCAAGAAGGTAGATATAATTAGGTTGAATGGTAGATTAAAGACGTGGGTGCTGAGTGATAGATATCAAAATAGTCTAAGTCTAGGAGTAAAGAGAATAAATAGTGGTAAACGGGAAGTTAGCCAATAATAGAATTTTTGTGTTCGAACTATATATCTTGATTTTACAGAATTTCTTGGACAACCAATTACAATCAATGATTTTATGTAAATATTTATGTAATGATGAACCTTTTGGTAATTGAGAAATTTGTGACCAGAGATATTATTTTGATAATTATTTTTATTTTTTTGTCAACAATATAGTTGTGTTAGTGTGATTATAATATATAAAGATTTTATCAATTATTTGTTTTGTTGATTTCATCAAATAATTTGACATATTTAAATGCCATAGGTTGCCAACACTAGATCGATGTTGGGTTAGGATCAACAATATATCTCTTATATTAAAAGATGTCGGGCAATAATTTTATATTTTAATTATTTGTTATTATAAGAAGTATCACATCATAGATAAAAATGATGTTAACCTTAAGATGTTTTTATTCTATATGGAAAAAAAATAATGTATTGTTTAACTATAGAAATAATTTTGGTTATCTTTGAAGTGTTCAAACCTTTGTTTTGACATAAGAAGATAAATTAATATTACGATATATATTTTTTCTATTTATGAAGATTAAAAATATCATTTATGTATAAACTTAGTTTATATAAACTTAATTAGAGATTACTTATTACGATGTCAGAGACAGAATTCATGATCGTTATAATGTTCTAGAAATAAGTAACCAATATGGTTATTGGTGGAAAAATAATCTACTAAATAGTGTTAAATTTGACATGCCTATGTGTGCAAATGTTTTATAGATTATATTGGTTTCACTATGCACTGTGATACTTAATAACAATACATAAATGAACATTCAAATATTTGTATATGTTCCATATTTAAAAAATAAATTTAGCAAAAATGATCGAAATTGGTATCATGAAAAAATGATTTGGATAACATTTTGAGTGTAAATAAACAATAAAAAGGTATATTAACATTACCAACATGTATAATTTGTATATTAGACAACAAGTTCATATATTGCACAAATATATTGTATAACAAAATATTCATAATTAGAATATTATTTAAATTTTATTTTCAAATTCCCCTAATTATTTATTATATTAAAATTAAAGGAATAGTACATCAAAATATATTATTGATTGTATTAGATCTATAATTATTTATTTTTTTATCTCTTGTCTATGACAACATCATATATAGTTCCACTAACTTGTTCTTTTTCCTATAACACTAAGGGTCCAAATTTTATAACCTATAAATTTGTGTCACTTTGAGTGTTGTCTAAAAACTCTCTAACCGACTCTAAACTTGTTACAAGTGTGCAACACTTATATCCTTTTGTTTTAACATTCAATACTATTTTTTTTGTTTCTTAACCACTAGCTTTCCTATCAATTATATTAACCTCAATATGTCCTCTGATAGAACTCTCATTCACTCCATGTCTCTCTATCTCACATTAACTTTGCAAATTTTCCATATCAAGATAACCACTATACAAAGAAACATCATAAATAATGAGAAACAATCTTTTTGGAGAATATGTTGCTACTACATATCTTATTTCTGTTCAAAAATCTACTTCTCCAAACGACATTTGGTTGGCCATCAACACTTTCACAAACAACGTGAGAGGTGGAGGCAAAATATCCACCGTAACCATTTTAAAGGAAATATTAACCCTATCTTAGTGTTTTTCCACTGCTAGCACCAATTATCACAGAGTCCAACACTGGAATGAGTTCAACTCATCATCCTTAGATTTAATGTCTAGCCAAAGAGGAGTTTATGGGAAAACCTCTTGAGATTGAAGCTTTACGCCCCTTTGATCTGACGCGTTGGTTCATTTGAGAAAACTAGTCGTGACCCCAATACTAGGGTTCACTACACCCAAATGGGTGATTTTTGAGTGCTGTTAGAAGTCACAAATGACCTTTATAACTGCTATTTACCGTCATAAATCAGGGGATGACAAAAAAATATTGTAACTCCTAACAACAGTCACAATTTTGTATAACCCCTATGGGGGTTATGATTGGTGACCCTAATTTGTAGCTGTTAGTTGTAACTGCTGTCAGCAGTTACAAATATAATATTTATAACTGTTGATAGCAGTTATGAATCTAATATTTAAAACTGCTGTCAGCATTTACAAAATTGACAGTAATGACAAATTTATGACTACTATTAGCAGTTACAAATGTTGAATTTATTAAATATGATAAGACCTATTATAAATATCTTTATATTTTCACAAAATGATGAAATGATGGGAGTAGAATAAATATCATGAACATGTAACAAGTCTAAAAAAATTTATAACATCTCAATTATATTTATGGTATTCCAAATATTCGGTACACATAAAACCTGTTTACACTTAATTTAACATCAAACAAATACTTCTTGGGCGCCAGTACAAAAATGAACATAGAATAAAAAATATACTTAAAAAAATAATTACACAACACTTCAATGACATGAAATGTCATGAACATGTAACAAATTGTAAGGACACAAATTTTCAATTGAGTCCTATTGTAGTATTGGCTCAATTTCGGATAAAACAATTTGTGACATAGAATAGATGTTCATGGTATAATCGTCCAAGCCTATGGCATTTGAGAAGTTGATGACGTAGCGGCCTGAATTTCAAGTTAACATCATTGCCGGTTTACATGTGCCTTGTTTCACGTCATCAACTTAGTTTCAATCTCTCGTAAGGTATGAATGCATTATATATATATATATATATATATATATATATATATATATATATATATATATATATATATATATATATATATATATATAGGAGTTTGGAATATTTTTTATGGGTGTTATTTTTATAAAAATATTTTTAACAACTTTTATTTTATCTCGGGAAATTTATTTTTGGGTGTTAGTATTTTTGTTAATTTTTTTAATTCATACTATATAAGGATTTTGTTATCGAAAACCTTTCCCTAGAAAATTCATAACTAATTAAAAAAAAAATCAGAAAAATACGAAACTGGCTGCCACGCATTCGTATTGAAATTATCTAAAATCATGGCCTGAAATCTCGTTAGAAAATCCGTTCAAACGACCTCATTTGAACGAACTTCTAACGAGAATTCAGAATTTTTTTCTATTTTCTCGTTAGACGTTTCGTTCGAACGAACTCAAACTCATTCGAACGAACTTCTAACGAAATTTCAGTTTCGAGTAGTTTTTTGACATTTTTTGTAACTTCCCACTTTACCCACTAACTTTTACCACCTTTACATAGTGCGGGAAAGACATTTTCTAAGATAACCTTTTCACATTCTAAGAGACTTTTGAGAGAAAAGCTTTTAAGAAAAAGTTCCATTTTTTGTGTTTGATCTTTATGGATTAAATTCACCAAAAACACATACACACCCATTTGTTTAGTTTATTCCAAGTACCTATTAATATATCATTACTTGGAGAGTTTTGGCACCTGGTTTTCTCTACACCAACAAGTAGAGAGTTTAGGTTCTTCTCTAACCCCAAAAGGAGAAAAGTTTATTGCGGTGTTCTCACTCGAAGAAAGGCTTTGCATGTGGGTTGACGGTGACCATAGCCCCATCGGTGGATTATGAGACTGCAATAGAGTCCGTAGTAATCGACTAGGCGGAGGTGTTTGCAAGGAGGAGCGTCAAGGCTTGGACGAAGTCATGTCGTTGAAGTAAGTCTGTTGTTTTGTAATTGTAATTCCATACCTAGTGGATATGTTAGGTCAGGGCTGCCCGAGGTTTTTCCTAGTTGAATTTTTCTCGTACATCGCCGTGTAGTGAGATTGTTTATTTTATCTTGTTTAACTCACCTAGAATGCATGCTTAGGTTAAAAATATAGAATTGGGTTTAATTTACAATCTTGCTTAATTTGATGCAAGTTTAATATTTGGGTAAGTTTAAATTAATTAATTCAAGTTAGAGTATTTAAATGGTCAATGATTTTATTCCCAGTAGTTTAACTTTATAATTAAATTGATTTGGTTTAAGTGAAATTTTATGTGTGTGTGTGTGTAGACTTAATTTCACTAGTTGTTTAATTTTAATTTGTTTAGAAATTAAAATTCGTGTTTGATTTTAATTTTTCATCTTTTAAAGAAAAAAAAATTAAATGAATTTTGAAAAATTAAAATTGGTGTATCTCGAACCATCACCCGTTTCACACAAAATATTTTAAACCTAGACCAGGGTCACCATGCGGTGGATACGCTTTGTGAAGTATATATATATTAACCGTGGGGGGTATTGATACAGTGACATCCTCCCCCGTGTACTCGGAGTACGCCTGCTGAGCAGGTTCAATTTTTTATTTTTTTTTAATATGGCCCCTCGATATCCATTGACTTGTGTTTGTGTCGCTTGCCACGAAGTGTAAACACCTGAATTTAGGCCTTTGAATACTACGTATGCTGGGTATGCCATGTGTATGCCTGCAAACAATAAAATGTAACTATGTTAGTTACAATAAAGAAGGCGGTACACAATTATTCAATACTAAATATAATAATTCTAGTAAAGTAAATGATTTACCAGGCTATGAAGAAGATAAATATTTATGCGGCTCCGAGTGACTGAGAGATGAATATGCGTTTCGTCTTATTAGAAATGGAGTGGTCACAGCTCGACAGATTCGCTGTAAAAATAGTACGAGTATAAATTTATGCATACTAATCAATAGTTAAGATAATACTAATACTACTATTATATTATACATAAGCACGTATATATATATATATATATATATATTCTTTTACTATAATTCATTTTCTGGGTAGATAGGTCACCAAAAGTGTAAGTTACTAAGTTTAGTATAAAGAAAAACTCGACAACAATTTAAATTAAGAATGTAAAAAAAATACAAGATAATAGAGCTAAAGAAACTGATTTAGCAGTAACAGAGCTTGGAATCTTACCCTTATCCTTTCTAAAAAACATAGCATAATACAAAGGCAAATTGATGACAACTAAAGTCGCACACAACACAACCTATAAAGCTATAGTCTCATACACTCCCATGACTCCCACATCCATGAGTATCATAGTCTCATACCCAATAAAGAAAAATAAATTTTGCATTACGAGCCATGATAAAATGGTAAACATTGGAGAAGAGGTTCCAAACTCGATCATCTCTTTCTCGTATCTCTAATAAGAGTCGTGGTCAGACACTTTGGTTGTGATTATAAATGATGCATTTTAACACCCCATCATGCTTAAAATGGTATCTATGAATTCAAATAGGAAACATCTTGTTCTCTCATAAAGTCACACCCTCTGGTCATTCCACCAACCTCGAACTGTGCTATCGGACCACAGAACCTCGACAAAGCTGTATGTGTACTTGGCCACTATAAGATAAGAGAATGGTAAAAACCATGCGCTTATTATCTGAGGAAACAAAAGAATGCCACATAGGCGATAAAGGTTAGGGGTAATAGAGTAATATAGTGTTGCCAAGCTATTAGGAGCCCAAAAGCAGTAGATGGAATACCCCATTTGTAATCCAAGTTTTATCCTTCCAAGTCCATACCATACTTGACTGTACTTTGATAGAAATATATGTAAATCACCCTGAGACCATCTCTTATACTACACAAGGGTCTGCTTTAGTGTTGTTGGAGCTACACATAAGAAACCTTTCCTCTCTGGATCATAGTATACTGATTTCCATCCTAGGAATTGGATTGATAGTCCTGTCATCACATATTCAACTAGACACCCATATTTCAGACCCATCTCATTTCCCCATTGAGTGTTTTTATCATAAGTACAACTTGAAAGCTCATTTAGTCTTTCTTCTAATTCAGAAACACTTTCTTTACTCCTTCCATGACCATTCTCTCTCTTCCAATAAATCCTAATTTCCTTATCAAACTTTTTCCTACATAAAACATCTCTTCTATGAAAGCAACCAGTTCCAATATACAAGGGACCTCCCCAACCATCCAATCCATGAAGCCCCACCTCACTAATCACTTTTAAAGAACTATAAACTTCATTATTAGTAATGTTATCAAAGTTCTGTGGGAACTACACAAAAGCAATCTCGTTGCCCTTTTCTTCGTCCATGAAAAAGCAAAGTGCGTGTCTCACAGAATGAGGACTATTTGAGTACATATCATAGTTTACATTTAGAATCATTCGCGCGAAGGTCAATACTTAATAGTGTATAATTATGTAGTTTGAAATTAATAAAAGTGTGTAATTCTTTTACTAGATTTCTCCAGGAATAATCATACAATCCTCCTCCCCCAACCTCTTCTCACTTCTCATAAATTGATTGCATCCCCCATCACCATTTTAAGTCCTCTTTAGGCTTTCAATTTCAAGTTTGGGCCTTCCAAGAATTTGTGCTTAGATCCTTTTTGGGAAAATCTAGATTCCAAAAAGAGGTATTCTATCTGCTATGCTTCCAAGGACTAGTTCACGTCTTCTATTTAGGTTGGCTTATGGGGACCGACCCAAACTGTGTTCATCAATTTGTAATTATGTATTACTTGTCCTAATACTTGCCAAATATACAAAATCTTCATATACACAAATTTTACTAACAAGATAATGTGGATTTGACTTTACAAATAGATGTATAAACCTCAACTTCACACCCAACTCGCCAAGTTAGAAGTTGAGTGTATGTAGGTTGGCATTATTTCAAAGGATTATTTGCATCCTTCAATAAAAATATTATACTTGCATAAATAAGCGTGATTCCCTGAATAATCGACTTTGCAAGTAGAAGATGGTAGCATATCCTAAATTATTCTATGGAAAAATCTCAAAAAACCTAGAAATAAATTTTGATGCTTAACATTGAAAGAAACTAAATTTTAAACAACACATGACAGAAAATATTCCAGATGGTATAAGCATTGTTGAAGTAAAAAAAAACAACCATCATAATCAACACCAGATTGCTGATCACATTCCTCGATTTCCATATCATCTTCTACAGTAAAATATTCACCTTTATCTTTCCTTATCGCATATTCACCAGCATCTACAGAAGTTTGGCTTTGAGAACAATCCCTATCCTATTTATGGTATGGAATAAAATAGCAGAAAGAAAAAAGGATATCAGAAGAATGAGTAAATGTACAATACGAGGGAAAGAATATCTGGTATGTCCTCATCATAAGAGAATAAACAAACGACCTTATCAATTAACCTAAATTTGTTTAAAAAGTCATCACAGCGAAGCGAGTATACACGTAAATTTCACAATGTGTAATATAAACTCAAAAGTATTAGAACTGTTAAAATAATACTAATTCAAGTAGTATTAGTTTTAAATTGGAAGATCCAACCGATTTATGTTTAAGGCCTAAACAATTTAATTTAGCCATTCCTATATCTAAAACCATGCCCAACCTAGAGTGGACATAGAACTCACGAAGAGTGGACAATCCAATTTAATTGGAATATCCAACCACCCTTATCTTGAAATGCTCACTGGACGTAGAGTGGGAATAGAACTCACGAAGAGAGAACACGTTGTGTTACCTCTTTGTGGTATAGACACACTGGAATAGAAAAAATAAAACAAGGCAACTAATAAGATACTTCTAAATAATAGAGATTATTTAATATCTCTCTAATAATATCCTAAGCAATTTGAAAATAATATCGTCCTTACACTATTATGGGAAAATCCTTAGTAAATATGAAGCCAAGAGTACCTTCACACCACATGTATTCAAAGTTTACATTTCTTTAACATACAATTAGCTTTTGAGTGGTCAATTGATAATTGAAATGTTAAAATTCTTCTGTGTAAAACTTATTTGACTTTAGCAAATGTGAATTTCAATCTTTCTCTCTCTCTCTCTCTCTTTATCTCTCTCTCTCTCTCTCTCTCTCTCTCTCTCTCTCTCTCCCTCTATGTGATACATACAAACATGTACACAATCGTTGCTTACAAAATTACGGTCTATTCCATAATTATGTTGTTCGAATTTTGTCAAGGAGGCAGGTTTTTTAGTTGATCATTTAGAGGACATAATAGTATTTGTTACGAAAGATGTATTAAATTTAATGAAGCCAAATCCTGAATGTACTATTAAAGGTTTGTGCTGAGTTTCCTTGTATTTTTAGGGACACATTTATCAAATATTGGGTCAATAGCAACATGCTGTCTGTGGATATTACCACCCAAATATTTAAAATTCTTAAGCAATCAGACTGCAAATAACTTACACATTTATCAAATATTATTTTTGCTGGTGTACCCAGGGAAGCTTCCATTGAAAATATGTTCTCTCCCAAAGTTTGAAAAATGATATTCTTCACTATTAACCTTGGAAAATACATTTTGTAATAAGATTATCAGAAGGCCCAATATTAGCAGAAGTGGAGAACATAGAAAAAATCATGACTGGATGAATATATAATGAGGGAGTATAAGCAAAGTAGATACCAACCTATTCGTTATCATATATGTTCATAAAGGTATTATCCAAATAGTATTCTCGTTGACCCGCACGACACAAAGTATTCCCATTAAGACAAAAAAAATATAGTGGCTGTTAACACCTTCACTCTTCCAAATATTTTTTACATCTTAAACATTGATATCCTTTTAAATTCCATGCATTCATATCTTCAGAAAGTCTTAAATCGAAAAGAGCTGAACATTAAGCATGTATATACGAGTGCAAATACCTGACCATTATTTGAGGTTATGAAAATCGTGTGTGCTTAACTAAACATAACTGCAATCATGTAAATAAGATTGTTACTTAGATTAATTCCTACATCTGTAATAAGAAATTTGTCTTACATGGGTTGCTATTGCAGGGAGTAAGTGTTGAAACCATTAAAACAAAAGCAAAAATGTTTGTTGTGTTCAATTCCCCTCCGATTCTAGTAATTTCTTTGTGCTTGGTTCGGTGGATCATAAGATTTATTATTATGATCTTTGTAACTCAAAAATGCCATTATGAAAGTTGATTTGACACAACTAAACTGTGTGCTATGTCAAGTTTTTGTACTCAGCAACTCTTGTACTTATGTCCACGAATAACAAGTTTAAGCTTTGGGGTTTGTCAAATGTGCACATCTTGAGTTCTTGATTGCCCTCTTCAATCATTCACAGGGAACATAAATGTGAGGGCACCAGTAGTTCATTATATTTTCCCATAATTTCTATCATTCTCATATTGTTCATGTTATCATCAGGGAGTTAAATACGTTGAATTCTATTTGTCCGAATTTCTTGAGAAAAATGATCTTTATGCAGTAGACAAAACTCTAGGCAAAACATCGATGGGATTTGGTAGAAGAAAGGAGATAAAATAAATATGAATGACACCAACGAGGGAATGGAAAGAATGAGGTTAGGGCAATTGATGCCTTATTAAAGGTGATATTGAACCCAACCTAAATAAATTTATTGACAATTTGGTAGTGATTAATTCCCTTCTACACCATAGTGATGATCTTTGGTATGACTCAGCTATAAATGTTGATCAAAATACGAAAAAAAGGAACTGATAGGGGAGACCACTGTGGTGCTTAATGACCCTATGCTAGATAAAGATAAAAAAAATATAACCGACACAAATGGCGTGAATCAGTCTCTTGTGAATGCCAGTGGTGGTATTAATTATCTAAAAAGCAAGGGTATCTCCCATAGTAAACTTCTCTAGCATGCTGAACGCGTGCAGAGTGTATTTAAAGACAATCACGACAAGAATTATTCCTCAAATACTTCCAAAGATCCCTCGACCTTTAAAAGATCAGCCATTGACCAATTTAACCTCTCTTCTAGAGGTCCAAACGACAGAGGAAAATGATACTTATTCCAACCGATCTTGGATACAATAGAGATAATAATGCCTGCAAACATTACTAAATCTACCATTTATGTATATAAAATGTAATACACCGTAATTTTATTAATTTTTATTTATGGGATTAATTGAATTAAATGAGAATTATTTGGGAATTAATCCGGATATAAATACTAGCGATATGTGAGTTGGTATTTGATTATGATGTTAAAATTGAAAATTTCATGAGTATTGAAAATATTAAAATTTGTCGCGAGGCAAAAATACGATAATTTGGGAAATTTAGTTGGGACGCGTGTGTCAGTCGCGTCAGGAATGAAATTATTTGAATTAAAAAGTGAATTATATTTTTATCAACTGAATGGTCATTTTGAGTGCGCCAACGTGTCCGGAAGGGTCGAAATAGTCAGAAAACACTAGCCAGGGGTTTAGTTTGGGTTCCGGGGCATTTTTAGGCCATACCGGTAACCCAAAAGGGTGGTTTGGAAATTTTAAAAATATGGGAATTAAAACCCACGAATTTTAGAGGTTTATTTTATATTAGAAAGGAATCCACTAAGTCCAATATCAGCATTTAACAAGTAGTGGGCTACGAGAGTTAAAGGAAAAGTCTTAAGAGGTTCCAAAAGAAACCCCTAGCCACCATCACCATCCTTGGGAGAAATTCTGCAGAAAGAAAGAGGAGAATCAACCTTCGTTCACCAACATCAAATCAGAACATCTAAGGCAAGTGGGTTAATTACGTAATTTCAAGCGAATGTTTCCTCCATGCTTAGAATTGAATATATGTCTTGTATTGGAAGTTTGATGAAAACCCATGAAATTGGAGATAGAACTCATAATCTTGTGTAGGAATTGCATGTAGAATGTTTATGGTTGAATTTATTATCCAAAATATATATTTTGATGATTTAAAAACGTATTTATGAGGAGTAGTTGTAGACATTAAATTCTGAGTTCATGATTATAGGGTTTGGGACAAAATTTTAGGAATAATGATGATTACATGTTGATTTAGGAGGTATTGACCCCATGTATATGTTAAAGAGTGACCTAGGAGGACTTAGTGTAGTTTAAACACCTTAAAACTTAGTTTGGATGATCATAGGATGGATTTAGAAAAGAGAAAAAGCAAGAAAAACGGATTTTGCAAATTTCTGGGCGTGTTCTGCCATCTCGTTAGAAGACCTGCCCAGGTCGTTCGAACGAGTTTATAACGAGATGACAATGTCCCTTTTAACGAGTTGGTAGTTCATTCGAAGCCTTTCATTTGAACGACACTCGTTCGAACGACCTCGTTCGAACGAGACTTCTAACGAGTTGACAGAATGGGCTTTTAAGCCTGATTTTATTTCAAATGTCCCGTAGACTTAATTAATGGAGAATTAACCTTCCCTTATTGACTAGTGGGCATAATTATGAGAATTGGGGTACGTTGAGGAGTCGAACTTAGAACCTTATAGTAAATCGTATGGCAATTGCAAATTTGGAAACGAGTACATAATTACGACGTGAGAAGAGTTGACAACTCTAATGCATATAAAACGGGAACTTATAAACGTATAATAGTAAATGATGGTACAAGGATGAGAAGTATACTTATATTAATAACTCAAGATAAATAAGATGTGCGAATGCTTAGTAAATGTGATTTTATGTGTATAACATACCTACCTTACTTGCTATCATGGGAGGTCTACGTTCGATTAAGACCATCTAATCTTTGTGTGCCTACGGGGGGATTTAGATTGGTTCCTCGAGGACATAGGTCAGAGAAGGACTTATTGAGAAGTTAATAAGTCTGCTGATCGTGGGAGCGTAGGTATGTGCGTGACCCATGTGATGTGAACTATGTTCTCCTCCATTATTTATGATTGTGGTTATTTGAGAACGATTCCTGAGAGATTCAGAATGCGTGGTCCTTATGTACGCGATGTACCCGGATTGGATAGCAGAGTATGTGTGCACCGCAACTTAGTCTCGGGGTGCTAGTATTGTATATTTATGATGAGAATAATATACTGTTAAATGAAATGAACTGTCATGTATAAACGTGAGTATAAATAATAGCAACGTTATGTAAAGATAAGATGGAAGATCTCTAGTAGTTAGTACTATTAATAGGGGAAACTGTGAAGAAAAGTAAAACTCTCTGTTTAAATGAAGATGCCGAAATTAAATCGTGAATCGTATAGTAACGTTAGATTTCATGTTGGATTAGTTAGATGTGCTACTAACTAGAATGGGTACGGGTACGTTAGGAGTGCACAAATAGTCGAGAGGTGAGTATTTCATGTGAGAGCACGTCCTAACATGTATTTTGCATTCATTGTTTTACTGTCATTAAAACACTTGCTATATTTTAAACTGTTTTCACTATCAGGCTCTGACCCGTTTGCTTCCAAATATATTTTCTTGTAAAAACCTTTTAGGTGCCCATCCACAAGGACACCAAGCATAGGGGTTCCATTCAGGTGACGTACTTTAGCTGCTGTGGAAGTTACAGAACCTTGACAGTAGACGTCTCCATTTTTTATCTTAACTCTATATTACCGGATCTTCTCATCTGTTGGGCATGTCGCCCTATTTCCTGTTTAGAGACACTTTATTTATTCAGTTATTTCAGATTTTGGGTTGTAATTAATTTAGTGATGTAGACTTGGTATTTGTTGATTTCAGTATTCGGATTGTTGTGAGGAGTATTCCTCCAGATTTATTATTATTTTATGGTTACACTATTGTGACTCTATTGTGGTGGTTATGTTAGTATTTCAAGATTTACTTATTGCAGGTTAATCAGATTTAATTAAAATTGACAACTCACTTTTTAAATATTAGGTGGCTAGTAATTGTTAAAACGTTTTTCGACAGTGATGCTATGAACTAGACCAACTTGGCATTTTGTATTAATTTAATAAAGGAGTAGCTACCCCGTATTTAATTAGTCGGGGTGTCACATGAAATTACTCATTCTAAGACTTTTGTGCTTGATGCATTGCTTTCACATAAGGCAACTGAAGAGGAATAATCATCTAACTCTAGACTTGTCTGAAGTAATGATGATATAGAGATCAAACTGAAGATGAATAAAGAAGTAGGCCTAACAGTAACTACTAAAGTACCAACTGAACACATGATGTGCCACACCCTAGTTGCTATTGTCTCCTAGAATAAAAGAGTGACAAAGTCACTTTTTAAAATCCCAACCCATCCACCTCTCAATGACCAAGTGTCTTATTTGGAATGCTAGAGGTATTGGAAACTCTCCCATAATCAGTAGACTTAAAAAACTCTATAGTATGAACAATATTACCTTCTTAGCTACTATGGAGCCAATGATATCTAATGATCAAGCTACTCTCATTAAAAGATTTCCCAATGTTTCTACAGTGGAAGTCAACATATCTATAAAAAAAAATTCGTGTTTCTGGAAGGCTTTCATTGAAGTGAAATGTGTGATTAACCATGTACATCATCTCACTTTTCAAGTGGTTTCTCCTGCTATCCCAACCCCTATTCTTATCACTAATAAAGGGGACTTTAATAATATTCTCTCTGTCAATGAAAAAATAGGCCTTCTAGATGTTGAAATAGAGTCATGTCTTGGGCTTCTAAGAATCTCTCATGGAGTGTGGGTTGATGGATGATGGTTTCCTAGGGAATAAGTTCACTTAGACTAATAGAATTACTTGGTCTAGACTGGACATAGTGTATTACAACTCCTTGTGGGAGTAAACATTCCCCTCCTCAGTTATTCACCATCTAAACAGGGCTAGATCAGAACATTGCCCTCTTTTGCTGGAACTAAAGACTTATCAAAATCACTCCCCTAAACAATTTAGATTCCTAAAGAGTGTTCGAATCAAGTGTTTGGAGCAGGTCCTTTTGGTCTGCTTATCACTATATTCCTAACAGGAAAAAAAACTAAATTAAACTGAGGGATAAAGTTAATGATTTACTAAATTATTTATATGTCCTCTCTCAATAGTCCTTTTTCTAGCTTAGTTGCACATTTACATTTTTATGAGTTATTTTAGTTTTTGTTTCAAACCCTTTTTGTTTCCAAATTGGGTTTTCTTGGATATTTTAATGCTATTGTTGGATATTTCATGGTGTAATACTCTCTCTCTCTCTCTCTCTCTCTCTCTCTCTACTCCATATGTGTGTATGTCTGTGAATTGTGAAGAAAAATATGGTCCACAATTCAGAGATAAAAATATAGGAAAAAGAGAAAATAATATTAACCAAGTATTTACTCATCAAAATTATATCTAGATAGTTACATAGATCACTCCGACATTGAAATCTTATAATTTACAATCAAGTTTGAGGTGTTTAAATCGCTTTGATTTAAAATATTTTTTTTCATAAAACTAAGAGTCAAACACCTTTACTAACCTTCCTTTCCCGAGTGAGCAACCCTTAGGTATTATGGATTATGTTAAATACAAGTTGTGCAAACTGAAACCCTAGGTTGGTTTTATTAATAAAATACTTTTTTTTTATCGTAGTAAGTATCTTATATTGGCGATTGGTGGTGAGATTATTTCTAGGCATATACAAAAATTATCACACACAAATCAGTCACAACACAAAAATATATACTAAACCTAAAAAAATGAAAAAAATATTCCACGAAAACAAATGAACAAATAAAAACAAAAAAGTAATGAACCAAAAAATACTATAGAGTTACCTACAAAAGACACAAATCTTTGTTACTCTAATGTCGGCTCACCTCTTGATTATCTCCTTGTACTCTTCTTCATAAAAATTGAACTCTCTACAATTTCAATAGTGAATACGACATATGTATGTGATGTGCACATGTATTAAACGTGTGTATATATATATCACAATAAAACTCATGCATAACTTATCATAACCAAATTTAATGAATATTATAAATTATTTTAAAAGACCTAACAAGAACTTAGTTATTATATTAATAAAACAAACATTGGTTAAACTATCTTAAATAGTTGTGAGATGGTTCTTAGACTTGAAACATATTTCAAAAAATTATAAGTATAAAAGAAGTGTCAAATCTGATTTTAAAATGTATTAAATGAAACTTTCACATTTGGCAGGAAAGAAAACTAGATCTAAATTTTTAAGAGACTTTAAGAAAATTTTGAGATTAAGAAGTATTTCTTTAAAATGATTATTAATGAAAGTAAAACAGAAACATTAAGAAAATATTTAGATCTAAATATATAATATTTTCAAAGAACTTATGCAAAAAAATCTTAGATCTAAATGAGGGAGGATGTAATTTTTTTTTTAAACTATGAAAACCTTAACAATAATCCCTCTCAGGACACTTGGTGAAGCAAACAAACCCTAGATGGGTGTTTTTAGTGTTCTTTGGTCCTTAGGGTTTTTTGATGAAGAGGAAACCAAAAATAATTTGTTTTCTTATATAGCTCTTTTAATTTTCTCCTCTCACTCTTTCTTCTTTCTTCTCTCTTTTCCTTTCTCTTCTTTTTCCCATTGTTTTTCTTTCTTTTCTTTTCTTTCCTTTCTCTTCATGTTCCTCTCCCATATCTCTCCCCCCCCTTTTATTTAAAATATATAACTTTAACACTAACTTAGAGAGAAACAAAGGTTTTAAATGCAATTGGTTATTCCTGATTACATCCAAGGAAAGTAACAACTGAGATTAAAGAGGGTTATCGGTGGAAAAATTATGGGTGTATGCAACAACTCACTCGGTTAAGAAAACTGGCTATATAAGATTATTAGGTAGCCATTTATAATTGGTTGGATACAAATGACTTGGATTGATTTTATAACCGTATATTAAGATTTGATCAATGGTTAATAATGGTTAAAAAACCCATAGAAGAAACACACTCCTATATAATAACCTAACGCTCCACAAATAAACAACACATAACCCATGATTTAAAATCCAGCGATTTAAAGTTTTATTGCACAACAGCTGGATCCCATTATACGAAGAGGGTTTAAACTAGTCAACACACATTAAAACCGTTTATTATTTATTCTTTTTATTCATTAAAAATAATTCTTAAAAAGACATGTTTATCAGATAATTGATTTTGGTCAAAGAAATTTATAAGTGTTTAAATTGTAAATGACCCACAGGTGTTCCCCTCTAGACCTCATACGAGTAAGAGGAGAGAAGTGTCAAGTGTGAGACAAAGGTTTAAAACAGTTCGTACTTCAGGAGATGGTCCTACATCCACTGTACAAAGGTGTTATGCATGTTTATTATAATGTAGTTAAGAATTACAGTCTAAGATATCCTTTGAGCTTTGGTTAAGCGATTTATGAGGTAGTACAACCTTTTTTAACACTAGAGAGGACCTTAGAAAGTAATTGGATGACTTGTCTAAGGGTGACTAGGTACAGTTTTAAGGATCTTGCAAGATATACAACGTCTATGAACAATGGAATTGGTCTAAAAACAAATATAAACCTCCCAGCAATGGGGTACGAGTATACAAAAAGGTGGATACATTTGTGGAATATTAGAACTCTTGTGAGTCTGATTGACTGAATGCTCCAATATTTTTGGATACTAGATATCAATCCCCTTCCACTTTCTAACAACCTTCTATTTATAAGAGAACTCTTGAAGAGCATAATTGGGCTGTCACAGCATGGGTTTGACAACTCTGGGGTCCGTTGGGGTCAATACGAAGGTTCAGTGTTGATAAAAGTATTTGCAGATGGCGTAAGATGGTTGTGGAGTTCATTTAATGCTAATGGGAGCATTCAATGCAAGTGGAGTCGTGTAGAGGCAGTAAGCGAACTAGTGTTCTTCTTCTCACCTACTCCATCACATAGATTGCAAGGGCAATGCCAGTGGTCAAATAGGGAGATAGAGATATCATAGATTCATTGGGACTTGATCCCGAAGTAATACATTTTTCCACATCCTAGGACTGAGGTTTGGGTGACCTATGGAAGTCATTGTCCTTTAATCTGAGGTCGATTGATACCATAATGAAACCTTGAAACTGAGGTCTCTAAGCTTGTTGGAGGGGGTATACAAGAATGACTAACCTTCTCCGTGGAAAAAATGTGCGACTCTAGTCTGTTATAGTACCATTTCTCACCCTTGAGGGTATCAGAGTCCTTATTAGACAAGTAACGATCCGTATGATGTCAATGGATAGCCTTGGGACCTATACCCTTCCTCGGTGGTAGTTAAGGATTAGTAAGAGGTTTTAAACACCAAGTGTGGAATAGGGTATCATCAGTAGCCCATTATTTCTTCTTGTAAAGGTTTCAAGGGGGGCACTTATCCTCTGTGCAAGTTTAGGGTAGGGTCGTAAATGACCAACTTGATTTCCATCATCATTTGATCATATTGGTAAGGATCTTGCTTGTG
Source organism: Sambucus nigra (assembly GCA_949130495.1). Lineage (NCBI taxonomy): Eukaryota > Viridiplantae > Streptophyta > Magnoliopsida > Dipsacales > Adoxaceae > Sambucus > Sambucus nigra. The sequence goes on along the minus strand of OX422216.1, from coordinate 282,468,796 downwards.
ACTGGGGATAGGTGTTTGTGTTCGATCTCTTTGATTTTATTAATGCCTTTAGCTTCGAGGGATAACAACGGCGAGAACCCTATGCCTTGGAGGCTATAAAAGATCCCCTTGGATTGAGCATAACACTTCACCACTAATTTCTATTTCTCTCTTTCTTCATAAAACTTCATTGAGTAAGCAAGACTCTTTGAGATGTATTCTGAGAAGATTTCCCCTTCCAAAGTTCTAGACCCTAAGCATTTGTCTGTTGTAAGGCCTCAAGATTTTTAGTCTACCTTTCTAGAGCCAAATGTTGAGTCCTCAGCTTGCCTTCCCTGTGGAATAGTTCTACTAAGCATAATGTGATGACAATTAACCCTGAATTTATTGACAAGGATGACCATGACTCGCAGATCACTGAAGAAGATCTAGTTGAGTTTTGAAGAACTTATCAAATCTCGAATAATGTCCTTTTGAGGGTTGCTAAGCCTAAGGGGAGAGCCTTCTTCATGATGGCCAACTATGTATGCTTCAATAAGTCGTTCCTTTAATACGAGGAAAAATCCCCCCGGCCCCTTCCTGTAATCATAATTCTAAAGACTATCGCCATATCTCCTTACCATATAGTGGACAATTCATGGAGGACTTTGATGTCTATAGACCTGGACTTCCTGAACTTAAGTAAGAGGAAATTATTGTCTCAGTTCATCAAACTATATAAGGTTTAAGAGCATAGAAATCCTATTGAGAAAGGTTTAAAGTAATTATCCCCTAGGCCCAATATTGTGGCCTTTGGAAATAAGCACATTTCCCCCCAAAACTGGAGGGATAAATTTATCTTTGTTAGGGGGATTGGGCTACCTCAGATCCTGTTGAGCCCATGTATTATCCCACTATTTAGTTAACTCCTCCATCCACGGGTAAGTTGTCACTTTATTTTCATTTCATTGCTTGAACATTTTTTTAAACTTGAACCTTTTACTTGTCTTTTGCAGTGGGTCCTGAGCCTACTATATTTGAGTATAACATAATTTCTGAGGCCCATAAGTTGTCCTCCACTCCCTTCGAGGCCTTTGTTACTTCTATGAGCCTTTGTAACGATGGGATGGGACCTAATCCCAAGCCTCTAATATATGTGGTAGTTCTCGAGGCTCCTAAAATCAATATGGAGACCATTATGGAGACTGATCCTTGTGCTTCAGCTTCTCAAAAGAGGGTCTACAGTTCTGACTGAGGTTCCCGAGGGCATTGAAGGTGAGGATGACCAGGTGAAAGTTGGATTAACCTTTTAAAGATTACAAGGGCGTTTTCTTCAGTTTATGATCCCATCCCAATTTCCGGCTGTCATCCTTATAAGTATCCCCAACCTTTTCTTTTTAGTATTTTATTATTCCTTTGATGGCTGAATCCAAACCTTTTTCAATTTAATAGATGAATGGGAGGAAAATATAATTAATTTTGAGGTCATGTTCAATAGAAAGAGGAGGTCTAATACCACCAAGCACTTGAGGATGGTAACTTGATGGATATTCTAATACCTGGGATCAAGCTGGTGAAGGCAACCAACTTGGGGGTTGGCCTTATTGGAGTCTCATGTCTGGAGCTCGGTAAATCCCTTCCCCTGCTGTAAGAAAAATTAGGGGTTAATGGGACGCTTGGGGTAACCCAATAATATCCTTCCATTTTAAGGGACTTGTAGCCTTTGATCTCAAAAGATAAAGCTGCAGGGAATATGGTTCCACCTCATGTGGAAGGGAATTTGTAAGGGAAAACTGAGGTGCCCAAGATTTCAGAGGGGGTAAACCCTCATACCTCGACAATAGAGGCCCTACATCTGTGGGAAAAGACAAATAGCTCTAATAAGGTGGCCACCTTGAGGGAGAGAGGTACCCCTACCAATTCCAAAGACTTATTTCACCTGATGGGCAAGGTAATTTCTTATTTTCCTAGCTCCTTACTTAACATTCATTCTATTTCGTGTTCTCATATCTTTTGTTCATGCTGTATCAACACTCTCTTAGATGTTGCTCTTGATGGAAATAGAGCATGGAAAAAGGCAAATGAGACGACCAATAATTGGTAACTCACTCAGAAGCACTTGGATCGGATGATCTGTGGTAAAAAATACAGATAAAGGCTCTTAAGAGAGAGAGAGAGAGAGAGAGAGAGAGAGATGTACACTTTGAAGACTCAAGATGCCCTTTTGGAACAACCGAGTTTCTATAATGAGAAGACCCTCAGATATAATTTCTCTTTATTGGCTGCTGCTCAGGATTCTTCAGACAAGGTTGAGGAGTTACACGCCCTTGGCCTTGTTGAGCTTGTCGTGACAACAGAGGCCCTTCAAGGACAAAAGACTGAGATCCAAAGCTTTAAAGGTAAACTTTTTCAACCGAAAGATAAGGTGGATCTCTCAAAGAAATTGATCAAAGACTCATTAGCTGAGAAGGAAAAGTTGAGCTCTCAAGGTCAAGAGCTTCAAAGGAACTATGCTGAGGTCCTAGATAAATACACAGTACTTTAACAGTAGGTTCACATTGCTGTTCGAAGTCAACTGGACGCCTGCTAAAATTCAAAGGTTTTTAAAAGATATCTCTTTTATAATTTTAGTGATGGATTTGAAGCTTATAAGTCCAAAGTCCAGACATTATCTCTTGAGGTGAACATATCTAGTCTATTTTTTCGATCCCCTGAATCTAAGTAAGATAATTATAATGATGAAGGAAACAGTGGTGATGATATTGAAGATTCTTCTCTTCTCAAGGCCTAAGAAATAAAGTACTTAAAGGAGTCCTCTACCTCTAACAAGTGAAGCCTATATAAACCCCCAAGTACTCAAGCCTTGAAATGATTTTTATGTAATCTATTTTTTTTATAAATCATTAATTGGTCGTGGGTCGCTTTGTTGTAATCCCCTTTTTCCTTTAACGAAAAGGTCATTTTTTTACAAGAAATTTGTTGTTTTTTGATCTCCACTTCATGCTTACTTTTTTTTTCTTTACTAAGGAATTTTATGCATGACTTGAGATGTTTGAGATCTAACTTGTATGTAGTACACCCCTAGACCCTCGAGATTCCTTAGTAAATCAAGATAAGTGGGGAATCAATTTTGCTAAAGTAATTCTGAGGTCCCTGGGACCTCTGCTTCACATTTGCGCAGTTTGCTAAAGTCAAGACTATGGTTCTATAGTAAGGCGTCAAGCCATAGAACCTTAACACTTTTGATTCATGTGCTTTTGTGATATTGGAAGCCCATAATATTTGTTCAAACACTTAACCCCCAATTTGTTTGGGTATAAATGTGCAGAAGTCAAACCTATAATGGGTCCTAAGACCTTAGGCTTTAAAATTTGAACTTGAACACTTGAAAATACACGGTACTTATAAGGGTACGAAGACCTCCGGACTGAACTTAAGAGAGTTTGACTTGTGAAATACTTATAAGGGTCCTAAAACCTATGGATTTAGAAAGAGTGTAACTTGAAGTCCCATAAAGGGACATAAGACCTATGAACTTAGGAGCTTTTGTAATTTTGAAATCCTTATAAGGGTTCTGTGACATCTGGACTGAAAGTTTTTGCAATTTGAATTCCTTATAAGGGTCTGAGACCTCCAAACTTGTAATTTTGAAATTTTAAAGTCCTTATAAGGGTCTGAGAGCTCCGAATTGAAATATTTTGTAATCTGAAGTCCTTATAAGGGTCTTCGACCTTTGAGCTTAGAAAAAATGAAAATCTGAAGTCCCTATAAGGGTCTGAGATGTGCGAATAGATTTTTTTTATAATCTAAAGTTCTTATAAGGGTTTGTGATCTCCGAACATATAAAATTTTAAACTTTTGAAGTCATTGCGAGGGTCTTAGACATTTGAACTAAAATGTTTTGTAATCTGATGTCCTTGAACAATTTGAAATTTTAAAGTCTGTCCTTATAAGGTCTTGAAATCTCCGGATTGATATTTTTGTAATATGAAGCCCTTATAAGGCTCTAGTAAAATAATAAGAAAGGTTGGCTAAATTTTGAAGGCAATGTTTTTTATATCTGTTTTTTTTTTTGAAAATATATTTGAAAAAATAAATGGTGCAGTTATAGGTTGTTTTATTCTCGGTTAAATCAAATCTAAATTGAAGTGGGGAAGCATATTTACTACCTCTTTTCTTAAGGTGGTCCTATTTGGATATGTCTTCAATTTAGACTAGGGCTTTGTCTGCATGGTTGTAGTGGAGTTATCATTATAGGAATGTAGGTTGGACATCATAAGTTATTTTACTTATTTGATTTTTAGTATGCTCTACTTTAGGCTTGCATTATTCGATAATATCCAACATCTTCAGGAGTTCCTCTACATAGTTTGAGAATTTTTTTAGTCATCTTTGTAAGTGGTGATTCGTAAAAATGAAGAGGGTTGAAGGGCCTTATTTTTGGCTCGTGGTCTTTTTGTCACTCGATCGAGCTTTGTTGTGTTGAATAAGTTATTTTGTTAGTAGTTTAATTTACCTCCATTGCCTCAGGGTCTTGTTTTTTATATGACGTTCTTCATATTTGATATAAGTTCTGATGGAAATAGGGTTTTTATGAAAGTGGTTTTGTGTATGATATGGTTTAGATGGTGGTATTGTCTGGAGCACTTGAGAGAAGATTATAGTTGGATATTGGTTGTGATGGTTTTATGTTTTGTTTCCTTGTATTAGATTTCTTAAGTTGGTAGTGTAAGGTTTCATTAGTTATATCTTTATGTTTACCCTTTGGCTTAAGGGTTGGGAGCGTGTGGGCTGAGGTTTATTTTTATTTTTCATTTTATTTGGGATGATGGGTCTCGTTTGTTGAGTGTGGTTAGACCTTTTTGGACATTCTATATTGTTATTTTGTTTATTGGTAATATCATACATTTTACTTAAAAAAGAGTGATGTGATGGACATTCCAAAATGAATAACTAAATACCAAAGGCTACCTTTATGAAATTTTATCCATAGATTAACCAACCCTATTGATATTGAGATACTTTATAGTTTTGAAAAATGTTAATTTTAATTAAGTAAAATGAGTACAAAGATTTGTTACTCGAGGTAAAAATGGAATACAAATTGGTTGTCACTATATTTTATTGTAATTACCATAGAATTTGATTTATGTCTGAAAGTTTTTATACCATATGTAATGGGCCAATCAGTGAATAATACATGGAGGGTGAATATGAAAAACATTACGAAATAATGGCCTAGAGAACATATAAGACGAATTTCATCTTGTGACACATGTAGTGAAGGGAGGAGATATGTGATAAGCATCCAAAAGTGTTTAAAATAAATCCTCAAATAGAAGTTTTTTAATTGCTAATTCTCGATAAAATTGGTCTTACGCGCGTTTATGTCTGTCTTGTAGGTCAAATGCCTCTTGCGGAGTTTAAATCATAAAAACAAGGCAAAATGCGGCACAAATGCGGTTAAATGAGCTAAACCCCAATCTCCATACCTATTACCATATCCCTTAACCGACCCCAAACTTCCCTAATACTGTCCAGAGCCTCATGTGTGTTTAGTTTGTACCGTTTAGCTTTTTTTTAATATTTTTATTTGAGTCGTTGATAACTTTTAGAATTTATTTTATATTTTATTTTGAGTTGTGTATATTTTTAGGATTTATTTGTGTGTATAGTTGTATATATTAGAGTTCGTATTGTGCATAAGGTATTTTTATATTTTTTATGTAAATATAATAAGTGTGCATTTTATAGATTTTTATATTATTTGTTTTTAGTTTTTTTAGTTTAGTTTTATTATTATTTTATTTTGAGTCTTTTTATTGATAGGTTAGAATTTTAATTTTTAGTTTTTAATTTTAATAGATATAATTAATTTTGTATTTATTATATGAGTCATATGTATTTAGGTAATTTTATTTTAATTTCTTTTGGTGTACACTAAATACACACCTTACTAATCTACACCTCCACACACCAAACCCACTACCATCCTTATAACTCCTCAACCTAGTTACTACAACCTCATACCCAAAATTCACTTACACGAAAACTCACAGCCCCATACTAACAATCCAACCCGCAATTGAAATCCCCACACCAGAGTACTCCATCACCAATTACAACCCGAAACCAAATCTGGTAAATCCTGATTCCATCCCCTGCTAGAACCTAATCCCCGACCACCACCTCTAACCCGTTTCAAACCCAAGCCGGCCAGACTCGAGCTTACCTCCAACCAACGAGCTAAACCCGTATCTTCAAACTTGAAACCCTCCTATGATACCCACGTACCTTATTACTCTAATCCATACTTCCTTAGCCCAATACCCGGACCTTCTTCCATACCTGGCAACCATAGATCCATTTCAATCGACATCCAACCCACTTACCTCAATCCAAATACCCAAATCTCAAAAACCCACGTCTCCTATTTTGAACCCACCAAGTGCCTTACCATATTTTGATACCCATATAAAGCCAAACAATTAAAATAACAAAACCCACATGTTTAAAATCTTTACCTCTTTTTTCCCAAATTACATTCATCACACCTTTCCCACATGCACCATTAAACCTTTCCGATCTTATATAACCATAAGGGCTCATTCATTTGATAGACCTGAAAGCTAGTTGAGAAGACTTTATAGAGAGAGTTTAGTTTTAGAGAGAGAAATTATATTAAGTAATTTTTATTTTAGTGAGTGGTGTAATTAAATTTGAGAGAAATATATTGGAAGAAATTCATTGCAATTCAAGGCATTTTGGGTTTGATCTATTTTCTCTTTAATTCATCTTGTTTAATCCTTTCATGCTTTCATTTATTTATTCTATGTCTTAAATGATGATTATGGTGGGCTAATCTCCCATTCAGGGGATGAATTGAAGCCCCCATGAATCCAGTTGATTTAGTTTGTTAATTTTAATTTTGTTTGATTTCCTTTGATTTGTAAATTTAATTCCTACTCTTATTTTCACATTGAGAAATGGAAAATTATCCTTGAGAAAGGATTGAAAATTGTGCTATCATTTTATCATTTGATTCAATCTAGAGATAGGCTTATCATATTGATTAAAATTATAATATAATTTTTTTTAACTCTTATTTTTATTTTGTCTAATTAAAATTAGTTGGGTGAATAGATCATAGAGGGTGATTCATTTGATTAATTTTAATTCATATTGAGTAGTGTTGTGGGAATTAAAATTACTTTTCTAAAAGAATATTTGATTAATTCATTAGTGTAATGAGAATTACCTTTTGAATTACATGAATATTTTTGAAATCAATCAATTTAAAATAGTCAAATTAGTGTTAGATGTGTGAAGTGGGGTGGATTTCATTCCTTGTTTCCTTCTCATATTAATTAGATCACTTGTGTTATTTATCATCCTCTTGTTACTTAGATTTCTTTTGATTTTTATTCACCATCATCATAAAATTGTTTTAATATAAAAAAATAAAAAATAGAAAACAGAGAAATAGCAAAGATAGAAAATCAAAAAAGAAAAAAGCTAGAATATTGGATTACATGACTTTTCTTGTGTTTCACTCCATATAGTTGGATTGATACCCCTTACATACCTCTATACTAGTTTTGTTATATTTTTGTAGTAATTGAAAGATTTTTTATTAGTTTGGCTTATTCTACAACGACATCACACAAAAGACCTAGCTATCAAATGGCGTCGTTACCGCTTTTTGCAGTTTTACGCACTTGAGAAGATTTTCAGATTGTAATTCATTAGTTATTTTTTTTTTCATTTTTAGTCCCATTTTTCATTTGATTAGAAGTTTTGTATTATGATTTCATTATTTATCTTGTATTGCGGTGCTTGGAGACACCATTTATATTTCATTTATATTTGTACTAATTAATCACAAAAAAGAGAAAAAGGAAATGGGACAAGGTAGAGAGAGAGCTCCCTTTGAGTGAAAGTTTGAATTCTCTCTACTTTGGGTCTGTCGGACTCCCGGGGATGACTAAAGGTAGGTGACCTTCCCCCCGGTAGACTTAACTCGGTCTTCACCCCACGTATGTAAAAATCTTGGGAGGTACATTTCCTTATCACTCGTAAATCTCCCCCAAGCGAGTCCATTCTTGTGTGTTTAATTGCTCCTATGTGATTTTTATTATCGTATTGCATTTATTTTGAATGATTTGATGGATTAATGAACGTAAGACCTAGACCCGGTCATTGAAATGAGTTGGGATTTCATCACCCACTCAATCACCTTATCCCATTTACTTGTTACCCGTGCTATCACTTAATTAAAATCAATAAACTACTAAACCAAGTATGATTCAATGTTCATTAGGAAAGTTTTGTAATGAGACACTCGTAGGATACTCTAGTGAGTCATTTCCACCCTTGTCACTCTTTAATCGACTTTCTGTAGACATTGTCTATGAAAACTGGGTTTTAAGTGAGGATGTCTAGTAAAATGAGCTTGTGCTTTCCCCAACATGGTACCAGATGGTTAATCGTTGTAGTAGCTAATGTGGTGAGACTAAACTAATAAGCCTCATGTTTTCTCGGGAAGAAAGTAGGAGCACACTTTTCAAAGGCGACGTATAAGGATCTGTGTTTTTCTTTCCCGCAAATTAATTAAAATTCAACTACCCACTCACCTAATTGAAGATAAAAAATTGGCTATATGCTAGTTAGGATTTCTACCTTTCTTTTACGTGTCTAATTTACTCTTTAGGTAGTAACTTTTACACTCCATCCTTTTGAGTTTCAACTCGAATCCATCGTTTTTTTCCAAAAAAAAATCCAAAAATATTTTCAATTTTTTCTTAAAAACTCCAAAACTTAAAAAAAAAATAGATTTTTCATTTTTTGTCAAGGCTAAATATTTCCACCTTTTCCAAAAATCCAAAACTATTTTCTTTCCCTCACTTTAAAAAATACTCCAAAAATATATTTTTTTTCCTTTAAAAAAATAAAAATTCATTCTTTGCATGCCCAAGTGGCAACGATTTAATCATTGATTAATTCATTCCCGTAGCCTTTCTCCTGTTTCATTCTCTTTAGGAGAACCATGTGTTCCCCTTGGTTTTTCCCTACAACCAGTCACTTCTAGTTGTCCTCGCGTAGACATCTCTACTTCATCCATCCATCCACCCACCATGGCCAACGAGCATGCCTCAATGGACTATTTTTCCCCGATTACGGCTAAGCCACCATCATGCATCGTTCTTCCACCCACCCCATTGGAAAAATTTGAAATTCTCGCAATGACCATTTTAATGTTGCCCAATTTTCATGGCCTCGAACGTGAGTCTCCATACACTCACTTGCGAAAATTTCTCATGATTTGCGCTACTTTCAAAAATTAAAACTTAGATGAAGAAAATGTTCATCTTCGGTTGTTTTCATTTTCTCTCCACGATAATGCATCCATGTGACTCCATTTATATCCATCGGATTCAATCTATATATGGGAACAACTTGTGAAGAAATTCATGTCAAAGTTTTATCCGATGAGCAAAACCAATGCGATGCGCTAAGCCATCCAATATTTTTGTCAAAAGCCAACCGAGCAATTTTGTGAAGCATGGGGCCGTTTTCAAGGTTACATCAATAGTTGCCCACATCATGGTCTCGAGCAAAGTTTCTTGGTCCATAGTTTTTACAAATGGTATCATTACTTCTTCTCAAACCATGTTGAATCCATGCACAAAGGGAAATTCATGAACTTAACTCCCGTTGTCGCCTATAATTTTCTTCTCAAATTAGGCGATCACTCCTAAGATTGGGAGGGAGCAAATGAGTTTTCAAGATTCGAGCCACCATGAATAGGGAACACTTAGGAGGTAAAAAATGATCCAGATTTCAAAACTTTGCTTCATGGCTTAAACACTTTGACTAAGACCGTTGATGTTCTCAGCTGTTCTATGTAACAAAATATTTCTATATCTAAACAAGTGATGAATGTTAATGAGTCTAGTCCTTCTTTATGTAATGTATGCTTAAGCCAAGATAATTTATCATTTTTGTGCCCCCTCATTCAAGATGATTCCAATTTTTCATAAAAGTATGAAAACAACCATGCTCCATCACACCCACAATAAAATGCTGGTGTTCCACCCGGGTCTCACCAAAACCCATAAAGGTAACATCGCACTACCATCCAGAACCACCATGATAAATACCATCAACAAAACCATCCATCACCCTTTGTTCCCCATGGAGGACCATCAAACATCAATTATCAAATTGTCCTTGTTCCACCTCCCTCTTATAAGTATTCCCCACCGCTTAGTTCTAACCCTAAGTTGACCTCCCAACGGGCCCCTTATGCCCCTCCACCCTACGACACCACGCTTAATTAAATACCGGGTGATCGGTCCTTTATTAAATTATAATCAAGGTGAATGGTTGGTTCATTCTTAGCATCACTGTCGCAAAAATAACTTTTCCAATTAAACACCCTAAACAATTGAGCTAAGTGTCAAAACCATTTTAAGACATCAATTTCCAAATTTCATTTAAAAACCAACATTTAAAACTTTACATAATCCATAGTTTAATAATCACACAACAACTATACTGGAATATATAATCCAAACAATTAAACATCCAACTAATTAATTCCAACTTTAAAACTTAAAGGAAAAACATCCTGACAATAACCATTCCAAAATGTAAATACTGGAAATAAACGAATCACAATCTCTGATAAAAATAACTGAATAATAGGAAAGAGCGACACATGCCCAACTGGATAAAATAGAGCTAGAAGTGGAATCAATAAGGAGATCGTCTAAGTAAGAGGCCTGCAACTCCCACCTAAGCTGCAGCGCGTTCCTTCCAAAGGATCTTATGCAAGACGCCCCTGTGGCTGGGCACCTATAATATATACATATATATATACAAGGGAGAAGAGAAAATAGGAAACCGGTCAGAGCCCGATTGTAAAACAGTTTAAAATTTGTTTAGAAAGTATTTAAAATGCTTACCGGCTAATGCAACAATCATATTAGTATGCGACCATCTCTTGAGATTTCTCACCTCTCATCTAGTGTGCACACCTACCGTACTAATAAATCCCATCAATTTCCCTATCTTATTCTCCATACTGATTTATCATGTGAAACGCAAAGTTATGATACTTACTTTAGGAAATCATCCTCTTCAAGTTTCCTTACGTTATTTAATACAACTCATTACCGTTATAAAGTTCCCGAACACTTATAATAAAGTTGAAGCATTTATTCATTTCTTATTTACATATACGCACAGTAAAAAGTTCCCATATAAATATACGTATATATATTAGTCACACATATAATATATATACTAACGGTACTTCACATAAGATCTAAGGTGCTGGTATACTCTGCTATCAAGTCCCCGTATCACACAAACTAAGGTAAATACTAGTTCGGAATTACTCTCGAACTGTACTAATACAAAACATAAACAATTGGAGGCGAAGCATAGTTCCCAGTCCTAAGAGGTTAGCACATACCTACATGTCTCTTAGGACCATCTGACTATAACTCAGATAGCCTGTATTCAAGGATACTATCTTTTAGGGTACAAGTCGTTATCCCCCATAAAGGTCTAATCGAGATAAGACAGTCCCGGCGTGGAAACCCCCGTGATAGCAAGTATCTCGGGTACGATTTTTACACAAATATATAATATATGCACAATCATACAGTCGTATATATATAATTATCCACATTTATAAATTAGGTGTGTTCACGACCCATAATCATAATTATCCATTATTAACACATTTTACTCGATTATTACGCATAACAACTCGTCATTTTTATTTTCATTTATGATGCATTTCATACTCACTTCTCCTTTCTCGATGTATACTAAGTATAATTTCAGTAGACGTACACTCACTTATCTTCTGGTCTAACTCTCTTACGAGTCTCAATCTTTAACGCATGTTCCCATTGTCCCTTATGTGTAAAACAACCCCATGAAATGTTAATCTCGTTTTACATTAAAGGTTCCAAAATTTTATAAAGTCCTACTGCCTTCTTTACATCCCAAAATGTTTTAATAGAAATGTCCAAAGATTACTACTCACTTAAATTGAAATTAATTATTTAAAAAGAAAAATAAAAGTCTTCCAGGAGGGGTCGATCGATCTATGGCAGGGGTTCGATCGATCGAGGCATCGATCGATCGATGCTCTTGGGTCGATCGATCGATCGATCAAGCAGGTATGGCAAATCTGCAGAATATCCAGTTACGGGTTTCTTCTTCCAAAATCAACCCAATCAATATTTTTGATTCCCAAACTCCCAACAATTCATACTACAAATTTTATATCCTCAAATAAGTGATATTTTACGTCAGGCATGCGGATTTTCATCATGAATAGCGAATTAAAGGGAGCATAATCCATAAAAATATCAACAACCCTAATCTTTTCTTTGTTTAGTTTCTTCCCATTATTTTACCAGATTTTATACTCCTAATTTACTATAAATTCTTGGTTCAATCTCTACATGTGAGTTTGATTTCCAGAATATGTCTATTACCCATATATCATGCAATTCAAGTCTCCAAAATAGGTTTTTCTTTCACAAAAACTAGTCCTAATCATTCCTAGGCTAATATTATTGAAGCATTAACTGAAATAGATAAAGATAGATACTTTCCTGGGAATTATTGGTTCAGATTTGTGGAGAGATTGGTGTGGTTTTGATCCTCGTTGCGCGATCTAAAGTTTGGCGGCGGCGGCGGCGGTGCAAACGGTGGAGTTCTTGGCCTAGAACCCCCTGGAAAGCTTCTCCTCTTCCTCTCCAATGGACGTCTTTAGTTTATGGTTATTCTAACCCTAGAAGATGACTCCTATTATCTGATATACACTTAGAAATTTCGTGGGTTTTCATGCCCAAAAATGTAAAATGTCTAAAACGCCCTCCCGGGATGTTAATTAGGCCTAAAAACGCCCCGTGACCCAAACTAAACCCCCAGGTACATTATTTTGACTATCTCGACCCTTCCGGACACATTGGAGCACTCAAAATGATCATACAAGGAACTTATAATTTATTCACTTTATATAATAATAATAATAATAATAATAATAATAATAATAATAATAATAATAATAATAATAATAATTTAGTCCTGACACGACACAGGCGCGTCCCGACTTAAATTTTCATAATTGCCATTTAATTCACTCTTGACAATTTTTAATAAAATGAATCTCATATATTACTTTACTCGTCTAGTAATATTCAACAATTTTCCCATAATTACTAACTCACATCACGTTAGTAAATTTAAAAATAAATTTCCAGATTAATATTAAATTAATATCTCAATTTAAATTTAATACATCCCCAATTTTAAAAGCCATAAAAATACGGGGTATTACACACCCCAATCGTCCACCTCATCTCTTGAGAATCTTATCACTCAATTTATCACGACTCAGTAACAAACCATGTAAGTGTAGACTCAAGCCATCCAAAGGCTTGAGCAATGCCTTAACCAGTTTGAGTCCGAGGGAAAGAAAGTTCGATTGTCAACCCATTGCTAACCCTAAGGGGAATGGCAAAAAGCCAGCTTACAAAGTTGGATCCGCTTCCACTCCACCCACATACCAAGCGGACATGAAAGTGGTGAGTACTCGAAGATCTGGAAAATAGGTTGACAATGGTGTTGATGCTCCCCGTGATTTGTAAATCCCGCCCACCTAGAATTGCCCATTAAAACCTCTTCCTAAGGTTCCACCACCCAAAAAATCACAGAAAAGACCGAGTCCACACCTAATGATCCCATCACTGTTTGTGTGCCCAACTCACCCCTCCCTCATAGGTTGGATTCGATAAATAAAGACCAATAATTTGATGAAATTAGACAAGTTTTTTAGAATGTTCACATTAACATTCCATTCCTCACCGCGATTCAACAAGTTCCCTCATATGCCAAATTCTTGAAGGACTTGATCACTGCCAAGAGAAGGACGAGCAAGCCTTGTCCCTTATCCATAAGAACGGTGTTGTAAGGCACAAAGACCCCAGTCGTCCTACTGTCTCTTGTACATTAGGAGATAAGTTCACTACTCGGGCTCTGCATGATCTTAGGGCTAGTGTTGGTTTTTTACCGTACTCCCTCTACCTTGAGTTAGGTTTATAAAATATGAAAGCTATATAAGTTACTCTTCAACTTGCTGACCATTTCATGAAAGTGCCTTAAGGAATAGTTAAATATGCTTTGGTGAAAGTATATGACTTTTACTACCATGTGGATTTCATTATCTTAGACGCTCCTTCTCCCGACCCAACGAATATTCCTATAATGTTGGGTCGCCTCTTTTTGGTAACTGCGATTTCCATCATCAATTGTCGAGATAGGACCATAAATCTATTTTTTTGAAACATGACCGTTGAAATTAATATCTTCCACCTTATTCAATAAAGGGCCACATTGATTATAATGAGGTGTGTGTGATTTACTCATTGGTCTAAGAGATGTTGGATCAAACATACCCCAATGTTTGTAGCACTGATTTAGGGTGGACCATTTTGGACATTTACGGCATGAGCCCCAATGTTTGTAGCCATCGCATTTATTTGGAGGAGAATGCTAAGATTTCTCGTGACCAACAATGTCGACTCAGTCTAGTGATGAAAGAAGTCGTGAGAGCTAAAATTTTAAAATTGCTTAATACCCGTATTATTTACCCCATATCGAATAGTCAATGGGTCAGTCCCATTAATGTGGTACCGAAAATGTCTGATGTTATCGTCGATAAAAATAGTGATGATGAGCTTGTTCTCAATTGCATAAAAACCGGATGGTATGTTTGCATTGATTATAAAAAGCTCAACGCTATCACTCACAAAGACCATTTCCCTCTCCTGTACATTGACCAATGCTTGAACGCTTAGCAAGATATGCTTACTATTATTTCCTTGACAGATATTCAGGGTATTACCAAATACCCATTGCACCTGAAGACCAAGATAATACTACCTTTACTTTTACCTTTGGCGCCTTTGCATACTCTCATATGCCTTTTGGCCTTTTCAATGCACCTGTAACTTTTCAAAGGTGTATGACCAGTATTTTTAGTGACATGCTAGAGCGTTTTCTTGAAGTCTTTATAGAGGATTTTTTATTTTTGGTTCATATTTTGAACAATGCCGGTCTCACCTCACTATGGTCCTTCAGCGTTGTCAAGAAAAGAAGTTGATTCTCAATTGGGATTTTATGCCGGTCTCACCTCACTAGCTCCGGTATTGAGGTAGATAAAGCTAAAGTCGATTTGATATTCTTCGCATTCCTAAGTCTGTTAAGGACATTCGCTCCTTCTTTGGACATGCGAGCTTTTATCGGTGCTTCATTAAGGACTTTTTTAAAATTGCTTGACCGTTGACAACCCTTTTATCCAAAGATGTCCCATTTGTATTTGACAACACATGTGTCTCAACTTTTGATCACTATAAAGCCGAGCTCACTTTCGCTCCTATTATTCAACCTCCCAATTGGTCTCTCCCATTTGAGCTCATGTGTGATGCATCTAATTTTTCACTTGGTGCCGTGCTTGGCCATAGGCTTGGCAAGCACCACCACATCATCTATTATGCTAACAAAACCCTCCATGATGCTCAACTTCATTATATGACCACCGAAAAGGAGTGTTTGCTCTTGATAAGTTTTAATCATATTCATAGGTTCCCCTATCATCGTTTACACCGACCATATTGCCTTGAGACACCTTGTTCACAAGAAAGATTCCAAACCACGATTGATATGGTGGATTCTCTTACTACAAGAGTTTAACCTTGAAATCCGCAATAAGAAAGGTTGTGAAAGCGTAGTCGCTAACCACCTCTCTCGAATTACTGTTACATCTGACTCTTATCCTATCCCCATTTTTGAGTCATTTCCCAATGAATAATTTTTCTCTATCTCCACCTCGCATTGGTATACTGATATTGTCAATTTCCTCATTATCGACCAATTTCCTCATTTTACTCTTGGGATGACCCGCTCCTTTTCAAGTATTGCACTGATCAAGTCATTCGTCGTTGTGTTCCCGAGTGTGAACGACTAAGTATTCTGTCCTTCTGCTATGATGGTGCTTGTGGTGGCCACTTTAGCTCAAACAAAATAGCCTCCAAAATTTTACAAAGTGGTTTCCATTGGCCCACCCTTTTTCAAGATTCCCATCACTATTTCCAAGCATGTTCTAAATGCCAACAATCTGGGCATATCTCTCGTTATTATATAATGC
Source organism: Sambucus nigra (assembly GCA_949130495.1). Taxonomy (NCBI): domain Eukaryota; kingdom Viridiplantae; phylum Streptophyta; class Magnoliopsida; order Dipsacales; family Adoxaceae; genus Sambucus; species Sambucus nigra. The sequence continues at coordinate 282,452,604 of OX422216.1, read as the reverse complement.
CTCTCACACCCATCCTGATTGTTGAACTCTATTATGTGTGGGGTATTATTTCATGGGACCATTTCCCTCCTCTCATCGTTTCTAATAAATTCTAGTTATAGTTGACTATGTCTCCAAATGGATTAAAGCAATCACTTGCCGCAACAATGATCATAGAGTTGTGGTCAAGTTTCCTAAGGTGTATGTATACAAGCGTTTTGGAACCCCCAAATCTATCATTAGTGATGGGAGTAAACATTTTTGGAATCGAGTCTTTGAACACCTTGTCAAGAAGTATGGTGTTACCCACAAGGTTAGTATTTCTTACTACCCTCAGACTAGTGGTCAAGTTGTGGTCTCCAACCACGAGATCAAGCAAATTCTTGAAAAAACCATCAATCCTAATAGAAAATATTGGTCCTTACACTTAAACGACGCATTTTGGGCATACTATACTGCTTATAGTACTCCGATTGGCATGTATCCTTATCGATTGGTCTTCGACAAAGCTTGCCACTTTCCTGTCGAACTTGAACATCATGCATATTGAGCTGTCAAGGCTCTTAATTTTGATAGAGATGAGGCAGGAGTCCATAAGAAGCTACAACTTAATGAATTGGAGGAAATAAGAAATTATGCCTACGACTTGTCTAAAAAATACAAGGACAATATGAAGTGGATCCATGACCAAAGCATTATACGAAAAGAATTCCACCCTGGTCAAAAAGTTTTGTTGTATAATTCCAGTCTTCATTTGTTTCTCAGGAAATTAAAAACCAGGTGGTCTGGACCCTTCATTCTTGAGTCAGTTACTCCTTAAGGTGCCACCATCGTTCAAAATCCCACGGATGGTAGCCTCTTTTAAGTTAATGGTTAACTTTTGAAGCCTTTATTAAAGTTAGGCCCCACTCACATTAAAAACAAATTGGTTGTCATTATATTTTATTGTAATTACAATAGAATTTTATTTATGTTTGAAAGTTTATATACCATATCTAATGGGCCAATTAGTGAATAATACATGGAGGGTGAATATGGAAAACACTATGAAATAATGGCTTAGGGAACACAGGAGATGAAGTTCATTTTGTGCCACATGTAGTGAAGGGAAGAGATATGTGGTAACATGAACGCATATGGGTAGTTTGTAAAAGAAAGAAGTGGATGCGTGCGATGGGGTTCATGGTTATTGGGAAATTCAAATTTTAAAGAGGTAATCCCCAAAAGTTATTCCATTGTGGAAGTTACAATTATAAGGTTATAAATAAGCAATCTAAGATCAAAATTCGAGGATAACTCTCCAATAAAAACCACTTTACATATTTGTGTATATATATATATATCTTATTTTATTCTTCAAAGTAATTTGTAAGGATAGGTTCAGCACGATTTCCACTCATTTTAATACATTTTCATTATGAATTTTATTGTTTAGGTTCTATTTATATGAAGTTTTTGTGACATCCCGCTCAATGAAATGCCGCGTGATCAGTCTTATATCAAATTAAAACAAGAATCTCATCTGGTTCATTCTTAGCATCACTGTCGAAAACTTTTTAAAACTCACTAACCACCTAGTATTCAAAAGCTGATGTCAAAATTTTAATCTTTTTATTTAACAACAACAACCATATAAATATCAATACAAACCATTCACACAAACCATGAATCTAAAGCAATACTGAATAAATCAATAAATGACCGGCCGAATAAACCATCGACAGAAAACCAACATCCAATAATATAATCTAATAAAGAATAGTAACCAGTACAAAGTCCAACTGAAATGAAAATAGCTGGGGCAAGTGTGCCCGAAAGAAATACCAAGCTGCATCCTACTTTAGGAATAAAATAACTGAAGCGTCTATACCTAAATCCTGCAACATCCACACCTGTTGCAGCTACGTATCCTTGGAACAGATCTCCAAGTTTGGCATCCTTGTGGCTAGATACCTAAAAGGTTTTGAAAATATTTTGCAAGTATGGGTCAGAGCCCAAAGTCCTTTTGAAAATATTTTGCAAGTGAATTAAAATGCAACAATTAAAATTTATGAATGCTCTTCATATTAAAGTTACTGTCACACTCCCTTGAAATTCATCTCACCCCTCCTCTAAAGTTCACACCTAACGCTTTCTTCCTGACCCCCCTAGTTACACCACCCCGTCTAACTAGACTTTTCATGAAACTCCTTGAACTCTACTCTAACCCGAGTAATTTGTATATTTACTTTGTAAATTATTTATCACATTAACTTAATTAACCATTTCTTAAAAGTCGTATAGCATTCACTAGTTACATAAGTAATACAAAATCTCTTCATGTATTTAATTACTCGTATATAATTATCTACTCCATTATATACATAGAGCTATATTCCACAATTATTCATATGTTGAATATAAATAAAATTGCGTTTAAAATCCATATAACATTCACTAGTTATATAAGTAATACAAATTCTCTTCATGTATTTAATTACTCGTATATAATTATCTACTCCATTATATATGTAGAACTATATTCCACAATCACACATATATTGAATATAATTAAAACCATCCTTATAAGTAATACCTCATCGGATGCATTCTCTAAAGTTCTATCTTCCCAGGTCTACTCAGTCCCACCTAGATTTCTGAGACAGCTAGCCTTCGCCGAATTAGAACATAGAAATATAAACGTATTGGAGGCGGTCATATTCACCCGAGTGTGAAGACAATCATCTCAATGCCCACCTCGATTTGGACGCTATGACCTGGGGGTATACTCGCCCTACTCCTCAAGTTAGGGGATTCACCCACATCGTGCAACCTCCACCGATAGTATTAGAGCATATAATTCTAAATAAATACCTAGCCACTGGTATTTATGAGCACACAATATATATATATGTATATATATATATATATATATATATATATAATTTAATCCCGGCTTTATCGTGTACAAAGTCCGTAACACTAGCCAACATATTTCTTAGTCTATGGTCCGACTCTAATTTAATTAATTTACCCATTAATTAAGTTAATATCTCCCCGAGTCTATGGTCCGACTCAAATTTAATTAATATGCCCATTAATTAACTTATTATCTCCCCGAGTCTGTGGTCCGACTCTAATTTAATTAATGTACTCATTAATTAACGTATTATCTCCCCGAGTCTATGGTCCGACTCTAATTTAATTAATATACTCATTAATTAATTGAATATCTCCCAGGTTCCACACAACCAATGTACCCGGACTTGCTCACCTGGCCCGAATTTTCATCTCTTAGAACGTACTCCTCAAAATTCCATTATAAAGAGAAAGCTCCTAATTAAATAATATTTAACAATTTATTATATCATCCTATAATAAATTAATCCATCTATAAGCTTTAATTAACTAATTTATTATCATGGCATCACTCAACCAAAATATCCGGACACCCCCTTGGTCCATAATACAATATCCACAAATATGAGATTTTCAATTTACTCAATCTATCTAGATTTTTAAAATGCCATTTTGGGGTAGTTTTGGAAAAAGCGTATTAGAGAACGAAAGTTAGAAAATGCCATTTTCTAGAGGGCAGCGTGGAGAGAATCGCCTTTAACAGCTTCTGTGAAGCTTTTTACCCAGAATTATCCACCAAAATCCTTACGAATCAAAACTAGTCCCAATAACTTGATTCGTAACTTCCCAAAATCAAAACCCAATTTGTATGAACCCAATCCAAAAATCATTTGTATAACACCTACTATGATATGAATTGAATATCACCAATTTACATTGAAGCAATTTAACCACTTGCCTTATAAATTCGTAGTGTTTGATTATCCTTTGGTATAGAGATGGTTGTGTGATGAAGAACACCTTCCTTCTTCTTCCTCTTTGGCTCTCAAGAGTCCTCCCTCTTTGTCCCTTATGTTCTCAATTTCTCTTAAATAAGTTATGGCTGCCCACAACCTCAAAACTTAGGTTTTTATCTCCAAATCCCAGCCCAAAAATATCCCGTGACCCATTTACCACCCCCGGGTCAACTTTTCAGACTATCTCAGCCCATTCGGACTAAACCGTGCACTCAGAATTGACATTCGAATTAATTTATAAAAAGTTTCTATCTCACACCGGCTGAGATAAATAAATGCCACGTCACTTATACACGTTATGACGTAAATAAATTATTACTATTCACTTCGTAATTTAATTTTCGTAAATATTAACCATCTTCTCTCCGATTAATATTTAAATAAATATTAACATAACTAATTCAATTAAATTACGACACATAAGTAATTTAATTTTTTTTGAATTAATTAAATATTAAATGCACAGAAATACGGGGTGTTACATACTCCCCCCTTTACAAAGAAATTTCGTCCTCAAAATTTGGTCATAACTGCGGCGAATAACTCTGGATACTACTCTCACATATCCTACTCCCGATCCCACATATACTCATCAATACTGTGATGAGCCCACTCCACTACACTCTAACTGGTAGTACTATCTTAGACTGCAGCTTGCGCTCACATAGCTACTAGTCTCTCCTCATATGAGGTGTCTTATTGCAAGTCATTCTCCCCGATTGGAACGCGCCCAAAAATCCCCATCGTTCCTCCTGTATCTCTCCAGCTATGCCACGTGGGACACATCACGTATCCACTGAAGATGTTATGAAAAACTCAGTCGATAAGCCACCGGTTCCACCCTCTCAAAGATAGGGAAAGGACCCACATACCTCGTGTAGGTGAAAAAAATCTCACCCATCGGGGGGTGCCAATTCATCACGATACAAGTATAAAAATAAATACGAGAGAGACAAAGATTTACGTGGTTCGACCATGAATGGCCTACGTCCACGGGGCTGCTGGTCTGTTTCATTACAATGATCAGAGAGTTTTACATGAAGGTATTCCTCTAACTTCTAAGCCCCCTTTCACAATGGGGGGTGTCCCCTTTATATAGAGTTAGGGGTTACATTAGGGTTACAAATATGGATGAGCCCTATCTTCGTGGAGTTTCATTCCAATCAGATACTGATCCTCGGTCTTCTCGTTTATTAAGGACTTTAGTCTTCCCTATATTTCTGGAACGTCGCCATCTTCACCGGGGTGCTCCCCACACGTAATGCTATTTCTTAGGCATATATATTGCCCCCACAATAGCCCCACAAGTCGCAGTTCAACTGAGTTGATTCTGAGATGAGCTGGGAGATGGTCCACAATCTCTTTAAACATATGCAGTTGGTGGTGTGAATTGGACTGACATTCTTTGATCTCTCGTTCAACTTTTAAGCCTTCTTTGGTTGATCTTCTCGCCTTCATAGGTTTTTAGATGAATGCTTGGCTTGAGTTGAGAGGCATTCAATCAATATGGGAACCGGACTCGAGAGTGTCAAGCTGCCTACGTACCCTCTTGGTATCAGGTCGAACGTAGTTCATTGTCTGTTTTATTGCATGGCCCAATTTGTGAGGCTGCCACAGGCCTGTTCAGAATTTGTTTGTTGAGGCTTTATCGAGCGTGCATCAAGTTTAGGGCGTCTCCCTGTATTTTGGTCTCGTATGGTCCATTTTTTGAGGTCGACCACATGCCTATGAATCGAGCCTTGCTTGAGCATGTACCTAGTAGGGGTAGCCTTAGGTTTTTCATATGGTCCAATTGGAGAGGCCGACCACAGGACTATGCATCGAGCCTTGCTCGAGCATGTACCTAGTAGGGGTAAGACCCTGCCTTAGGTTTTTCATATGGTCCAATTGGAGAGGCCGACCATAGGCCTATGCGTTGAGCCTTGCTCGAGCATGTACCTAGTAGGGGTAAGTCCCTGCCTTAGGTTTTTCATATGGTCCAATTGAAAAGGCCGACCACAGGCCTATGTGTTGAGCCTTGCTAGAGCATGTACCTAGTAGGGGTAAGAACCTGCCTTAGATTTTTCATATGGTCCAATTGGAGAGGCCGACCACAGGCCTATGCATTGAGCCTTGCTCAAGCATGTACCTAGTAGGGGTAAGACCCTGCCTTAGGTTTTTCATATGGTCCAATTGGAGAGGCGGACCATAGGCCTATGCGTCGAGCCTTGCTCGAGCATGTACCTAGTAGGGGTAAGACCCTGGCTTAGGTTTTTCGTATGGTCCAATTGGAGAGGCCGACCAGAAGCCAATGCGTTGAGCCTTGCTCGAGCATGTACCTACTAGGGGTAAGACCTTGCCTTAGGTTCTTCTCACAATTTAATGCAATACCAATTGCATTTTCATTTTTCCATTTTCTAATGCCTCGCATGTAAATATCCGCTTATTTTACCTTTTAGGTTGTGCCATCACACTTCCTTAGGCCTAAAAGGAGATGGAAAAAATGCACCTGGTTTGAGGGTCATCCACCCGTTCAGGATTTTGATCGACCAACATAATTGGTGATCAACCTGAGTTGGCTTTTTACCTAGGGATCCCCCGTAGGGCTTTTATTGTTGCCTGGGCAATTCGTGAGGCCATTTGTGTTTGGAGATAACAAAGGCCTGTAGACGTACTTAATTTAGTGAGAACAAGCAAGAAGGCCATTGTAACTAAATCAAACTTGATCGTGATCGTCATTTGAAAGAATAATTCCGGTGTTAACCATGTTGGCATCTGTCTTGAGTTGACCTCCTTTATTTTGCTTTAAATGTTGTAGTGAATCTATTCACGCGTCATCGCTGCTATGGAGCCCCCAATCGGGCTGTGAAGAGGAGGCTGCCCGACCGTCCATTGGGCCATCTGATCTTTATAACCGGGATGATAAGTGTGCTCGATCGCTTTTCGAGGCTTCGTTGCTTTGAAGAGTATCGTGTTGATCGTTCGTCGATATCCATACACTATAATCTAAATATAATTAAGGATTATCTTGCTCGTATCTCTTCACGTATTGTATCGTTCCTTGGGGCACACTTGTTTGCTGACCATGCACGGTGGTTCCAGGAGGCTGTGGAAGACTCCATATAGCTCGTGCACCTAAAGAGATTGATAGGAGTTCAAAGCATCCTTGTGCAAAAATGCGTTGATCTGATATGGTGTTCAAGAAACATTGTTCCTATGGAGTGGATATCTTAGTATTGATGACGCGTTAATTCGTTGCTTAATGGTCGTTTATCACCGTGGGTTGTTCGACGATGTTGCCCGATACATTCTGGATAGTCTGGAGTTGTTATCAACATGTCTTGCTCGTTGACTGTGATTTTGCTGGTCGTGTGACTTCTTACAAGTTGGATTCGTCCTTGTTGATAAATATAGTTGATTGTTGCTCTTCATGCTATTTTATGTGTTATTGGATCTTTGTGGTACAGATCGCCCAACTTTTCATTCGACGAGGTTAAATTAAATAAGAACTATATTGCCCAACTGTTTCTTGGAGCTTGAGACGTGATCACACAATGTCAACTATCCGTCGAAGTTGAGGGTTCGTTGAGGCAAAATGGCAAAGGACCTAGTAGATGTTGTGAACGATCCATGCCTGAGCATCTGTCGGAGTATTGAAGGGATAAATGATGCCTGAATGCCTGTCGAGGCAAAAACTATAGAGGATCTGGTAGATATTGCGGGTGATCCATGCTCGAGCATCCGTCGAGGAAAAGAGGACCGAGCAAGTATTACGAATGATCCTATATTGTTAGTGAAAACTAACCTTCCAATAAATGCAATGTTGATTATTAATCGACTGTGCCAACCATCTGTTGGGACTGAATATAAGAATTATCCTTACCAACCATTTGTTGGGGATAAAATGCGACATGTGTGGCAAATATCCTCAGGACTAAATATATAGAAATATTTTGCCGAGCATTTGCTGAGATGAACCTTGAATATGCCTGATCGTATTTCAGGTCAAGAATCATAGAGCCAGACAATCAATTTTGAAATTCAAGAAATATCAACATCCGAGCATCTGTTTGTTATAAATAATATTTCCCAAGCATGTGTTAGGTCCAAAGTGGTGTAAAATTCTCAACCATCCGTCGGAGCATTAACAAAATAAGTGGTGCCAGACTGGTCTGCCAGGGCGAAGTTTTACAGGTCCGAGTAGATATAGAGAGCGATCCGCGCTCGAGCATCTATAGGTGTATTAATAAGATTTTCAAGAGCTTAAGATTATGGCAGAGCATTCGTCGGAACTGAATCTTGTACCTGTGGAAGTTAATAAGTTGCTCGACCATTTGTCGAGGCTAATTCAAATAGAATTTATCATGCAATATGATGTGCATCTGTTCGAGCATGTGCCGAGGAAATTATTCATAGTATTAAATGAATGACATGAATGATCCCATAATTTTTGTGATAAAATCTCACGAGGATGGCCGTGCCCGAGCATCCGTTGGGGCTACGCTAAGTATGAGTAAAGATGTTACACCGACCATTCATTGGTATAACTAATAATAGCTAGACGACAATATTGAAAATTAAATGACCGGATAAATGACATGAGTGCTCTTCTAAGTGCGCCCCAATATTTATGTGGACAAAATAATTGTAATGAAGTCGAATGAAAGATGCAAAATTTATCAAATATATCCAGATGTATGGCACAGGAGTTAATTTGGAATTTGTGCAAATATATTTAAGCAAATACTTAAAATACAAGTTCGGTTTCAAAAAATTGTTTTCACAGAAGATTTGTGTAGTGGCAATCAATTGTTTATCTCATGTGAAGTATAGAGTATAGATAGCCCCCTGCTAACAAATTTATGATGATAAAAATCGTGAGCATAATTTGTGAGCAAATGAAGTATTATGAGATGGAAACGAACAATGTAAAAAAAATTGTGTGTATCCATCAAGTGGGATTGCGCTAATTACAAGAATTATCCTGACCAGCTATCCACTGGGGATAAAATGCGACATGCGAGGAAAATATCTTCGGGACTAAATATATAGAAATATTTTGCCGATTATCTGCCAAGATGAATCCCGAACGTGCCTGACATCCCTTCAGGTTACCGAATCATAGAATCCGAGCTTCAGTCGGAGTAATGATAATTTTTCCCAAGCGTTTCTTTGGGTATAAGGTGCTATAGTGTGCTCGACTATCTGTCGGAGCATTAATAAAATGAATGATGCCTGGATAGTCCGCCGGAGAAAAGTTGTAGAATACCAAGTAGATATAGCGAGCAATTCGTGCTCGAGCATTCATTGAAACATCGATGAGATTTCTAAGGACTTAAGATTATTGCCGAGCATCCGTCGGGATTGAATCTTGTATCTGTGGAAGTTAGTAAATTTCCCCACCATCCGTTGAGGATAAATCAAAATAGAAGTTATTATGAAAATGATATGTTCAACAAAGTGTATAAGATATGCATCCGCTCGGCCATTCGTCGAGAAAAAAAATTCATAGTCGCGTATGAATGTAATAAAGATCCAATGATTTTTCTCATAGAAATCTTACTGAGATAACTGTGCCCGAGCATCCGTCAGGGCTGAGCTAAATAACCAATAATCTCGCTCTGGTGAGATTAAATTGTTGTAGTTGGATGACAATAGTGAAAATTAAAATGTTCGGATAAATAACAGGAGTGTTATATAAAAGCGCCCTGCTTATTTATGTGGACAAAATAATTTGTAATAAGGTCGCATAAAAAAGTGCCAACTAAACTCGTTGTAATAAAATTACCTGGTCCCTTAAAATAATTTAGAGAGAACCGAGCAATGCAAAAATTAGTCAAAAATATATCTTAAATGTAAGACACAGTGCTGATTTAGAATTTTTGCTAAAATTATTTAAAATCCAAATAATGAGTTATAAATTGATTTGCAAAATTGTTTCCTTGGGAGGCTTTGTAAAGCCACGAATTAGGATTACAAATAACAGGAGTTCAATAAATAGGGGTGCTTGGCTAAAGCAGGTGTGAAAACCCACGCGCCTCAAACGGCTTCTACCCCTGTCAGAAATGCCTGAAATGTGCAGGTCGGAGAATAAGCGGAGTGGGATGGAGGAGCTCGCTGATGCTCGATTGGCTGCCCAGTGATCGTCTAAGGAGCGGTATCTAATGCTCGCCGACCTGCGATTATGGCCCAGCGTTGTAGCTGAGGCTCGCCGACCATTGTTTATGGTCCGATTTTATAGCCGATGCTCGCCGACCTGTGATTATAGTCCAGCATTGCGGCTGATGCTCGCCGACCTTTGATTATGGTCCAGCATCGTAGATGATGCTCGCCGACCTGTGATAATCAGATGGTGGCTTCAACCTTGATCGTTGCGCAGTGGTTACAGTCTACTAGGTGGGGACTGGTGATATAGTGGTCACCGATTATGAGGGTTTGTCTGACGATGTTCCTCTTCTTCGCATAGGAACAACATCCAGCAGGGGTGGAGTAGATTGAAGTTTTCCATGTCATTCATTCAATAGCCGAATTGAAGCTGATCGACGAGGATGGAGGCAGGTCAGAGAGTAACTGTAGTGGAGACCAGGGATTTTAGCGATGCTCAATTGAAAGGATGATCGTGCTCGTCTTCGTCGTCGATCAGTTATTTGGTCGTGGTGATCTCCTCCGAGCTCGTCACTATGGCACGCTGTTCGCTGACCTCGCATGGTGGTTCAAATCACCGGTTGTGCTCGGCAAGACGTGCATCCAGGTATTATCAGGTCGTCCTCATCGTGGATGTCGACCAGACAGAAGAAAGACGTTATAGATAAAAATCAGCTTCAGAAAAATTTTGCTCTGCGCTTTTATCTTTTATTATCGATGTGCGATAATTGTGGTTGCAAACAGGTCACCGACCACCGGGGGCTGTTCGCCCAGGAAGGTTGCGGGTCGGAGAGTAATCGGAGTAGAGACCAGCAAATTTACTGGTGCTCGATCGATGATACGACCATGCTGATCTGAGTGCGGTAGTTCTACCATGGGCCAACCCTCTGTTGGTGGAGCTTGGCTGGATGACAACCTCAAAGGATAGGTAGGAGACGACCTCAGCCGTAGAAAAGCCACTGCCCTAGTAAATCGTGTATATCTCATCTCAGAACAAATTTCATGAATGGAGATGTCAACCTCGAACTGCGCGTGTCACCAGAACCAGTCAATCTTTGTGAAAAATATCTTATTGAAGGAGAATCATCAGATATGTTCGTAAAGACGTGGTCAACGTCTCTGTGAGAGAAGGTCGCTTTTGGCGCTTATCTTGTGCCACAAAATATGGGATATCTGTGAGAGAAGGCCGCTTTTGACGCTTATGTCGTGCCATAAAATATGGAATATGGGAATCATAATATATGATGTAACCCAGAAAATAACGTGTATACCCATAAAAACATCAAAAGAATCCATATATTTGGAGAGTTTTCTCACATCTTCAGTATTGAGATCCGTAAAAAACAAACAATGGTCATGCAGATTTTCAGATGAATATACACCCAGTAAAGAATTTATGAACATAAATATACGGAAACCAAACATCACTGAAACGATATTTGTACAAAACAAATAATCATATATGAAACGTATAACTGCTCGTGCACAGATTAAAAAAGAAAACTTATCTTTTGATTATGTGCGTGGCGTAGGCATCATTGTCCTTGAGCGTAAATCTAGATCTCTTTTAGCAAGAACGGGAAGGCTTTTTGTGCCGTTTCCCACAGATGGCGCCAATTGTAGGTGCAAAAAATCTCACCCGTCGGGGGGTGCCAATTCATCACGATACAAGTATAAAAATAAATACGAGAGAGACAAAGATTTTCGTGGTTCGACCATGAATGGCCTACGTCCACGGGGCTGCTGGTGTGTTTCATTAGAATGATCAGAGAGTTTTACATGAGGGTATTTCTCTAACTTCTAAGCCCCCTTTCACAATGGGGGTTGTACCCTTTATATAGAGTTAGGGGTAACAAATATGGATGAGTAACAAATATGGATGAGCCCTATCTTCGCGGAGTTTCATTCCAATTAGATACTGCTCCTCGGTCTTCTTGTTTATTAAGAACTTTAGTAGTCCCTATATTGCTGGCACATCGCCATCTTCACCGGGATGCTCCCCACACGTCATACTATTCCATAGGCATATATATTTCCCCCACACCTCGATGCTAACTTCCCTTTCTTGTCGAAATTCACCACTCCTTTCATAAGAGACACCCGAACCAATACCTGGTCACAAATCTTTAACTCGATGGCCCCTGCCAACATAGTTTTCCAAAAGATGAGCCCATACTCCACCGACTCCACTATTTCTATGTTAGGAGATTCCCTTCCTTACGTACCTGAACTTTACAAAAGGATATAACTTACTCAATTCCGGCTACTGGAGCATAACCCATTTCGGGTCCTAGCAGATTGTTATTTCCCCACCTCTTATCAACCAAAGGTGGATAATAAAACAATTCCCATAAAGCCTCCCAAGGTGTCACGTAGATACTAAACTGTTACGAGGCATCACACGTAACTCTACCTGTGGTAATTACTACACCCGAATTACCCAAAAAACTGAAATGCACAAACCTCGCTTCCCGTCTACCCATCAACTTATGGGCGACACGTTCAACCCAATTTGTAACTCTGTTCCTTTCACCTCTTGACACTTTTTACCAGAGGTGGGACTAAAAGGTCTCACCCAAATTCCCAACAATATTGAATGGCACCTTGTTCTGTTTCACTCCTTCTCATTAATAGTAAAGTTGGGCATACTACTCTATAGTAAAACCCATTCCGAGACAACAATTCGTGTTCAGGTCAATCCATTCAACAAACCGATGGAAACATTGACCCCTCCACGATTTTTTCCAACCTGAGCATTAATTCCATCTCTGGAACCATAAAATTTCAAAAACTTCTTGGTTGATACCCTCAACTCAACCTTTTTCCCATTCATAAATAGTCTATCCGCAGAGAAATTCACTATGTCTCACTCAACACCAATTCCCATGCTCAAGAACTATATTCCTTGTGCAGTTTTCGCCAGATAGGTATTTACACCTTGTCTATGCGTAAGACCACTCTAAGCATATAACTAAGTGATACTCTTTTCTATTTACCCCAAAACGTGACTTCTTTCTTGCCTTAAGATATTTTGTTACATGCGCCTCCACTGTCTTTACACTCCTTACAGTGGAGATAGTTCACCTTGATACGCATATAGTCGGATTGTTTCCTCTTTCAAATGGATATCAATTCATTGCAATTTCCCACTTATTTTCTGACTGCTCTGCAGGAATACATTCAATATGTTCATTCACACATCCCTTTATTTAAAACGACTCTGAAATCACACTAACAAGGGCGCCCATACACCCTAAATCCCATGCATATTTGCACAACATCATAGACGTCACATACGTAATATTTTTCTTTCAAGGTTATCCCACATATCACATTATATCATATGATTACATTCGATATTTTCCCAAATCGCAATTTAATCTTTTCGATGTTGCATCGCCCATTAACTTGCGGTGCAAAAGTTTTCTCAGTGCTTCTTTCGCAGCACTACCCGGCTATACTGGCCTTATAGCGTAATAGCTCTCACCTCAAAGTGTAACTCCACACATTCAAAAATCACCCTTAAAACTGATATCCTAGCATCATATAACGTCCTTCCACTACTGAAGTTTTTTAGGTCTTATGCGCATAACATTTCACAACAAAGCCCCCCCAAAAAACTTTCCCCAATGCATTAAACACTAGCATTGTCGTTCAATAATTTTTGTAGACCCGAGCATATAACCGGGACACCCAAAACTCTGTCCCTGTACTCAAAGGTTAATTGTTGACTTTCGCATCTCTAAATGAGTTAAATGATTCCTCACTATTAGTATCACTAAGTTATCAACGCTAAGTCACTAACGAGCTAAATCTCTTTGCTCCATGGTCAATTCACCATGCCTCGAATCACATCAGTAAAAATCCTTATGCACAGGGATATAATATACTAGACAACCCTACCCTCTAAAGTCTATTTTATAAAATATTTCCAGGAGCCCAACCTTTTTTTGGGTGGAACCTCGCAAATAATATACATCCTGTCCTGGAATAGCGAACACGATAGTCCTGCTGTAACCGCACACTATCGCATACCCGTCGCTAACCAATCTGTACCCAAGATAAAATCATGCTCGTATAGCACTTCTCAAAATGAGTTAACCTTATAAAATGTACCCTCTCAGTGTTCACACATGGTCCTATGCAGGTAAAACAAAAGAGATCCCCATTACCCCGCAGTAAACATATACTTAATAGTAACACTACGATACACCCATTAAACTTGTCTCCCTTACGAATATAGTGTTAAGAAGAATACTGTGACCACTCGTGTCATAAAGTTTGCCCCATCTATCTGGGGATAAAACTCATACTTCCATTTGCCTATACACCAGTGGCCCATATGGTCCCTGGACATAATATTCTCATCCAACCAAACCAAAACTTCATAATTGTTGTCCCTACTAGACCTCCCACTCCTATCCCCTAATTCACTGTTGACATAATCAATTGTTGTGGTCCCACTTTCCACACATAAGACACTTCCCTATGTCAATCCCCCGTCTCTGGCCCCACTGGCCATGTGGGGGTTGTCCTTCTCGCGTACTTCGTAGTCTTGACCCAAATTGTTACCCTCGTTGTCCCTTTGGCTTTTCTATCCCTATGGGACTAGTTGCTGGCCTCTATGACCCGGATTAAATCCACCGCCAATCGATAGGAATTTAACTGATATAAATCATATAGATGGGTTCATTTACTGGGTATCCCCTTGTGGTGCCTCACTAGCACAGCTAAATACGATCTTGCCTTTTGGTAAGATACTCCACCTCACTTGGCTTCCTTCTCACAGAAGTATTGATATCAAATAAAAAACATACTACCTTGATGATTATAGCCCTAGTCATCCTAGCCGGAGTTTTCCATCCACGCTTGTGTATTATCCACGAGTCCATTATTAACTCATGGACCCCTTATTGACCTCCGTATCCACCTCGTTGGGTAAGATGTTTGTTGCATAATTCAACTTTCCCTTATGTCCGACCACTGTCCGACCCTTCTGAAGTAAATGCTAAAATATCCTTGCCTACTGGTTCAAACGGATGATGCCAAGATTTGCGGTCAAACCGCACCCTAAATTTCTTATTATTTATCGTATTTCTCCATGGTTGTGGTGACTAACCCCTACCACTACAACACCGCCCCACTGGGCTAAAAATTTCATTCAAAATTTAGTCCTGGGTGCCACCGCACACCACCCTACACAATTGTCTTTGGGTTATTTCCTCCCATTAACTTATCGCGCTACTCTGCTACTCGAATCCTTATAGATAGCCCTTCCAAAATGGTCCTCCACACTTTCCCCACCCTTTGCTGACTATGCTGGGTGAGACTGAAACTGTACCTCCCTTTTTTATAACAGTGCTTGGGGAGACTATCGCTCCCGAGTGATTATTCTATCACCACTGGCCTGAACAACAATAAAGGTGATTCCTATCATGATCACCATTTACAGAATACCCTATTTCATCTATTGAGCCTTTCTTCCTGCAATTCTCCTATAACCCTCGTTGGCTGTCCCAAAGAAAGTTTGGTATACAAAGCCCAACCGAAGTCGTGTATAAATCACCTCACTATACTTAATAGCAGGAGAATGTAACTCACATATGTGGAGGAATACAAAAATCCTATCATGAGGCTCTACATCGAAGAACGCTAAGCTGAAAAGTGAAAAGCCGCACAGAACCTAAGGACACTAAAACCTGATGCTCTGATACCATCTGTGACACCCCGCTCAATGAAATACCGGGTGATCATTCCTATATCAAATTAAAATAGGAATCTCATCTGTTCATTCTTAGCATCTTTGTCGAAAACTTTATAAAACTTACTAACCACCTATTATTCAGAAGCTGATGTCAAAATTTTAATCTTTCTATTTAACAACAGCAACCATATAAATATCAATACGTACCATTCACACAAACCATGAATCTTAAGCAATATTGAATAAATCAATAAATGACCAGCCGAATAAACCATCGACAGAAAACCAACATCCACTAATATAATCCAACAAAGAATAGTAACCAGTACAAAGTCCAACTGAAATGAAAATAGCTGGGGCAACATGCGTGAAAGAAATATCAAGTTTCATCCTACTCTAGGAATAAAATGACTGAAGCTTCTATATCCAAATCCTACAACATCCACACCTGTTGCATCTGCGCATCCCTGGAACAGATCGTCAAGTTTGGCATCCCTGTGGATGGATACCTAAAAGGTTTTGAAAATATTTTGCAAGTATGGGTCAGAGCCCAAAGTCCTTTTGAAAATATTTTGCAAGTGAATTAAAATGCAACAATTAAAATGTATGACTGCTCTTCATATTTAAGTTAATGTCACACTCCCTTGAGATACATCTCACCCCTCCTCTAAAGTGCACACCTAACGCTTTCTTCATGACCCCCCTAGTTACACCACCCCGTCTAACTAGACTTGTCACGAAACTCCTTGAACTCTACTCTAACCCGAGTAATTTGTATATTTACTTCGTAAATTATTTATCACATTAACTTAATTAATCATTTCTTAAAAGTCATATAGCATTCACTAGTTATATAAGTAATATAGATTCTCTTCATGTATTTAATTACCCATATATAATTATCTACTCCATTATATACGTAGAACTATATTCCGCAATTATTCATATGTTGAATATAAATAAAACCGCTCTTAAGAGCCATATAACATTCACTAGTTATATAAGTAATACAAATTCTCTTCACGTATTTAATTATCTGTATATAAATGTCTACTCCATTATATACGTAGAACTATATTCCGCAATCACACATATGTTGAATATAATTAAAACCATCCTTCCAAGAAATACCTCATCGGATGAATTCTCTAAAGTGCTATCTTCCTAGGTCTACTCAGTCCCATCTGGATTTCTGAGACAGCTAGCCACTACCAAATCAGAACATAGAAATATAAATATATTGGAGGCGGTCATATTCTCCCGAGTGTGAAGACAATAATCTCAATGCCCACCTCTATTTGGACGCTATGACCTGGGGATATACTCGCCCTACTCCTCAAGCTAGGGGATTCACCCACATCGCGCAACCTTCCCCGATAGCACTAGAGCATATAATTTTAAATAAATACCTAGCCACTGGTATTTATGAGCACACAATATATATATATATATATATATATATATATATATATATATATATATATATATATATATATATATATATATATATATATATATAATTTGATCCCGGCTTTATCGTGTACAAAGTCCGTAACACTAGCCAATATATTCCCGAGTCTATGGTCCGACTCTAATTTAATTAATTAAGTTAATATCTCCTCGAGTTTATTGTCCGGCTCTAATTTAATTAATATGCCCATTAATTAACTTAATATCTCCCCGAGTCTATGGTCCGACTCTAATTTAATTAATATGCCCATTAATTAACTTATTATCTCCCCGAGTCTGTGGTTCGACTCTAATTTAATTAATGTACTTATTAGTTAACTTATTATCTCCCCGAGTCTATGGTCCAACTCTAATTTAATTAATGTACTCATTAATTAACTTATTATCTACCTGGTGTCACACAACCAATGTACCGGGACTTGCTCACCTGGTCCGTATTTTCATCTCTTAGAACGTACTCCTTAAAATTCCATTAAAAAGAGAATGCTCCTAATTAAATAATATTTAACAATTTATTATATCATCCTATAATAAATTAACCCATCTATAAGCTTTAATTAATTAATCCCCCATTAATTAATCTATTATCATGGCATCACTCAACCAAAATATACGGACACCCCTTTGGTCCATAATACAATATCCCCAAATCTGAGGTTTTCAATTTACTCAATCTGATCAAATTTTTAAAATGACGTTTTGGGGCATTTTGGGGCTGTTTTGAAAAAAGCGTATTAGAGAACGAAGTTTGAAAATGCCATTTTCTAGAGGGCCCCGAGGACAGAATCGCCATTAATAGCTTCTGTGAAGTTTTTTACCCAGAATTATCCACTAAAATCCTTACGAATCAAAACCAGTCCCAATAACTTGATTCGTAACTTCCCCAAATCAAAACCCAATTTGTATTAACCCAATCCAAAAATAATTTGTATAACACCTACTATGATGTGAATTGAATATCACCAATTTATATTGAAGCAATTTAACCACTTGCCTTATAAATTCGTAGTGTCTGATTATCCTTTGGTGTAGAGATCGTTGTGTGATGAAGAACACCTTCCTTATTCTTCCTCTTTGGCTCTCAAGAGTCCTTCCTCTTTGTCTCTTATGTTCTCAAATTTCTCCCAAATGAGTTATGGCTGCCCACAACTCCAAAACTTGGCTTTTTATCTCCAAATCCTGTTTTTAATCATACGGGCCAAATTAAAATGGCCTAAATACCCCCGAGTGGGCACAGTTATTCCCAAAAATATCCCGCGACCCATTTACCACCTCCGGGTACACTTTTTCCGACTATCTCGACCCATCCGTACTCAGCCGTGCACTCATAATTGACATCCAAATTAATTTATAAAAAAGTTCCTATCTCACGCCCAGCTTAGTCTATATCCGATTTCCGGCTGAGATAAATAAGTGCCACGTCACTTATACACGTTATGACCTAAATAAATTATTAGTATTCACTTAGTAATTTAATTTATGTAAATATTAACCATCTTCTCTCCGATTAATATTTAAATAAATATTAACATAACTAATTCAATTAAATTACGACACACAAGTAATTTAAAATTTTTCTGAATTAATTCAATATTAAATGCACATAAATATGGGGTGTTACATACTCCCCCCTTACGAAGCAATTTTGTCCTCAAAATTTGGTCATAACTGCGGCGAATAACTCTGGATACTTCTCCCACATATCCTACTCCCGCTCCCACGTATACTCATCAATACTGTGATGACCCCATTCCACTTACTCTAACTGGTAGTACTACCTTAGACTGCAGCTTGCGCTCACATAGCTAATAGTCTATCCTCATATGAGGTGTCTTATTGCAAGTCATTATCCTCGATTGGAATGTTTCCATAAAGCCCTATTGTTCCTCTTTTATCTCTCAAGCTATGCCATGTGGGACACATCACGTATCCACTGAAGATGTTCTGGAAAACCCAATCGATAAGCTACCGGTCTCACCCTTTCAAAGATAGGGAAAGGACCCACATACCTCGATGCTAGCTTCCCTTTCTTGTTGAACTTCACCAATCCTTTCATAGGAGACAGCCAAACCAATACCTGGTCACAAATCTTTAACTCGATGGCCCCTGACAACATAGTGCGCCAAAAGATGAGCCTATACTCCACCGACTCCACTGTCTTTATGTTAGGAAATTCCCCTCCTTACGTACCTGAACTATACGAAAGGATACAACTTACTCAATTCTCGCTGCTAGACCATAACCTATTTTGGGTCCTAACAACTTGTTATTTCCCCACCTCTTATCAACAAAAGGCGGATAATGAAACATTTCCCATAAAGCCTCCCAAGGTGTCACAAAGATACTCAAATGTTATGAGGCATCACACGTAACTCTACCTTTGGTAATTACTACTCCCGAATTACCCAAAAAATTGGAATGCACAATCCTCTCTTCTCGTCTACCCATCAACTTATGGGCGGCACGCTTAACCCAATATGTAACTCTATCCCTATCACCTCCTGACACTTTTTACTAGAGGAGGGACTGAAAGGTCTCACCTAAATTCTTAAGAATATTGAATGACACCTTGTTCTATTTTACTCCTTCCCATTAATAGTAAAGTTGGGCATACTACTCGATAGTATAACCCATTCCGAGACAACAATTCGTATTCAGGTCAATCCATTCAACAACCCGATGGAAACCTTGACCCCTCCATGATTTTTACCAACCCGAGCATTAATTCCATCCCTGGAACCATAAAATTTCAAAAACTTCTTGGTTGATACCCTCAAATCAAACTTTTTCCCATTCATAGATGGTCTATCCGAAGACAAATTCACTATGTCTCACTCAACACCAATTCCCATGCTCAAGAACTATATTCCTTGTGTAGTTTTTGCCAGATAAGAATCTACACCTTGTCTATGCGTAAGACCACTATAAGCATATAACTAAGTGATAATCTTTTCTATTTTCCCCAAAACGCGACTTCTTTCTTGCCTTAAGATATTTTTTTACATGCGCCTCCACCGTGTAATACCCCGTATTTTTGGCTATATTTATTTTGGGGATTAATTAATTAAATGAGAATTAATTGGGAATTAATCCGGATAAAATACTAGCGAGATGTGAGTTGGTATTTGACTATACTGAGTATATATGATGTTATATGAATATTGAATTATGAAATTTGTCGTGAGATTGATATACGGCAACTTGGTCATTTTATTGGGACGCGTGTGACAGTCGCGTCAGGATATAATTATTTTATTTATAAAAGTGAATTTAAATTATATTAACCGTATGGTCGTTTTGAGTGCGCCAATGCGTCCGGAAGGGTCGAGATAGTCAGAAAACACTAGCCGGGGGTTTAGTTTGGGTCCCGGGGTATTTTTAGGCCATACCGGCATCTTATAAGGGTATTTTGGTAATTTTGTATTTTAGGAGATTAAAAGTGACGAAAATTAAGAGTTTTTATCTGATTGGAATAGACCCACTAAACCCACTAACCAACCCTTATTGACCCATTAAGCTACGGGGGTTATTAGATTAGGTTTTCAAAACTTTCCCAAAGAAAACCCTAGCCACCATAGCCATTGGAGAAGAAGCTTGGAGAAAGAGAGAGAGAGGGAATTCTGCAGAAAGAGAGAGGAAATCGTCATCAAAATCAGAGATCGAATCAAGGCAAGTGATTTAATTTACATTCTTTATGCAGTAAATGTTTCTTCCATGTTAGAAATCTTAATAATCATTCTTGTTTGAGAGATAAAGGAAAACACCATGAAATTGGAAGTTGTTAGTTTAATTTTGGGTATAGGTTTGCATGTAGAAACGTTATTGGAAGATTGAATTCAGAAATTACAAATTTATGTGATGTAAAAACGGATTAAATTCTGGGAATTGATGATGATAAAAATCTAGGGTTTATGTTCTTGAAAAAAAATTGGGGAAAAGAGTAGAGACTTGTGATTTGATGATGTGTAGGAAGAATTAATCCTTTAAAATACGTTAGTATGTGACTTTAACATGTTTAGGGATGATTAGAGACCTTAAACAATTGTTAGATTGAGGTTTGGATGAGATTTGAGGTGTAGAGAAATTGGAAAAACGTATATAAGATTTCTGGGCTTGAATCTGGTCACTCGTTAGAAGACCTACCCAGGTCGTTCGAACGAGCTCGTTCGAATGAGCTTCTAACGAGTTGACAGTTTGGGGTTCTAACAAGAGGGATGTTCGTTCGATAATCTCGTTCGAACGAGATCTCGTTAGATAGCCCAGTTCGTTCGAACGAACTCTCGTTCGAACAGCCTTGTTCGAACGAGACTTCTAACGAGCTGGTAGTTTAGGCCTTTTTGGCCTGTTTTGATTTTTGGAGTCCCGTAAACTTGTTCGAGGATAGAGATAACATTCCTTTTATGGTGTATTAGTATACTTGGGACATTTGGGATATTATGAGGAGTAAATTATATAAGTGTGGATCAAATCAAATAGACATTTGAGTTGAGACGTGAGTGCCTACTACGACGTGAGAATAAATTACGGCGCGTATAAATATGGATCGGGATTATATAACTTGTATATATATTAAGTTGGTACGAGAATGCGATAAGTACTACAATTAAACTACGGGGATTACTAAGATGTGTGCTTACTTAGTATTGGTATATAATTTGTGTGTATGACATACCTACCATACTTGCTATCACGGGAGGTTTGCGTTCGCTTAGGGCCCTCTAATCCTTGTGTTGCCCGGATTTAGACTGGTTACTGTAACAACCCGCCTAATAAGATACCGGGCGATCACTCCAATATTAAATTAAAACAGGAGTCACATATGGATCATCCTTAGCATCACTGTCGAAAATCCATTTAATTACTAATATCCTATTAGGTGGCCGTTAATTTTTTTTACTAAACTACTCTTTTTAACGAATAAATTACAACATCCACAATTAAATGCGTAATGAACTGAAATGAAAATGAAAGGAACTAAAATAACCGAACACTCGGTCCAAATATACAACCATATCGAATGCTGTACTGAAAGAATAAATATATGCAATTGAGCCATTGGCTCGAAAGTTTATACAATATCTCCTATCTAGAGTACAAGGAAGGAAACGTCTACCGATAACCTGCAAGCATCCACAGCTGCTGCAGCAGACGTCTGACTCGAAATAATTTCCATCCAGGCGTCCCTGTGTCTGGACACCTATGTATATATATAATATAACAAGAAAGGAGAAGTAGATAAACGGGTCAGAGCCCCGAATGTTGAAAATATTTTGCAAGTGCATAAATGCCTTATTTTTAGGAAAATAGTTTTATCTCATATTTAAGTTTGGTATCGCACTCCCATGAGATACCCCTCACCTCTCCGCTAATAGTGCACTCCTAGCGCATCTATCTAGAACATTCTAGTCAAGCTACCCTGCTAAACTAGTCTATCACCCATCCACTATCTACCCTAGATAGTCCAAGTAATGTACTAAGGGCTAAGCTTCACCCCAGTCTCAACGTTATGCCATGTTCGTGCGTGGGGTGTCTCGCAAAGCGAAATCCAAACAAGGAACCCCCCCGATACACTACTACGCGGCACGGTCGATAGTCGAGATCCGCCAGTCCCTAAGTACAGAAAGATATATAATAATATATATACCGTAAGAATTAATAATATAAGAGCACTAAGGATTAAACTTCTCCCCAGTCTCAACACGCTGCCATATTCGTGCGTGGGGTGTCTCGCGAAGCGAAATCCAAACAAGGAACCCCCCCGATACACTACTATGCGGCAAGGTCGATCGTCGGGATCCATTAGACCCTCGGTACTCGATTCATCCATATATACATATCCATACTATAATATACATCCGGATCTATCTCCCGGACTGAGGATTTATATACAAGTATTTATCAATACTTTTCATTTATTTATGCAAAAAGATAAATAAAGCAAGTAAACACTTGCCTCGTGGATAAAATTCGACGACCTCGAGTCGAATCCGGCGGAGTTGGCCCGAGATCTCCCATTTCTCATCCTCTTTCTCCTTCCTCTCTCTCTTCTCTCTCTTTCCTTTCTTTCTTTCTCTTTTCTTTCCCTCTCTCCCTCTTTATATAAGAGAAAAGGGTTTTAAACCCTTAAAACGACTCGTTTACCCAATTACGAGTTACTTTTACCTCTAAAATTACCCGAAACTCATTTTCGACAATCGGACACTCTTTTTCGACTATCTCGGACATTCCGAGAATTATGGCGCAGTCGAAATTCCCATCCGAGGTACTTGACCGCAAATCACTATTCCAACCCAAAATAAATAAATGCGGGTTTTCCAATTAAAAAAATCTTACCTCGTGTCGCAATACTCCACAGCGACATATAATTAAATTATTTCGACCTATATAGTCCCAAAATAATTTATAACATCCTTCGAAAATTATTAAATCCTCGAAAATCCCAAAAATCACTATTTCGGGAAATTCTCCAAATTGCCAGTTTATATCCAATTATGGAATTTAATGGTCTCCAAAAGGACAGGTTGTTACAGTTACCTCGATGAACATAGGTCAGAGAAAGACTTATTGGGGTGTTAATAAGTCCGCTGATCGTGGGAGCGTAGGTATGTGCGTGACCCATGTGATGTGACTGTGTTCGCCTCCATTATTTGTGATGTTGTTATCTGTGAACTATTCCCGAGAGATTCGGAATATGTGATCCTTATGTACGTGATGTACCGGGATGGATAGCAGAGTATGTGTGCACCGCAGCTTAGTCTCGGGGTGCTTATATTGTATATTTATGTTGTGGAAAAATATACACTTAATAAACTGGGAACTTTCATATGGTATTGTGTGTAACTATGGAATAAAATAAAAGGGATGATCTATAATGAGTTGTATTACCTTTATATGAGAACCTGAATTTACGTTAAGCCCCTATTGAATTGCGATCGTTATAATGTTAATGGGAACCGAGGAATAAGGGTAGAATCTATGACAGTCTAGCTAGATATGATGTCACTTAGCTAGTGGTTAGATGGGTACTTAAGTTAGGAGTGCACAGTTAGACGAGAGGTGAGAATTTCATGTGAGTGCACGTCCTAACATGTACTTTGCATTTAATGTTTTAAATGTTTTTAAAGCACTTGCAGGTTTTTAAAATATCTCCACATTCGGGCTCTGACCCGTTTGCTTTCAAATCTTTTTTTTTGTAAAACCATTTATAGGTGCCCAGCCACAAGGACACCATGCATAGGATACTCATTCAGGTGACGAGCTGTAGCTGTTTGTGGAAGCTACAGGGAATTGCTTTTAGACGCTTCTACCATTTGGATTCCTGATTCAGTATTTATCAGTTGTAGGGCATGTTGCCCATTTCTATTAATGACATCTTTCCATTTCAGTTTTTCAGACTTTGTCATGTATTGATTCTGTATTCAGTTTACTTATTTCAGTTTGTGGATTTGTAGTGAGGAGTTTTCCTCCAGACTTTATTTACATTATGTGATGGTTATTTTATTTACTTCGATATGGTGAATGGTGTTATTATTCTTCATTACACTTGTTGCATGTTAATCAGACTTTAATTAAAATTTGGCAACTTTCTTTTTAAATACTAGGTGGTTAGTAATAATAAAATGTTTTCGACAGTGATGCTATTAACTGAGCCAACTAGGCATTTTGATGTAATTTAATAAAGGAGTAGCTACCCGGTATTTAATTAGTCGGGTTGTCACACACCGTCTTTACACTCCTTACGGTGGAGATAGTTCACCTTAATATGCATATAGTCGGATTGTTTCCTCTTTCAAATGGATTTTAGTTCACTGCACTTTCCCACTTATTTTCTGACTGCCCTGCTGTTATACATTCAATATGTTCATTCACACATCCCTTTATTTAAGACGACTCTGAAATCACACTAACCAGGGCGCCCATACACCCTAAATCCCATGCGTATTTGCACAACATCACAGACGTCACATACGTAATATTTTTCTTTCAAGGTTATCCCACATATCACATTATATCATATGATTACATTCGATATTTCTCCAAATCTCAATTTAATCTTCTCGATGTTGCGCCACCCATTAACTTGCGGTGCAAAAGTTTTCTCAGTGCTTCTTTCACAACACTTCCCGGCTATACTGGCCTTATAGCGTAATAGCTCTCACCTCAAAGTGTAACTCCCCACGTTCAAAAATCACCCTTTAAACTGGTGTCCCAGCATCTTATAACATCTTTACACTACTAACATTTATTAGTGCTTATGACTATAACATTTCACAACAAAGCCCATGAAAAAAACTTTCCCCAATGCATTAAACACTAGCATTGTCGTTCATTAATTTTCGTAGACCCGAGCATATAACCGGGATGCCCAAATCTCTGTCCCTATACTCAAAGGTCTAATTGTTAAATTTTGCATCTCTAAAGGGGTTATATAATGCCGCGCTCACACTATCACTACGTCCTCAGCGCTAAGTCACTAACGAGCTAAATCTCTTTGCTCCATGGTCAATTCGCCATGCCCCGAATCACATTAGTAAAAATCCCTACGCACTGGGATATAATATACTAGAAAACCCTACCCTCTGAAGTCTATTCATAAAATATTTCTGCGAGCCCAACCTTCTTCTGGGTGGAACCTCGCAAATAATATACATCTTGCCCCGGAATAGCGAACACGATAGTCTTGCTATAATCGCCCACTATCGCTTCCCGTCGCTAACCAATTTGTATCCAGGATAAAATCATGCTCGCATAGCACTTCTCAAAATGATTTAACCTTATAAAATGTACCCTCTCAGTGTTCACACCTTCTCATCTGCAGGTAAAACAAAAGAGAGCCCCGTTACCCCGCGATAAACATATACTTAATAGTAACACTACGATACACCCACTAAACTTATCTCCCTTGCAAATATAGTGTTAAGAAGAATACTGTGACCACTCGAGTCACAAAGTTCGCTCCATCTATCCGTGGATAAAACTAATACTTCCACTTGCCTATACACCAGTGGCCTAAATAGTTCCTGGACATAATATTCTCATCCAACCGAACCAAAACTTCATAATTGTTATCCCTACTAGGCATCCCACTCCTATCCCCTGATTCACTGTGGACATAATCAATTATTGTGGTTCCACTTTCCACACATAAGACACTTCCCTGTGTCAATCCCCTGTCTCTGGCCCCACTGTCCATGTGGGGGTTGTCCTTCTCACGTACTGGGTAGTCTTGACCTAAATTGTTACCCTCGTTGTCCCTTTGGATTTTACTAGCCCTATGGGACTCGTTGCTGGCCTCGACGATCCGAATTAAATCCACCGCCAACAGGTAGGAATTTAACTGATATAAATCATATAGATGGGTTCCTTTGCTGGGTATCCCGTTGTGGTACCTCACTAGCACTACTAAATACGATCTTTCCTTTTGGTCAGATACTCCACGTCTCTTGGCTTCCTTCTCACAGAAGTATTGATATCAAATAAAAAATATACTACCTTGATGACTATAGCCCCAGTCATCCTAGCTGGAGTTTTCTATCAACACTTGTGTATTACCCACAAGTCCATTATTAACTCATGGACCCCTTATTGACCTCCGCATCTACCTCATTGGGTACGAAGTTTGTCACATAATTCAACTTTCCCATATGTCCGGCCACTGTCCGACCCTTCTGAAGTAATTACTAAAATCTCCTTTGCCTACCAGTTCAAACGGATGATGCGAAGATTTACGATCAAACCGCACCCTAAATTTCTTATTATTTATGGTATTTCTCCATGGTTATGGTGGCTGACTCCTACCACTATAACACTGCCCCACTGGGCCAAAAATTTCATTTAAAATTTAGTCCTTGGTGCCACCGCATACCACTCTACACAATTGTCTTTGGGTTATTTCCTCCCATTGACTTATCGCGCTACTCTACTACTCGAATCCTTATAGATAGCCCTTCCAAAAGGGTGCTTCCACACTTTCCCCACCCTTTGCTGTCTATACTGGGTGAGATTGAAACTGTACCACCATTATCTACAACAGTGCTTTGGGAGACTATCGTTCCCGGGTGATTATTCTATCCCCACTGGCCTGAACAAAAATCAAGCTGATTCCTATCACGATCACCATTTCCAGAATAACTCATGTCTTCTGTTGAACCTCTCCTCATGTAATTCTCCTATGGACCCCGTTGGTCGTCCCAAAGAATGTTCGTTATACAAAGCCCAACCAAACTCGTGTATGAATCACCTCACTATACTTGATAGTAGGAGAACGTAACACGCATACGGAAAGGAATACAACAATCCTATCTTAAGGCTCTACATCAAAGAACGCTAAGCTGAAACGTAAAAAGCCGCACATATCCTAAGGACACGAAAACCTGATGCTCTGATACCATCTGTGACACTCCGCTCAATGAAATACCGGGTGATCAGTCCTATATCAAATTAAAAAAGGAATCTCATTTCGTTCATTCTTAGCATCACTGTCGAAAACTTTTTAAAACTTACTAACAACCTAGTATTCAAAAGCTGATGTCAAAATTTTAATCTTTTTATTTAACAACAACAACCATATAAATATAAATACGAACCATTCACACAAACCATGAATCTAAAGCAATACTGAATAAATCAATAAATGACCGGCTGAATAAATCATTGATAGAAAACCAACATCCACTAATATAATCCAATAAAGAATAGTAACCAGTACAAAGTCCAACTGAAATGAAAATAGCTGGGGCAACATGCCCGAAAGAAATACCAAGTTGCATTCTACTCTAGGAATAAAATGGTTGAAGCGTCTATATCCAAATCCTGCAACATCCACACCTGTTGCAGCTACGCATCACTGGAATAGATCTTCAAGTTTGGCATCCCTGTGTCTGGATACCTAAAAGGTTTTGAAAATATTTTACAAGTATGGGTCAGAGCCCAAAGTCCTTTTGAAAATATTTTGCAAGTGAATTAAAATGCAACAATTAAAATGTATAAATGCTCTTCATATTTAAGTTAGTGTCGCACTCCCTTGAGATACATCTCACCCCTCTGCTAAAGTGCACACCTAACGCTTTCTTCCTGACCCTCCTAGTTACACTACCCCGTCTAACTAGCCTTGTCATGAAACTCCTTGAACTCTACTCTAACCCGAGTAATTTGTATCTTTACTTTGTAAATTATTTATCACATTAACTTAATTAACCATTTCTTAAAAGTCGTATAGCATTCACTAGTTATATAAGTAATACAAATTCTCTTCATGTATTTAATTACTCGTATATAATTATCTACTCCATTATATACGTAGAATTATATTCCATAATTATTCATATGTTGAATATAAATAAAATCGCACTTAAGAGCCATATAACATTCACTAGTTATATAAGTAATACAAATTCTCTTCATGTATTTAATTACCCCTATATAATTATCTACTCCATTATATACGTAGAACTATATTCCACAATCACACATATGTTGAATATAATTAAAACCATCATTCCAAGTAATACCTCATCGGATGCATTCTTTAAAGTGCGATCTTTCCAGGTCTACTCAGTCCCACCTGAATTTCTGAGACAACTAGCCATCGTCGAATCAGAACATAGAAATATAAACGTATTGGAGGCGGTCATATTCCCCCGAGTGTGAAGACAATCATATCAATGCCTACCTTAATTTTGACGCTATGACCTGGGGATATACTCGCCCTACTCCTCAAGCTAGGGGATTCACCCACATCGCGCAACCTCCCCCGATAACACTAGAACATATAATTCTAAATAAATACCTAGCCACTGGTATATGTCCCCGAACTTGCTCATCTGGCCTGAATTTCCATCTCTTAGAACGTACTCCTCAAAATTCTATTATAAAGAGAACGCTCCTAATTAAATAATATTTAACAATTTATTATATCATCCTATAATAAATTATTCCATCTATAAGCTTTAATTAATTAATCCCCCATTAATTAATCTATTATCATGGCATCACTCAACCAAAATATCCGGACACCTCCTTGGTTCGTAATACAATATCCCTAAATCTGAGGTTTTCAATTTACTCGATCAACCCAGATTTTTAAAATGCCGTTTTGCGGGCGTTTTGGAAAAAGCGTATTAGAGAACGAAAGTTAGAAAATGCCATTTTTTTAGAGGGCATCGTGGACATAATCGCCATTAATAGCTTCTGTGAAGCTTTTTACCTAGAATTATCCACTAAAATCCTTATGAATCAAAACCAGTTCTAATAACTTGATTCGTAACTTCCCCAAATCGAAACCCTATTTGTATTAACCCAATCCAAAAATCATTTGTATAACACCTTCTATGATATGAATTGAATATCACCAATTTAGATTGAAGCAATTTAACCACTTGCCTTATAAATTCGTAGTGTCTGATTATCCTTTGGTGTAGAGATCGTTGTGTGATGAAGAACACCTTCCTTGTTCTTCCTCTTTGGCTCTCAAGAGCCCTCGATCTTTGTCCCTTATGTTCTCAAATTTCTTCCAAATGAGTTATGGCTGCCCACAACTCCAAAACTTAGGTTTTTATCTCCAAATCTCGTTTTTAATCAAATGGACATAATTAAAATGGTCCAAATACCCTCGAGTGGGCGCGGTTATGCCCAAAAATATCCCATGACCTATTTACCACCTCGGGTACACTTTTATGACTATCTCGGTCTATTCAGACTCAACCGTGCACTTTGAATTGACATCCGAATTAATTTATTAAAAATTTCTACCTCAGACCCAACTTAGTCTATACCCGACTTCCGGCTGAGATAAATAAAGGCCACGTCACTTATACACGTTATGACGTAAATAAATTATTACTATTCACTTAGTAATTTATTTTCCTTAAATATTAACCATCTTCTCTCCGATTAATATTTAAATAAATATTAACATAACTAATTCAATTAAATTACAACACATAAGGAATTTAAAATTTTCCCGAATTAATTAAATATTAAATGCGCAGAAATACGGGGTGTTACAGTTTTCACATATAAATTTCTTTACATTAAACTCCATTTAAATTCCTTTATTTTTAATTGCATTTAATATTCTTTGCTTTCAGTTACATTTTCAGTTCTTTTCTTCAAACTAATTTTGATTTCTTTTAACTTTTTATCTAACTTCATAGTTAAGTTTGCTATAATTTTAGGTAATATACCACTTCATAAAAAGTCTTCTTAATATAAGCATTCGAACAAAGCATAATCGTCTCATCAATTTTTGGCGAAAAACATTTCTTTGGAAAAATTAAAAAATATTTATTGCCACCCTCGCAAAATTATATATATTTTTTAGCCCACCGAGTGGGGCATAAGTTCTATAATATTGAATCTATGGATATAAACCAGAGAAGCGAGGATAATAACTGTTAACGCAAAAATTATCCATCTACGAGGACCAATCAGAAAAGGACACATGTCATCCTACGTGGCAATATTAGGCATCCGAGGAGAGTTGATCGGCACCCGAGGAGTGTTAGTCGGCACCCAAGGAGAGTTGGTCAGTACCCGAGGAGAATTAGTCGGCACCCGAGGAGAGTTGGTCGGCCCCCGAGGAGAGTTGGTCGGCACCCGAGGAGAGTTGATCGGCATACCAACCAGGAAGATCAAAGGATAACTATGCATTTAATGTGCATTAATGAAGATAACATCGCATTTAATGAGCCTTAATGTACATTTATACTGTATTGATAGATGACAACACATAGCATACCAAGCAATTCAACAATTAGATTCGTTGAATGTAGACATAAATGTCTACATACAATGAATCTCTTAATCTCCCATCACTATAAATACATGTATCCCCTTAGCCAAAAAGGGAGAGATCCAGGGGAACCTAAAAACCCCATACACAAGATACACATCCTTTCTCTCTCTACACCACATTGTGCTATTGTAAACCCCTGGGAATAAAATAACAGTGGACGTAGGCTTTTTCTTATAGCCCAAACACTTTAAAAATCTTTGTTTCTCATGTGCTTGATTGAATTGCTTTCATCTATTTATCTGTGATCATAAAAATGGAATTCAGTCCAGTTTTTTGCATCAACAGATTGGCGCCATCTGTGGGAACGTGTAACAAGCATTGTTCTCCATCAAAAGCTAAGTTTTTATTTTCTCTACATATAATCAATTATACATACATCTGTTTATTCAATCATGATTTTTATGTTTATATACATAAATTAATTGTCCAATTTTTATCTGCAAAATACTGCATATCATGATTTTAAAATCATAAATGTTAGATTAATTCTTATTTAGAAATCTGAAAAATAATGCATTTCATAAATCATAACTTTTTGCTTGATTCTCAAGTTTCAATTTTATATCATGGAATAAATATTTTAAATGATTACATATACCAATATATATGACGGTGGTAAGATTTGATAATTTTCATTATAAATTTTGTAAGATCTTTGATGACTATTCAAATTCCCATTACATTTTAATCAGAGAATGGGAAAAGGTTAAAGACAATAAAAAGTTTTCTCATGGAAATCATGACCCATATCTACTTTCTCTCTCTTCAAGTTTGAGTCTCTTTGCATTCATTTTTATGAACTATATTTGGCTCATCTTCCATCCATGTCAATAAAGTCAAATTGATTGATTTTTGATATAAATTTGGTAATAATTTCGATCATTCACCATATTTTTATCTATGCAAATGGGGAATAGGAAGGGATCAATATAAAAAATAATTTTATGTAACCCAAAAAAAAATCATTACCCACCTCTTGTAAAAGAGGATCAGTAAAACAATCATGACCATATCAAGACTCTGGGTACAAATTGGATATGTTGGCCCCTCATTCATAACATCACAGGGTTTCTTTGCCGAAATCACACGATCTAGTGGATTAGATAATTATTCATTTAATTAACATTCTTAATGCTTGGATTTTACATCGAATGTTATTTTTCTGATCTATTGGTTCGAGATATTTTGGGACATAGCAATCTCATGAAAAATTCAACACCGCGGCTCATATGGCTGTTCGGAATCGTCTACTTACAGTCCCTATTTCTGGTCAGCCATACATATTATTGGTCGGCATCATCTCGGGCCATCTTTTATTAAAGGGAAGCTTAACCAGACCATTTTTGTTTGTCGAAGAAAAGATGTGAAGATCCATCAGCAACGTTGAAATAATTTTATCCAACTATAAGGTATCTTATTGTTGGTCAGAGACTCTTATTGTAGCTCAATGGAACCAATTGCAGGTCGAAGATCATCTACTTCTTGATCGGCGACATCTCAATCTTGTTCGGAGGGTTCAATTTATTGGTCGGCAACTATCCAACCATCCACTTTTTGGTCGGTGACATCTAATGTTGTTCGGTGCTGTCAATGCACCATTTTTGTTAATCGGTGAAATTGCTCAGCTGGTCGGGGACCATTTGCTTCATGGTCGGCACCATATATTCTATAACTTGAGATATCCTTAAATGTTGGTCGGCAACATCCATGCCGTTTGTCGGCAGCAGTAGAATCTTGGGCTATCAAAAAATGCGAAGCACCCCAGATATTTCTTTAAACACGAGTTCAGCTTGGGGACAAACAGGGGGCTTAAGTCCTTTTTAACTTGTGATCACCCCAAAAATATTTTTAAAACCAAGTGATATATAATTTTCAAACAACAACTTGCCTGATTAGTTGTTGGAGATTAAATAACTTTACAAAAAACTCTACGTCTTATTTATGGTGCATATCTAATAATAATTTGTCCATTTCACACACATTTGGCATAAAACATATTATTTCATATTTTGAAATTTTTATTGCCTTATGCTGATACACATCACATATTGTTTGGCTGAATAATTATTCTCATGACAATAATTATTTGATCTAGTCTCGACAGGTGCTCGGGCAGCTTATTAAGATTTCATAGGGACGGTATTAAATCCCGACGAAAGCTCAGCCACAATCTTAAACCTCTGGAAACTATTATTGCTCGACATCAGGCATTTTTACCTCGACATATCAGCTAACATATATTATTTCATTTTTTGAAATTAATATTTTTATTTCTCAAGCATATACATATCATATATTGATTGGATGAGTAAATTATTCTCATGACTAATCAATCAGCCTACACATATGGTAGAGCAAATTATTAATTTTTACAGGTACAAGATTCAACGCTGACGAATGCTCGGAAACAATCTGGAAACTATTATCATTTCACTCGGAGATATCGGCTCAAGAACAAATTATTCTATATCCGTTAGGATTCATATTTTATATTTATCTCAGCATGGAGCTCGAAAAATTTCTTCTCTCTGTATATATATATTCAGCTCCGAGGAAAAGCTAGAACAATTATTATATTTCACCCCCAACGGATAGTTGGTCGGGGCAATTCTTATTTATATTCAGTCCCAGATATCGGATCAAGCACAAATTATTCTATATATCCCTTGGGATTCATATTCTATATTCATCTCAACATGGAACTCGGCGAGATACTTATTATCATATTCAGCTCCGAGGAGAACTATAACATTTATTATATGTCAACCCCAACGGATAGTTGGTCGGGGTAATTCTTATTTATATGCAGGACCAGCAAAGTTCTCGGCCATATTCTTATGTTCTGGAAAATATTATTCTTATTCGGCATTATGCAATTGTGCCTCAACAAGATACTTATTCAGCTTTGAGGAGAATTACAACATTCGTTGTATTTCACCTCCAACGGATAGTTGGTCGGATAATTCTTATTTATATTCAGGCCTGACAACGTTCTCGGCCATATTCTTATGTTCTGGAAGATCTTATTCTTGTTCGGCATTATATAATTCTACCTCGACAGATCAACGAGGCACTTTATTATTTTTAATTATTCTTTATATCTATTTGGATGCATATTCTATTCTTATTTCAGCAAGGAGGTCTCCAGTATATATTATTCCCAACAATCTGTTGGTCAGCTCCAAGGAGGTCTCCAGCATTTATTATATTTTATTCCCAATAATCTGTTTGTCAGCACGGAGGAGGTCTCCAGTATTTATTATATCTTATATTATTCCCAACAATCTGTTGGTCAGCTCTGAGGAGGTCTCCAGAATTTATTATATCTTATTCCCAACAATCTGTTGGTCAGCTCCGAGGAAGTCTCTATCATTTATTATAAAAAATGTATTCCTAAAAATGCCAACTTATGTTGGTCAGGAAGTAAATGTATTCCTCCGGGAAGTAAAACTTGTATTCCTTCGGGAAGTAAAGCTACTTGTATTCCTCCGGAAAGTAAAGCTACTTGTATTCTTCCGGGAAGTAAAACTTGTATTCCTCAGCGAAGTAAAGATACTTGTATTCCTCCGGGAAGTAAAGCTTGTATTCCTCCGGGAAGTAAAGCTACTTGTATTCCTCCGGGAAGTAAAGCTACTTGTATTCCTCCGGGAAGTAAAACTATGTATTCCTACGGGAAGTAAAACTATGTATTCCTCGGGAGGTAAAATTATTCCAGAAAGTGTCAAAGTTTCTCGTTAAGAAAAAATCCACCAACTCAGGTTGGTCGGAAATAAGAAGCTGTCAACTACAGTTGGTCGGAAACATTTTATGCGTATGTGAAAGCGATCAAGCAAAAAGCATTCAAAGTTCACATTCCACAATTGGGGGCTTCTATTACAGATATATTTGTTCATTTGGTGGCACATTCTTATAACATCATGCAATCGAGCATCAAATTAAACTCCACAAACTCACACGGTCGGGTCCCCGACTAATTATCATTCAGAAGTTATTTTTCTTGCTCGGGAGCTAATTTTACTTATGAAGTTCAGGAGGCCCATTCAAGAGTTGTTTTTCTTGCTCATGAATTGTTTTTGATATTAAAGTTCAGGAGGTATATTGAAGTTCAGGAGGCTATTGAAGTTCAGGAGGTATATTGAAGTTTAGGAGGTATATTGAAGTTCAGGAGGCATATTTAGGAGTTATTATGCACATACTATTGAAATTTAGAAGTCAAATTTAGCATCTACAACACTGAGATCTTTACTACTACTATCCCGACCAATATTGAAGAAGAAGTTGTATGAAAATGTTTCGAAGTCCACCACTAGCTTGGTACTAATCAGATTGAAGAGTTGGGTTCAAAATCTAGTATGTTACTCGACAAAGTATTCAGAGGATCATAAATCAGAAGAATCAAGCACCTGAAGTTAGCACTCAGTTTCTCGGCACAGGAGGCAGTTGGTCGGCTAGCAAACCAATCAACATACTTTAAGATTATGACAAGCTACAAGCTGCATACTATGGCATGTCTGCATCCAAATTCCCAGGGGTGATACATAGCACACGGAGTTCCTCTAAAGAAAGATTAGCAACCATCGATCAGCTTGCATCATATGTCGTCCAGGAGATAATGCACTTTATGTTGAACATATCAAGAAGGTAGATCAAGAATTTCACGAGCACCGAGCAACACTGCAGAATAAATACTCCATCCTTTCAAGTAAACCATCAAGCATGGAGCATTGGGGGCTTCTGTTAACGCAAAAATTATCCATCTACGAGGACCAATCAGAAAAGGACACATGTCATCCTACGTGGTAATATTCAGCATCCGAGGAGAGTTGGTCAGCACCCGAGGAGTGTTAGTCGGCACCCAAGGAGAGTTGGTCAGTACCCGAGGAGAATTAGTCGGCACCCGAGGAGAGTTGATCGGCCCCCGAGGAGAGTTGGTCGGCACCCGAGGAGAGTCAGTCGGCACTCGAGGAGAGTTCGTCGGCATACCAACCAGGAAGATCAAAGGATAACTATGCATTTAATGTGCATCAATGAAGATGACAACGCATTTAATGAGCCTTAATGTACATTTATACTGTATTGATAGATGACAACACATAGCATACCAAGAAATTCAACAATTAGATTCGTTGAATGTAGACATAAATGTCTACATACAATGAATCTCTTTATCTCCCATCACTATAAATACATGTATCCCCTTAGCCAAAAAGGGAGAGATCCAGGGGAACCTAGAAACCCCATACACAAGATACACATCCTTTCTCTCTCTACACCACATTGTGCTATTGTAAACCCATGGGAATAAAATAACAGTGGGCGTAGGCTTTTTCTTATAGCCCAACCACTTTAAAAATCTTTGTTTCTCATGTGCTTGATTGGATTGCTTTCATCTATTTATCTGTGATCATAAAAATGGAATTCGGTCCAGTTTTTTGCATCAACAATAACAATAACGAAAATAAGGAAAACAATGATGCTATTGGTATTACATACCGAGACATCATACTTACAGAAACAGTAAATAGTGGGATTGATAAAGACATCGGGCTAGAGAATCAAAACCCCATAGTGAATAAAAGACTAAGTTCGAGGGCTTTAAATTCAAATCTTGTGCCTACAATAGGTGTCGGCATGCATAATCAAATGATTGATCTATTGAATCTCGTGTTTAACCACCTTTAGCAATTTAATTAAAAAATTAATTTTATGGTGACTACTGTTATATATAGGTTCTCAAATCATCTTGTAACTCCACCGGTAGGTCACACAGCATCACCACCAATTGGTGATAACACAAAAAATAAAGGGGTTAGTCCTTTACAAACATATTATAGGCTAAATAAAAGCGAAATAGGTCTCATCTTTTGTATAGGAATGAGGAACTTTAGTAATATTAATATGCCTATCTCAGTCTCTCATGTAGGTGTGATTGGAGGTTGCCGGGGGATTCCAATAAATGGGATTTTTAGACCACTAACAATTTTTTCCTTACCTAATATGAAAAGACCTAGGCTTCAATATGTGCATGATACTAGGGGTGCACACGGTTCGGTTTTGATACTAACCCAAGAACCGAACCGGGTTGGGTCGGTTCTAAAATTTTGGAACCGGAACCGAACCGACAGTTGTGTAGAACCGAACCAAACTAAACCAATGGTTCTTGGATTGGTTCGGATCGGTTTTCAGTTCCAAATTCATATTTCAAACTTAGTGAAATCTTAAGATTAATGTATTTCAAAAATAATTTTTTAGAGTCAGAATTAATTTTGATCTTCAATAACATAAGTTATAAACTCGGGTAATCTCAAAAATATAAATTACAAGTGCTATATACATATATATTTATTTATTTTATAAAATATAGCATTTCGGTTCGGGTTGGATTTACAGTGGAACGTAGAACCGAACTGAAAATATCAATTTTATTTTTTTGGAATCGGAACCGAACCAATAGTCTAAAAAATTGAACAAACCCAACCCAATACAATTGGTTTGGTTCGGTTTATCGGTTTTCCCGGTTCCGTTGTGCACCCCTACAGGATACTAATATTTGATATTTTTATAACTTTAAATCAAAGAATGGTGAGTAACCCTTTGTTTGAACTAAAGGGGGGTTGATGAATTCCAGAAGATTTGGCAATGACCCGGTTATAAGGAGCTAAAATATAACACAACATGTACCCTTACTAGTGCCTCTAGAGACTCAACCGCACTTCCATAGCAAACTTCAATATTACACCCAATATATATTGTGAATCAACATATAGGACAATCAATTAAACGAGCACTAAAGGGTAATTAGAAGAAATGAAGTTACCAACCTTTGCATTG
Source organism: Sambucus nigra (assembly GCA_949130495.1). Classification (NCBI taxonomy): domain Eukaryota; kingdom Viridiplantae; phylum Streptophyta; class Magnoliopsida; order Dipsacales; family Adoxaceae; genus Sambucus; species Sambucus nigra. Next base: position 282,414,848 of record OX422216.1, on the reverse strand, counting down.
TTGTGAGAAGATGGTGCTCAATTCATTATGGAAAATATAACTAGATTTACAAGTTAATATGTTGATGGAGATAGGTTTAAAATTTTAAAGTTAAGGTTACCTTCAAATTCCTTGACGGATCCAGCCTTCACATGGTTAATAAGTTTGCCATTAATCTCTGTTCAAAATTGGAAGTAAATGGAAGATATGTTTCATGCACAATCCTTCCAAATTGAACCAATGACTGATTTGTTAAGGCTAAGTCAAATACCTAATGAAAAGGCCTTCCGTTTCATAAATATGATCAAAGTCTCCATAAATAAGTGTAAACTATTGCTCCTTGAATGAAAATTTGTTACGTTCGCACAAATTGTCTTGTAATTCAGATTTCAAAAGAATTTTTATGCATCAGATTTAGGAATTTGGTTAATTTAATTGCAAAAGTGTCAAGATATATGAAGATCTTATAGAATATTAGCAAGGAAAAAACAATTCATCTTTCAAAACTTATTATAGAGACCTAAAATTATAAATAAATTCTTAAGAAATCAAATGAACTGGGTCAATAGTCAATGAACCATTGGTTCGAAAAGAGAACATTATGAAGTATTATGTTCAAAGGGCAAAAGGGGTGACTGGAAAGTACTTATTTGATATAAATAAAGTTGATGAAATATTCGATCATCTTTTCTATGCAAAAATGATAAATTTTCCCGATAATGTACAATTGCCAGCTATTAATGAAATAAAAGGAAATAAATATAACAAAGGGCATAATATTTGGTCCCATACATCTAATGCATGTTCTATTTTTTAGGATATGATTCAAGACCTAGTCAAGAAAGAAAATATGAAATTTATGAAAAAGATGGAAATATTATGGGTATTGGCGAGAACCCATTTCCTAAAATCTAAGAAGAAACAACCAACATGCAATCAATCTAACTACTAAATAATAGTGGAAAATGAATTCAAGGTCAAAACTAAGGTTGGAGAAAATATTTCAAAATTTGAAACCTATACATTGACCATGGTCCCAAGATAATGAACCACTTTTGCGTAAGATATGGGGAGGAATATACTAAGATGTGAAAAATAATATCTTATAAGGAAAAATAATAACATCAACAGTGAGAGGAGATTGACATTGGCCACTGAGTAATGTTTCAAGACCAACCAAAGTGGGTCGCGAAAAATAAATAATAGACCAGACATGGTCCATCATAGTTTTATGGCTCCATAGCCAAGAGAAGGAATTCATTTACACCTTTGTCGTGGATATAATAAGCTTTAACATAGGGGTCATTAATTTAACCCATGTGTTCAAACCACAAAGAATTTTCAATACATAAGGCAAGGTTATGAGAGAAATTCCTCCCACTAGAAAAAAATCACCACTAGGTTTAAGCATCCTCTAGGGGATGTCTTTGATTAAAGGTGTACCACTCTGGTTTGTGATGCATGATCTAAAAACTACACACCAAACGAATGATTTTCCAGCATTAAGAAGAAAACAAAAGTAATGTAACTACCACAAGTTTCTTCTTGAATGTGGCTTGTTTTATAAGGACTAAAGGCAAAAAAGGAAACTTAGGTTGAGATAAATATGAATCAACAAAAGAACATCCAAATAAATTTTAGAGCATTATAGGAGGCATCACATGTGTTCCATCCAAATGAGTCAGAGGAGAACACTAATTCATTTTCAAATCCTAACCTAAAACTTAATAGGGGCAAGATAGAGGAAGTACAATCTTCGCCATGGATGCTTGATGAATAGATTAAAGATTTGGAAAGATCCATGAGTGTCCATGAGGATGATTAATCTAATAAAATGCAATCGCTCGAAGGTAGAAGAACATCGTTTTGGGGTTTTATTCTTAAAACCATGAATGACTGTTACTTTTGAGTAAAGTCATGCCATTTTATTTTGAAATGAGAATTATAGTTACGAGAATGCTTTTATATTTGGTTTAAATATATGGTTTTATTTATATATTGGTACATAGAGTTTAATAAGAATTCTAGTGAGTTGGATTCATGATGATTATAAGGAGATTGGAATTCCGATTCTAGAACTATTGAAATGTTCACAACCTAGATAGGTTTTTTGTAACACCCCGCCCGCCCGGGGAGAGTGAACGGAGCGCTAATGCGATAAAATAAATCCAAATCCACAAGTGACAAGGTATAGAGCATATAAATAAACCCACAATAATATAAATCCACTAATCTCAATTCTTCAAATACAACAAGTCTCTCGAATAAATACAACATCTAACACGAAAAATAAATACAAATCTCCAAAGCTCTATACATCAAAATAATACAAATCTTTCCCAAACAATCCTCGCTAAGATCAATCTCCATAGCGCCCCAAAATCCGTGCTAACCTTCCACTAAAAGAAAATATGGGGAAGTACACAATACGATAGGAATTATGCTCATCAAATACGGATTAACAACGAATAAAACGTAACAACACGAGTACGAATATTCAAATCAAAATGTAAATCTCAAAGCATTTATCAATATAATTTCTCAACAACACTTTAACCGGGTCACCAGGCCTCACCACATCCGTATATGCTTTATCAAGCCATAGCCCGGGAAACAAGAATTTTGGCAAGTGCCCAACATTCGTGCCATATTAAAATCTCATGACAACATGCTCATCAACAATATAATGATACCACATTAATCAAAATAATTTCAACAATTATTTTATAGATTTCAATGAATTTATCAATTCAAATATGAGTTCAATTAACAAGAATTCAAAGAGAATGACACTCGCGAGATTTAAGGTGCATATTGTGTAAAACCCCATACCTCAAACCATGATGAGAAACCAATGATCACATCCTCAAGATCAACTCAAAAGATCTACAAAAGCTCCTCCAAGAACTTCCAACAAAAATAGCCCCAAGAACACCTCTAATCTAAGGTTGGAAGTCACAAATCTCAAGGGACAAAGTATAATTAAAAAGAAGAGGAATATAAAATATATTTGCTGCCAAAATTTGTGACAAAAGTATGTTAAATGGCTTGCCCATGACTTCCTTTTATAATGAAAAGAAATGAAGAGTTGGAATCCAAAAGACTCCTTTGAATAAGGCAAAGAAATGAAGAGTTGGAAGTCAAAACAACTCCAAGAGTTAAAAACATTTAAAAATAATTTTAAAATCCGTTTAACTCCTATTTCGAAACCGTTTGAAATTCTCGCCTTTAAAAATAATAACCAACAAGTTTGAGCAATAAAAATAATTTTATCAAAAACTTTATTTTTCTCCATTTTCCGGGAATTAATTAAAATAGCCCAAAATTACGCGGGTTGTTACATTTTTGACATTTCGACTGTAACAAAATTCCAAACTACGAGGAACAAATATTGGTTCGAAAACTTGTGAGATAGTTCATTAGAGGATTGTGATTGGTACATCCCATGAATGTATTCAATGGGTTCACCTGTGATATTAAAGTATAAGGTTTGTCTTTATTAGACTCAGGAAATCTCACATCATTTGCAAAGGGTTCATAGATTCTTATTCCGAAGAATTAAGAGGATTAGGATTCATAATACCCCGTATTTTTGAATATCTATTTATGAGAACTTTTAAATTACACGTGTGCACGTAATCTAAATAAAATGAGAAATAATGATAATAAAATAAATATTAATAATTAGCAATAAAAGGATTAATATTTATGTGAAAGTATATTTACTAGTGTGATAGGTAAATAAAATTATGTTAAATGATATTACGTCATAAATGAGTAAATTTTTTTGATGGTATATTGTTTGGGACGCATGTGTGGGGTTATGTTAGGAATGAGATGAGAAAATTATGTTAGGTGACTCGGATGGTGATTTCGAGTACGTGATTCGATATGGGTTGAGATAGTCAGAATCTGGTAATCAGGTTTCGGAGATTTTTTAAACCAAATATGACCCGAATAAGGGCGTTCGGGTCATTTTATAAATATAACTTAATCTAATTTTGATATTGGGGGTTATACCTAGGGAAGGTGGATGGAGTTGGCAAGGATTCTACCATCCCAAAAGACCTAGACTTGAGAGATAAGAGAAAAATAAAGGGAGAACTTAAGAGATAGTGAAGAAAATCATTCCAGAGAGAGATTGGATCAATTCCGGGTACATAATCATAATGTAAAGAGGATTTATAGAGGCATAATTAGAATTCCAACAATTTAATGGCAAATGTCTATCTCGCTTTGATGTTTTATGTTCTGTCAATAATTCAATTCATAGTTAGTGTAGAAATATGAATTCTGGGGTGAGATTCACATGTAAAAATGGGATTTGGGGATTTAAATCATCGTTAACAAATTGAATATACTCCCATGTTAAATCTGTTAAGATCTATATAGAAATATGTGATCTTTATTGATAAATATGTGAATGGATGAAATCTTGATTAAAAATTGAGAAAGTGGGCAATTCTTGATGAATAAATCTAAATCCCTTGAATTGATGTGCTTTCGAGTTAATTCGGATTGTAAAAACATGTATCATGATATGCAGGATTCATGATTTGAAATATGTTTATATACTCTTGGAATATTAGTGTAATGATATACTAGGTCTATTTGAGGTTTGGGGTGGTTTGGGACCTCCATTAGAGGGTTTGTGTGAAGAAAACATGATTTTTGGAGAAGATGACTCGAACAGGTGTCGATTGATCAATAAAATAGTGTCGATCGATCGATGAAATTAAAAGCTGGATAATGTTGTGTAGAATCAAATTACAAAGGTATGAGCACCAGATTCCACTACACTAAAATTGCCCACCTGTCAAGGTCTAAAACCATGACAAATGAAACTTGTCAAGGTCTAAGACCGTGATAAGTTTGGGGGAGACAAAGATATGTGTCACGAACTTTGATTGTGATAAGCCCGTGACAAATACAAACTTGTCACGAAATTTGACCGTGACAAGTTTCCTTTGTCATAATGAAAGTCTATGACAAATCTGGGAAAATTTAGAAAAAAAAAATAGCTGGGCAGTATGGCCACTGCCATTGCCCAGAAGTATATTTGTACATGCTATAGCAAATTTTAACCTGTCCAAATAGCATATATATTAAGAAACATTCAATATTCAATAACCAATACAAATAATTACAAATATCCATAACCAAAGTCAAACCAACATGTAGATATCCATAACCAAATAAAAAAATACAAATAATATCCAATATCCGAATAAAATAAATACAAATAATGTCATGGAGTAGGGTCTACAGTAGGTCGGAGGAGGAAGGAAGGACACACAACATATGAATTGAGACACCCATCAATTCGTCTTGTGCTGCATTATTATTCCAACCACAAAGGTGCATTCTCCCTTTCAGTCACAATATGCATGACGTGAACCTTTGCCTCAAAGTCTTTCATGGCACGTACATGAACCAACATACCCGGATGGGTGTACGGGTCCCTTACCCCCCTCGCAATTGGTGTGCCACCAAATATGTATATTAAAAACATGCTTGGCCAACCGATTGTTGGAATAAGCCGTTTTACATGGGTCAAGATGGGAAATGGATCATATAAGGGCGAAGAGTTCGTGCGTATCGACGATGGAGCAGTAGCGTCCTTCTCTACCTCCTTCCCCTTCCCCTTGCCCTCTCCCTTTCTCTTACCCTTATCGGAGGTGGACCCCCACTGACGCTTCATGAAGGCGTACACATCTAGGACCGTCGCCTCCAACCTTTCTAGCTTATCATCATGGGTGTTCACTTTACGAGCCAACCTGGTGTTATTCGTCTCTATCCCGATGATCCTTTAATTCCCCACCCGAGATCTCACCCTTAGTCGTCCCCTTGTGATCTAACCTGAGCACTTAGTTGAGTGCGTCCATTGCCAAAGATGCTTTGTTAGAATCAGACTGCTTTTCATGCACTTTTTTAAGCTTTGCCTGAAACGACAAAAAGTACATGATTAGTTAATTAAGTTAATAAAAAAATATAACGTAATTAAAAAATTAAACAATTATAACTTACAATTGTGGCTTCCATGCTCAGGGACACCTCTTGTCCTTGCCTTTCTTCGTCTGGATTACCACATAGGCATCGAGTCTATGTGTCCTACCCCCAGGGCCACTCCCTCTCTCCTGAAATAAAATATTGCAAAATTAATAAGTTACGTAAAGTAATGTTAAAATTAAAGAAAAATAAAAACTTACCATCCTGTGCTCCACCTCGGCGTAAGATCTCCACTCGGAGTAGTGCACGTCCACCTTTTTCGCCCGGTTTGACCTCCCCGATTGATGAGATGTCAATTGTTGCTCCTTGATCTCATTGTCGACAAACTACTGTCACTGTGCCAATGAGATCGAATCCTTTGACGGGATGGTGTCACACACTCTCATAATGGACTCCGGGTCTACCCAAAGTACCGTGCCTGCATGTTTTTCTTCCACGTCTTATACTGATATCTCAACTAATCCAATGTGCAGTCGCGAACATGTGTGGACAGGCCGAATTGATCCTATCAAACAAATACAAACCAAAAAGAAAGTAAGTGTTAGTTGTATTTAAATTATAAATTATAAAATATAAATACAAATATATAAATAAATATAAATACACTACCTGTAGTGTCCTCCGAAGCCCATCTTGAGCTCATTTGACACCTTCCTCCAATCAGTGTACCCCGGGCTGATGATCGCCTTCAGTAACTCCATGGATCTAGTCAGTAATCTTGTCTTGTTCTCGACGATGGTCCCCAATTTGTCCTATTTTTTGGGCTTAGTGGTAGAGGAGCCTTCACCGCCTCCGCTACCGTGATGCCCTAATAAAGACATTTTCTGCAAAAATTGTTATTATTAATACAAACATGTATATGAGAATATGATCAAATCCAAATGAATTAAAATATTGTATGAGTTAACGACATTATAAATGTAAAAATATTGCTTCAATATTGGGTCATGTCATGGACTTTGAATTAATGCTTAAATTGATAAAAATCCAAATTAACATATTCACTAACCAAAAAACCAATTTTGATTCAAATACGATAATAACAAAGCACTAGAATAATACAAGTTAAAGACATTATAAATCTAATTATTGTTTCAATATCAAGTTATGCCATGGACTTTAAATTAATGCTTAATTTAATTAAAATACAAACTAACATATTCATTAACCAAACAATTGATAATAACAAAGCACTAGAAGAATACACCCACTGGTTATTACAAGCAGTAAACTGATCATGTACAAATGAATTAAAAGCATTAAACTATCGTCCTATAATAATAAAACACTAGAATAATGAACCCATTGGTCATTACAAATAATTGGAATACTTATTACAAATCTAAAAATTATTCCAAATTCTAGTTATCATAAAAAATGGATTGATATTCGGTAGGAGCAGCGAAGTCATCCACACTACTGTTTAGATGCTTTGGCGCATGTAGGACGATTGAACATGACTCTTTGTTGATATACTCTGAGTAAAACACTTGCTTGACCTTTTGAAAAGCATAAACAAATGACTCATCGATCACATCTTCATTGCTCTTCAATTTGAACAAGTCAACTATGATTAAATTGGTGCCAGGATCAACTTTACAAGAATTTTTATCCTCAACTCTTACCCATTCATAGTAAAACACAACCTCTTTGAAGCTTATATAGTCTAATTCAAATATATTTCGAATTACACCATAATAAGTCATTTCAGCGTTAATGAGGTTTTTATCTTTTGCGCTCGCTCAAAAATAAATAAGAGCCTTGTATGAAATACCCCATTTCTATACATTTTTATTTTCCTCGTACGCCCTTGCACCGAATACGTAACCTTTCAATTGATACTTTTTATACTCTTGTGCTATGAACAAGGGTTCAGTGGCTAGACGAGCATGCCTTGATGTCACATCACCCGTCTTTAAGAGATGAGAATATAGATTAATTAATTAGGTTAGTTGCAAAGCTTTCTTTTAATGTGACATTTAATAAGAGAAATTTTCATTATAATTACCTCGTGTGACAACCACAGCCTAAATTCGTTGTTTAATTATGCCATTATTTTTCGTTGTTTATTGTTCCCCCACGTATCATATTTTTTGCATTGATCGTGACAAACGTATTACAAAATTGTTCATGTATAAAAATTAAAATAATGTAAAAGTTAAAATAATATAAAATTACTTTTTCCATTATTCAACATCTTCATGTGTGTCAAATAGATAATAATCTACTTGTTCATGTTATAAACTCGTTAATTTCACTCGTTTGTCTATCACATGACCACCCTTATCGATGAACTCATTACTGTTATCCACGCTTCTCGGGTTAGACATATATTTCCGAGTGTAGATTGATGACTCCACGATGATGTATTCCTCTGTAATTGATCCTTCAATGTATCGCGTATTCTTGACGTAATCTTTGAAAACTTTCATCAATCTTTCAAATGGATACATCCACCAATATCTAAATGGGCTGCAAAGAAGTGCCTCGTCGCATAGGTGTAGCAACAAGTGAACACTTATATCAAATAATGATGGCGAAAAGTACTTATCTAATACACAAATCTCTTCGGCCACCGCTAATTTGTGGCCACTATATGATCTCAATTGACTACCTTCTCAAATAAAATTGACAAGCAAATACTAATTGGCATAATAGCCCTCCAAAAATCCTTGTGCTTGGAGAAACATTGCTTAAACAGTAGAGGAAACAATTACATGATCACATGCCAATCGTGGAACTTAGACTTATATAAATCGTGGGTAGCATAATTCACAATCCTTTGCAAGTTGGACAAAAAATTATATGGAACCTTCAAATTATATATTGTGTTTAAAATAACCTTCCTTTCCTCACTTGTCAAAGTAAACACACTAAGGGGGAATTATTGTCCTTCCCCTACTATCTTCTTTCAACCATAGTTGTGGCTTAAGTTTCAATGATTTAAGGTCCTTTCGTGCATTTTCTCCCTCCTTCAAATGATTTCCCCAAGGCATGTGCCCATAATATGTTTAGTGATGTTCTTCTCTATGTGCATCACATCTAATACATAGCACATGGGGTTATTCTTCCAATAAGGCAAGTAAAATAAAATTGACCTCCTAGACCATGCCTTGCTTGTCTCAGTTTCATTCTCAGTTGGGGTTTTCTTATGCTTGACATTCTTAAATTTATGATTCTTACCTGACATATTAGGGCCACAATCAGAAGGTTTACTTTTAATTTTAATAATCTCAAAGTTTTCGCTGACGTAGCCTATGTTCAAGCCCACCCGGTAAAAAATTGGAACCTTTTTTAAATCTAAAACTATGAGCGGGGGGGTAAAAATCTCTTGTGGGAATGATATACATTTTTTGAGCTAACGGTGAGACGCAAAGATTTAGTTTCCTCTCCACAAATAGGATAACCCAAATAACCATGTACTACACAACCAGATAATGTCCCATAAGTTGAAAAATCATGAATTGCCCACATCAACATAGCTTTAAGCTTAAGCTCTTATTTTTTAAAAGAATCAAATGCTTGGACACCCTCTTCCCACAACTCATTTAATTATTCTACTAAAGGATCCAGATACTGATGTCCTCACTTGGTGCCTTTGGCCCAGGTATCAATAAAGACAACATAGAAAATTAAGGTCTTATACATTGTGAATGAGGGAGGTTGAGCGGGGCTCGGATCACTGGCCATACACTCTGATTGGCGCTGAGATTTTCAAATGAATTGAAACCATCTGTTAATATTGCCAAACGAATGTTATGCTATTCTCAAGCAAAATCAGGATACTCATAACTCATCCTCTTCCAAGTTGTAGAATCAATAGGATGACACATAAGATTATTCCCTACTTCTACAATAGCATGCTAATCATTGCCTCCGCTATCCTTGGTACTGTGAAAAACTGCTTTAAACTAGGCCTAACGGGAAAACATTTCAACACTTTTGAGCACATGCCTTCCTTTCCAGTAGATTGGACATATCTAGGTTCATCGCATACCGGACACCGATCGAGATTTTCATACTCCTTTTGGTTTAGTATGCAGTCATACACAAAATCATGGATTAATTTATACTTAATTCCCAAATATTTGAAACTGTTATTTATAGTAGGATAACTATTTGGAAGCGTATTCTACTTGGGTAGAAAGCCCTTCACCCAATTCAAAATTCTTTTCACGCTATTACCACACAAACTATATTGGGTCTCAAATTATACAAACCAACCATGACATGTAAAGTTGTTTGATCTTTCTCACAGCTAGGCACAACGACTGGGTCACCTTAAATTTAAAACTTTGGTAATCATCGTCAAGGTTTATCCCAATATCTTCATGAGCACCTGAACATTGTACATCGTTAATGACCTCATTTTATTCCACTTCATGAACTTCTTACGCGTCATCAACTAAATCTTCTAACATATTATGATGTACATTCTCCTCCTCCCCTTGTACATCTATTCTAATTGTTAAAGGTTGTTGTGAAGGTTGCTTGGGGACAAAAAAAACTTTCGATTCCCCGTGAAAAATCCAAAATTGATAACTATCTTGCATACCCCATCTTAGCAAATGTAGTTCAACTGTTTTTCAGTTAAACACCTTACCATTCTTGCACTTAGAATAAAGACACATGAACTTTTCGTCATTACGACATCTCTTTGCGTATTTCATAAATTCAATAGCACCTCTGGGAAACACATCCCCTAATCTATTTGTCTCATCCATCCATTCTTTGTATTTCAGATATCCCATCACAGCTACTACATACAATCACCTATTATTGGTAAGAAGTGTATATTCATGGATTAGTATAAACAAAAGTGTGAACATTTAGTTCCCATTATATCAGTTACTACAAGATTGACATTTCATCTTTCGATGTTATATTATAAAAATAATATAATTACTATTTCCTCCATCTCCTCTAAAGGGTGAGTGGTCCTATCCCATTCAAGATCGCATATTTCTGTAATATACTTAACATCTCATGCACATTGTTCCAATTTGAGGAAAACTCAATAATATATCACCATAGTTCTCCAAGTACACCAGATAAATTACCAAGGGTAAACGTTATTTCAATTTATCATTGGAAATAACAATTAACATCAAATCTTCTAGTATGTACCCAGAGAGAATTAAGATACGACAATAAAACTTTCCCCAAAAGCAAAAATCTTAAGAAACTAAGAATATTATTATACAAAAACTATTTAGTCCCAAACTGTCCAAACAGGACAATTCAAGTGATCTCATTACCGAGGTAATGACTCTCGAACGGGTCTAAGAGCTATTGAATGCGTACGCATAAGAACTACAAGGCTAGTATTTTTGTGCATTATATTTAATTTAAAGTAGTTATAAATGTTACAGAACCGTTATGTCATGCATTCACATGAGAATACATGCATGCATGCACCCCCCAAAGCAAGTGTTATATACACTTGCCTTACGGGCTACATATGTGCATGTATTCTCATGTGAATGCATGATTACTTATTTATATTCGATTTAATCATTACCCTAAATGTTATAAATGCCTAGGTCCAACCAATTCAATGGCCATCTAAGTGTTCAAATCCACTAGTCAAGAACAATTCAAGAATCCTAAACAACAATGCAAATAATAATGCACTATATTAGAAATTCCTAGGGCTAACTAACTTAATGGCCATCTAAATGTTTAAATCCACCAGTCAATAATAATTCAAGAATCCCAAACAATTCAACAATCTCTCTCCCTCTCTCTCTCTCAAAGAGAGAGAGAGAGAGATGTATGTATATAGAGAAAGATAGATAGAGAGATGTACCGAAATGTGTGTAGATAGAGAAAGAGAGAGAAATGGTCGCCGCTGCTACAATTAGAGAGAGAAATCAAATTTCAATTACATTAGTGACCCCAAAACACACACAAACACAATTTCAATTTCATAAAAACAAATTTCAATACCCCCCACACACAGTGACCCCAGCGCACACAGACAATTACATTAGTAATTTCAATACCAATTTTTAAATTATAAAAAAAATTCAATACCACACACACACAGTAACCCCCAAGCACACACACAATTACATTACCAATTTCAATTTTATAAAAAACAAAATCAATACCCCCCCCCCACACATACTGACCCACATACACACAAACACACTAATACATACACACACACACACACACACACACACACACACACACACAGACCCATGTACACACACACACACTGACCCCCCCACACACTCACACTGATCCATATACACACATTGACGCATGCACACACAAACTCACATATATACACAAAGAAAATACAGAGAGAGAGATAAACATACTTGTTGAAATGAGAGAGAGAATCACAACAGTTTATAGAGAGAGAAAAAGAAATAAAAAAGGGAAAAAAACAAGGGAAAGAAAAAGCTGATACACCCTGCCTAATTAAATACTGGGTGATCAGTCCTTTATTAAATTATAATCAAGGTGAACGGTTGGTTCATTCTTAGCATCACTGTCGCAAAATAAACATTCCAATTTAAACACCCTAAACAATTAAGCTAAGTGTCAAACCATTTAAACCATTATTTACATTTTATTAAATCCAATTATGAAAACCTTTAATAAGTAAAAATTTAAGAATCACACAATTATAAAGGCTGGAAAAGAACACCCAATAAATTAACCATTCAGACAACTAATACAAACTTTAAAACCATAAAGGAAAAACCATCATGACAGTAATTAAATCCCAACGAGTAAAATATAAAAGATAAATGGACAGAGTCTCCGACAAATCCAAGTGAATAAGGAAACGGGCGACAAATGCCCAACTAATTAAAACTGGACTAAGAGTGGAATCAACAAGGAGGTCGTCTAAGCAAATGGCCTGCAATTACCACATAAGCTGCAGCACGTCCTGTCCAAAGAGCCTAAGCATGATGCCCCTGTGGCTGGGCACCTGTAATATATACATACATATATATACAAGAGAGAAAAGATGACAAGAGAAGAGTCAGAGCCCGATTGTAAAATAGTTTAAATTTAGTTTAGCAAGTATTTAAAATGCTTACCGGCTAATGCAACAATCATGTTAGTATGCGACGCTCTCTTGAGAAATTCCCACCTCTCACCTAGTGTGCACGCCTACCGCACTATTAACCCCGAAAGTTCATTTTAATGTAAATCTCCCATAAGGTTTCATGTTGACAATTTCTATGGCTAAGATAATTATTTTCTGAGAATAAGGTTCGCACAGCTATCTCATTTCATTTTAAAAATATACCAGTGTTGTCACAAGATTTCCAAACACTTATATTAAAGTCGGAATATTGATTCGTTACTGAACTACTTTTTATACACAGATGAAAGTTGCCAGTTTCATGTCTATATATATATATATATATATATATTAAATCACTCATATAATATATATACTATCGCAACCCCACATAAACTTTATGGTGCTGGCATACTCTGCTATCAAGTCCCCGTATCACTCCTACTAAGGGAAATACTAGTTCGGAATCACTCTCGAATCGTATTAACACAAAACACATACACTAAGAGGTCAGCACATACCCTCACGTCTCTTAGGACCGTCAGATAGCCTGTACCAAGGATTCCTATGTTCTAGGGTACAAGTTAATATCCCCCATAAAGGTCCCATCAAGATAAGACCATCCCGACGCGGTAACCTCCGTGATAGCAAGTAGCGCGGGCGTTATTTTTCACATATATAATATATGCACAAACACACAGTCATATATATATATATATATATATATATATATATATATATATATATATATATATATATATATATATATATAGGGAGAGGTTCTCTAGTGAACCAAAAGAATGGACTTTTTAATGGACCTTAACAAAAAACACATTAATTTTAATTCCTCTAGTGTAATTGGTCCGCGCCAGCGGAACCAAACACGCGTGTCGATCGACCCCCACCCCATACCCCACCCCCATGGCAGCCCTGCTGTCATAAGGCCTATGCCATAAGGGCTGCTATGGTGATGGTAGTGGTTGGGTGGGTGGGTGGGGTGGTGGTGGTGGTGGTGGTGGGGAGGGGGTAGTGGGGTCTCGAGTGCTGCTGGCGCGGACCAATTATACTATAGGAATTAAAATTAATGTGTTATTATGTGTTTTTTGTTAAGATCCATTAAAAAGTCCATTCTTTTGGTCCACTAGAGAACCTCTCCCTATATATATATTACTATCCACATTTCTAAATTAGGTACACCCAGGACCCATAATTATGATTATTCGTTCTTAGTACACTTTACTCGATTATCCCGTATAACGGACTCGTCCTTTTTATTCTTATTTATAGGATATTCCAAACTTACTTCTTTTCTAAGTGTTCTATCTCCCTAAGTATAATTTCAGTAGGTACTCTCACTTACTCTCTAGGCTAGCTTCCTTATGAGTCTCAATCGTTTATTTGAACATTCGCATAATTTCGTAAAAATCGCTCCCCGTTAACCCTTGAATTCATATTACATTAAGTACACTTATGGATGTTTACTAAAACCCTACTGGTCCTATTTAAGTCCCAAAATGTTCTAACAATGATGTTCAAGGGTTACCACGGTCGATCGATTGATGTTCTTGGGTCGATCGATCAATCAAGCAGTTATGGTGAAACTATAGAAATCCAATTACGGGAATCCTCCTCCAACCTCCACCAAATCACCATTTTTAACTCCCAAACTCCCATATAATGATACTACCAGTACTATATACCGAAATACATAATTTTCTACGTAAAACATGTGAGTTTTCATCAAGTATAACAATTTAAAGGGAAAAAGCTACATAAACCTCAAGAACCCTAATCTTTTCTTTAAGTTTCAATTCTTTCAATTATTTTTTCCAGATTTTCTACTTCTAAAGCCATGAAATTTCGTGGTATATCCTCTACATGTGGATTAGATGCCCAGAATATAATTATTACCTCTACAACATGCGAATTCTAATCTCCAAATTACACTTTCTTTCGTGAAACTAGTTTTAGAATAACATAATTGTGGCATTAACTAAAAATAAAGCAAGATAGATATTTGCCTAGAAATTTTATTTCTGATTTGAGGGAGAAAGTGGTGTGGTTGTGTTCCTCATCGCGCGATCTAAAATTTGGCGGTGACGGCGGTGCAAACGACGGTGTTTTTGGCCTAAAACTCCTTAGAAAGCTTCTCCACTTCTTCTTCAATGGCCGTTCTTTGGTTTTGCTTATGTTAACCCTAGATGACAACCCCTAGCAGTTGATATAGCCTTAATAAATTCGTGGGTTTAACTGCCCAAAAATATGAAATGTTCGAAACGCCCTCCTGGGATGCTAATTAAGCCTAAAAATGCCCCGAGACCCAAACTAAACCCTCGAGTACATTATTTTGACTATCTCGACTCTTTCGGGCACATTGGCGCACTCAAAATGACCATAAGGGTGACTTATAATTTATTCACTTTTAATAACGCTAATTTAATCCCAATCTGACACAGGCACGTCCCGATTAAATTTCCAAAATTATCAAATTAAAAACTCGTGGTAATTTTAATAAATTCGGTTACACATATTACTTTATCCATCAAGTAATTTTCAACAAAATTCAAATAATTATTAACTCTCATCACACTAGTAAATATTTAAAATAATATCACAAATTAAATTTAATAAATCCCCAAATTAAAAAGTCATAAAAATACGGGGTATTACATACTTCCCCCCTAATAACGGAATTTCGTCCTGAAATTCGGAGAATAAGGCATACCTGGTAAGAATAACTCTAGGTATTTCTCTCGCATGTCTGCCTCACGCTCCCAAGTGGATTCCTCCACTTTATGATGCTCCCACTGGACCCGTACAAGTGGAACTACCTTCGACCTCAATCTCTTTTCACTATAGTCTAGGATAGCCACTGGTCTGTCCTCGTAAGAGCTGTCGGGATGTAAGTCAATCTCCTCTATCGCGATGTGGGTCCAAACTGGCATGGTCCTTACAAAGTAGTTGATGGGGTTATGCCCAGTACCTACCGACTAGAAAATATCGAAGAGGAACCTTTCTCCAAGCCTTGGAACGCTGGCCACTTGAAGAAATATTAGATATGATGTTGCAGTTGTTTTTTTGTAATACATATACCATTTTATGAAGAGAATATTAATGAAAAGAGTAATTCATGTGTCAATACTTTATTTCATTATGATTAAACATCATTAATTTGGTGGCAATTATGAGGGTAAAAATCAGAATTTGATGACCTCAGACCTTAAACATCATTGGTTTGGTGAAATTATGAGGGTAAACATCATAATTTGATGACCTCAGTCCTTAAACATCATTAATTTGGTTGAAATGTATGAGGATAAACATCATTATATGGCGACCTCAGACCTTAAACATCATTAGTTTGGTGAAATTATGAGAAACATCATTTTATGGTGACCTCAGACCTTAAACATCATTAATTTGGTGGCAATTAAGAGGGTAAACATCACAATTTGATGACCTCAAACCTTAAACATCATTAATTTGGTGGCAATTTATGAGGGTAAACATCATTATATGGTTACCTCATACCTTAAACATCATTAGTTTGGTGAAATTATGAGAAATATCATTTTATGGTGACCTCAGACCTCAAACATCATTAATTTGGTGGCAATTATGAGGGTAAACATCATAATTTGATGACCTCATACCTTAAACATCATTGGTTTGGTGAAATTATGAGGGTAAACATCATAATTTTATGACCTCAGACCTTACACATCATTAGTTTGTTGGCAATTTATGAGGGTAAACATCATAATTTGATGACCTCAGACGTTAAACATCATTAATTTAGTGGAAATTTATGAGGGTAATCATCATATTATGATGGCCCCAGACCTTAAACCATTAATTTGGTGGCAATTTATGAGGGTAAACATCATATTACGATGGCCTCAGACCTTAAACATCGTTATAGGTAAACATCAGAACTTAAGACCTTAAGGTAAACCATATTATATAGTGACTTCAGACCTTAAAACAACATACAAGAGAAGACATAAAAAGGAGCAATATAATTTGAGGAAGATGGTATTAATATATACCACTGAACAGTCAGAGTTACAAATCAAATATACTTTCCAGAGTTCACAAAAATTATAGACGAAAAGAAACAAAAATTAAAACTTAAAGCTTAAAAGGAACAGGCCTAAGTATATGCAATAACAGTCGTATCTTCTTGGCCGACGTTGGTCACCTCTGATGTATCATCCTGAGGATTGGCCTCTTCAGTTTTTGTAACCTCCAAGGGAGTAGTCTCGGCAGGGGCAACACCGACCTCCTCAACCTCCTGCAAGGCCTGAGTAAACCGAGGGTCAGCAAATCACAGTCCCTCAAAGTCTGAGGTAATCAAGCTCCCTAACTCTTTTTCCTTGGAGGCTGTCCATTAACCATTGGCTTTGATACCTCTTTCAAGGTATTCAAATCCAAAGCTGATGAACTCATCAGAGACCTTATAGTCTACAAGGATCTTCTATGAGACATCCTCTAATGAAGCTTTGACAGCAGCATCCACTTTGGTTTAAAGGGAATCATCTTTTGCCTTAAAGGCTACCTCATGATCCTTCTTGAGCTTGCCCATGTCCCTATCCCTTTGCTTAACCAACTTGTCAGCATCCTTCAACTCTATCTGCAGACGTTCAATCTCTACATTCAAGGAGGCCTGTACCTTCTGAGCCTCCTGACCTTTCTCTATGAGAGGCAACTTCGTTAGGATCCAGTTAACTAAACGATGCATGAACAAGATACTATACAGTAGAAAATCAGATGTATGAGCATGGTCTAACTTACAAAAGGCCGGGGTTACACTTAGAAGAGCAAAATAATAGAAAGTAGTATCTAAATTGATCTATGGAGGGTAAACTCGGCCAACAAAGGGATATCTAGAGACCGTAGTAAATTCTTATCCTCTTCGGTCATTATAGAACCGATGGCATTAATAGCCTTCAAACCATGGCCAATCAGACTATCGTTGATCTTCAATTAAGAAAGACAAGCTTCCAAGGCTTCGTCTGAAGAGATCGGAATGGCACGATCCCTCTTTTTATTTTTACTCAGCCTCTGAGGCTCCGAGTCCATTGTGGTCTTCCTCTTCTTCGTAACATCGGCCTTGGATGTGCCGATGTTCTGATTGGGATGAGGAGGGTTTACATTATGGTCGGACTTCTTCATCATCTTTACGAGACTTAGGGAAAATATTTCCCAAAGGTTGTCAAAAATACCTTCAGGGCGCTCTGAAAAAAGAAGTATCTGAGTTAGTAAGTTAGAGGCATAAAAAGTAAGAGATACAACTTATGAAAAATGATACTTACAAAGATCTGTCAAAGAACTGCCACCTAGCCCTGCCTGAGAAAGGTAGTAGGGGGTCATCAGATGTTCGTATTTAACCAGATAATCCCACTCTCCCTGATCTTGAAGGTCCTTAACATTTTGAATATTCTCCTTGCTAAGTCTAGGGTCGGCTTTTACAACAAGCGAGACCTTCCCCTATCTCGAAGGAGTCCTTTGAACCGACGTTTCAGATGCCTCATGGGGACCAAATTCCCATGCCTCGAATGCAAAAAAATACCGAGGTTTCCAGTTATAATTGGAGGTCTGTGTAACCAATAACATCTTCTTATTTGATTTCCTAGCTAGGAAGTGGTAATAGCTAGGGTGATTTTTAGCAGATGAGGGGACATAACAGCCTGTGAAGACCCTAACAGGAAGGTCTAAGTGGTGGATGACCCTCCATAGGACGATAGCCCCTATCATCACCCTCCAGGCATTGGGGGATAGTTGTGAAGGGGCTAAATTTACATGGGACAATATGGCCCTAATCGAAGGATGGATAAGGAGATGGAAACCCAATTTGAACATCTACTCGTAGACGCAGATCTCCCCATCTCAGTCACTAAATTCTCTCTCATCCCTCATAGGTATCCTAAGACTAATGGAAGGACTTATTGAGTAGAGGTGACTAAAATATCAAAGATCGTACTCACTAATGGAGCTCTCAATCTTAGTTTCCTCAGAGGTGTCAATGTCGCTCTCATTCTCATCATCTTCATCCCTAGTGACATCGGCCTAGGTAGATATTGGGGGACCATCAGGAAACCTCTAAGTGAACTCAGCCCCGGTGGCGATCGATAGGGGAATAGCATAAAAAATAGGGGGAATGGCCACACTTGGCCCTACAATTTCGACATCGAAAGAAGACTAAGAGGTGTTAGCCCCCTGGTGTGATGAGATACGACTTGAAACCTCGACTTGATCAGGGACCTGATCTTGCCTAATTAAGTAATCCATAACCTCTTGGAAAGAGTCTACAGATATGTGGTCTGATGTAGACGACTCAAACTCAAACATGGGTGTTGGGTCCACAGGAACCTCTACTGGCTCAGGGTATATTACCTTCAGAGGTAGAGGAAAGATAGGTCTGAGGGGGAATTCCTCAGCCCTACAACCTTCCTCTTGGGCTATCTTTATCTGCCTAATTTTTTCAAATGTATTCTCGAGAAGGGAAAGGAACTCTTTTATGAGTTGATACAGAGGTCTGAGCATAAGGCAGATGACACAACGCTTGGGACTCAAAACCACAAATAGATAAATAACTTGGCTCAACCTAAACTAAGGATCAAATAGGGAAGGTGGAAGGTTTTTAAACCAAGAACACCTAAGAACAAGGTCACCGGAAAACTCAAAAACTCATCGAAAAACACAAACCTTCACTGGGAAATGCAAAAATGAGAAATCAAGGATGAAAATGGTAAAATAAGGAGGAAGATGGTACCTGATTGAGTGAGAAATGAAGGAGAAGAAGATTAGAAGAAAAGAAATCCTTAAACGCAGCAACAACAGAGCTCTTGGAAAGAGAGAATCGTAGAGAGAGAGCATAGACGGGAAAATAGAAGAAAAAAATAAAGAAGAAAGGGAAAAAAGGGTTTTAAACCCACAATCATTTTAGCGCGTGTCCTAAAGCCCATTATTTCATTTGGAACCCAAGGGTAAAATTAAAAATATCACGCTTTGACAGAAACGCCACCCACTTCAGCAAGCGACATGTGTCCAATAAATATTGGCACAGAAGAAAACTCGGCCTTACTTACCCCTTAATCACCTATTCACATAGGTAACTAAGGGCTAGGGGGTAATTGATATGCCCAAAGTTCACCTTCCTACTCAGAGACACTAACCTCGGGCTGTCTCATAGCCAAGGTGGCAGAAGCTAAGGGTAATCGTCAGTAATAGTCTCTCAAAAGGTCGCTTCTGGCAGATGTAGCAAGAACCCCAATACATTAACCTCGGTTGGGCGTCAGTCAAGGTCAACAATGAAGGGTTCAACCACCCATTAACATCAACATCAATATCAGCTACAGCTGACGTTATATTTTATCACCCGATCAGTAAAGCCTTAGGGGTTGAATCATCAATCAGTATGTCATCATCGACCCAGGCTGATGTTACACCTCATATCAAACCTCGGCCAGCTATCTTGGACAAGTTCCATGGATGTTTATCTCGGACAAGGCATGGGTCAGACCTCACCAACCTCATACTCATCTAGGCCGAGGTTGGCACTAATCAAAGACAACCGAGCATTTACATACATATGTATGGCTTAGAACACATAGATAAATCTGTTATAACTGAATCATTCCGACCACGCGAGGGAATATTAAGGTCATCATTATTTAGTTAAGATCAGCCAGGTGTCATCTTGACACTGGTTGGATCTTCATTCACATGCTCATTGCATGCTTGGGGGGGTACATTACACCCCCTAAGCACTATATATAGAGGTCATCCTCTACCTTGTAAAAGGATCCATAATTGCACCCCTAGTTGAAACTCTGTTAATTCAAATAATAGAGAGAGAAATCTTGAGAGATTGTATCTATGGCCGTTAGTGCCTTCATCTAGTGATATTAACACTCACCTGCACAGTGGATGTAGGCCAGATTGGCTGAACCACTTACATTCAAGTGTTCATCCTCTTCTCCTCACCTCCTTATATATATATATATATATATATATATATATATATATATATTCTCTTATGATGCTATTGTTATCACTTGCTTGAACTTGTCAACACCTTATTTGGTTGTGCTATTTCCAACATCATCAGCAATTGATGTTATTGGTCCTCTAAAACATGTACCTACTATTGTTTGAGGATGGTCAATTGATATTATTGGTAAAATTTATCCTCCATCTTCCAAGTGTCGTAGTTTTATACTTGTGGAAATATATTATTTTATTAGTTTTATAAGCACAGGCTTTAAATTCAATTACCCGATATGAATTAGTAGACTTCTTACAGGATATTGTGTATAAGTTTGGAATTCCAAAAACCATAACCTTAGAAAATGGAAGGATTTTTAGTCAGAGATGGTGTTGGAGTTTACTTTAAGGTCAGGAATAACTTTAATTAAGGCAAAACCTTATTATGCTTAATCAAATGGCCAGGCAGAGTCTAGAAACAAGGTAAATGAAAATAATCTAAGCATAGTGATCGAGAAAAATACAAGAGATTGGCATAATTTGTTGCTAGAAGTATTATGGGCTTATACGACTTATAAATAATCAAGTACTGGAGTAACTCTATATTATTTGACTTATGGGCATGATGTTGTCCTATTGTTAGAATCACTCTAAATTCAATTAGAGTGATAGCCGAAAATGAACTAACTATAGAGGGCTATGATCAAGCTATTCACATCGAATTAGAAAATATATATGAGGATAGTGTTAGAGCCTTAAACAATATTTATGTCCAAAAGAAGAATATAGTTCTCAATTATAACAAAAATTGTGAAAAAAGGACCTTTAATGACGGATATTTGGTTTGGAAAACCATTTTTCCTTTTGGATCAAAGGACCCAACCTATGGAAAGTGGTGCCCAAAATGGGAAGGACATTTCCAAATCTAAAGTGCATTCAAAATTGGATGATACAATTTGAGGTACATTAATGTCCATATACAAATGAGTAAAATAAATGTTACATTTTAAAGGAATGTTATCCAACCGTTTATGAAGAAACACATTGAAAACACAAAGAGCATAATAATATATTAGAAATTATGTGTGGGTAAAATGTCTAAATATAAAGGACCTAAAACTGGTCCAAAGTTTTTAAAACATGACGCTCTTGGTTTTGATCTGAACTACCCTATCTTCAAATAATGTTGCACTTCTAGAACATACTTGCATCACTCCTGCCAGTTGATTCAACCTTAATTTGAAGTCAGCCTTATCTATGGTAGTAACTTCTAGCTTAGCATTGAATTTAGCCAACCTCTTCTCCAATTCCTTTTTCTCAGCAAAAAGGACAACCATTTTTCCCTCAATAACTTTCAATTATTATAGGCCTTCACCTTCCCCAATCATTTGGGGAGAAAATTGGGCTTGGTCTGCAGATAGGAAAATTCTTTTGCATTCACTTGGGCCTTAATTTAGAGAAATAATGGGAGATTTAAGACATTAGTTATTAATTCTTTCAGAATAACTTTTCCTAAACCATCAAGCTAGATAATCCAAGAGAAGGTTATTTTCAACCCACTATGAAATGATAATTTAGTAAGAGCCTCAAATGGCACCTTAACGAAGCTTCAAATCTTGAGAGGCCTCCAATTTCCATTAGGAATGAGTTGGTTGGGCATGTAGGTGTTACTGTAGTTTTTGTTCGACACTCGAAGAAGAGACATTTGATGTTTGGATAGGATCCTGAAACATCATTTACTATAGTTCTTCTTAGAAATCATTGATTTTCCCTAGGGTCATCAACTCGAGGAGATTTACAATTGGTGGGAAAACATTAACTGGTGATGGAGTATATCTCAAAGGCGAATCTTAGGAGAACTAAGAATGGAAGGTTACTTAGGATTACGCCCAATATAGTTATTTTCTTTATTGAGATTATTTGCTATAGTGCTTGAATTTCCATTAGCTTCGTCTTTAAAGATGGCAGTGGAGTTTGGATAATCAATATTTATGGGAGTTGACTCCACTCTAAGAATTAGGTTAGAAGTTAATCTATATCGTTGAGAACGATTATTAACTGGCTTAATTATAGGACATGCAGGAGAAGGCATTTTAAGATACTCAACTAGGAAAGGTTCCCTCATAACAACTGATGTTCCAACCAAATTTATGATAAGAGAAAAATAGTTCAAAGTCAATATTATTGGTATGATCATACCAAATAAAAAGGATTTTTTAAAAGGATACGGTGTTGGTATAATTGCCAACTTGACCATGAGAGAAGGTCTCCTAGATAAAGTCTTCATTCTCTTCCCCTTTGGGATATGAACATGACTGATACTGAAGCTTCAATAGGCTCAAGGGTAATTTATTAAGTACTATCTTGAACATTAAAAGGAGGTTTCACCTTTGATTATAAAAAAAAAGGAACATTTTTCTCCATTGGATTATCATCTTGCTCAAGGACTAGTTTCCTCCTTGGAGAAGAAACATCAATAGTAAGAATAGGAGCACTTGTAATAAAAAAAATGTCTAAATAAAATAGAAAATATAAGGATAAGTTATGAAAAGAGGAAGGAGCCTTACTAGGATAAGAAGACATTGAGGGTTCTGTAGCTGAATGTTGTGGATTTAAATGAATACCAACGTAGCATGACCACCACTTTGTAAAGGCCTCAGTCATTCTAGCATCAAACTAAACACTAACTATGCTAATAGTTATATGAAGTTCAACATAGCTGGTAATCCCTACTAAAGCAGTCATTTTAGGGATTTGATAAGATATGGAAAATAAAAAAGGACTAGAGACATTTTTACTAGGAAATAGAATAGCTTGTTAAAGGGAAAATTGCCTCGAAAAGTAGATTTCCTCAAAAGTTTTTAAATAAGGATAATTGGGAGAGTGAATTACCACATTACAAGTCTTTGGGAATCAATAAAATACCCAACAAAAGTCTATTTCCTCAATAAAATAGGGTTTATTTAAAATGAAAACAAGCCAATGAGGGGCTTGAGCAACAAAAAACACGGGTTATGGAAGAAATCTCGATCCATTAGATTTTAAAACTTTAAACATATTGATAAGAACTTTGAAGTTCTTGTTTCTAGACTTGGAATGATGAAAGTCACTGAGATGGCTAAAATCAAAGTTGTCTTTAGCATGCCCAATCTCAGGGAAATAAGCAAACAAACATATTTGGAAGACCCATAGTGGTCCACCTTAATTGACATTGAAAGGTTAACTTTGAATCTTATATCATCTTCTATAAATATAGACCAAGAGTTAAGGAGAAAGAGCCACTTCTCTCCCTTCACAAGAAAGATAGCTAAAAAGGAATACTGCAACATCATTCATTGATTCACACATAAAACATGATTTAGTAACTAAAGAAAAATAAAACAGTAATACTCCTTTTCCATCACAACTTATGTAGTCCTAATATGTTTATTCATGAAAGTGGATTAGTACAGAAGGCATTTTCATTCTTTAATCTTATAGGGATTTCAACCAACAGCATGTGAGGATTCTTCCCCAACATATTTGAATCTAGTCAATTGGAAGATATCTAACACAATGGGGCCGACCATCACAAAATTAAACTTGAATAAATTAAATGTCTAATTCTAAAATTGAATGTCTCTAGAGATAAAAAAAAACGTATCATATTCTATGTCCATAAAATCGAGTCTAACAACGTAAAATATCTCAACTACTTCCATTTCCCTTGCTTCA
The DNA here is from genome assembly GCA_949130495.1 of Sambucus nigra. Lineage (NCBI taxonomy): Eukaryota > Viridiplantae > Streptophyta > Magnoliopsida > Dipsacales > Adoxaceae > Sambucus > Sambucus nigra. The sequence continues at coordinate 282,390,109 of OX422216.1, read as the reverse complement.
GCTATGATCATCTCGTTCACCCATTTAGGCCTTGCAGTAATGTCCAAGAATTTACGAAAAAACCTAAACTTAAAAGAATATGATGCCCTAAAGTAAGGGGGGTATTGTATGAAAAGGGTTTGATCCCCAAATATGGGATAAAATATAGAGAGTTTCAAGGGGAATTCATCGCAAAAAAGTACGACAACAACGAAGTGAGTGGATTCAGGGGAGTTGAATGGGAAAAACAATATGCCCAATGAAAATAAAGTTATCAACCATAAACTTGTTAACAACCTCTTAAAATTGGGAATAAATTTCAGGGTTTTCAGAGTTAGAAACATTTAGTGACGAAAAAGTATAAGAAGAGAGAAAATAAACAAGAGAACTGAAAATATGCTTGACAAGAGAAAATAAACTGTAAAAAAAGAAATGAATCTAAGAGACGACATTATATAAGCTTAAATAAACTATTTGAAATGCATTATAGCCTCAAGAAGAAGCTAACACATGTCTAAAAAAAGGTTTCCCTAAAAAAGGTAAGAGTTAGGGGGAAGTGGAGAGACAAAAAGCTCCTTTTGGGCATAATCAATTAAAATGCTCCCATTATTAGATTTGCGGCCTTTCAATGGCCCAAGAAATTAAAATCAATTGTTGGGAGTCGCAAGGTAGCGATATATATTGGTTGAAAGGAATAGAGGAAGGTTGTACATGTATGAGAGTTATTTATCTTAATTAAAGAAAAAAAATATATTATTCAAACACATCCACACGTGCAAGTGGATTTGATGGGACTACTACCAATGAGAAAACATGAATACATAATATACCGAAATTAAAATACTTTTGGGTCTAAAACTACAAAGACAAATACAAGTACATGTAACATACCAAATTTGGTTATAGCATAAAATACTCAGACAATGGCCAAAAAAACATTATGACAGGATCACAAAATTGGTTTAATCTAAAATAAAACACTAAAATTATCATAAAAAATATGGTTATTCACAACACATTGGCTTAGACACAAGACTTCAATAATAACACAAGACAAAAGTGTTGAGGTTTTATCCTTAAAACAATTAATGGCGATTAATTTTTAAGTAAATGCGTGTCAGTTCATATTGAAATAATAATCATGATTATGAGAATGGCATATATTTGGTTTAAGTATATTGTAGACATGTCAGTCAATAGAACTGAGTAAGGATTTCAGCGAGTTGGGTTTAGATTGATCAGAAGAAAATCGGGATTTTGTTTATAACACTATTAAAATGTTCACAAACTAGATATGGAGTTAACTTCCTATCGGAACAATTTCAATGTAATCTTAGTAATTTATCTGAAAGTACGACAACCAGTTTGATGGTTCAAGAACTTGTTCGATTATTTGATAGAGGATTTTGATTGGTACATCCCAGTGATGTATTGAACAGGGTTGTCTTGATTAGACTCACGTAATCTCATATCATTTTCAAAGGGTGCATAGATTCTTAAACCTCAGAATTAAGAGGACTAGAATTCTTGCACAAATGTCACTTGAATTGTTATGGATGCAATTTGATTTATATCGAGTCAAATGATCTCCGCATATTAGGTGACACTTTTGTACATAGTCCTGAGATCATAATTCAGAGGAATCTGCATCCAGAAGATAACGTGGATTATAATGCACCCTTAATAGACTTATATCTTTTGTTTTGACCAAGTAAAACGCGACTGGTGGATTATTTTATAATCACGGTGGAGTAGCAAATAAGTTAAGGTGAGAATCAAGGAATTGATTAGAGGTTACTTAAAGTCAATTAACACAAAATTGATTTGATCAAAGAGTATTAGAAACTTAACATGTAGAATCATATTATGCATTATAATCAACTTTCCAAATAAGACCTCGTTATATTCGAGTGATTTTTTAGATAATTAAATTAGAGTGCAGTTGTGATTATTTATTAGATTTAATTCATGATTAAATAAATAAAGGAAATAATTATATAATTGTGATTAGGATTTCTGAGTATTTATTTGGATCAAATTTAATTATTTTTCATGGGTCCCTTGTTTAGTCCATATCCTTAAGTAGTCAGGCCCATACACTTAAAAAACCCAATTTGGCCCAAGCCTACCTTTTGTACTTGAATATAAAGGTGTAAGAAGGGGTTTTAATCATTATTATTTATCATTAGGGTTTAGGAGGGTGAGAGGAAATAATATTCACATTTTTACGAAGAGGCCTAAAGAGAGACCACTGAATCTCACTCATAAGGACGGGTTTTCATCTTAGATTGTGTCCACCGACCTACCTGACTTTGGGAAAGATCATACACTAGAAGATCCTAGTATACAAAATATTTAATAAAGGTTTTTCAAATGCCTTAGAGGGTAGAAAGGATTTTATCATGACCTATCTGTGTCTCCTCATACGAATCACAATGACATTCACAATGGTATGTATTCTTAAAAACCTCAGTTTAATCTTGGAACCTAGTTATGTTTTCAATGCACGAATAATCAAAGATCCATAAGGCTAAAAAATTAAGCGTTTAAATGTCAATTCTAACCTAGTTTTCCCAACAATTGGTATCGGAGCCCCGATTGAGATTGATCGTGTATTGCAAAGGTCCATATTGTCCACAAGTATCCCTAGTTTTGGCATTTTGTATGGATTCGTAATAACATGGTTTTGCTGAGATTCTATGTTTATATTCCTTCCATCATGGTCACATATGTTTATTGTGTGATTGGATCTTACGGTAGTTTATTCGTATTTATTTTGTATCCTAGTTTCGATATGGTTGTTACAATTAATTTTTCATAATTATTTAATTATAGTTGTATTTGTAGGAGTTGGAAGAGGGCTGTAATGTTGATTTACAGTTAGAATAATATATTTACATGGATTTGAGTGTTGGGCAAAATTTCGTGAGGTTTTGTGATGATCTTAAGGAGTTATGGCTGTTTTTCCATGGATTTACAAAGTTGGGACAAAATTGTTAGCACATGTCGATTAGAGTGATCCCAACTCAAGGACCGATTGATCCGTAAATCGGATCAATAGGATTTCCAACTTGGATTAATCCAATTCTACTAGAGGCTTGTGGTCGTTTTTGGTTGGTCATTTTTTAATCGGTTTCGTAGTGGTTCTTCCACATCTCCCTTCCAATAAGAGAGGATTATTCCAAAGTATTTTGACATGAAGAACTCTAAGATTTGGAGGATTTTTCTTCAAGAAGGATTCTTTTTCGTAAGGAAGTCTACTTCGTGTGGGTTGCCCTTTCTTCATGTCTTCTATATAAGGAAGGATTCTAGACCATGTGGAAATGGGATTTCAAGTTTTTTTATTTTATTTTTCTTGCAATTATTTAATTATTTTCTTTCATGTCTGTTTATTATTATGTTGTATAATTTGTCATGCTAATTGAATTAATTAGGAACAATAATTTTATGGGCAAGAAGAATTAATATTGAGGTCGACCTCATTCATTATTTTATTTTGGAAAATACATTTTACTTATTCTTTTTCTCATTGATTTAAAATTTGGGTCATTAATTTAATGGTATAAATTAAATTTTGATCTCCAAGTTTTAATTTAAATTTTTTTTTTGTTTTTAGAAAATTAAAATACCGAGATCGGGTAATTTAATTTGTACACGTAAATTGGATATTAACAAGGATTTAAATTCGGTCTTTTAGAATTGAATGAATTGTTTTTCAAAACCCTCATGTTTTAATATACTAAATGGAAGAGTGGTTTGAACATAGACTCTACGGTCTCCATATGTGTTTTATGAATCACATGTGATTAATTCCTTGAGTCAGTTAGGTTGGTCTCCCATGGGATGGAAATAATTAGGACATCAAGGATTCATTAAAACTTTAAGTGATAATTTTGAGAATTAAAACGTAGGTGATTTTGATACCCCCATGGGGAGTCCTTCATGAGTGGGTTCTATTCGAGGAATGAACCGGTGGTATATATGTAGAAGGAATTAATGATATCTTCTTCCACGGAGCCAGCCATTAATTTAGGGACCAAAAGTCATCGGCTATTCATTATGTTGGGCATAAGTGTCCTGAACTGTCCAGTAACATTGAAAGTTGAAAATATATATGGTTCAAGGTGATGTGATTTAAGGTCCCCATGAGAAATCTCATCTCATAATGGAACTAGGATGTTAGGGAGATTAATTTAAAAAAAATTAGCAGTTGAAGGATACCGCTTTAAAATTTAATCGAATTAATACTTGTGTTTTAAATTGGAGATTTATTTTTTCGTTTTCATGATTTAAGATCTCAAAAATGAATCCAAACTTTTCTTACTATTTTAGTCTTAAAGTGATAAATTGGAATACGTTTCAAGGAATGAAAATGTAATTGCGCATTGTTCTAACTTAAGGGGAAAATTAACTTATTTAACCCACAATTCCCATCAATATTTGGATTAACTTCTTAAGTCATCTCGTTTACCCTCGGATTGTTTAGTCATGAAATCACAGTAAAATACAGAGTAATTCTTTTCAATTAAGTGTTACATGTGTTCCATCCCCCCCCCCCCCCCCCCTAGGAAGCTCTACATGTGAATATTTTATTTTAAAGAATTGACCGATGTGAATTTATAGAGAGGTATGATTGGTTTATGACACTCAAGTGAGAATCATCTTCTTAGAATGATTTTACCATTAGTCAAGAAAGGATTCTTTGGATTAGACATGGTGAGGAAACCTCGTAGCATTTCCTAATCCAGGAGTGAGGATCATCAATAGCCAAAGATTGGTGTTATTTGTTTGAGAAGAGATTTAATTATCTCTTAAAATTTTGGTAGGAGGATAAAAATAAGTCTTAGGTAACACGATTTAGGTTAAGGTAGTTTCATATTTCTTGGTAGTAGTGGCATAGCCGAAAGGAATGTATTCAACCTAGTGGTAGTTATAGCAACATGTTCAGGTTTTCCTTACTTTACGAATGAAAAGGACATAGTAATGGTTTTTGTCTTAAAAGAAAATACATGATTTATGGTCCGATCTACGATAACCTGGTATGTAGAGTTGAGAACCACAAAAAAATACAACAACTCTTTGTAGAGGTTCCAGGAAATTGAGTAATTACTGTGACACCCCAACTAATTAAATACCGGGTAGCTAATCCTTTATTTAAATTAATACAAAATGTCAAGTTGGTTCAGTTTCATAGCATCACTGTCGAAAACATTTGATTAATTACTAACCACCTAATATTTAAAATAATGAAGTGTCAAGTTTTAAAGTTTTAATAAATTAACCAACAATAAAATAATCTAAATCATCAACCAACCACCACATAAATAATCTCATGAGAAAATCAACAGAATGAATAACTGATGTCTGGAGTAAACACTCCAATTATAATAGCAATGTAAACAAACCCAATACAAATATCTGAATGAAATTAATAAATCCCAAGACTGAATTAAATGAAAGTCTAAAACCGTTGTCACTAAATAGAATGGGCAACAGGCCATAACTGGAATAATGACTCCCAAAAGTAGCAAGGATAGATGTGGAGTCATCTAGTAACAAGATCCCGTAACTTTCACAGCAGCTACAACACGTCAATGGAATGGAACTCCTAAGCTTGGCGTCCCTGTGGCTGGACACCTAAAAATGTTTTACAAGAAAAACAGATTTGGAAGCAAACGGGTCAGAGCCCGATGTGAAAACAGTTTAAAAATATAGAAAGTGTTTAATTGCATTAAACAGTAAATATTATATACATGTTAGTTACGTGCTCTCACATGAGTTCCTCACCCCTCAACTAATGTGCATGCCTAATGTATACCCTTAACCCATCCTAGTTATGCACAAACTAACTAGTCTGTACCACTTCCTGACTTCACATTATAATATAGGGGTCTATTCGTATCATTATAATATATTCTGTGTATAACTCACCCTTACATTAATCAGATTACTAAATCAATTACGATATGGATTCTCACATTTTTAATCCCATTTAAATATATCGATTATTCGCATTCACAATTTAACAGTGAGTCAGTTACAAGTACAAGTATAACAATCTCAAGTTATGTATACAAATATGGCACCCCTAGGCTAAGATGCGGTGCACGTACACTCTGCTATCGAATCTCGGTACATCACTTACATAAGGACTACGCGTTTCGAATCACTCAGGAACCGTTTCAATAAACTAAATTACACATATTGGAGGTGAACATAGTTATCATACCCATGGATCACACACATACCTACGCTCCCATGATCAGCTGACTTATCAACTCACAAATAAGTCATTCACAACCCTATGTCCTGAAGGTACCAATCTAAATCCCCCTGTAGGCACACAAGGATCAGATGGTTCTTTTTCGAAAGCCAACCTCCCGTGATAGCAAGTATGGTAGGTATGTCATACACACAATAGTCCATATATTAAGCATTCACACAACTTAGGTAATTGTCACATTATTAAAGGTATATTTTCAGCCCTATATCATCAATATTATCCGTAAGCTATTATCATCCCAACTCATAAATAATAAGTTTTTTGCCGATAAATCTCACGTCGTATAGTTTTGAGTACTTAAACTTATCCCGAACAGGTTACTAAGTCTCCCACGTATCCCAAATATCAATTCTATACTTTGAGGTCCATATTTCTGTCTCTAATCCTAACTTATCACTCATACTAATTTAAGTCATGCTCTCGCAACCTATAATAGTAAATTACTCGTCGAACACTAGTAGGTTCCACACTACGTTCCAAACCAATTCTAATATGTTTCGGGCTTCAATTACTTCCCTACTAGTCTTCTTAAAGTCCTAATGTATTCGCATAGTCCCCACCTACAACTTTCAATGGACGTAATCACTTAAATCCAAAAAGAGAAAAATATCACAGCTTCTGGGGAGGTCGATCGATCGACCAAGGATGTTGATTGATCGAGCCAAGTCGATCGGTCGACTATGAATGTCGATCGATCGATCGAGCAGGTGCAGGTCTCGATTTTCTTAGTTTTTAGCCCTAGTTCTGTCCCAAATTTCCATTACACGATGCCAAATTCTAAAGTAAACATGTTGGGTCATTTAACAACTTAATACATGATTCTTAACGTTCCAGAATTCTTAAATCATCAATAATCACACTTTTCTTGGATCAAATCATTCTATTATCACGAAACCCTATTTTTTCCATTTTCTTCAAGAATCATCATACAAATTCTAATCAATTCGTAATTAACTATGGATGGGTTGTGATTTCGTTAATGTGATGTTTTCAGAATGGAAACTACATATAAATCCTACCCAAAATTAAGGTTTCATTTCCAAATTTCATGAGTTATCAAATCCTAAACAATCATGGATAAATTATTTGCGGAATCTTACTGAATTAAATCACTTGCCTAGAAAATTTGATGTTCTGATCCTTTGAAGCATATGGTACGAAAGGTATCCCCTCTTTCCGATCTAACCGGTGGTGGTGGTGTAATGGCCTCCAAGGGTGGCTTTCTCCTTTGGGAACTTCCTTCTCTATTCTCTAACTGCCGTTGGTATTTTTGATTGTGAAAACCCTCGGAGTCCTAAGAGTTGGTTGATAAACTAAGTCTAAATTTCATGGGTTAATATTCCTTAAAAATCGAAATGACTAAAATACCCTCCCGGGTTGCCGGTTAGGCCTAAAAATGCCCCGGGACCCAAACTAAATCCTCGACTAGTATTTTCTGACTATTTCGACCCTTCTAGACACGATGGCGCACTCAAAATGGCCATACAGATGATATAATTATAATTTACTTTTAAGCCCATTAAATTGGTTCCTGACATGACTGACATGAGCGTCCCAACTTAATTTCCAAAATTGTCGTATTTATAACTCGCGATAATACTAATAAATTCAATAATCATATATTACCATATTCACTCAGTAGTATTCAAAATTATTATCATAATCAAATACTAACTCTCGTCTTGCTAGTATTTAAATTCGGATTAATTTCTAAATAATTATCCCATTTAATTTAATTAATCACATTAAATAAAATCAATAAAATTATGGGGTATTATAATTACTTCAAAGATGGATGTTCCTAGTTATGGGATATTAGAATAAGGAAGCAATATTAGTGGTGTAATATTCTTAGGAATTTTGGTGTAGACATAAATCTAGTATAGGTAAATTATTTAATGTACCTGGGTTTTAAATAAGTTAGTTTTAGTTTTCTAAATTACTTTTGAACATATATTCGATTGATTTTGTAAAATTATTTTATCAAAATTGGAATATCTTTTATCTGTTCCGCTACATTGGGAAAATTGTTCATACGTTATAATTTTTGTCTCAACAATACTGCTAAATATCGAGTTGATTAATTTAATGGGAAAGATCATTAAAGAGAAAGTTACCTTTATTAACCAAACAAAATTTTGGCACTTACGATTCTAGTAGGAATTTGAAGGTTGTTTTAAAATGTATAATTGAGTTCATTAGAAATGGATGCACTTCTAGTATTTAATTCTATGTAAAAGGTAAAATGACCAAGGGGACTTTAGGGCCAAAAGCTAAATAGCCAAATATGTGTTGGAAATGGTTCATTTCAATTAGTTTGGTTCGATAACTATACGGTCAAGAGGTGGCTTTGAGTGCTTCATCGATTTAATTGATTTCTAATCAAATGTATCGATGTGTTCACCTTATGCACCACAAGTCTGAAGCCGTTGATTTGTTAAAAGTGTATAAGACTAAGATGGAGCATGGGTGAGGTAAACTAATCCAAGTTTTTTTATCTAGTCGCAGGGGTGTTTGCCTCTTGGGATAATTATGGGATCATTTATCGGATGTGTCAGATTGTATCCCAATTATCTAGACCAGGTGTTCCATTTCAGAATGGTATAGAGAAAATGAAGTAATAATATTCTTTTGGGTATGATAAGATCCATAGTAGGTTATTCAGGACTGGACGTTTTAATTGGGATTATTGTGTAAGAGAATGGCATATACATTTTAATTTAGTTTCTTATTAATCGATATTTTCAACTCCCATTGAACATTGGAGTGGGTGCAAGCTCATTCTAAGGCATGTTCGGATTTGGAGGTGCTTGACACTCGTGCCGTGGAAGAATCCAAGGAAGTTAAAATTTAGGAAAAAGGTATGCCTTTGCATTGCTTATCCTAAAGGTAACAAATATAGTTTACATAATACTATTAAGTACAAGAAAGACATTGATTGGATCAATGACCGATTCTTGTAATAGGCTCATGCAATAAATAACGTGACCAATTGTAAGTTGCACTTACAAGATATAGTGGAACGTCGCCTTACCAATGTTGCTACACCACCCGTACATGATGAAATATAACCTGATATTCACTTATACTAGATAGAAAGTGGGTCACATATTAGTGGGAGCATCAGGAGTCATCCTAAATGGTTTGTGTTTTGGGTGATCATTTCGATAAGATCCCACATAAACACGAATTCGATCCCCAGGAACTATAATGAGGCATTCCAATAAAAGGAGTTTTTCTTTGACTTATGACTATAGATGCCAAAATGGATTCCATGTATTCGAATCATGTTTTGGGACTTGTAAACTTGTTGATGGGGTAAAACCCACCGGGCACAAGTGAACTTAAAGAAAGTTAAAAGAAAGATAGGAAAGTGCAAACCTTCAACGCAAGGTTTGCAAAAAGGTTTACTCCGAATGAGAGGGATTGACTATGAGAAAACCTTCTCGCGATAGCCATGCTAAAATTTATCAGGATTATTTTAACGTCATGACTATGTTCTTGAATAATAATCTTGATAAGTATATAGTAAGAAGTCAAGAAAGAAAAGTGACATAATCTCATGAAATTCAATATGGATTTAAGATAACATCAAGGTCTTGGATCATTCATTTTAATCAAGTAATCAAGTTTTGATTTTTATCTAAGTCTGAAAAATAGTTGCTAGTATGTGAAGCATGATGAAAACGTGGTGGTATTTCTAAGTACAATTTGTGGATAGTATTTTTTTAATCGAGAATGGGGGGACTATTGTCTTACATAGGAGCGTGGTTGTCCAGATATTCAATATAAAGTGCTTAGAACAAGCCAAACACATCATTATGATCAATCTTTAGGTAGATCTGTTACAAATGATGTTGGGATTATCCTAAGTCAATTATATCAGTGTTGTATACCCAAGATTAGCATCTGGATTCCATGAAAATAGTTTATTTTCAATATTGGAATTGGTCTATTTGGGAATAAATGTCCTAGGATACTTGATTATATGGAAGGAATGAGGAATATACCCAATGCTTCGGTCGTAGGTAGCCTCATGAATGCTATATATTATGTGCAAAGACAAAAATTATTATACTTTCGATATGGTGAAGATATTTCAGTTTAATAGTCTTGCATCTTCTAGGCACAAAGAGTAGGTTTTCAGTCAAATAAGGATTCAAATTTTTCTGCTTCAAAATATATGTTTACATAAGGAGGTTGAGCTATGAGTTGAAGGAGTGGGAAGAAATCTTAGATTGCTAATTCCAACAGGGAAGCCAAAGTTATTGTTGCTTTGAAGAAAACCTGGGTGATGTCCCTTCAAGTGAAATTATCTATTACACTATCAATGTTCATGGCGGTATGATTACAAGTTTGAGAGAACTTGTAACCCATAAGAGGGTTAAGGACATTTAGCATAGGTTTCACCTATTTCGAGAAACCGAATAAAAAGGTGATAAGTTTATCACACGGTTGTATAGGATAACTCTAGGTTAGTCATTCTATCGATAAACAACAAACTACCATGTAGATATGTTGGGAGTTTGATACATAGATTTTAGACTAAGTAGGATATTATTAGGGTTTTATTCTTAAAATCATGTATGACGGTTACTTTTGAAGTAAATGTGTGTCATTTCATACTAAATTAATAATCATGGTCATGAGAATTACTTATATTTGGTTTAAATACATTATTGACATATCGATCAACAGAGTTGAGTAAGAATTTTGACAAGTTGGGTTTGGGTTAATAACTAGGAGATCAAGATTTAGGTTATAACACTATTTAAAATGTTCACAACCTAGATAGGGAGTTGACATCCTATTAGAACGATATTGATGTAATCTTAGTAGTTTCTTTCAAAATACGAGAATCGGTTTGATGATTCGAGGACTTGTTCGATAGTTCGACAAAAGATTGTGATCGGTACACCTAGTAATGTATTGAACGAGTCCATTCATGAGATTTGAGTCTAAGGGTTGTCTCAATTAGACTTATAAAAACTCACTCCATTTTCAAAGGGTGCATAGATTCTTAATCCTAAGAAGATTATGAGGATTGGAATACTTGCATAAATGTCACTTTAATTGCTATGGGTGCGATATGATTTATGTCGGATGAAATGATCTCTGCATATTGGGTGACACTTGTGTAAATTTTTATGAGATCATAATTTGGAGGATTCCACAACCAAAGGATACCGTGGATTATAACACTCCTTGATAGACTTATATCTTTTGTTTCGACCAAGTAAAATGCGAGTAGTGGATTATTTTATAATAATGGTGGAGTAGCAAATACGTTAAGTCGAGAATAAAGGAATTCATTAAAGGTTGGTTAAAGTTGATTAAAATAAAATTGACTTGACCAAAGAGTATAAAAAATTTAACGTGGATAATAATATTGTGTACTATGATCAACTTTGAAAATAAGACCTCATTATATCCGAGTGATTTTGGAGATAATTAAATTGGAATGTACTATTGATTTTTTAGTGGAATTAATTCACGATTATAGAGGAAACAAACTGATGAATCACACTATGAAATTATGGGAAAATGTTATAGAACAAGGAATAAAAAATGAGTTAACTATTTCGGACAATCAATTTAGATTTATGCCAGGGCGATCCACCAAAGAAGCTATTTACTTATTAAGATACTTAATGGAGAAATGCAGAAGTAAGAATAAAAGTTTGCATATGGTCTTTATAGACTTAGAAAAGGCATATGATAGAGTACCTAGGGATATAATATGGTGGACTTTAAGTAGAAAAAGAATCCTTATGAGTTATATTAAAGTTATTGAAGATATGTATGATAACATGAAGACTATAGTAGGAACTATTTGTTGAGAAACTAATGATTTTATGATTAAAGTGGGCCTACATCTAGGATCGACTTTAAGTCCTTACTTATTTGCCGTTGTATTGGATGATATTACTAAGGACATATAAGAAAATGTCCCATGGTGTATGTTGTTTAGGTATGATATAGTTTTGGTAGACATTTAAAAGGAGGCCTTAGTGATGAGAGTAAATACTTGGAGAAATTCCTAGAATCTAAGGGACTAAAACTCAGTAGAAATAAAAGTGAATTTATGGAATGTAAATTTAATAATGAGACGTATGATAGCATAATGTTAGAGATTGAAGAAAAAGTAATAAAAAAACTAACAAATATCGTTATTTAGTTTTAGTGATTTGATGTAATGGGGATATTGATAAGGATTTTACGAGTAAAATATCAAATGGTTGGAGGAAATGAAAACAAGCAAGCGGGGTGGTATGCAATAAAAGATACCTAATAAATTTAAAGGAAAATCTTATGGAACAGTCGTTATGCCAGCGACCCTCTATGGAGCGGAATGTTAGGCTTTAAAGAAAAAACATGAACAAAGTCTTCATGTTATGGGAGAGAAAAGTTTGGAGTAGCTACCATTACCATAAATTAAGAGAAAGTATACTTAGATCGTACGAACATATTCTGCGTAAACCAGTAGTTGCACTAATAACAAGATAAATATAATTGAAAATTGAGGGTAAAAGGGGATGGGGCTGCCTTAAGCTATCATGGGACGAAATTATTAGGCGAAAGCTTAAGGATTTAAATGTGAATGAAAATATTGCTTATAAGAGAGTGGAATAGAAAAGGAGAATCCATGTGGCCGATCCCATATGGTGGGATTAAGGCATGGATGATGATGATAATGATGATAATTCACAATTATATAAAAAAGAAATAATTATGGTAATTGTAATTGGTATTTGTAAGCATTTACTTGGATCTAATTTAATTATTTTTCCTTGGTCCTTATTGTAATCCATATACCCAAGTAATTAGGCCCATACTCTCAAGAAACCCAATTTTGCCCAAGTTCGCATTTTGTACTTGTATATAAAAGTGAGGTAAGGGATTTAAATCATTATTATTGATAATTAGGGTTTTAGAGGGTGACAGAAAACACTATTCACATTTTCGTGAAGAGTCCTAGATACAAACCACCATATCTCACTCATAAGGAACGTTTTTCATCTAAAAAATGTCCACCCACCTACCCGACTTTAAGGAGGATAATATACTAGAATATCCTAGCATACAAAAGGTTTAATCAAGTTTTTTTGAACACCTTGGAGGTCAAAAAGGATTTCATCATCATCTACCTTTGTCTCCTCATACGAATCACAAAAAGATTCAGAATGGTATGGATTCTTGAAACTCTAGGTTTAATCTTTCAACCTAGTGATTGTTTTTTCTTTTCAATGCATGATTCATCAAAGATCCATAGACCTGAATTTTTTCGTTTAAATGTCAATCCCAAGTTGTTTTTACCCACAAAAACTAGGTTTTCCATTAACACCAGAAATTAGAGACTACAAAAAATGGGAAAAAAATAACATTAATTTCTTTTGAGCTAATAGTAACGAGGAAAGGTGTAAGTTATAAAACTACAGAAGGTGTTACACAAATAATAGATATATTTTCCTTTGAACTCCAAATAAGATTTATCTTAAACCAGTCCCAGATTCAATGGTTCGTGATGTTGGATGTTCAGGATTGCTTCCTGAGCCTTATCTTTCATTTTTTTTGGCTTTGATGAGGATGTTATCTGACGAAAGAACTTCCAAACCCAAGTCCTCTAGATCATTTTGGCCATTCAGACAAACCCTTTCAAACTCTCTCCACCCCCCAAACTTTACTGGAAGTAGTTATAAGTTCATTACGAGTTTTAGATCGACTCTCATAGTATTCTAATTCAGTAGAAAGTTGGCTTACCCTATTATTAAAATAAGGATAGGTTTTGAGAAAAGAGTAAATCTGGTCTTTGGGAATACTAGGAAAATTTTCAAGATGGTCTAAGACTATGCATGGCAAGGACAAATTATTTTGAGCTTGTCATTTCAACAAAACAAATTGAGGAAGGTGAGAAAAGGCACGTAATATTTCAAAGCTTTGCCAACATGAATGGAAGAAGGATACCTCATAAAAGGGCGACTAGTACCCAACCCATCTTGAATATATAACTCTAAATCACGGATTGGATACCTAATTAAATTATGTGGATAGACTATCAAGTCGAAGAGGGGATCATTAGACAAGATTTACTTAGTCACCAAAGGTTTAAGGCAATTAAGTCAATGTTATCATCATAAAGGACGAAATACATGTACGTACCATTAAAATAAAATGGTATGAGCTTTGGACGGAAGTATGGGATAAATTGGCGGTGATAAACATAGGATCCATATAGGTGAAATAATGCTAAGCCGACGAAAGATTTAAGTATTCACTTGCATCAACTCAAAAAAAAGTGGGATTTAATTGGCATTGTCCAAGCATAATCTCCCCAAGGATAATGAGTGAATGAGGGATAGGAACTTGTGATAAATACTCAAAGGTGAAAATTATAGTGAATGAGGATATGATTGACGCTCAGTTCATTAAGAGAAGAAGATGGTAAAAACCCACTATGGACCAAGGTAGGATAATGGTTATTGTTGAGAGGCTTCTTTGGTTTGGGTTTAGCTTCTTCAGCCTTAACCATGTGTTCATCACTGGACTTAACACCTTTGAATCCATACATGACCTTTACATCATCAACTTGAGGCTCAATAATCGTAGCAAAAGAAATAAATTCCTCAAAAGAAGAAGATATGGGAGGATTTGATGAGACCAACAATCAAAGAGCCTAAATTGATACGGGCCATCATAATCTGTCGAGGGATCAATTGGACCTTAAATATTGGTCAAACGTTAAAAAGCCATCCAAAATGGGCACAGAGAAAGAGCAATGGGGTCTCGAATATGATCACGTTTAGTAGGACTAGTTGTATACCGAGTTCCCCAGCCATCGGTATTGGTTTGTTTTTCATCACATGATTGTGTCAAAATGGCAACAACAATTACCAAAGGATCTAAAGTATCATTTATAGGATTTGAAGTTGAGCCAAGTTCAAAATTTATCGCGGGAATGTCATGATCGTTCTTATTAGATGCCATTGTTGGCACAAAGAAGATAAAAGAAAATGAGGCAAGAAGCTCAGTTGAAATACTAAAATATTGATGAGTTGTGATAGAGATATTTATGAAGCATTAACCACATAGTAATGATGAATAAAGCATGGGACGATGACGTATAAAGCTTAACAGTTCACTAATTATTTTTTCTCAAAAATCAATACGTTTACACCACATATTTACCAGCTAGTAAAATATAGCGACATGAAACTCTAAGACGACAATTATAATTGAGAACTTGGTAAAATAGTTTAACGTAAATGGCTAAATAATAATTTGACACCTGTCAAGGCCTTGAACATGAATACTTAAATAGCGATTATATGGGCGAGAGTGCACTTAGGCGGGACTATTCCATTAACTGTATCAAAAATTTATCCTTACAAATCTCCCCCTTTAGCTATCCCGGGACAAAACATAAAAAATAAAAATAAAAATGCAGAATTTTTTAACCTAGGCTGTCAAGATGATCCTAATGCACATCCCCGAAACCCAAAAAAAGGACAGACTCGATTGACAACGAAGTTGCTACTTGAAGTTCTTTGTAGGTGAGAATCTAGCATATAAATAAATTTCCTATACACATGAAACAACAAATACATCAAACACATGGGGGAATTAAGGTATAATCAAATTACGCCTCTCCTTAAACATGTTTTCCCCCTTTTTTCCCAGAAACGACAAAGGGATAGAACAAAACTTACAATGTTAGTGAACATAAAATAAAACTCAATATAGATAACATGAGTAACTAACATGAGTAGATCAACATCCGTAGCATAATAGATAATGTAAATCATCCACAACAACGTTACACAATAAGATTAAGCAAAAGATGATTAACATTAATCTAAAAGCAATATCCATAATGAGCCAAACAATATCCAAATCTAAATGCTGGAAAAGTAAATAATAATCTAATATCCTGTACAAATGAGAGTAAAAAATAAAAAAAGAATAAATTGCTCTCTCACAAGTACATAAAATAAAATAACTGCCTAATATAGGTCACCATGACATAATCTAGAGTATCGTCACCATGAGAAGATTCGATGCCCGAAGAACATGCACCACACCGCATCTCAGCATAGTGGAGCTCCTCAAAGTTCTGTATCAAGAGAGAGTATATACATACCTGAGCCTCGTCTTAACGAGTCTATTATTTCTCGATGAGATGCCTATCTTTATGCATAGAGGCAAAGAACTCCTACATCATAGCTCATTATTGATGGTTCTCCTCTTGAATTTCCTCAACTTGTAAACGCATCAACCTAAGATCCTCCAACTCAGAAGGTAGATAACGATGAGAGGTAGAGGGTCTGGACTGAGATGGAGTGGATAAGGCGGTAGACTGGGATGGATATAAGTGAGATGGAGTGGGCTTAAGGGTATCTTTAGGAAGATGATCGTGGGAATGACCTATGGATGAACTATCAATGGCTTGATAGCGGGTCATAAGAATATCAAAAGGTAGAAGAGGGAAACTAACATACAAACAGTGATGGGTGACTAGAACCATAAAAGGTAATGCCTGTCGAACAGGGTTAGAGGGTGAATTACGAACGACTCTAAGAACTCCATAAATGTGATCGAGAAGATCAATAATTTTTTTAATGCTGATAGCATACATCAGACTCACATGATACGGTGAAATCTAAGTATGGTTTGCACGTGGAAGGAGGCACACACAAATGATCCAATTAAGGATCATAAAATTGAACTTAAAATTTTTATGATATAAAATAGCAAAACCATGTTGTAACACTGAAACACAGTATCTAGATAATATCATAGACAAGCCTTGCATCTTTGGGCCAAGGGAAGGTAGGGTTGGACATTCGGGGTTAACCGAATAGATGGGTAATGGAGTCGGCGGTGATGATAACTTCCTTACCACATACCTTGGATACTAGACCTCTCTCAGACACAAGCATGGAAAAGAAGAACTCTCATATAAGTTTGGGATAGATAGGATCATGAAGGTAAAAAGTGGGATCCCAACCATAAGTGATAAACCATGTGAAAATAATGGTTTCGGAAAGAGAAACTAGGTTGATAATCTTTTCTCTAACGATTGACCTAGTAAGGAACGATGAAGGTTGTGAATGGAAACGTCTTCATTCGAAGACCGTTCCTCATCGATGGAGCCGCACGCTTAGGATGTCTACTTCTACCCATAAGGAAGATGAAATAGATGACTACAATCTACCCAAACTATACCAACTGATTGCCACAAAACCAAAAATCAACAACATCACAAATCCAATTTTCTATCAGAGTAACACAAATATGGATATATAAAACTAATCATAAAAATTAAATGAAATTTCACGTTTTTTGACAGAAAATATTAAGTTAAAAATAATGTCAAAAATTCATGAGACGTCCTTTAACCGACGTAAACATAAACTTTTTATGAAAAAAAATTGTATGAAAAAATATGTATAATATAGACATAGCCCAGCCCCCCCCCCCCCCCCCAAAAAAAAATGTGGAGTTTATATGAAATGGGTTAATCATGAGAACTAGACAACACAAAAGTGTTGCATGTTAAGAGAAAATACCCAAAACATATATACTCAAACCAACATACAAAAATATACAAGAGAGGGGATGAAAAAGGAATACTTTAAAATGAAGTTTGAGAATTCCAACACACAACTCTAGGAGAGATGAAAATGGCTTTAGGAGATGAGGTTTTATATGGGTGAAGGGGGAGATGATGGTGTTGAGAATATGGAGAGTGTGGGGGATATGGAGTGAAGAGGTGGGAGATATTAGGGGAGAGAAAATGTCCTTAACTTAGAGAGAGATAGGGAAATTAGAAAATGAAACGGCCAAAAACTAACCCAATTGACCTGTTATAATCCCGATCGTTCGAACGACGTTGTTATAATTATATATGGACTAACAATCGAATGAGACTGTAAGCCAGGTTTGGGGGGAGGATCGTTCGAATATTGTTCAAACGAGAAATCGAACGACATTGAAAACCCTACAAAACAAATAAAAAGAAATAAATTGAAACAATAAAGAGTATAAAGGACCAACAAGGACGAAAATCCAGAAAATTTGGATTTTTAATTACCCTAGGTAGTGTTGAAAATAATTGGATCGTGGAAACAAAATGAACGGGTGTGAACAATGTAAGTGAGAGCACTGCCTAAGATCATGCATAAGTGCAAGATGCCAAACAATATATATTCTCAATATACACTCAAATCAACCTTATGACAAATAAGGAGAATTCAATTGGATACTAGCCACATAAACAAAATGCCTAGAAGTTCAATGATTCTCTCGCCAATAGTGTCACCTTAAAAAGAAATATTACGACTTATTGTGCAAACCCATTGATCTTTAACTAATGTCTTCCACACACACACACACACACACACACACACACACACACATATATATATATATATATATACACACACACACACACATATATATATATTTGGATTTTACATAATATCTTGCACACTACACATTGGCCTTGGCAATTTTTCATTTTTTGTGTCATATATTATTTTAGGATCTTTTTCTCTTTACAAATGGTGGCTATTCATGCAGAAACAACTTGTCTTTAACAACCCAATTTCATTACTCAAAATATATTAACTATACTAGATAAATGTTTTCCTATATTTCTCAATCCGGGCAATGGTTCTTACATGCACAATTATTATGTCTATTGGTTATAAGAGTAGGTGACAAAATTGATAAGACCGCACCTTACTTCACCTAGCATATGTAAAGCGACATTAACATCCTCAAGATTTTGTAAAGTGTTTGCATGAGAGGTAATGATATGAGGCAATCATAGAAGAATATATCATAAATAAGCATCGAAGTGTCGTAGTAACACATAAAGAGCACAAGTGAGACGAAATTCAAATTAGTTACTCATAAAAAGCCACATGAACATGGAATGATATACTGATACAAAAATCTCAATCCCCAACCCCAAAAGGAAAAAGTACAAACTTGACAGACACATACTCTGAGTATCTTTGATCTTATGTAAACTTTGCCCCTTCTTTGCAAGTTTACACACTTAAACCCACCTTCAAATGAAACTTGAATATATAACAATGTAAACTGCATAATGATACCCCCCCCCATCTAATAAAATTCACCTAAGTTAGGGCCTCTCCCCTAAGGCAAAAAATTCCCTGAAGTAAAGGTGCATAATAAAATCATTTCACCCCAATATAATTAAATCTCCACAAATTAAACAGGGGTAAGAATATAGGAATAACAAGTATACTATGCAATGATGTGTAGTGAAACAAGCAACGATAAACGACACAGAAACAAACGCACATATAATCCAAATAATGATTAATTAATACCAAATTCCAGGCAAAAATGATAACAACTTACATGAAAAATGAATCAAGAGATACAAATCTAAACAAACAACAAGAGATATCAATATGATCATATATCATACCAATTTGATTAAAAGATAAAGCAAATGGCAAATATGGATTAACTGCAAGGGTAACGACTCAAAATAAAACGATATCATATATATAAATATGAAAAAGATACCGATGACACATATGTAAAATATATATAGGTATAAACACCACAAACAAGACGTGAAACACAATAATCTTTCCACACTGGCAATGTCTCGATGTCTCCAAATAATAGTAAATGAAGTGAAGGGGCGTGAAATAGAAAAAAAAAGAATTATCATCCAATCATTCATAAATATATTAGGAGTTCTATTTGACTTCATCAACTTTATCAAACAAAGATTCAGCCTCATAATGACATAAATTAAACTCATAATGGAAAAACAAGCACATTGCACACTAGCCTAGAAAATATTGATGATTCTCAAATCAATATCATCAAACATGAAAAAACTAGGATTCATCGCGCAATCACATTGATCTTCAACTTATATCACCCTCAAAACTATAGATATAGCATTTTTCACTCTTATTTTGAAGCTACCTATTTCATTAAAGAATCAATAAGATAAAACTTTTAATTGAGAATATTTTTTTTCATTTTACCTTTTAATTTTTTAGTCTTTTTCCAATGGTGGCCCTTCATGCAAGGAAGATTTCTCCATTCGTAGAAATTTTTCATGTACACTCATATTTTTTTAATAGAATAAAAAAAACTCAGGGGCAATGATTCTTACATGCACAAATTCCCTAATCAAATATATATGTATATGACAAGATTATTAGGAGAACATCTCACTTAGTTCATGTAACAGTTAAAATCCAAAAGAACTCGTGCATGTGTGTGAGAATGCAAATGCAAAATAAATTAACTAACTAAGTCATTTTCAAACTACTCCATCCAAGCATGATTTAGAACAATCTAGGCTTTAAAAATCATAATCAAATGTCCTAGCCATATGGAACCACGGAATGAAGTGGAGTCAAGCACACCGATATGTCATAAAAAATGTGTAAAACTAAATTAGAACTAACAAAAACATATATCATGATGTACAAATGCTAGTGTATGAAAATATGCATACATAATCAACCATAAGATATAGCATGAGAAGAATCATGCGCAAGCATTCGAGAATTAACGAGACCAACATTTAATGTATTTAAAACTTATTTCTTAACTCCAATAGATGAATACTTAACGCATTGGGTTTTAGGAACCATACTGACAATGGATATAGACTTCCTAGGACCTCTTATAAGATCATAACAAAACATCCTAAGGTGACCTTTCCTACCACAATGTGAACATATGTAAATAAAATAAAGTCAACGTTTAGATTGACCATTTCTAACGTCATGGGCAATAGTTGACACTCTAAAACAAATTTTGGTCTTGGATTTAGAAGCCAATACCATCACCACTTCAGTCTCTTAATTCATCTTTTAACCTTGACATTTTAGACTCGAGCAAGGAATTAGACTTGTCAAATGAAAGGGACTCTTTCTTCAAAATCATCTGATCCATAGTCATTGGGGGATAGAGGAGGAATCATACAAATTTCTTCTTCAAAGTCTAAATTCTAAGCCAAGTAAATTTCTTGTTGTAGAAATTGGTGATCTTTCGAGTACCTATAGGCTTACCTGTTGGCTTGTTCCTCGACTATAAGCAACTTAAAAGTAAATTTTGTTACGTCATGAATCACCTTATAATGTTTTTTATAACTTTCATCACTTTTAGTTTGACTAAAATTCTCCTGGGTGATGCCATCGGTGTTCAGATAAATTGTATCCCAGATGTTCATGTTTGCATGACAAAAATTCAGTGTTGCAAATGTTATAAAGAAGTTACGAAATTAGAATAACTATATATAATAATCTAAAGTTCTGCATATGAGTATTAAACCCTGGCGCTCACTCTCATACAAACATGTCACATCCCAAATTTCCACACGCATAAGTGGTAACTAAAATAGCCATGATAATTGTACATAATACAAAACAAATTATTGCTACTGGAATCAAACTTTATTCAAATTGTGGTGCCTGAAGCACCTTATTTATTATAACCACATGTTTTTTTCAACATAGAAAAAAAGGAAATTACATATTATAGCTACATCAAATGATAAGTAGTATATATATATTCTATGCATTTTTTCCTGCTTTGTTAACAACTTCCCAAATATACGTACCTGATAGGAACTTTTATGACGGTGCTAAAATGTACACAGGGTTGGGGGTATTTCGCCTTTCTCAAGCTCGGGATCCAATTGGAAGGGAAAAGAATAAAGCAAAACTTTATAAAATAGATAACACTAAGTCTATAATAATTTATCAAAAATAACTTTTGAGTATAAGCATAATCAATTGAATATATTTATAGATAATGTGTAAAGGCGGTGAATCTTGAAGTAATAATAACCTGAACGAAGAAATGTAAATAAAGCAGTATGGTGATATAACTAAAGTAGAAACATCATGTTATAAGGGGTAAAGTTGTAGATAATTCTAAAATAAGATAAACCCTAATTATCTCACTATAGAGGCTTAGGGTTAATAGCAATACAAGATAAAAAAAATCATCAAATATAAAATTTGAGATAAAGTAACAATAATCGCTCGCAAACTCTTAAGAGAAACATCCATATGGTGAGAAAAACTAGGCACTCAATACCTATCCTATAGGCCAAATAAATCTGTCGTGGGTAGAACAGTCGTTTATTCCCTGATTATAGTGTATAATAAAAAAGTGTTAAATAAATCAGAATAAATTGAAATCATCGATCCAAAAATGACATAGGATTTTTAAAATCGAATCAAGTTTAACGTATTGTGAACTGCACAAATTAGTTCATAAATGAGGATAATATTTATCGGGATATCACAAAGTGATATGAACAATTGACGTAATCACTGTAATTGCATGAAATAATACCGAAATAGAAGTTACCTACTTGGAAAAGTTTTTTATTTTAAATTTATTCGTCCTATAAAAGAAAGGGATCGGGGTTGTCTGTAATAAAATAGAATAAGTAAGACCTTCTTTGTAAAAAAAATCGGTAATCTAAGGTAGCTATTATGTAAGGAAAATAACCTTAAGGTTTAGTTTAAAATTTTCAATTGGTTTTAATTAGCTAGGTTTATAAGCATATTTGGCATTGGGTGTAATAGACATTTTTGCCTTTTATGTACTCAGAAACCTATATGTGTCATTTGGGATCTAAGTTCCTAAGTTGAAAAAGTTTAGGGGTTTATGTGAAAAGTAACCTTTATATTTTTAATTTCATTTCTAAGGTTTCTACGAAAAGGGTTATTGGTTGACCAAACAGGGTGCTATCATTTACCAATTTGACCAGAAAAATAAAATAAATTTCTAAAAAAAATTCAAATATTTTGATTGGGCAAGAGCCCTCATACACACAGTCAACCTCTCCACGTGCTCTTGTTGAATCCACTCGCACGAATGTAACCCAGTTCATCCCCTACCTTCGTCTGTTTGACTTTAGGATTTGAAATCTTTGATTGAGGATTGTGGGTTGTGCAGTATACTATTTTATTTTATTCAAAAGCCAATTTTTCTAATTTTTCACGAGGATTCGGAAAATATAAGTTTCATGGATTGAGTTTTCCTATAAATGTGTAACCAAGTTCTGTAAAAAAGTTCAAAGTTCGACTTAAGATTCGTTGTTTTATGCTTAAATTCAAGCCACAACATGATGATGGTGATGTTTCTGGGTAACAACAGGATAAAATCGTTTTGGTTTCAGGTCTTAATTTATAGTTTACAAAGAGAACTTCATCTTTGAAAATATTTAAGACGTAAAATAAAAATGGTGATTTTTGGTAGCGAATTTGATTTATACATAGATTCACCAATGCACCTAGGCTCCTGAGAATCAGAGTTTAAATTTTCCCACCTTGAAATTGGTTCAAGGTCAAGAACACCGAATCCACCATTGAAGCTTAAGCTTCAATGGTGTTTTCTATTGTTCGACCTTATTCAATGCTAAATCAACATAAAATATAACATGTAAATTCTAAAAAAGACTCTAGGTTGGTGAAGGAACCTAACCAAATTAAAAGAACTAATTTTAACACATAAAATGATGAATACCAAATTTTCGTAAACTTGAGCTTTGATTTTGAGGAGTGAAAAAGTACATTTTTACAGTGGTAACTAGGGGATTTATAGGGGTGAAGGAAGTGAGGTGATTGGTGGATTAAGAGGTGTATTTCAGATGGTTTGTATGGGAGTTTTGGCGTAAGAGGTGATGGGTACCAATGGCTTACATGTAATTCCATGTGCCAGACGGCTTATATGGCTGCCTAAGTGGCTTCAAACTCGATAGGGGGCTTTGTGAGTTTGTTTAGAATTAAGTTTTTGCTCCCTATGTATTTTAGACTTGACTATCTAGTCTTTTTATGTACTTTTAAAAGTTTTAGGGACTAGAGTATAATTTTATGACCTTATAAGGGTAAGTCATGGTAATTGTAGTAATTTGAGGTGTTATAGGTTGTTTATGTAAAAAAAATTGGTGTTGTTGTTAGTGTATGAGGTTTAAACAAAGTTTTAAAACTTTCCAAGGAACATTTTTGGAATTTTGTAACCTAAGGGTCATCTAGGTAGTTTGTACTTTTCTTTTGTATGTAGTTGGGGACTTAACAAATCTTATTAGTTTTATTAGGTCACATACTGGTACAAAATATTTATAGGTTTATATCATTGGGTAGTCGCGTTTTCAAATGTGAGTGTGAATAGAAGTAACATAGTGCATTCGAACGTACGGGTTGCTAAATTTGTTGGGATCCCCTAAAGAAAGATAAGGGCAACAACAGTAACATCCAAGGCAACAGGGGGGGGCCTTTAACCCCATTTATGGCAATTTTCTTTAGATTCGGTGGCATGGGACATAGATCCTAAATTTTCTCAGGTGTAAGCGCATAGGGGTGGTAGAGATAGGGTCAGGGCTAGTATTAGGGGAGGGGGCAACAAGGTTAAAGACCCTAGTAGTCACATTAGTACCAATATTTCCCTTAGCAACTCCAAATGCCAAGGCCACAGTCAATAGAGGCTTTTCCAACACATCCATTTGCATAGTAATAGCCTAAGCTTCAGTACGACAGAGTATATCAGATTGCGCAACCCATATAGGGAGGATAGGTACATGTATAGGTAATGGAGGGTATGTTTTATGTTTATGGCTCCCTAGCTAGAGTTTTATTTGATACCAGTGCCAGATACTCTTTTGTATCACGGAGTTTTGTGGAGAGTTCTAATTTATTGCCTAAGTCGTGTGATAGGTCTTTATCTGTAGCTATCCCTTTGGTCATATCGACTATTATTTTGGAGATATGAGAGGATATTGGTATAGACATCTACCTATTGTGCTTCAGTAATACTCTGTTAGTTTTAGATATCCACTCATATGGCGTGATATTAGGTATGGACCGGTTGTACAGGAACTAGGCTTACATAAACTATGGGTGTCGACCAATTCTTTTCATGATACCGAGTCCGGATATATATATAGTCCATAGGGTGGTAACATGACTCACTTGTACTTTATAGATGAGGAGACTCGAGAGGATACAACCATTACTTTAGACTCAATACCGATTGTTCGAGATTTTAACGATGTATTTGAGGAGGTTATAGGGTTGCCTTTGGCTAGAGATATTCAGTTTTTGATTGACCTAGCTCTTGTCGCTAAGGTAGTTGTCAAGGCTCCTTATCGGATGGATCCATTGGGCATGAGAGAGTTATAGGAGCAGATAAATCAGTTTTTAGAGAAGGGATTCGTTTAGCATAACATGACTCATTGGGGAGCTCCAATTCTCTTTGCCAAAAAGAGAGGTGGTTAACTATGATTTGGTATTATCTATCATGAGATCAACAAGGTGACAATGAAGAACAAATACCATTTTTTCAAGGATTGATGATTAGCTTAATCAGCAGTAAGGTGCTTCTTTCTTCTCAAAGATAGGTTTGTGTTTAAGATATCATTAGTTGAGGGTATAGGAGGAAGACGTACCAAAGATTTCCTTATTGATTCATTATGGTTCGTATGAGTTCAGGGTAGTGCTATTTGGGATAAAAAATATGCCCCAATTGTGTTTATGGACTTAATGAACCGGGTGTTCTTACAATACTTGGATCAGTTTATCATAGTATTCATCGATAGCATTATAATTTTTCATGGGCCGAAAAGGAGAATTCCAAGCATCTAAGGATTTCATTTAAGATTTTGTGGGACCATAAGTTGTATGTTAAAATAACTAAATGCAAATTTTGGAAGCGTAAGGTGTAGTTTTGGAGCCATATAGTCTCAAAGACAAGACTATCAGTGGATATGAGGAAGGTGTCAATCGTGTTAGATTGGGGATAGCCCTCAACTCCTATGGAGGCTCATAAATTTTTGGGATTTTTCTTCTACCACAACAGGTTCATTCATGGTTTTTTTTAAAGATAACGAGACAGTTGATCTAGTTGTCTTAAAAAGGCATACATTTTATATGGACCTAATGGTGTCACCAGGCCTTTGACACTCTCAAGGAAAAGTTGACTTCAGCTCTAGTTTTGTCTTTACCTAGGATTGGGTTTGAGTATTTGGTATAAACATATGTTTCCTTACTGGTATTAGGTGGGGTGTTGATTCAAGAGGATTGACTAATTATTTATGTGCCTTGAACATTAAAGACTCACGAGGTTAACTATCTGGAACAAGACTTGGAGTTAGCGGTGGTAGTGTTCGAGCTACATGTTTAGATGCACAATTTGTGGGGTAATAAGTGCAGGCTCTTCAGTGAACACAAAAGTCTTTAATGTTTATTCACGCAGAAGGACTTTAACATAAGACCACTATAGTGGTTTAATGGATATAAGTTTAGGAAAATGTGATGGAAGATACTTTGAACTTACGACTTAATGGCAATTTGTCAACTCTTCAATTGATGGATCTGGGTTCCTGCGATTGGTGAGTGGATCGATGATTTCATGTGGATGCCCATAATGACTCCCAATATCATTATGTGGAAAGTCCATGCATAGTAAGATGACATGGCTTGCAAGGAAAAGTGGTTGAGATTTTGGCTAATGGTGTAGTGAGAAAGCGGTTATATACAAAATGGTCTAAACAAAAGCAAATTTTAATTTTTTTCAAATTAAGTGTTAAACTTAAACAAATTAACCAAAAGTAAAAAGTTGCACGAATTTTAAACAAGTTGTGATTATACAGATTAACCAATTTTATCTTAACCTAAACATGCATCTAAGTGAGTGCATGATACAATAAGTAAATCAACCACAATGCTCGATGTATGAGGAAAACTCAAATGGGAGAAATCTCGAATGGCCTAGCCACACAAATTCACTAAGATAAGAAATTACAGAATTCGACAATTGACTTACACAAAGACTCGACGCCCTCGCAAGCCTAGACGCATCTTGGATCTTCAAACTCTCCTCCACAACGACATGTAGGAGTTCAACCACGTAATTTCCACGATGTGTGAGTCCACACACGCCTCAGTATCCATCAAATGGTTCAACAATCGTCTACAGATTGGAACACATAACCCACCCTTTTTTCATCATAACACCACACCACGGAGTCCACCGTGTGTAAATAAAAAATATTGATTCTACTATAGGAAATGAGTTATCAACAGGATGGATAGAAACTACACGTGCTCACGAATTATATCTCAAATCATAATGAGATGAATCTTGGATTTAACATTATTTGGATGTAAACTAGCTTGGGTAAAACTAGAGAGCTTTGGGGGAGAGATTGGGAACCCAAAAGTAATGAAAACGTCTCTAATTCTATTTATAGGAGGTTTTCCAAAAACAACATAAAGATGAAAAGTCATTAGGAAAATCTTGGATTTTAACAAAAAATTGCAACCTCATTCAAACAACTTTGGACCTCATTAGAACGAAGTATATCATCTCAGTCAAACACGTATCGAACGATATTATAGGGAAGGAAAAATTTGGTTCATTCGAAGTTTATTCAAACCAATTCTAACGAGGTACCATATCTCGTTCGAACGACATACCCAAATTCATCCTATCGAACTCGCTTAAAAATATTTTTCTTCTAAAAAATATTAAAAGGGATAAAATAATTATTTTTTTTTTAAATTTATAAAATCCTAACACCCAAATATAAAATCTCCAAGGAATAAAATATTTACACATTTATACATCAGATATCCTCGGAATGTGAAGAATAAAACAAGCACGAAACACGACACGGTGATGTAGATCTTCTAACTTGGCGACTATATTTTCAAGATAGCACGTCATAGGCTTGAAAGGTTAACACACTCAAGTCCTAACCTATGACTCAAGGAGTTTTAACCAAACACAGAATAAATCCAAAATACATACAAATTGACTCTATTGAAAATTTGTCCTTATAAATCTCTCTATTTGAATATTCTGAGATAAAACCAAAAACTAAAAAGTCCTATGGGCCGTCAATAGGGGTGTAAGCGGTACGGTTTGGTCAGTAAATAGTAGATACCAATACCAAAACCAAACTCTAGATGGTAAAACCAAACCGTACCAGTTTACCAACTGGTACACCAAAATCAA
Organism: Sambucus nigra; assembly: GCA_949130495.1. Taxonomy (NCBI): domain Eukaryota; kingdom Viridiplantae; phylum Streptophyta; class Magnoliopsida; order Dipsacales; family Adoxaceae; genus Sambucus; species Sambucus nigra. The sequence continues at coordinate 282,361,809 of OX422216.1, read as the reverse complement.
TACCAAAACCAAATCGGCTGGTATTTCGGTTTTTTCGGTAATTTCGGTTTTTTTCTGGTTTCGGTAAATTCTGGTTTTTTCTGGTTTCTAGTTTCGGTTTTTTATGGTTTCGGTAAACAACATTAAAAGTCCCAAAAAACCAAAAACAAAACCAACTAACTTTTTTAAATATTAAAACCAAAACCAAAACCAACTTTTTTCTGGTTTTGGTAAATTCGGTACTGTAATTTTGGTAAATTCGGTACGATTTTTTCTGGTTTCGGTAAATTCGGTACAGTATGGTAATCTCGGTACGGTTTTTTCTGGTTTCAGTAAATTCGGTACGGTGATTTCGGTAAATCGGTTTTTTAAATATTAAAACCAAAACCAACCAACTTTTTTGCGGTAATTTCGGTTTCGGTAAGATCGGTTTCTGGTATTTAAATATATAAAACCAAAACCATTTTTTTTCGGACCAAAACAGTACGGTACGGTAAAAACCCGTACCGCTTCCACCCCTAGCCGTCAAGATCATCTTATAATCAATACCCAACCCCAAAAGGGAAAAGTGTAACTTAATCGACACATAATCTTGAGTAGCTTTGCACACTTATAAACTTTTTCGCATATTAAAAGCCTGCACACTTAAACACACCTTTAAATGTAAATGCAATATAACAATGTAAATTTGCATAAGAATAAAACTCCCCATATATCTAATGATCCCCACCTAGGTAATACGTCTTCCCTATTGATAATAATCTCCTCCTAAAACCAAAGTGAAAGATACCATTTTTCTCCTTTTTTGTTCAGGAATAGACGACGAAAGAATGCATAATAAACTATTTCTCCTCCCTAAACCGTATCTGCCCCCAAAAGTGAGAACATATGATATCAATTGGTAATATCAAGGAAAGACTAATATCATGTAATCATGTAAAGTGCAACAAACAAAACATGGCAACATAAGCACAAATAATTCAAATGATCATCAATCAAAATAAATATTAATGCAATAAATGGTACCAACTTTAATACACAATGAAGCATGAGATAGTAATGTAAACAAGCAACAAGATATACTAATATAATATTATAGCATGACAATTGGATTCAAATATAAAGATCATGGGAAACATGGATTAAATTCACACAGAAAGACTCAAAACAAACGATACCATGTATATAAATATGGAAAATAGACGAATGGCACGTAAACACACACACACACACACACACACACACACACACACACACACACACACACACACATATATATATATATATATATATATATATATATATGTTTAAACGATCACAAAATGATAAAAAAACACAGAAACGTTATACACTAGCATAGTATCGATGTGTCTAAACATATGGGATGGAGTGAAAGAACGTGAACTAGAAACAAATGAATAATGACCCCATCACTCAAATATATCTAAGGAGTTGTATTTGACTGCATTAACTTTATCCAGTAGAGATTTAGCCTCATAGTGATAGATAAAATGAACTCATGATGGACAAACGAGCACAACGTATGCTAGCCCAAAAAATATTGATAATTCTCAAATCAATATCATCAAACATGAAATAAATAGGACTCATTGTGCAAAGCTATTGATCTTCAATTTATAACACCCTCAAAATTATAGATATATCATTTTTTCACTCTCATATGTTGAAGATACTAATTTAATTTCAGAATTAATGAAATAAAATTTAGCCCTGGTAATATTTTCTTTTCCTTTACCTCTTAATTTTTTAGGCTCTTTCCAATGGTGGCCCTTCATGCAATGAAGATTTTTCCCTTCGTAGCGCTTTCTCGTGCACACTCATATTTTTCAAAAAATAGCAAACTCACGGGTAATGGTTCTTACTTGCACAAATCCCCAATTAAATATATATGTATAATGAAGAGATTGTTAGGAGAACATCTCACATAGCTCATGTAACATATGAAGTTAAAATTCAACAGAGCTCGTGTATGTGTGTGAGGAGGCATACATAAAGTAAATTCATTAAGCAAGTCATTTTCAAACTATTCCATCCAAGCATGATTAAGAACAATCTAAGCATTAAAAATCATAATCAAATATCTTAGCCACATGGAAATATGGAAAGAAGTGGATTTAAACAAACCGATATGTCACACAAAATGTGTAAAACTAAATTGCACATAAACCAAATTTTTTTTTGAGTTTTTAAACATTTTATGACACCAAGTGAAAAACAAACTCAAAATAATAATAAAAAAATCTTTTTGTATTTTTCAATAAGACTAAAGAAATTCAAAACTCAAAATACAAAAAGGATAAACACCGTACAACTAACAAACATATATATCATGAAGTACAATAGCTAGTGTATGAAAAATATGAAAATACAATTAACCATAAGATATAGCATGGTATGAATCATGTGCAAGTATGCGAGAATCAACCAATATAATATTCAATGCTTAGAAAACCGATTTCCTATTCCAAATAGATGTATACTTAATGCCTCGAATTTTGGGAACCATGGTGGCACGGGATATAGACTTCTTGGGACCTATTCTAAGATCAAAACAAAACATCCAAAGGTGACATTTCCTACTAAAATGCGAACATGTGCAAACGCCAGAAATTTTAGATGTGGGTTGACCTTGTATAACGTCCTTGGAAGTGGTTGACACTCTAAAACAAACATTGGTCATGGATTTAGCAATGAAAGAATTAAGATTATTGAATCCATTACTAACACTACTTGAGTCTATTAGATCAAATTTTAACTTAAAAATTCTAGGCTTAGGCAAAAATTTTGACTCTTCAATCTTTAGGGAATCCTTATTTAAAATTTTAATTATACCTCAAAGGTTATCTATCTCCCCCTCAACATAGTGAACGTATCTCTAAGAGTCTTCTCCCTCAATTTTTTAATAAATTTATCACTATCCTTAATGGCACGTTCTTTAACCATAGAAACAAACATCTTAGAATCCTCTAATTTATTACCTAAAACATGGATTCTATCATCACTCTCTTTCTTTGACACTTATAAAGTTTTAAAATCATGATTCATGTCCATGAGCTTATTAAGAAGGATATTTCTTTGAGTTTGAACAAATCGCAAAAAATCAACTTCATCTTTAAAACAGAAAAAATTATTTTTCAAGAAATTTAATTCTTTTTGTAAACTTAAAATTCAAAAGAGCTAATTTTTCAACTGGAATGTGAAGCTCATTAAAATCATCTCGAATATCAAAGTCGTTTTCGTTGTTAAATGCATCGGCTTACTTATCACATTGGTGGCCCATCGAAATAAATAAACAAGAGAGAGAGAGAGAGAGAGAGAGAGAGAGAGAGAGAGAGAGAGAGAGAGAGATACCACCCTAAGACAACACAAAATAGGGATCTTCATGATAACTTAGTGTTCCTGCTCTGATAACAGTTTGAGAAATCAGGAATATATAGAATGGTCTAAATAAAAGACAACTTTTTATTTTTTCAAATTAAATATTAAACTTAAATAATTGAACCCAAAGTAAAATGTTCCACCAATTTTAAACAAGTTTTGATTAAGTAGATTAACCAATTTTATCTGAACCTAAACATACATCTAGATGAGTGCAGGATAAAACAACTAAATCAACCACAGTACTCGGTGCACGAGAAAAATCCAAATAGGAAAAACCTTAGACATCCTAGCCACACAAATTCAAAATGATAAGGAAATACAGAATTCGAGACAGGGCTTACACAATGACTCAATGCCCTCACAAGCCTTGACGCATCTTCAATCTCCAACTTCTCCTCCATAATGATACGTAAGAGTCCACCCACACAATTGTCACGATGTGTGAATTCACACACGCCTAGGTATCCACAAAATAACTCAGTAACCGTCTAGGGATTAGAATATGAAATCCACCGGTTCTTCACCGCAACACCACACCACAGATTCCATTGTGTATAAATAGCAAGTATAGGGTCCACCGTATAAAATGAGTTCTCAACAAGATTGAGAGAAACTAAAGGTGCACACAAACTAGATCTCAAAGCATTATAAGATTAATCTTGGATGTAAAGCTATTTGGGTGTGTATTAGGGTTTGGGTAGAATCGAAGAGCTTTTGGGGAGAGTTTAGGAAATCAAAATCAATGAAACAATCTCTAAATAAAAATAATGCTCTACCCTCCTATTTATAGGAGATTTTCCAAAAATGAAATAAGGATGAAAAGTTTAACATAAAATTTCAACCTAATTCAAATGAAGTATAGCAACTCGTTCAAACACGTATCCAATGAGCTATCTAACGAGATTCCATCGATGGCCAAAGTTGGTTCATGCGAAGTTCATTAAAACTTTTTCTAACGAGATATCACATCTCATTCAAACGACATACCCAAGTTTGTTCTAACAAATTTTCGTAAAAAAATTTCTTTTAAAAAAAATTAAAAGGGATAAAATAATTTTGAAAACAATTTTATAAAATCCTAACACCTAAATATAAAATCTCCAAGGATTAAAATATTTATGCATTCATACCTGAGAGATCCTTGGAACACGAAGACAAAAATGCGCACAAAACACGACACGATGATGTAAATCTTCTAACCTGGTTGTTACATATTCAATAAACCACGTCATAGGCTTAGAAGCCAACACACTCAAGTCCTAACCTATGACTCAAGGAGTTTTATCCAAACATGGAATAAAGACAAAATACATACAAATTGACTCTATTGGGAATTTTTCGTTACATGTATCTCTTTACACTGTTGATTCTTATGGTGGTTTACATACAAGGGATGTCAGTTGTATCATCAAATGAGGAGTTGCATTGGGCTGTTATGTATGAGGCCCGTGGATCATAGTGCATCCCAATAAAGATAAGATGTATCAATATATCAGGAAGATTTATTGGTAGGAAGGTATGAAGAGGGGTATTGCTACGATTGTGTCCTAATGCAGTACATGTCAGATAGTGAAGGTGGATTACTGGTGAGCGTCGGGTACGCTTCGTCCCTTACCCATTACCGAGTGGAATTTCATCATAGGATTTTTTTTCATGCCCAGACATCATGACTCCATTTAAGTGATAGTTCACTGCTTGACAACGTTTGCACATTTGATTCTTATCCACATATATTTCACAAGAGAGTAGTACACACGATTGTATGTAATAAAAATCGTTCGACTAGATGGGATATCTTTATCGATCATTTTTTATAAGGATATGTCTTTGGAGGTCATAGGGATGTGGTTACACCTGAGTATGTGTTACCATCCTCAGACAGATGGGTAAGCGGAGCGGGTGAACCATGTTCTAAAATATATTCTATGAGCATGCATTTTGTATTTTAGGGTTAGTTGGGAGATTCACTTAACCTTAGTGGATTTCGCCTATAATAATAACCATCAAAATTAATTGGTAATGCACTAGACAAGACGTTTTATGGGCAAACCTATAGATCAACAGTGTGTTTGTTGGACTCGGATGAGAGTAGTTTGTTAAGACATGAGTTTACTCAAGAGATGGATGACAACTTTAATATGATTTGGGAGAGGATCATGATTTTAAAGAGTGGGAAGAATATATATGCATATTGAAAGAGGGACTTACAGTTTTAGGTGGGTGATCAGGTGTTTTTCAAAGTTTTACCCATGAAAGGGGTGATGCATTTTAAGAAGAAGGGGAAGTTAGCCTTATGGTATATTGTGTCATTTATGATCACGAACCGGATAGGAACGCTTTCATATCTATTATCACTTCCATACCATCTAGATCGGGGACATAATGTGTTCCATATATCTATGCTTTGTCAGTTTTTATGGGGTAAGGTCGCCTATTGGCATAGTGACTTAAGGGATATTCAGTTAGAGGTCAATGCTTCATATAATGAGGAGAGTGTTTTTATTTTAGGATGTAGAGTCCATATTTTGAGGTATAAGGAGATACCTATAGTTCATTTTTAGTGGATTCATCAAACTGAGGCCGAGTCTACTTAGGAGTATGAGGATACGATGAGGCAGTAGTTTTCAAAGTTATTTTAAGGTAGGTAAGTTTTTTTTTATGAATTCCAAGGATGAAATTATTTTTATTAGGGGGAGAATGTAATACCCAATAATTTTAAAGGAAATTAATGATTAAATAATAGGAAGAAATTTAATTAATTAAATATAAATCCTGATTAACTATAATTTATTTTTAAATTTCAAGTCAATTTATTGAATTTAAATTTGAAATGAATTAAAATGGAATTATAGATTTTAATTAGTAAGTTGGTAAGTTTTATTGGCTTAAGTCTAATTAATATAAAGTTATTGTTCAAATCGTAACTTTAGTAAATTATAATTGAATTGGACGAATGGGGAATTTAAGGAAAAGCCTTAGGGAATGTTGGTCTTTGTTCAATACTTGGGTATGAAGTTAGGGTTTGGAATTTGAAGTGTGGGTTCCTTCTAAAAAAAATCTAACTCGCTTTAAATTCTCGCGGCCACACCCTTGAGTCACTATGGTGGGAGTATATACGTGATTGTGGTGGTAACAAGTCGCAATTGGGATCATGCCCAACTACGATTGGTCGTGGCCTAGTAGAGATAGCTACGGGTTGGACTTTTATTTTTATATCATATTCAAAGAATAAACTGTGACACCCCGCCTAATAAAATACCGGGTGATCAGTCCTATACCAAATTAAAATAGGAATCCCAGTTGGTTCATCCTTAGCATCACTTTCAAAAACTTTTTAAAACTTACTAACCACCTAGTATTCCAAAAGTTGGTGCCAAATTTTATCTTTTTAATTAAACAAACCAATACATGAGGAATTAAATATAAACCATTCACGCAACTGACTTAAATCAACTGAACAAAAATAAAATGACATGCCGAATAAACCATCGGCCACCAAAGTAAATAGTCCAATACAAGCATCCAACACCTGAATAAAATAAATCTGAAAACTATACTGAGAAGTCTGGGCAACAAGCCCTAAATAAAACTAAAACTAATAAATGATTCCTACTCTAGGAATAAATGAACGACGCGTCTAATCCAAACTCCTGCTAGCATCCACATATGCCGCAGCTCCGTGTCCCTGGAATTGAATATCAATCCTAGCGTCCCTGTGACTGGATAATTAAAAGGTTTTGAAAATAGTTTTATAGCAAGGGTTAGAACCCAAAACATTTTGAAAATATTTAGCAAGTGAATTGACTGCAGTAATTTAAAATACATGAATGCGCTTCATATTTAAGTTAGTGTCGCACTCTCTTGTGGACATTCTCACCCCTCCACTAATGTGCACACCTAACGATTACCTTAACCCCACCTAGTTGTACTACCCCATCCAACTAGTCCTGGTATAACCTCCCTTTTCCATACTACTCTAACCCGAGTATAATTATTCATCAATTATAAGTTATCTCACTAATTAACTTAATTAATTCCTTCTTAAGTAATAGCATACAACCGTGACACAAGTTATATAAAGTAAATACATCACACATTGTATTATTACCCACATTTAATATTTACTACCACATTATACATATCTTTATTAAAACATCCACACATATATCATGCATATATCCATCCTTCCGAGTATACCCTCATCGGATGATTCCCTCTAAAGTGGCATCTCACTAGGTGTGCTCGCATAACCTAGTTACCCAAGTTGGATTTGCTCACCAACCTGGCCCAAAACATAAACGAAGTGGAGGCGGTCATATTCCTACCCTGAAAGTGAGATAAGCCCCTCACCCATATACCGGACGCTATGACCTGGGGATATACTCACCCTACTCCTCAAGCTAGGGAATTCACCCACATTGCGCAACCTCCCTTGACAACACTAGAGTATATAATTAAATAAATATCTAACCACTGATATTTAATAGCACACACAATATATACACATACACATATACTATCACTGCACCGTATATATATATAAAATAAACCCCGGCTTCACCGTGTACTCACAACCCGTAACACTAGCCTGAAATTTCCTGAGTCTCTGACCTGACTCAACTAAATAAATTTTCTCACTTATTAAATTATCATTATCCCGACTCTATGGTCCGACTCTAATTCAATTAATTCACACATTAATTAATATAATATTTTTCCCGAGTCTATGATCCGACTCTCATTTAATTAATTGACACATTAATTAATTAATACCAATCCGAGTCTGTGGTCCGACTCTTAATTATTTAATTTACACATTAATTATTTTATACCAATCCGAGTCTGTGGTCCGACTCTCATTTAATTAACTTAGACATTAATTAATTTATTACCTTTCCGAGCCTACAGCCCGACTCTAATCTAATTAATTACACATTAATTAATTAAATACTTTCCCGAGTCTACAGTCCGACTCTAATTTAATTAATTTCATATTAATTAATTTACATACTTTTCCGAGTCTACAGTCCGACTCTAATTTAATTAATTTCACATTAATTAATTTAAATGCTTTTTCGAGTCTACAGTTCGACTCTAATTTAATTTAATTTCACATTAATTAATTTAAATACTTTTTCGAGTCTACAGTTCGACTCTAATTTAATTTAATTTCACATTAATTAATTTAAATACTTTTTCGAGTCTACAGTCCGACTCTAATTTAATTAATTTCACATTAATTAATTTAAATACTTTTTCGAGTCTACAGTCCGACTCTAATTTAATTAATTTCCAATTAATTAATTTAATACTTTTTCAAGTCTGCTGTTTGACTCTAATTTAATTAATTTCGCATTAATTAATTTAAATACTTTCCCGAGTCTACAGTCCGACTCTAATTTAATTAATTTCGTATTAATTAATTTAATACTTGGTGTCGCCCAACCATTATATCCGAACTCACTCACTTGGCCCGTAACTTAATAGTTTTCGAGTCTATATTTTTCCCCATAACTAATTTATTTCACCTCAATTCCCTTAATAATGTAGCATCACCCAACTACAATACCCGAATATTATTCCTCGGCCCAACTTCAATATTTATGAATTATTTTTCGAAATTCGTTCATCTCATGACATACAATTTTCACCCTCCTAAACCATATTATATCACCCTATAATTGCCAAGGAATATATGCCACATATGAATTTATCACTAAATAGAAGTAAGGGATTAAATCTTAATTGAATTTCTCTTTATATCCACAATTGGCCGAACTGCCAAAATTCCTGTATCATCGATCGATCAAACCCCCTAGGTCGATCGATCGATCATTCCAGACTTCATCTTCTCCAGCCCTCTGTTCGGCCATTGACGAAAAACTAAGGTTTCTTTTCTCAAAATCCAACCTCAAACCAGCCTGTTAATCATCTTATTACATCTCTCATGAACTATAAAATCATCTAAACCTTTTAACATCATTAACACTACAAATCTTTACCCACTCAAGAACACAAATCCCCATGGTATAATCCCAATTTCAGGTTAAAATTCCACCATTTTATGTTCCGGGTTTCTCATTCAAATCAAATAATTATACTTAGAAATATATAACACAACTAATTCTTACTTTGAATCTCATTCAATGGTTCCATTAACAAAAATCCCATTTTGTACCCATTTATCCCCAAAAACTAATTTTAGTTTACACATCACTAAAATATGAATTGATATCACCATATACACATTATAGCAAGTTAACCACTTGCCTGGAATTGTTCGTAGGGTCAGATTCTGTTGGTGTAGAGAATGGTTGATGAAGAACACCCCAAATTAATCCCTTAATTTGGCTCCAAAAGACCCCCAATTGACTTCTTGATTAGCTTCCTCTAATCCTCTCTCAAACCCTAGGTTTATAATTTTCTATCTTCCGTTCCTAGTCCCTCAATTAGGTTAAAAATACTTAATCCCGTTTTTGGCCATATGGGCCTAATTAAAATGTCCCGAATCACTCCGTGTGGGCCCGGCTATGCCCAAAAATATCATGAGACCCAATTACTACCCCCGGGCACTCTTTTCTGACTATATCGACCCATTCGGACTCAACTGCGCACTCATAATTGTCATTCAAAATACTTTTTATCATTTCCAAATTTTGACCTCAAAATGCGACACATTAATTCAGACAATTAAACTTAAAGTCGCCAATTATAAATAATTCGTCCCACTCAAATAAATTCTCCAAATCATAAATTTAAGTTTCTCCAATTTAAACATTTTTATAACTCCCCAAAAATAATTAAATATTAAATCCTCAAAATTATGGGGTGTTACATACTCCCCCCCTTACAAAGGAATTTCGTCCTCGAAATTAAGATGAGCGTAATGTTCCAAGCTTCGCATATCACTCTCTAGTCATGTGCCCCTAAGCCCGCTATATCTATCTCTCCCGCTTCTAACTATAAATTAAACAAATATGCATTTTAATTAACCACGGCTCCCATACACTCTGTACCCATGTTTATCCGCACAAAATTTGCCTTAGTTAAGCCGGGTGCCCATATACCTTATCCTCGTGCTTTACTGCACAAAAAAATTTACCTGACTATGCTAGTCGCAACCCGTAATATGACTTCCAACCCGTAGTCATATCCCCCCCATATATATATATATATATATATATATATACTGGCCGGGGTACCCAACCCATGTACTAACGACCAAACATCTCCCCACTTCCAACGTTGCGCTAAGTTTCGTGCGTGGGACGTCTCGCAAGGCGAAATCCAAATAAGGAACCCCCCAAATACTTGTCTCTTAACACAAAAGTATATACGCCTACCCTTAGGCTACCAAAGACAACATAAAATACCGCGTCCTTACTATCACTTGTTCTTGCGCTAAATCAACCCCGAGCTATCTCTCGCTGCTCGTAAATAAATTTAATCACACTAATTCTCTTCAGTAAACATCCCTACCTACCGGGATGAAATGTGAGACATAATACCTCACTATGTGCCTATCGTACCACGCAATACAACATATATACACACATATATATAGGCTAAACGCCCTCTCAGGTGATACCTAGTACCAATTATACCCTGGTGTCGCGAACACCAAAACTTAACCCCACTATCCACAATAGTTCAAATCCATCGCTATCCAGTCGATATTTGGGAAGAATAATCAACCTTACTCCCATAATTCTCAAAAGTAGTAACCCCTCTCATAATTCAAACCTTCACTCAGTTTACATCTCCAGTCTCCCATGAAGAACACCAAAGAACTCCGCTACCCCACGAAAAGTTTATCCACATACTATGGCTGCTACAGCCAACGCACCCACTAAATTCGACTCACCCGCGAACTCTAGTGAAAAATAAGTCTTATATTGTGACATCCTCCTTGTCACTCAAAAATATACCCCATGCCCATAGGGTAAAAATAATTACCTCCATACTCCAGCCGCAACGGTTGATCCTCGGGTTCTGAAGCATCTTCTCCCTGCCCGAGTGCACCCATGACTTGCTGTAGTGCTTGTACATCCAGGACCTCGTCCTGTAGTTGACTCATGACTCACTAAGGACAATCTCTTTTCATGTGCCCCGCTTCCCAACAAACGAAACACCTCCGATGAAATTCACCCTGCCACTGATCCCTTCCTTACTGGCCATCATGTCGATAGACTCCAGCTCTAAAGAGTTTGACATAATTTCCCTGCCGAAAATCCCTCCGCTGATCTCCACCTGTCTGCTATTGGGATACCCCACTGATATTGTTACCTCCTGTTTTATCCGACTGGCTGGCTTCCACTCCCTTCTGCTTCCTTTCACGTGGAAGCGATATTTTTGGCAGTGCAGGAGTGCTGCGTTAATGACATCAGTATATGCTATTAATGTGGGATTACCAATTAATTGTTGTTTGATTCTCTAAACTAACCCATCCATAAACCTTGCTATCTTTCTCTCTTCATCGCTTACCTCATCCGGTACAAAATTTGCCAACCGAGTAAATTCTTCCTCGTATTCGGCCACTGAACGATCCCCCTGAGTCACCTCTCTAAATTTTCTCCTCATTTCGGTCTCAACCGCTGGAGGTAAATACTTGTGGTCGAACCGCACCCAAAACTCTGTAATAGCTCGTGTATCCCTTTCCTCAACTGTAGTGATTGACTCCCACCACCGTAGCGCTGCTCCCATTGAGCTAAAAGTGGCTAGCATTTGCTTTTGCACCTCATTGCAATCTACCATGCGTAGGTGACGCTGGTATCTCTCTTCCACTTACATGCTAACATTATATCTGAACCTCCTCGAAACTCTGATGGATGCCCTTTTTGAAAAAAAAACTCTCGAATTTGCTGCCACCCTGATGGTCCCGGTGGGCCTGAACATCTGGTGCCACTAACACTTATGGCTGATCTCGTGGTAAGTACCTTGCCATTGCGATCATCGTCACTTCAACTGCCTGTACTACTAATTCAGTTACCTGCGTTGTTGAAATCATCTCTGGAAGTTGTTGCGATAACTCTTGCTCCCGATGAGCCTCCCTAGTCTTAACTCCCCCTGCTGCCCTAGCTGCTCCCTCTCCTGGGCGGCATCTATAATGAGAATCGAATCATATGAGTTCACTCTCAAATATTAATTTGGCAGAAGAACATATATGTGCATACGTATGAGAATACAATAATCCTATAATAGGGCTCTATATCAAATATTGCTAAGCCGAAACGTGAAAATCCGCACAGATCCTAAGGACACTAGAACCTGATGCTCTGATACCATCTGTGACACCCCGCCTACAAAAATACCGGGTGATCAGTCCTATAACAAATTAAAATAGGAATCCCAGTTGGTTCATCCTTAGCATCACTGTCGAAAACTTTTTAAAACTTACTAACCACCTAGTATTCCAAAAGCTGGTGCCAAATTTTATCTTTTTAATTAAACAAACCAATAATTGCGGAATTAAATATAAACCATTCACACAACTGACTTAAATCAACTGAACAAAAAAAATGACTTGCCGAATAAACCGTCGGCCACCAAAGTAAATAGTCCAATACAAACATCCAACACCTGAATAAAATGAATCTGAAAACTGTACTGATAAGTCTAGGCGACAATACCTAAATAAAACTGAAACTGATAAATGATTCCTACTCTAGGAATAAATGAACGATGCATCTAATCCAAACTCCTGCTAGCATCCACATATGCCGCAGCTCCGTGTCCCTGGAGTAGAATATCAATCCTGGCGTCCCTGTGGCTGGACACCTAAAAGGTTTTGAAAATAGTTTTATAGCAAGGGTTAGAACACAAAACATTGTGAAAATATTTAGCAAGTGAATTAACTGCAGTAATTTAAAATGCATGAATGCGCTTCATATTTAAGTTAGTGTCGCACTCCCTTGTGGACATTCTCACCCCTCCACTAATGTGAACCCTTACCTTAACCCCACCTAGTTGTACTACCCCGTCCAACTAGTCCTGGTATAACCTCCCCTTGCCATACTACTCTAACCCGAGTATAATTATTCATAAATTATAAGTTATCTCACTAATTAACTTAATTAATTCCTTCTTGATTAATAGCATATAACCGTGACACAAGTTATATAAAGTAAATACATCACACACTGTATTATTACCCACATATAATATTTACTACCATATTATATGTATCTTTACTAAAACATCCACACATATATCATGCGTATATCCATCCTATTGAGTATACCCTCACCGGATGATTCCCTCTAAAGTGCCATCTCACTAGGTGTGCTCACATAACCTAGTTACCCAAGTTGGATTCGCTCACCAACCTGACCCAAAACATAAACGAAGTGGAGGCGATCATATTCCTTCCCTGAAAGTGAGATAAGCCCCTCATACATATACCAGACGCTATGACGACCCAAAACATAAATGAAGTGGAGGCGATCATATTCCTTCCCTGAAAGTGAGATAAGCCCCTCACACATATACCAGACGCTATGACCTGGGGATATACTTACCCTACTCCTCAAGCCAGGGAATTCACCCACATCGCGCAACCTCCCTTGATAACACTAGAGTATATAATTTAATAAATATCTAACCACTGATATTCAATACCACACACAATATATACACACATATATATATATTATCACTACACCGTATATATATATAAAATAAACCTCGGCTTCACTGTGTACTCACAACCCGTAACACTCGCCTAAAATTTCCTGAGTCTCTGGCCTGACTCAACTAAATAAATTTTCTCACTTATTAAATTATCATTATCCCGAGTCTATGGTCCGACTCTAATTTAATTAATTCACACATTAATTAATATAATATTTTCCCTGAGTCTATGATCCGACTCTCATTTAATTAATTTACACATTAATTAATACCAATCTGTGTTTGTGGTCCGACTCTCACTTAATTAATTTATACATTAATTAATTTATACCAATCCGAGTTTGTGGTCCGACTCTCATTTAATTAACTTACACATTAATTAATTTATTACCTTCCCGAGCCTACATCCCGATTATAATCTAATTAATTACACATTAATTAATTAAATACTTTCACGAGTCTACAGTCCGACTCTAATTTAATTAATATCACATTAATTAATTTACATACTTTCCCGAGTCTACAGTCCGACTCTAATTTAATTTATTTCACATTAATTAATTTAAATACTTTCCCGAGTCTACAGTCCGACTCTAATTTAATTTATTTCACATTAATTAATTTAAATACTTTCCCGAGTCTACAATCCAACTCTAATTTAATTAATTTAAATACTTTCCTGAGTCTAGAATCCGACTCTAATTTAGTTAATTTCACATTAATTAATTTAAATACTTTCCCGAGTCTACAGTCCGACTATAATTTAATTAATTTCGAGTTAATTAATTTAAATACTTTCCCAAGTCTACAGTCCAACTCTAATTTAATTAATTTCGATTAATTAATTTAAATACTTTCCCGAGTCTACAGTCCAACTCTAATTTAATTAATTACACATTAATTAATTTAATACTTGGTGTCGCCCAACCATTATACCCGAACTCACTCACTTGGCCCGTAACTTAATATTTTTCGAGTTTATATTTTTCTCCATAACTAATTTATTTCACCTCAATTCCTTTAAAAATGTAGCATCACCCAACTACAATACCCGAATATTATTCCTCGGCCCAACCTCAATATTTATGAATTATTTTTCGAAATTCGTTCATCTCATGACATACAATTTTCACCCTCCTAAACCCAATTATATCGCCCTATATTTGTTAAGGATATGCCACATATGAATTTATCACTAAATAGAAGTAAGGGATTAAATCTTAAATGAATTTCTCTTTATATCCACAACTGGCCGAACTACCAAAATTCCTGTATCATCGATCGATCGAACCCCCTGGGTCGATCGATCGATCGTTCCAGACTTCGTCTTCTCCAGCCCTCTGTTCGGCCATTGACGAAAAACTAAGGTTTCTTTCCTCAAAATCCAACCTCAAAACAGCCTGTTAATCATCTTATTACATCTCTCATGAACTATATACATCATCTAAACCTTTTAACATCATTAACACTACAAATCTTTACCCACTCAAGAACACAAATCCCCATGGTATAATCCCAATTTCAGGTTAAAATTCCACCATTTTATGTTTTGGATTTCTCATTCAAATAAGATAATCATACTCAGAAATATATAACACAACTAATTCTTAATTTGAATCTCCTTCAATGGTTCCATTAACAAAAATCCCATTTTGTACCCATTTATCCCCCAAAATGAATTTTAGTTTACACATCACTAAAATATGAATTGGATATCACCATATACACATTACAGCAAGTTAACCACTTGCCTGGAATTGTTCGTAGGGTCAGATTCCGTTGGTGTAGAGAATGGTTGATGAAGAACACCCCAAATTAGTCCCTTAATTTGGCTCCAAAAGACCCCCAATTGACTTCTTGATTAGCTTCCTTTAATCCTCTCCCAAATCCTAGGTTTACAATTTTCTATCTGTCGTTCTTAGTCCCTCAATTAGGTTAAAAATACTTAATCCCGTTTTTGGCCACATGGGCCTAATTAAAATGGCCCGAATCACTCCGTGTGAGCCCGGATATACCCAAAAATACCCCAAGACCCAATTACTACCCCCGGGCACTCTTTTATGACTATCTCGACCCATCCGGACTCAACTGCGCACTCAGAATTGTCATCCGAAATACTTTTTATCATTTTCAAATTTTGACCTGAAAATGCGACACATTAATTCGGACAATTAAACTTAAAGTCGCCAATATAAATAATTCTTCCCACTCAAATAAATTCTCCAAATCATAAATTTAAGTTTTTCCAATTTAAATATTTTTATAACTCCCCAAAAATAATTAAATATTAAATCCTCAAAATTACGGGGTGTTACATAAACCTCATTTTAACACCATCCGTGTTATTTTATTCTCCTTACTTCTCTATAAAGAAACTGTAAACATTCTAAAACCCTTCCTCAAGAAACCCAATCACAAATCAAATCAAAGAGTTTTTCAAGACAATTTTAAGTGGATATTCATGATAGAATTCAATGTTATTTAATCACATTTTGGAGATGTTTAAAGAGGATTTCAAAGTTGATTTTTCAAACACTTCATCTACGTCATTTGAATCAAATTGTTGTCTATTTTTAAGTTAAGTTATTAAACTATTCATCTCCTTTTATATATACAATTGTTAATTTCACTTAAACCCAAATTATAGGCTTAAAATTGGTTAAAAACCCTTAGGTTTTTTTAGATCCCCTATGCCTTTTTCCAATTTTGTTGAAATTGGATTACCTCGCATAGATTAAATTAGGAATTGGCCTTAGTTGATTTATGAATTGGATCATTAATTAGTATACTTTCATATTAGGGGTTGCTATTGAATAATGGCCATGGGCTGAATTATAATTATTATGGTTAATTACTAATAAATTAGGATTTAGTTGTTATTGAGAATGCATGTGCTAAATAAAGTTATACATTTAGCTTGATGGGTGGTACCTCTAGGTAAAAAATGCCTAATTAATGAAATTAAAAGCACTGTGTTTAATAATTAGAGTTTAATTCCACATATAAATGCATAAATAGTGAATATCCACATGCTTATAATCTCGAATTGTAGTATGAATACTTTTAATTGATTTACAGTCTTGGAAATTGGAATTCAGAGCTAATTACATTTGAATTGGAATTAAACCCTTAATTACTTTTCTTATGTTGTTGGAATTGAAATACTTATGTAGTTGGATTAAAAGGAGTATGTTATAAATGTTCTTGGTTTATTTTGGTTTGTGGTTGTTATTGGTTTATGGTAGGTGGTTGTGGTTGGAAATAAAAATTATTTTTTGAATTCATTTAATCCCTAAATTAATTAACACTAATATTTCTTTACTAATTTTAGTGTCTTAACGACTATCCTATCTAGACAGAAGTGTATCGAAGGATCCCTTCTTTCAATTTCATTTGTTAGATATTCCACGAATGGAGTATAGAGACAGGTATGAGTGAGGACTTTAGTAATTCTTTAAGTTCACTTATCTATTTTATTATAATGTTTAAATTGATGAGTTGTCCCATACTAGATTTAACCTCATGAGTGGTTTGAGAATCTCTTTAGAATTTAATAAAATAATGTAATGAGTGATTTAGAGACTATTTTAGCATGGTACGAAGGGTGGGGTAAATTAAATTTATTGATGTTATGATAAGTACTAAGATAAATGAGATATATGGAACTATAATAAGATGAAAATTAGACGAATAAATGGATGTGGCTATGCTTGTGTGCCGCGAGAGAACACTCTTACTACTTGCATGCTCAAGGAGCATGATTTTATTTGTGCATCATGCCAAATGTTATATATCCTAGCCACACTATTATGAGGTGGTGACCAGTTGGTGTGACGGTATCTTATTTTGGTGCATCGCACATATTGTTCATGTGTTTAGTTTTGGCCAACGAGAAAAAGGTGGAGTCCGCTTATATGATGGGATTTATTTATGCATCACACGATTTTATTCATGTTTATAGTTGCAGCAATTCGAAGGAAATTCGGTTCTCAATCGTGTGATGGTCTTTGTTTGTGTGTACCACATGTTCTTAAGATGGAGATGGAGAAGGGGATCATATTAGTTACGATTTAATTGGTTAAGGGATTAATTAATTATTAAACTAATGAGTTGATTAAAATGGATTTTGATGTTTTGTGACGTATGGTTGGTTATCATACTAGTCTAGATAATGGTGGACTTGTCACTTATGTATATAACTGTTTTTGAGTTGCATAACTTTTGTAACTTATAGGGTTTTGACCCGTTTATTTCGCGGAAACATTTTAGGTGTTAGGGATGGACCCCGTGAGTAGATTATTATCCATCTAGCACATATCATCAAATTCCTTCCTTTTTAGTCATCATCATCAGCAGCAGTTGGATGTAGGTTTATCTTCTTAATATATGTAAGGACATAATTTTAGAAATGTTCGTTAACAATTAAGTATGTCATATACCGCTACAAACGTCGAAGAATGGTTCAAGATCATACATGCATTGAGACTAGATCCGAATATCAAGATTATTTTTGGTGAGAAAGTATTTAAGTCCCTTTACGGTTCACTTAAAGGTGTTAGAATAATTTTTAAAGAGGTTTGAAAATGTTTCCAAAAATTTTCTAAGTGTTGGATCGTACTTTTTATAGTTTTTCGTCAAAATTAATTTTTGAAGTTTTAAGGCACAACATTTACTGGCAAAAAGAAAAAGAAAAAATATTTATTTAATTTCTCGTTCGAACAACAGGGAAAATCGTTCGAGCAACAGGTGATGTAGCGCGAAGCTCGTTCGAGCGACACGTGGCATCGTTCAAGCGACAAAGGATCTCGTTCGAACAACACGTCGCCATAATGTTTTTATAAATAGGCTTTTTCAACTCCATTTTTTCATATGAAGACTTGCGATTTTAAACAGAGACGAAAATCCTTCTGCAGAATTCTTTAGTCTTCTTCTTTAAGGAGTTTAAACCTTTGTTTTTCAATTCACAAAACATCCCAATCTTTATGTGAATTATTTTGGAACTCAAGATACAATCTTGTTGAAGTTTTCTCTTGTAGAGAGGATCTTTACTACTGACATAGGTACCACTTAAGGGAGGTACTGGACTGATTACGACCGTGGTCATTGAGGTTCGCTGCGTGTGGGTCTTTGCTAAAGATAGAACTGCGTGTTCTTGTGGACTGTTGTGATTGTTCCATTGCTGACGACGCCGACCGACGCCTGCGGGTATTCTTGTGTCACCATATTTCATTATAATCCGTGTAAGTTGCGATTTACAAATTATAGTGAAATAAAAGGTTTTGCCCTTCGGGAATATTTCCTGAAATTAGTTTCCTTTGCATGTTTATTAATTTATGATTTTAAATCACCTAGATGCATATGTTGGGGTTTATCTAAAATTTGGGTTTAATTAAAACTTGTTGATTTGTCACATAATTAAAATTGGATTTATTTGAGAAGTCGCATTATTACGCTATAACATACTCTCAAATTGGTATCAGAGCGGGTTACCCTAATTTATCACGTTTGATCTTATTTTTCAAAACAAAAATTATGTGATATTGATTGTTTTGAAAAATTTGTTTTCAAAATCTCGATTTTCTTAAATATGGCTTTTGGTGGTATTGATGATTTTAGAGGTCAACTTTTTGAAAGGGATAATTGGAAAATTTACTCAAATTCTTGTTTTAAATATTCTGTTGATAGTAACTTTGAGAGGTGTCGTGATTGTGAGGGAATTGGTCATTCAATGGAAGAGTGTCCCACTCATATAAGAAAGATATTTAATAAATCGACATCTCGTGTTTCTTCCGTTAGTGGTAGTGATTCTGAAAAAGAAGTCTTTTATGCTACTAAGCGACAGCTTCCCATTGTAAGGACATAAATTTCCAATCGATTCCATGTATTATTTTGACTTAATTCCGTGAACAAAACTGTGTTTGTATTATGTCATAGGGAGACTTTATTTTGTCACGATCCCACTTGGTCTATGACGTATTGAAGAAATTGAAGACGTTGTGGCAAAGCTTCAAAGAATTAATCATGTCGAAGTTTAATTGGTGCAAGTTTATTCGTCTTCAAGTTAATTGCATTTTAAGATCACACAGGTATTGTGACACCCATCCCCATTAAATATAGGGTGATAAGTCCTTTACCTATTTAAAACAGGATATTCAGTAGGTTCATTCTTAGCATCACTATCGAAAACAATTAAACCATATCAATCACCTAATATAAAATTAAGCTAGGTGTCAAAACATTTCCAACTTGTAAAACCAAGTAAATCCTTTTTCATTCAGTCTTAAATTATAAACCATTCACCACACATAGGAATAAAATAAATACTCAACATGAATCAAATACTGAAATAAATAAGACTGGGTAAAACTCCCAGTTCAAAACTCCAAACCATAAACTAAACTGAATACAATATCTTCGATGAAGGAACCAGAAGTGGGAGACACATGCCCTAGATAAGAAGTCTAGATGAAACTGAATGGAAAGATAGATGCGTCTACTGCAAGGACCTGCAACTTCCACAACAGCTGCAGCACGTCTGACACTCTAATCTCTAATTCTGGTACTCCTATGGCTGAGCACCTGATATATATATATATATATATATATATATATATATATATATATATATATATATATATATATATATATATATATATATATATATATATATATATATATATATATATATATATATATATATAGTAAAAGAGAGAAGAGATACAAGAAATGGGTCAGAGCCCGAGGTTTAAAAAATGATTTAGAAAGTATTTAAAACTGGTTCTTAAAACAAGTCTTATACGCATGTTAGTTATCGAACTCTCACATGAGTTTCTCACCTCTCATCTATTGTGCACGCTTAACGTACATCTAATCCCCCCTAGTTATACCACCTAGTCTAACTAGTCAGAAACCATACTAATGCTAACTATGCTCACTAGTAGTATTCCCATACCGCCCATACAATATGCTATTCAGATAGTTTATCTCACACACTAAGTTTCATTATTCACTGTTCGAATGGTTAATCTTTTATCCACTAAGATTATTTTATTTCTCATTTCCACTTTATCTACTAGTTTCACAAAGTTGAAAGCTCCCCAAGTACACTCATACATATATATAGTTTCATCGTCCCTATATATATACACTAATCCTGCACCCTTAGGTTAAGATCACTTGGCACAATGTAATGATTATTATTATTACCAAGTCTACTAATTTCACCTAATAGAAATATTTACAAGTTCATATATACATACATACATACACACACACACACACACACACACACACACACACACATATATATATATATATATATATATATATATATATATATATATATATATATACACACACACTAATCCTGCACCCCCGAGCTAAGACCCATTAGTGAACCTATCAAGAAAGTCCTGCATCCTCAGGTTAGCACCCATTAATGCACCTATCAATAATAATCCAGCACCCCTGGGTTATCACCCATTAGTACGCCTAATAATAATCATTCTTGTACTCCCGGGTTATTACCCATTAGTACACCTAACAATAATATCCTCGTACCCCCGGGTTATCACCCATTAGTACACTTAATCAATAATGTTCTTGCACTCCCAAGTTATCACTCATTAGTGCACCTAATAATAGGATTCTTGCACCCCCGGGTTATCACCCATTAGTTCTCTTAACAATAATATCACATAATAGGCATACACACATCCTATTATAATTTATAGGTATTTCTCCAACCTACATGTATACTTCTTATACGTATTTTAATATTAACACTATGTATTGTATAAATATTTAGATCACTATATCTCTTGTAATCTGCAAGGTACATTCTCTCTATATCAAAATAAGTAAAGTATTAATTCTCACATACCTTCCTAAGATTTTGTCTTGTTTAAGTTTACTATCGGGCAGCTTCTCTCACTCCAATAAATCGGCAAACTCAAAACTGGACTCTAAGAAAATTGTCAGAAATTCACCCTGTCGCTCGAACCAGAATGACCTGTCGCTCGAACCACTTTCACGTGTCATTCGAACGACTTCGAGCGAGATCCTTATCTCGCTTGAACGACCCTTCACGCGAGATCGCACAAGACTCTACTGTTCGTCTTCTTCCCCAAAATTTTAGCATTTCCCACCATTTTTAAACCTATAAACCTCTAGGATTCAACACCCAACGCCTCATAATCAATACCCCTCAACACATAACAGGTTATAAATCATTCCTAACATCTTAGGATCATTAATTCATCATCAATCATCAAAATTATATGAAATCCCAAATTAATTCATATGAACCCTAGTTTCCAAATTTTCAATTAAAGAACCTAATCAATCCAGATTCATTCATCAATATATAATTCAATTTAGTGATTAATCCTCTGCATACATGAAGAAATTTCAACCACTAATTAACCCAGTCCTTCATCATAATTTAAATACCCATTTTTCACCCAATTAGCATGTAAATCATGATTAATTTCACATACTCTAACATGAGTATGATTATTGCTAAAAGAAAGCAAGTAATAAACACTTGCCTTAAATCTAAGGTATGAATCCTTTGGTGATATTGGTATAGATGCATTCCTCTCTTCTCGATCTACGCGTTAGTGGTGGTGGTTGTGCAAGGTGGTGATAATTTGGTCTTCCCTCTTGGAAATTGGTTCTCCCTCACACCCTCTATGACCCTTCTTTACTTTATGTATCTCTCAACCCTAAAGTTATTTTCTTGTCTGATAAAATAACTCCCAATTTTCGTCCATTAATTAAACCCAAAAGTATAATTTACCATAATGCCCTCTCGGGACGACGGTTAGGCCTAAAATTATCTTAGGACCCAAACTAAACACCCGAGTATACTATTTTGACTATCTCGACCCTCCCAGACTCAACGACACACTCTAAATGACCATACGAGTTAATAAAAATAATTTCTCTTTTTATCCCAATCAATTAGTCTCGACACGGCTCACACGCGCGCCAGACTTAAATTACCAAACTGTCGTATTTCCCACTTCCGACAATTTATCAAATATTATAATTCCATATCACATATCACACAGTAATATTCAATAATTCTCAACAATAAGTATTAACCCTTGGCACGCTAGTTAATAATTATTTTAATCTGAATTAATTCACAATTAAATTCTCACATTTTAGTTCAATTAATCCAAAAAAAATAATTAATCACATAATTATTTAAATCATTAAAAATACAGGGTGTTACAGGTATGAATGCGTATAATTAATGGTGCTCGGAATTATTTGTATAAAAGATAAGGATGTAATTTTATAAGGACAACTCTTTCAAATTGGTATCAGAGCTAGAAAACATAATTTATTTGTTTTGTGATCCCGTGTGTTTTCAAAGATGAATTTTGGAAATAATGAACTTTTTCGAACTCCTATTTATTATGGCACTAATTACACCTATTAGAAAATGAGAATGAAAAGTTCATTAAAATCTATTGATGAGCGTGTGTGGCTAGCAGTTGAAAAAGGTTGGACACCCCCTATCACTGTTATAGGTGCGGTCAATAATTTAAAGCTTGTCGAGTCATGGACTGAAACTGAGCATAGACTTTCACAATATAATTCTAAGAGTTTGCACGTTATTTCTTCACATGTCACACCGGAATAATATAATAGAATTATGACTTCTAAAACATCAAAAGAGGCTTGGGATATTTTGTCACTCACTCACGAGGGCACTAGCACGGTTAGGGCATCGAAACTTCAAAATCTTACTACAAATTTTTAGATAATTAGGATGTTAGAGAGTGAGACTTTTGATGAGTTTTATGCTAGGTTGTCCAATATTGTCAACTCTTCATTTAACCTAGGTGAGAAAATTCCTGACAACCGTGTCATTAAGAAAATCCTTAAGGTCATTGCCTAGTAGGTTTGATGCGAAAGTGACCATTTTAAACTCCCTGGGTAAGTTAGAGTCGACGAAACTAGAAGAAATTGTAGGTGACTTACAAAACTATGAAATCGATATGATTACCTCCAAGAAAGTGCCTAAGAAAGAAAAGGCTATTTCTTTGAAAACCCAAAAGGAGGAAATTAAAGTTTCGGATTCATATTCCGATTCCAATTTTGAGGATGTTGCTTTGTTGGCAAAGAAATTTAAAAAATTTATTAAGTTTCAAAAGCAATCAAAACATGCCTATAAATTTGAAAAATTCAAGAACAACAAAGTTAATCCCACCTCTAAGGATAAGTTTGAGAAGCCTCAGAGAGATGAGTCGGATAAGTGTTTTGGGTGTGAGGGGTATGGTCACAAAGTTAAGAAGTGTCCCACTAGACTTAAGAAAGAGGGCAAGCAGCCCATTGTCTATAGTGCCACCTTAAGTGATAGTGATCCGAAAGAGGGAGAGAGTTCCCTCATTGATCGTAACTTTGTTGCGTTTATAGCATGTCATGTGAGCGACAGTGATTCTCATGTGAATGACACTTTCGAGGAGGTTTTGAGTGAATCCCATGTTAGTGAGGGTGAAGATAGTGACGAGGAGGATATATATGTCAAATAATTTCAAGTTGCATTTAATGAGTTGTATGCCGAGACTGTGAAAGTGAAAAAGGCAAATGCAAAATTACAAGCTAAGTTGAATGAGTGTGCCATAGAAAATAATGATAGTTTGATTGAGGATCTTAGGGCACGAGAGAAGACTCTTAGGGAGAAATTAGAGTATGTCGAGGGTGAGAGAGATAATCTCTGTGGTTTGATGGAGTCTTTGAAAGGATATTTTAGCATTTGAGGAGTCTAAGGATTTGCTCGAGTCTAGGATTCATGAGTTGGAGGAGAGATTGAGAGACTCGTATAGAGTTAAGTTTGATTTGGAGGCTAGATTGTAGAAGTTAGATAAGATCTTAGGCACCATCAAAATTAAGGGAGATAGGGGAGGTATAGGTTTTGATGAGAGAATTATTCCCATTCCCCCCGCACATGTGAGAAACACTAGGAAGGTAAGAAAAGGTCCACATACAGGTAATCATTCCCATCGTTGCTACAATTGCATACTTTGTGGTACGAAAGGTCACCTTAGGCATTATTTTTACGACCTTAGACAAGCTCCTAGTAAGTTTAGGAATAAAGTTTCCCCGGTTTCCCAAACCCCTATGCGTCGTTTTACACCTACTTAGGTTAGGAAATCGGATTTAGTGGCTTTAGGAATAAAACTTCATGATTCTCGTTTGGGTGCACTTGATTCTTCCCATGCTAAATCTAAAGGATGATAGTGTTGCCTTATTTGTCATATACTAGTTTGCTTCATGATATATTCATTGCTAGTGTTATGACATGTTTATCTTTTATATTATAGTTTTCATTTGTCTGAGTCCTATTGAAAAATACAAAAAGATTTTGTTTTTGAGAAAACTTTTGAAAAAACAAAAAGATTTTTCTTTTATTTGAGTCAAAATATGTTTGAAACTCCAAAAAGAATTTCAGTTTTTTGTTTTTAAGTTTACATGTTTGATGTGGCATATTGGTATGCTTGGCACCCCCCATCATTTCATTATCCTTGTGGCTAGGACATTTGGTCATTATTATCGATGCTTAGAATGATCTTAACCATGATTTATATGGGGTTGTTTCGAAGTTGATATGCATTTTGATTCGACTTTGTATATATGCCAACATTGCACACATGCACGAGTTTATATGGATGTTTGACTTCTCTTACATATTTGAATTTGGTGAGGCGTTCTTATCTCAATCTTGTCATCTATGCGTAAGTAGACTTAAGGAGAAGTGTGCATGTAAGAATCGTTTACCGTGAGGGTTTGAATTGCTACCTAATTAAAAAAATTATGAGTGATTCACGAAAAAGGGCTGCGAGAGTTCAAACTTAACTCGTCATGAAATCCACCGTTTAAAAGAGACCAAAATAAAAGGCAATATTCTAATAAAAAGGGCTAATAAGATTTTCTCTAAGTTGAGAATGGTAGAAACCTCAAAAGAACTTGAAAAAATATATATTTATGAGGGAGTTTGGTTGGAGAAAATTTAAATGAGTTTGCACAACTAATCCTAATGTTGAAACATTGCAATTTGACGCTATTATTTGTAGAATCGTCAAAATTCTGGATTTGTGTGAATGTAGTATGTTTAGTTCATTAATCTCACACTTTAATTGTCATATGGCTATGATAAAGTTTGATGATTTATCGCTATCAATTAGAGCTTCTTGATTTTTTCGATGTGTTGGAATTGTGACTCATTTGTTGTAGTTTCAGGACCATACATTCCATGTCCAAGTTTGAGCACATCGGTACTATGTTTGCATATAACTCGCATTGTTAGTTTTTATGAGTTTTTGCATTTTGTGTTAAAATCTTACTGTTTTAGCACTGTTTTGCTGCTGTCAGGCCCTTCCACTGTGTTTTTTCTAGAAATTTTTTCACTGGGCAAAAATATAAGATATTTCTGAGAAACAGGGAAAATTTGGCCTGTCGTGAGAAGTAGTTCTAACGACATCTCTCTGTCGTAAGAAGTCTCGTTCGAGCGACGTCCTCATCTTATTTGAGCGACATCGCTGTCTCGTTCGAACGACAGTCTGGAATTTTGTGCTTCGTTTTGGTTTGCAGCCCACTGGTTTATTTTGGTGATATTTTTGGTACTGCTAGAATCTTTTTGGACTAACTGATTTATATGCAAGTTATATTGTTTCTAAATTGATATTTTACATATGATTTCATTTATCACACCTGATTAGTTTGCTATATTCTTTGTGTGATTCATCTGGTTTACTATCTACTAATTTGTCATTACTTGATCATATTTAGCTGGTTGTTTCATGATTATCTGCAATTTTTATTTGGTATATCTTCATGCTAGGTAATTGTTAATTGGTTTATCTTTTCACCGAATTGTCTACTCGAGACAAAAAGGGGGAGATATGTATGTGATGTAGCGGGGATATTTGAGATTTGTTGAGCATGCTTTTGATTACATAGTTTACAAATTGGTATTTCAAATTTGTAGTAGAAATTTGATATCATATTGTTGCTCAATTGTTTAACAAATGATTTTTTCAGAGTTTATTCATATTGGTATCCATTATAAAATTGGTATCATTTGGATATATATATTGGTTTCATTTGTTCCTCCATACTTCACTAGGTATTTGTTTGTCTGTTTCATGTGTGTAGGTATGTTTCAGCGATTCGGGATTTCAAGTCTACATCACATTTATAAAGTTCATGCTTGTTAGTACTACATATTCTAGTCCGTGTCCTCTAATTTTTGACTTTGCGTTTATGGGATGGGATTTAGGCATCATACGGCTTGATGGCCCAGCTTAGGCATTTCACTGGTTTAGTTTGTCCCGAAATAGTCAAAGGGGGAGATTTATAAGGACACAAATTTCTAATTGAGTCCATGTATTGTTTTGATTTAATTCCATGAACAAAAGTGTGTTTGTAATATGTCATAGGGAGATTTTATTTTGTCACGATCCCACTTGGTCTATGACGTATTGAAAAAAATGAAGACATTGCGAAAAAGATTCAAAGAATTAATCATGCCGAAGTTTAATTGGTGCAAGTTTATTCGTCTTCAAGTTAATTGCATTTCGAGATTACACAGTTATGAATGCGTATAATTAATGGTGCTCGAAATTGTTTTTATAAAAGATAAGGATGCAATTTTATAAGGACCACTCTTTCACCCACCCCTGTGACTAGTGATGAGAGTGATGGTGAGGTGAGTGATGAGGATGAGGAAGAGGAAGAGGAAGAGGAAGAGGAAGAGGAAGA
This sequence comes from Sambucus nigra, assembly GCA_949130495.1. Taxonomy (NCBI): domain Eukaryota; kingdom Viridiplantae; phylum Streptophyta; class Magnoliopsida; order Dipsacales; family Adoxaceae; genus Sambucus; species Sambucus nigra. Next base: position 282,334,023 of record OX422216.1, on the reverse strand, counting down.
ATTGAGTGAGTTGCAAGTTGTCTACAATAATTTGTATGTAGAATGTGTAAAGTTAAAAAAGGAAAACTTGAAATTATAAGCTAAATTGAAAGGACGTGCTTTAGACAATAATAATAGCGATGTGTTGATTAAAGATCTTAGGGAACGTGAGAAGATGATTAAAGAAAGGTTAGGATATGTCGATGGTGAGAGAGATAGTCTTCGTGGTGTAATGGAGGCTATGAAAAATGAGTTTTTAGAGTGTGAGGATTCTAGATGAGTACTCGAGTCAAGAATAAGTGAGCTTGAGAAGAGTTTGAGAGAATCAAGTAAGGTAAATTTTGATTTGAAATCTAGATAAAAAAAGTAGATAAGATGTTACGCACTGTCCAAATTAAGGAGGATAGGGGTGGTATAGGCCTCGATGATAGTATTGCACCCATTCCCAAAGCCAATCCCACGCGTGTGAGAGAGCCTCCTAGGGTTGTTAGGAAAGAGGCACCGAAGGATGTTAAGAGATATCCACCTAGGAACATCGTGAGAGGGGCACCTAGGAATTTTAGGAGAACGCCACCTAGAAACGTTAGGAGAGGGACGCCTTTAGGTAACATTCACAGCCCTATTTACACTTTCACACATTGCGGTAGGCAAGGTCATCTTAGTCGTTTCTGTTAAAAACTTTCAAATGGACCTAGCAAGGTTAATAAAAGAATAAATTCAATTCATCAAACCCCCATGTGTCATTACAAATATATTTGGGTTAGGAAATCGAATTTAGAGGCTTACGGTCTCTGGGGCTCCTAAAGAGCACCCTGCTGCTGGCCTCTACCCTTCTGAGGGAAGTCCTGACTCTTGTGGCCAGCGTTTCCATAAGTAAAACATCTCCCTAGGAAAGGTCCTCCCCTTTGTCCCTGCTATCCCCGACCCCAATGGTCGTTACCACCCCTCCCTTGGCCCTGTTGAACCTGCTACTGGCCCTGATGACCGTTCTGACCCTGTTGGTCATGTCTAAATCCTCCCGTCCCATGCTTAAAACCTCCTTACATGAACCTCTTAGGATCCCCCTGTTGAGAACCCTGATCACTGTGTCTATGCTGACCCTGAACTGTCTGTGCCCCACTAGAACCATTTCCTCTTATCCTTCCCTGCTGGATGGACTCCCCTACTCGCTTAACCTCTATCAGATGAAAACGGTGGTCCTAGTGGTGGATTAGTGATACATTAACCACGTCTGAATATGTGGTCAAAGAAAGATTACCGATCAAATGGTGGAAGATCATCCATGTCAACCCATCCATAAAATGCCGAATCTTATTTTCCTCAATCAGGATCTCATCTGGTACAATGTTCAGAAGGTTGATAAACTCTGCCTCATATTCTTCCATGGTCTTTCCCTCTTAATTCAAGTTCACCAACTTCAGTCTCATCTCTATCTGGATGGTCGAGGAAAAATATTTACAGTCGAACCGCACCCAAAAGTCTCGAATCGTGAGTGTGTCTCTCTCCTCTGTGGTGGTAATAGACTCCCACTACTGCAGCGATGCTCCCACTAACTTGAACTCGGCTAGTATTTGACTCAGCACCTCCGTGCACTCATGCATTCTCAAATGCCTCTGGATGTCCTTCTTCTATTGGCTCTCTACCACCATATCGAAGCTCCCTGTAAACTTCGAAGGATGCACCTTCTTGAAGGAATCCCTAACACGTTACCAAGAAGACGGGAAGGCCTGGGCCTGATCTGCAACCACCATCGGTGCCTAAGGTGGTGCCTACTGCACAACTGCCAATGCGGCATTTACCACTTGGGCTACAATGGCGGTAACTTCAGTGGCATTCATCATACCCTGAGCTGGCTGAAGCTCGGGCTGAACATCCCTGGGAACTCCATGTACACGTCGAGGAGGCATCTGAAAGGAGATAAAAGTTTCAGAAGTATACATATATTATTTCAAAATTGCTAAAGAACATAAAATTCAATAAGAGTACAAAAATCCTAAAATATAGGGATCTATATCAAAGGACAACACGCGAAAACATAATAAGTTGTACAGATCCTAAGGACACTAGAACCTGATGCTCTGATACCACCTGTGACACCCCGTCTAATTAAATACGGGGTGATTAGTCCTTTATTAATTAAATCCAGAATATCCAGTTGGTTCAAATAATGCATCACTGTCTAAAATCATCAATTTTATTTAATTAAAAACTAACCACCTAATATTTAAAAAGGTTGATATCAAAATTTTATCTTGTTATTAATCATCATCATATAAGGAAACAATTAACTAATACTATTCATCCCAAAAACATAAGGAAAGAAATAGCTGAATTAAAATAAGGACTGGAGTAAACACATCCAATCAAAATCCCATACAATGATCCAAAACCATGAAATAAAAGTCTACAAAGAGAATAAAAACTCTAAATCTCTGAATATCAAATAGGAGGAAGGGAAGACATGTCCAACAGAAGTAAATAGATGATAGATAAAGAAGAATAGACTATGAAGCGTCTACTGGAAATGTCCTCTAGCTTCCACAGCAGATACAACTCAGCAACTGAATAGAATCTCCGAAGCTTGGTGTCCCTGTGGCTAGGCACCTAAAATAAAGGAACAAGAAAAGAGTTTTGCAGAAAAATGGGTCAGAGCCCAAGTAGAAAACAATTCAAATATAGCAAGTGCTTAAATTGGTTAATTAGCACAAATATTATTCATGTTAACTTAGCGTACTCACTTGAGATGCTCACCTCTCATCTAATGTGCACGCCTAGCGATCCTAACTACTCATTCTAGTCATGATACTCTGCCTGACTATACGTAGTAGAACCATAATGTTGGATAAAATATCTAAATAACCCGAAGACAATATATTTATATCATTTAGGAATAGGTTTAAAGATGCTTTAACTCATTCTCATAACATTTTTAATTCTCAACTGGTGCCCTAATAAGTATACACTATAATAAAGTGGCTAATATGAAACACGGAATAGGAACTCAATATACATATATAAAATCTCACCGTGTATACATACAAATATATATCAATATTTCACACATGGTTAAGAAACCCTTGGTGATAGGAATACTCGGCTATCTAGTCCCATTGCAATGCTCACGCATGAAAGATAACAGGTTCAATCTCTCACGAACCAATAAAACATATTGGCGACGAACATAGTATCAAGCCGATTAGCAACGCACATACCTGCGCACGCATACGACCGTCAATATTATCGTTCTCATGGATAGCCTGTACCTAGATTCCATGCTCTAGTGATATGACTCAAAATCCCTCTAAGGCACAAAAGATATGGTCATCAACAACGCGCTAACCTCCGTTCGATAGCCAATAGCTAGGTATGTCATACACATAATATTTCATGCAATAAGCATGAACACAACTTATATAATTTAATTAGCCTTCACACAACCCGATTTCCATAATACGTAAATAGTATTACTATTTCTTCCACTCACCGAAACTCATTCGTACATTTCCTCTCTCGAACCTACATCCCCTCCTAGGTTCTACAAACTTTCTATATCCCTAGAGTAATCACACTCCCATCTCACTATTAATTCAGAATTTAGGTCACTCGTCATTCAAGTAGGTTATTTCTCTCACTTGGATGAACCTAGAATGATTCTTAAATTGATCAGGCCATAAAAGTGTAAAAGTCAGAGGATTCTCGTTCGAACGAGGTCGTTCGAACGAGTTCATTCGAACGAAGTTCTCACTTCGAACGAGTTCATTCGAACGAAGTTCTCACTTCGAACGAACTCTATCATTTTGTTAGAAAGATCGTTGTAATTCTCTTTAGAAGTCTCATTCAAACTAGGTCGTTCCAATGACCTGGGCAGACTTCGAACAAGAAATTCGAATAGACCCAGGTCTTCCCCAAATTTGATTTTTCTAGCATTTTAAACCTCAAAATCAACCCTAATTTCGTCCAACATCAAATTAGATGGTTCTAAACTATCCCTAATCATTAAAGGCACATTCTAACACACATTAGAGTTCAAATCTTTATGTTTTAAAAAGGGTATCCAACAATTTCTAATATCTCTAAGAATTCCCATATAATGAACCCAACACTTAAATTATTCAAACCATAAATTAAATTCATGATTTGCACATGAAATCTCCAGATTTAACATCCTACAAATGGGGTAAATCCTCTACATGAAACCCATCTCCAAAGTCTAAGATTCCCTTATGATTTAGTCTAATTAAACCTAAGTTTTCATTGCAATAAGATTATATCATCTAATCTAAATCAACAAGAACAACATTTGCTAAAAGAGGAGCAAGATAAACACTTGATTTAACGTGGATTTATGATTATCGGACTGAGAATTGTATGTTGTTGATCCCCTCATTGCGATCTACACTTTGGCATAACTTTTGGTGGGAATCCTTAAGGTCTAGCCCTTGTTCTCCAATGGAGTCTTCTTCCTCCTTGATACTCTCTCTCTCTCTCTCTCTCTCTCTCTCTCTCTCTCTCTCTCTCTCTCTCGTGGGTTGAAATTGACAGACCTATAACCCACGTAGATTTAATTAAACCTAATTTTTGTTCATTTAATTACTCAAAAATCTCAAAAGACTAAAATACCCCTCCGGGGTGTCATTTTGGGCTAAAATGCCCCGAACTCCAAATATAATACCCAAGAAGTATTTTCTGACTATATCAACCCTTCCGGACACACTGGCTCACTCAAAATTTCCATCTGAGTTATATAAAAATAATTTACCTTTTTAATCCCCAAATAGATAATAGTGACGCGACTCATACGCGCGTCCGAAATGATTACATCTTAACTGCCGTGTATCTCGTCCCCGACCATATTATTATCTATGATACCATTTATTACGTTACTCACAACGTAATGTTCAACAGTAATTATTTTCGATAACTAACTCTCGTCACGCTAGTAATTATTACCATTAAATCGAATTAATTATAAATTAAATTTTCTCTATTAAATTAATTAATCCAAATTTCCATAATTTCATAATAAAATAAATATGCGTAAAAATATGGGCTATTACATACTTTCCCCCTAATAACAGAGTTTCGTCCCGAAATTCCAAAATGAAAATATACCTGGCAAGGATAACTCTAGATAATGTTCACGTATATCATCCTGAACACAGACTAGTGGTACTATCTTCGACATCAACTTCCTCTCGCTACGGTCTAGGATATCAACCGACCTCTACTCGTAGGAGCTATCAGGTTGTAAGTCGATCTCCTCCAATGCAATGTGAGTATGGGCCAAATCATCTCGAAAATATCTCCTCAGCGAAGTGATACAGAACACGTCATGGACCCTATACAAGTGCTCTGGTAACCCAAGTCTGTAAGCAACTGGCCCAATCCTCTCGATAATAGGGAATGGCCCTACCTACCTAGGCGTCAACTTTCCCTTCTTCCCAAAATGCATAATTCCCTTCATAGGAGCCACCCGAAGTAACACTTGGTACCCTACATTGAACTCCAAAAAATATCGCTTGGCGTCGGTGTAGCTCTTTTGTCGATTCTGAGAAACCCGAATACGATCTGTATAAACTCTATCCTTAGCGAAGTATCCTGAATCACCTCCGAGCCAAGTAATTTGTTGTCCCCCACCTCTAAACAACATGATGGGGAACGACAAGGTCTACCGTATAGTGCCTCGAATGGAGCCATATCGATAGTAAATTGGTAGGAGTTGTTATAGGCAAACTCTATTAGCGGAAGGTACTACTCCCAACCTCCACCAAAATCAATGATGCACATACGCAACATGTTCTCTAACATCTGATTTCTCCACTCAGTCTGTCTGTCTGTCTGTCTGCGGGTGATGGGTTGTACTCAGTCGCAAATCCGTACCCATCGCCTCCTAAAAACTCTCCCAAAACTGTGATACAAACACCTTATCTCTATCAAACACGATATTGAGAGGCACCCCGTGAAGTCTCATTATCTCTGCTATGAATATCTGGGCGTACTATCCCGTGTTGTAATCCGTTCGGACTGGCAGAAAGTGGGCTACCTTAGTTAACCGATCCACTATCACCCATATCGAATCGTGACCCCTCTGCGATGTAGGCAATCCTGTGATGAAGTCCATAAAAATGCTCTCCCATTTCCACATAGGGACCTCTAATGGCTGTAGAAGTCCCGTAGGTCTCTCATGGTCCACCTTTACTAGATGACAAGTGGCATATTTCGAGACAAACTTGGCAATATATTTCTTCATCACGCTCCACTAGTACTATATTTGGATATTTTGGTACATCTTATCCCTACCAGGATGTACCACAAATCATGAATCGTGCGACTCTGTCATCACCTCGTGTCACAATTCTTCTCCCTCAGGAACAACCAACCTTCTATTGAAACGTAGACCCCCATATGATCCCATGGTATAAAACCCGACCCCCTCTGTTAGAAGTTGCACTATCTGACTCTAGAAGAACGAGTCAGCTGCCTGAGCTTGTGCTACTCTCCTAATAATCTGGGGCGTAACTGTCATCACAGACATAAACGATCGAGTCACCGCATCCTGGTATCCTAACTCCTTCTATTTTTCTTTCCACACCTCGACAACCTCCCCTACCGGCCTACGGTTCAATGTGTCTGCTACCATGTTAGCCTTTCTCGGGTGGTATTGGATATCAAAAGTATAATTCTTCATAAACTCAAGCCACTGGTGCTGACGCATATTCAGCTCCTTCTGTGTGAAAAGGTACTGTAATGACTTGTGATCTGTGAATAAGCGAAATTTCTCCCCCATGAGATAATGTCTCCAAATCCGAAGTGTAAACACGATTGCTGCCAACTCCAAGTCGTGGGTGGGGAAATTCCTCTCGTGAGGTTTAAGCTTACGGGAGGCATAAGCTATAGTGTGATCCTCCTGCTGAAGTACACCCCCAAGTCCTAACAAGGATGCATCAGTGTAGACTAGATACTCCACTCTCGGACTGAGCAATGATAACACTGGTGCTGAGGTTAACTTGTCTTTCAAATCATCAAAGGAAAACTGACAGGCGTCACTCTAGATAAACGGAACCCCTTTGCGAGTCAAGTGTGTCAACGGACCCGCTTTCTTCGAAAACCCTCGAATAATCGTCCTGTAATATCCAGCTAGGCCCAAGAAACTCCGTATCTCGGTCGGTGACGTGGGCTATCCCCACTCCCTCACTACTGACACTTTTCTCGAAACCATGAATATCCCTCTATCAGAGATAATATGTCCCAAAAACTGGACCTCCTTCAGCCAAAACCCACATTTATCGTATTTTTTATACAACTCATGCTGGCGCAGTGTCTGCAAAACCTGCCTTAAGTGCTCGGCATGCTCCTCCTCGATTTGTGAGTAAAACAGAATGTCATCTATGAAGATGATAACGAACTTATCCAGGAACTCTATGAACACCCTATTCATCAAGTCCATAAACACGGCTGGGGCGTTAGTTAGCCCGAAAGGCATAACCCTAAACTCATATGAGCCATATCTTGTCAAGAAGGTCGTCTTCGATACATCCAACTCCCTTATACGCAACTGATGGTATCCCGATCTCAAGTCAATCTTCGAGAAGAAGGTAACTCCTCTCAACTGGTCGAATAAGTCATCGATTTGAGGCAACAGATCTTTGTTCCATATCATGACTTTATTCAACTCCCAAAAATCGACACATAACCTCAACGATCCATCCCTCTTCTTAACGAATAGTATGGGAGCACCCCATGGTGACGTACTCCTACGGATAAACCCCTGTCCAAATAACTACTCAATCTGGTCATATAACTCCCTCATCTCTGCTGGAGCCATACGATAAGGTACGCGGGCTACCGGTTGAGTGTCCGACACTAAATCAATGACAAAGTCTATCCCTCTACTCGGTGGTAACCTCGGAATCTCCTGAAACACATCGGCGAACTCTCGGACAATAGGAATTGAGTCAAGTGGTACCACCACCTCCCTAGAGGTCTCCTTCTTTATATAGTATAAATGTGTGGACAATCCTCCCTCAGAGCGAGACATCGCCACCAAGAACATCTCTTGACCCAGTATGGTCAAAACTATACTCCAACTAAAATAATCAATCATGGCCATATACCTGACAAGCCAATCCATACCTACAATCGCATCATACTAGGACATATCCAATAAGAGCATGCCAGCGGGTAAGATAAACTTCCCAATCTCTATACCCACTCCTCGACAAATAAAAGAAATTATGGAACCTCTACTCAGCGATGAATCCACACAAGTAATCGTGATCTATGCTGTATCAAATAATCCTAAAGTACGTGAAAACCTCGTGGTAATAAAATCGTGTGTGGCCCCGTATCAAATAAAATGCACCCCAAAGTTCCCTGGATAGAAAACATATCCTCAATCGCGGGTGGGTCCTGTGGGACTGTGGCCTGGTGAAGATTGTAGACTCGTTCGTACTGAAGCTGCCCCTGCTAAACTAAGACGGATGTAATGGGTGGTAGTGATGGCATCTGTAGGGTTGCTGGGAGAGCTGCGGGAAATAACGATCTCTGGGGCTCCTAAAGAGCCCCCTGCTGCTGGCCTCTACCCTTCTGAGGGCAGTCCTGATGTTTGTGGCCAGTGTTTCCATAAGTAAAACATCTCCCTGGGAAAGGTCCTCCCCTCTGTCCCCGGCCTTGATGGTTGTTACCACCCCTCCCTTGGCCATGCTGAACCTGCTGCTGGCCCTAATGGCCGTGCTGACCCTGCTGGCCATGTCTAAAGCCTCCCTTCCCATGTCTAAAACCTCTTGACATGAACCTCTTAGTATCCACCTGCTGGGAACCCTGATCGATGTGTCTATGCTGAACCTGAACTGCCTGCGCCCCACTGACACCATTGTAATACCCCGCATTTTTATCGATATTTATTTATGGGATTAATTAAATTAAATGTGTATTAATTGAGAATTAATCCGGATAAAATACTAACGAGATGTGAGTTGGTATTTGATTATAATGCGTATATATGGCAATATATGAATATTGAAACTATTAAAATTGTCGCGAGATTGAAATACGGTAATTTGGGAAATTTTATTGGGACGTGTGTGACAGTCACGCGTTAGGAATATAATTATTATAATTAAAAAGTAAATTTTATTTTTATTAACCGTATGGTCATTTTGAGTGCGCTAACGTGTCCGGAAGGGTCGAAATAGTCAGAAAAAACTAGCTGGGGGTTTAGTTTGGGTCCCGGGGCATTTTTAGGCCATACCGGCAACGTAAAAGGGTATTTTGGTAATTTTGGAATTTGAGGATTTATGACTAACGAATTTTGGGAATTAAATATTAGGATATTAATGACCCACTAAGCCATTACCAGCAATTAACTGATTAGAGGGCAACGGGAGTTAGAGGAGGAAGTTAGAAAAATTCCCAAAGAGAAAACCTTAACCTCCATCTTTAACCTTCAACCTTGGGAGAGAAAGAGATAGGGCAACCTTCAACATTCAACACCAAATTCAGAGAACAATCCGAGGCAAGTGGTTTAATTTCGTTAATTTCAAGCGAATGCTTCCTCCATGATTAGAAAATTGATATATTTGCATTGTGTTGGGAGATTTGTAAAAACCCATGAAATTGGAGTTATAAATTCAGATTTGATATAGGCTTGCATGTAGATTTGTTATTGGGTGATTGGACTAAAAGAAATACTAATTTTTATGTTACAAAAATGGATTTATTTATGGAAATTGAAGACTTTAAATTTCTAGGGTTCATGTTCATAAGGTTTGGGAAAAATTGGGGAGTTATGATAATTAGATGATGTTTAGGAAGATTTGGCCCTATATAAATGTTAAGTTATGACCTACGAATGTTTAGTGTGGATCAGAAACCTTAAAATACTATTGGGATGATTTTTATAGGGGATTAGAGGTGAAGAAAATAGAGAAAAACGAGATAGGAAAATTCTGGGCTCGAAACTGGCATCTCGTTAGAAGACCTGCCCAGGACGTTCGAACGAGCTCGTTCGAACGAGCTTCTAACGAGGTGACAGTTTGACTTCTAACGAGTTGGATGTTCGTTCGATGCCTTTCGTTCGAACGAGATCTCGTTAGATGCCCACTTCGTTCGAATGAACTCTCGTTTGAACGACCTCGTTCGAACGAGACTTCTAACGAGTTGACAGATTGGCCTTTTTGGCCTGATTTGATTTCTGATGTCCCGTAACCTAGTTTAATTGTAGAGATAACATCACCTTGATGACTAATTGATATAGTTGGGATATATTGAGGAGTAAAACATAGAAGTGTGATTTGAACCAAATGAAAATTGTGGATTAGAACTTGAGTAACTAATTACGATGTGAGAATAATTGACGATTTAAATGTTAGTATTAACCGGGGATATGTGAATTTCGTAACATTTTAAGTTGGTATCAGAATGAGAAGTATACCATTAATAAATTATGGTAATTACTAGGATGTGTGCATGCTTAGTATATGTATATGATTTTATGTGTATGATATACCTACCATACTTGCTATCACGGGAGGTTTACGTTCGCTTAGGGCCATCTAATCTTTGTGTGCCCGGATTTAGATTGGTACCTCGAGAACATAAGTCAGACAAGTACTTATTGGGATGTTAATAAGACTGCTGATCGTGGGAGCGTAGGTATGTCGTGACCCATGTGATGTGACTGTGTTCGCCTCCATTGTTTGTGATTGTTGTTATCTGAGAACGATTCCTGAGAGATTCGAAATGCGTGATCCTTATGTACGTGATGTACTGGGATGGATAACAGAGTATGTGAGCACCGCAGCTTAGTCTCGGGTGCTTGTATTGTATATTCATGACGTGAATAATATACGCTTAAATAATGAGAACTTTCATGTTGGTATTGTGAGTATAATAATGGTAACTCTTTGAGAAAATAAAAAGGGATAACCTGTAGTGAATTGTATTGCTAATAATTGAGAATTCGAGTTTAAGTAAAACCTCTATTTAATTGATAACGTTAGAATGTATAATGGGAATCGAGTAGAAAGGGGTAGAACTTATGACGGTTTAGTTAGATATGAATGTCACTTAGATGGGTACGGTACGTTATGAGTGCACAATTAGTCGAGAGGTGAGGATTTCATGTGAGTGCACTTCCTAACATGTATTTTTCATTCATTGTTTTAATGTTATTAAAACACTTGCTATTTTTAAAATACTCTCCACTTTCGGGCTCTGACCCGTTTGCTTTCAAATCTATTTTTGTAAAAACCTTTTAGGTGCCCAGCCACAAGGATACCATGCATAGGATTTCCATTCAGGTGACGAGATGTAGCTGTTGTGGAAGTTACAGGGCCTTGCTAGTAGATGCTTCTTTTTTCTTGACTCCATATTCAGTTTCATCATTTGTAGGGCATGTCGCCCATTTCTATTAGAGACATTTCTTATTTCAGTTATTCAGATCTTTGGCATGTAATTAATTCAGGATTCACTGTTTTATTTATTTTAGTTGTGGGATTGTTGTGAGGAGTTTTCCTCCGAACTTACTATTATTTGTTGGTTACCTTATTGAGACTCTATGGTGTATGGTTATGTTACTCTTTCATTGTTCTTTCAATGCATGTTAATCAGAATTATTTTAAAATTTGACATCTTACTTTTTAAATACTAGGTGGTTAGTAATTATTAAAAATGTTTTCGACAGTGATCCTATTAACTGAACCAACTTGGCATTTTGTATTAATTTAATAAAGGAGTAGCTACCCGGTATTTAATTAGTCGGGGTGTCACAACCATTTCCTCCTGTCTTGCCTTGCTGGCTGGACTCTCTTACTCACTTAACTTCTGTCAGATGAAAACGATGTTCCCGGCAGTGGAGTAGTGTTGCATTAACCATGTTCGAATAGGTGTTCAAATAAATATTACCTATAAAATGCTAGCGGATCATCCATGTCAACCCATCCATAAAATGCTGAATCTTCTTTTGCTCAGTTGGGATCTCATTTGGTACAATGTTCAGAAGGTTGATAAACTCTGCCTCATATTCCACCACGGTCTTTCCCTCTTGCTTCAAGTTCACCAACTTTTATCTCATCTCTGTATGGACGGTCGAGGGAAATATTTGCGGTCGAATCGCACCCAAAAGTCTATAATCTTGAGCGTGTCTCTCTCCTCAGCGGTGGTAATAGACTCCTACCACTATAGTGTTTCTCCCACTAACTTGAACATGGTCAATATTTTACTCAACACCTCCGTGCACTCATGCATCCTCAAATGCCTCTCGATGTCCTTCTTTCATTGGCTCACTACCACCACATCGGAGCTCTCTATAAACTTCGAAGGATGCGCCTTCTGGAAGGCATCCCTAACACATTCCCAAGTAGACAGGAAGGCCTGGGCCTAAACTAGAACCACCACCAGTTCCTGAGGTGGTGCCTGCTGCACAACTGCCAATGCGGCATTTACCGCTTGAGCTACAATGGCGGCAACTTCAGTAGCATTCATAATACCCTGAGCAGGTGCAGGATGAGGCTCGAGTTGAACATCCTTGGGAACTCTCTGTGCACGTCGATGAGGCATCAGAAAGGAGATAAAAGTTTCAGAAGTCTACATTTATTGTCTCAAAAATAGCTGAAGAATGTAAAATGCAATAAGAGTACAACAATCCTAAAATATAGGGCTCTATATCAAAGGACGCTACGCGGAAACATAATAAGTCGTACAGATCCTAAGGACACTAGAACCTGATGCTCTGATACCACCTATGACACCCCGCCTAATTAAATACCGAGTGATCGGTCCTTTTTTTTTAATTAAATCCAGAATATCCAGTTAGTTTAGATAATGCATCACTGTCGAAAATCATCAATTTTATTTAATTAAAAACTAACCACCTAATATTTAAAAAGGTTAATGCCAAAATTTTATCTTGTTATTAATCATCATCATGTAAAGAAACAATTAACTAATATTATTCATCCCAAAAACATAAGGAAAGAACTAGCTGAATTAAAATAAGGACTGGAGTAAACACATCCAGTCAAAATCCCATATAATGATCCAAAGCCACGATATAAAAGTCTACTAACAGAATAAATTCTCTAAATCTCTGAATATTGAATAGGAGGAAGGGACGACATGTCCAACAGAAGTAAATAACTGATAGATAAAGAAGAATAGAATATGAAGCGTCTACTAGCAATGTCCTATAGCTTCCACAGCAGCTACAACTCGGCAACTGAATGGAATCTCCTAAGCTTGGTGTCCCTGTGGCTGGGCACCTTAAAATAAAGGAACAAGAAAAGAGTTTTACAGATGGGTCAGAGCTTAAGTAGAAAACAGTTTAAATATAGCAAGTGCTTAAATTGGCTAATTAACACAAATATTATACATGTTAACTTAGAGTACTCACATGAGATGCTCACCTCTCATCTAATGTGCACGCCTAATGAGCCTGACTACCATACTAGTAATGATGCTCTGCCTGACTATACGTAGTATAACCATAATGCCAGACACAATATCTAAATAACCCGAAGATAATATATTTATATCATTTAGGAATAGGTTCAAAGATGCTTTAACTCATTCTCATAACATTTTTAATTCTCAACTGGTGACCCAATAAGTATATACTATAGTAAAGTGGCCAACATGAAACACAGAATAGGAACTCAGTTTACATATATAAAATCTCACTATGTATACATACAAATATATATCAATACTGGACCCATGGTTAAGAAACTCTCGGTGCTAGGCATACTCGGCTATCTAGTCCCATTGTAGCCCTTACGCATGAAGGACAACATGTTTAATCTCTCAGGAACCAATTAAAGATATTAACATATTGGAGGTTAACATAGTCCCAAACCGATGGGCTAAGCACATACATGCACTCCCATACGATCGTCAACACTATCGTTCTCACAGATAGCTCGTACCTAGGTTCCATGCTCTAGTGGTATGGCTTAAAATACCCCGAAGGCACACAAGATTTGGTCGTCCATAACGCGCTAAACTCCGTTCAATATCTAGTATCTAGGTATGTCACACACATAATATTTCAAGAAATAAGCATGCACATAACTTATATAATTTCATAGGCATTCACACTACCCGATTTCCATAATATGTAAGTAGTATTAATATTTCTACCACTCACCGAAACTCATTCATACATTTCCTCTCTCGAACCTACATCCCCTCCTCGGTTCTATAAACTTTATATATCCTGAGAGTAATGACACTCCCATCTCACTATTAATTCGGAATTTTGGTCACTCGTTATTCACGTAGGTTATTTATCTCACTTGGATGAACCTAGAATGATTCTTAAATTGACCGGACCTTAAAAGTGTACTTTGGAATTCGAACGAGGTCATTCGAACGAGGTTGTTCGAATGATTTCGTTTGAAAGAAGTTCTCACTTCGAACGAACTCCATCATTTCGTTAGAAAGGTCTTTGGAATTATTGTTAGAAATCTAGTTCGAACGAGGTCGTTTGAACGACTTGGGCAGACTTCAAACGAGAAATCCGAACAGACCCAGTTCTTCCCTAAATTTGATTTTTCTAGCATTTTAAACCTCAAACTCAACCCTAATTTTGCCAAACATCAAATTAGATGGTTATAAACTATCCCTAATCATTAAGGGCACATTCTAACAAAAATTAGAGTTCAAATCTTTATGTTTTAAGAAAGGGATCCAACAACTTCTAAAATCTCTAAGAATTCCCATATAATGAACCCGGTACTTTAATTATTCAAACCATAAATTAAATTCATGATTTGCACATGAAATCTCCAGATTTAACATTCTACAAATGGGGTAAATCCTCTACATGCAACCCATCTCCAAAGTCTAAGATTCCTTTACGATTTAGTCTAATTAAACCTAAGTTTTCATTACAACAAGATTATATCATCTAATCTAAATCAACAAGAACAATATTTTCTAAAAAAGGAGTAAGATAAACACTTGCCTTAAAGTGGATTTCTGATTCTCAGACTGAAATTGGTAGGTGGTTGATCCTCTCATTGTGATCTACACTTTGGCGCAACTTTTGGTGGGAATCCTTGAGTTCTTGCCCTTGTTCTCCAATGGAGTCTTCTTCCTCCTTGATACTCTCTCTCTCTCTCTCTCTCTCTCTCTCTCTCTCTCTCTCATGTGGGTTGAAACTGACAAACCTCTAACCCACGTAGCTTTTGATTAAACCTAATTTTCATCCATTTAATTACTCAAAAATTCCAAAAGACTAAAATACCCCTCCGGGGTGTCATGGGTTAAATGTCATGGACTCCAAATATAATACCCGAGTAGTGTTTTCTGACTATATCGACCCTTTCGGACACACTGGCGCACTCAAAATTTGGACCCGGGATAATAGTGATGTGACTCATACGCGCGTTCCAGATGATTACATCTTAACTTCCGTGTATCTCGTCCCCGACCATATTATTATCTCTGAAACCATTTATTACGTTACTCACTACGTAATGCTCAACATTAATTGTTTTCGATAACTCACTCTCGTCACGCTAATAATTATTACCATTAAATTGAATTAATTATAAATTAAATTTCTCCCTTAAATTAATTAATCCAAATTTCCATAATTTAATAATAAAATAAATATGCTTAAAAATATGGGGTATTACAATGCTTAATTTCTTATAATGCATTATTTGTTTAATCACACCTACTCTGATTATTTGTTCATTTGTGTGATTACTATTTGCTAGCATAGGATAACTTTCATATTTATGTTATATGCCTATTGCTGGTTGTACTACAATTATGTTATACTTTTCGAAAAATCCTAAAAGATTTTTATTTTTGATAAAACTTTTGAAAAAGCCAAAAAGATTATTCTTTGATAATTTTTTTTGGAAAAAGATAAAAATAGTTTTGTATTTTGTTTTACATCGTATATGAGTGGACACTTTGGATGACCGAGTCACAATTTCATTCCATTTATCCATGTGACGATTTGATAGTGTTTTAAGACAATATATCATGTTATCCATGTGCTTTACAATATTTGGAGTCATTGAGATGTTATTAGTTGATACTTCCTACATGTTTGACTCATTATTTCCTTTATTGCACACATGCAAGGATTTATTTGATTATTGTACTTGTCTATCACATGTTGGTCGAGTGTTTTCATCTCAATCACGTCCTTAAAACAAACCAAGTGAAATAATACGAGGGTAATAAAAGTAGTGTGTGTAAAAACCATTGCCCGTGAGGAATTTGTTTAAATTTGAAAAAACAATGAGTGCACGAGAAAGGGCTGCGAGTGAATAACAATCACACTGTGAAAGCCATCGTGTGAAAAGTGCCCGCACAAAATATTAAGGCAATAAAAAGATGAAATATGCAAAAATTTGGGCCAATAAGTTTTCTCTAAGTTGAGAATTTAGAACCTCATTAGAAAAACAAAAAAAATATTATTTATGAGGGAGTTTTAGGTGGATATGTATCAATGGGTTTGCACATCCTTTGAAAAGTTCTCGAATGGCACTAAATAGTTTTGGACGTTATTGGTGTGAAAATCACTTAGGCTTTGATTTGTTGATTTGATTTAGTCAATATCATCTAAATTCAAAAATTTTACACCTAAAGATGTTTTTATGTTCATTCGATAGGAGTACATTTATGCATCATGCACATATACTTGATTGAGTTTTATTGCCTATTGATTATATTTACACCCATTCATTCCGTTTCCATGATTTGGTCATTTTAGTGTAAATTCATGGTGTATTTTTTGTTTTATTTTTGTAGATAACAATTGAAAAATCAAAAATAGTTTGTGGAATACGTTTGAGTATCTCTTTGTGATCATAGTTTGATTGCCTTGTTTATCATGACAACTCCATGCTTGATTTGGTTATTCGTTTCCTTATCTATTTCGGTCAAACAAAAAGGTGGAGAACGAATTATGGGGGAGATTTGATCCAACCAAAACCTCTTGATCCAACATATGTCTGGACTAGTCTTTTGCGAGTGTTCTTAAGAATTCATCATCAAAAAAATCAGAATTAAAGAGGCCAACAACATTTAAAGGAGAACCAGCTGTCATATTTTCTGAAGAAGACATTCAATCTCTAGTGGAACCATTTAAGTTCTCCATCATTGGGAAATTTTCTCATGGAAAACCTCCAATGGATTGCGTTAGGAAATCTTTCCATACATTTTATTTTAAAATCAGAGTTTTTTATAGGTCTAATCGATTCAAAACATATTCTAATTCGTCTCAATTGCGAGGAAGATTATGTGCGACTATGGCTAAGAGAACTCTAGTATATTGGAAAGTTCCCCATGGGCACCTTTAAATGGTCTGTTGACTTTAAGCCTGATGAGGAGAGCCCAGTGGTTCCGGTGTGGATAAACCTCCCAAATCTACCTATACACTTCTATGCGAAATCAACCTTGTATTCAATTGCACAACTTATTTATCAAGGCCTAGCATTGCAATAATGTGTGTGGAAATCAACATTCTGAAAGAAAGGATCCACATAATATGGATTGGTTCAGGAACAAAAGGCTACTGGCAGCAAGTGGTATATGAAAACATTCCAACTTTCTATGATTTTTATAAAAAGAAAGGGCATCAAGAAGAGAAATGTTTGATCAAGAATCCTGTGCTTAAAAACACTCAAAAACCTCTTGCAAAACCTCAAAATCAAGAAAACATAACCATGGTACAGTATCAAGATCCCCCAAATAAGCAACAAGAACATATGCAAAATATTTCAAAAAATGTTTCTAAATCAATTGACCCCTCAAACCAGTTGTCAAACCGTTTTAAAATTTTGCAAGGAAATAATTTAGAAGATGTTTAAGAGGAGCTAGAGCCTCAAAAGAAAACTAATGATCAAATAACCTTAACTTCTCCTGTCAGAAGTTCAACTCAGAGTCAGAAGCCTCAACCTATCCTCAAAATCAAGCATGTGGTCTATAGTTCAGATGAAAAAATAATAGTGGATCAGTATAATTTATCTCCTAAAGGTTCTGTTATACCAACATATGGGAAACATTCAGTTACTGATAAATATTGTCACTCGGATAAGGAAGACACAAGGCTAGTTGTGCCTGTGATTGAGGAACTGCAAAATTTCTCATCGTGGATGGATGCTAAGTGGAAGTCTATTTAAGATTCAAAAGCATTCAGGAGCAAGAAAATCAAAGAAGCTGGAAACAATATCTCAGAAATCATGAACCTCAAATCAGGAAAAACATCAAAATCAGATCCTCTATTTAAAAGATTGACAAGATCTTCAAGTAAGTCTCTAACTCTCAATCCTCCTATTTAGTTTTATGATTAATCTCATTTGTTGGAATGATAGAGGTGTAGGAAATAGAGCTACAAGTAGAAGAATTAAAAATCTGATCAGAACATACAATTTGCCTGCCATTGCAATTTTAGAACCTAAAGTAGATAAAATTAAACTAAAGAAATGTCAGATGAAATGGAGCTTTAACTATATCACTGCAAACTCTTCAAACAAAATATGGTTCTTATGGAATAATGAGCTTAAGGTTCAGGAAATTTTCAACTCTGGGCAAATGCTCTGCCTAAAAATTGATGTTCAGCTCATAAACACTTCCATATTCATCATATTAGTATATGCAAAATGCACTGCTATAGAAAGGAGATCCTTATGGGAAGACATTGTAAATTATACTTCTACTTTTTCATTATTCCCATAGATCATAATGGGTGATTTTAATGTGGTTTCTAGAGAAGAAGAAAAAATAGGTGGAAATCAAATTAATTTCCATGCTATGGAAGATTTCAATGAAATGATTGCCACTTGCTCCTTAATTGATTTAGGATACATAGTATCTAGATTTACCTGGTCAAATAATAGAATTGCAGGCTCGATATTCTGTAGATTAGATAGAGTATTAGTAAACAATCATTGGATTATGCTATTCCCAAATTCTTCTATAACTCATCTGCATAAAACATGTTCAGATCATAGTCCTCTGCTATTTTCTATAAAAAGTAGCTCAGATAACTATCCTAAACCTTTTAAATTTTTATCCATGTGGTGTATTCAATCAAATGTGCAGGACATCATTGAAAATGCTTGGACTAGAGATATTAAAGCTTCCCCTATGATCAAATTTGCTCTTAAATTAAAGTATTTAAAAACTGTTTTGAAAAATTGGAATAAAGACACTTTTAAAAATATTTTTCAACCAGTTAGTGACTTTGAGGATAAGGTTAAATTAGCTGAATATTCTTTTGAAATTTCCCCAAATGAGAATACTAGGGAAGAGTTATTTGCAGCGAAAGCTCATTTAAGCCTAGCTTTAAAAAGAGAAGAGAGTTATTGGTCTCAAAAGAGCCATGTAAAATGGCTTAGACTAGGAGATTCTAATACTAAATTTTTTCATGCTTCAGTTAATCATAGGATAAGAAAGATGAAAATTCCCAAAATAAAGACCAGTGATAACATATGGGAAGAATCCCCTGATGGTATTGCAAATCTCTTTATGATTCACTTTAAACAAATTTGGTCTGCAGATCTTAAAGAACTTAACACTAATTTCTTAGAATTTATTGAATGTTCAGTAACTGAATATATGAATAAAAAAATAACAGATTTTCCAACAGAATCTGAAATTTTGTCTTCAATTCAAAGTCCAAATTCATCTAGTGCCTCTGGCCCTGATGGATATAGGGGTGAATTCTACATAAAATTTTGGGATATTATTAAAATAGATCTGATTAATGCAATTTATGCTTTCTTTGCTGGTGTTGAGCTTCCTAGGAGCTGGATAGCCACAAATATTGCTCTTATTACCAAAGTTAATACTCCTACAACCTATGCTCAATATAGACCAATAAGTCTCTGCAACTTCTCTAGTAAAATTATATCTAAAATTCTAAATGATAGACTAGCCATTATTCTCCCATATCTTATTTCCCCTAATCAAAGTGGTTTTGTCAAAGGTAGAAGTATACAAGACAATATTCTCTTTGACCAAGAAATGGTTCATCTAATAGGAAGAAAAGCTCATGGAAACAATGTTATAATTAAACTAGACATGGAAAAGGCTTATGACAAAGTCTATTGGCCTTTCTTATGTCAAGTGCTTAGAAAATTTGGTTTCAATGAGCTATTTATAGATATGGTTTGGAGAATTATCTCTAATAATTGGTTTTCTATCAATATTAATGGTCAAAGTCAGGGATTTTTTAATTCTACTAGAGGTCTTAGACAAGGTGATCCATTATCTCCAAATCTATTCATTCTAGCTGCTGAAAGCCTTAGTAGAAATATTGACAATCTTTTTCAAACTAAGATAGCAATCCCCTATTCTCACCCGAATAAGTGTAGGCTAATTTCTCATTTAGGATATGCTGATGATATTATAATATTCTCTAATGATGGTTGTAAAAGTATTCGAGCTATAATTAAGTTACTTAAGGTTTATGAGGCCACTTCTAGCCAAACTGTAAATTATTCCAAAAGTTCTTTCTATGTTGACAAAAAATCTAGCACTGTCAGGAGAAAAGAAATAGAAACATGTTCAGGATTACATCAGAAAAATCTTCCTCTTCAATACCTTGGTTATCATATAAATAAAGGGAGAAATAAAATTCTTCAATTTTCAGATCTTATGGCTAAAATTAGAGCCAAACTAAACACTTGGTCATCTAAATTAATATCTCAAGATGGTAAACTGTGTTGATCAGACATGTTCTTCTCTTTATTCATGTATATACCTTATCTGTTCTTAATCCTCCTAAAATTATTTTGAAAAGACTAAACAATATATTTGCTAAATTCTATTGGGGAGGTGCCAACAAAGAAAATCCATTTCGATGGATGAAGTGGAAGGAAACATGCTTTCCTTTTGAAGAAGGAGGTCTTAACTTTAGAAGCTTAGAAGACATAATAGCTGCTTCTAGTATTAAACTTTATTGGAAATTTAAATTTGAGGATGGTATATGGGCCTCTTTTATGAGACAAAAGTATAATAAAGGTTTGAACATTAGAAATAGTTCAAATACAGGAAAAAGATTGGATAAAATTTCATCTATAGCAGATCCTTTCATTCAAGAAGACAAAAATATATGGACTCCCTCCTCAATGGGAGAATTTTCTATGAAATCTGCTTTTGATGTTTGTAGACAATCGAGGCCTATTTCTATAAGTTGGAAAATTAATTGGCCCCCTGAATGTCCAATGAAAATCTCTAATTTTATTTGGAAACTTCTTAATAACTCGGTGCCATTTGAGACTCAAATTCAGCAGGCTGGTATAAGACTAGCATCAGTCTACAAACAATGCTTTTTAGATGTTGACAGTGCCCAACATGTCATCCTTGAATGTAAAATTTCCATGGAAGTTTGGAGTTACTTTACTCAAATGTTTGGTGTGGTTCCGAATTATACTTCTTGCAGTTATATGTTGCTCTCATGGTGGATGACACATCACAAAAAAGATTTCTTAAAATCCTTTTGTCAAATTATTCCAAGGATTATTATATGGGAGTTATGGAAGGCTAGAAATAAAATTGTTTTTGAAAATTCTAAAGTGAATTCTGCTTCTATAATTTATCAAATAATTTTCCTTACAACTTCCATAATGAATAATAACAAATTTTATGATAAAAGCTCTTCTGAAGACTCCATCATTCTCAACACATATAAAGTTAAAATTTCTCATAGTATAGTTCAAATTATTAATGTGCTTGGGAAAATCCTCCTGAAGGTTACTTTAAATTAAATATTGATGGAGCCTCTAAAGGTAATCCTGGTCCAAGTGGTATTGGGGGGTGTTATTAGAGATTCTACAGGTATGTTTATTGCAGGTTTCGAGAAATCCATTGGGATTCAATCTTCCTTTTTTTCCTAAACAATGGCTTTAAAGGAAGGTCTAAATCTTGTGTCTATTTTAGATATTCAAAATATCATTATTGAAACAGATTGCAAGTTTCTTATTGAAGTTATTGAGAAGAAATCAAAACCTCCATGGCAAGCTTTAGAGATCTTAAACAACATTTGTTCTACAAAACAAATTAAGCTAACTCATGTTTGGAGAGAAAAGAATTCAGTAGCAGACCATCTAGCTTCAAGAGCATCTATGAGCGACATTGACGCTGTATATTGGAACTCTGAATCTCTTCCCCAAATGGTCAAAGGTCTTTTTAAATTGGATAGGATCCATTCTCCTCAAATCAGACATAGAAGAATAAAATTATAATGGGGTCATAAATCCCCAAGTTTAAATATTCAAGGTTTCTCTCATTGTAATGGGGATATTTATAAATCCCCAAATTTTCTCGCATTTCATCTAGAGTATTATTCCCAACCTCTAGATTTAGGTAAATTTTTTTCTGGGTTTGTTAAGCAACGGAGAGGCTGTTTCTCTATTATTAAAAATTAATAAAACTTGTGGGGGTACCGTCCCTCTTTGATAAAAAAAAATTGTCTCATGTGTGTAAGTACAACAGTTGAAGATCATATGTTGCATGTCCTGAAGAGAAAAGCTCAAAGAATTGAAGCTGAAGATGTTTTGAAGCAAAGTTTGAAGACTTAGTATTTTATCTTTCCACTTTTGGGTTCATGGAAGGGTAGATTTGTATAGGTCATATTTGAGTTGATAATTCGTATATTTTTACTTTGTACCGGCATAGACATATGGGAGATTTGTAAAGACATAATTTTAGAAATATCCATTAACAATTGAGTATGTCGTATACCGCTACAAACGTCGAAGAATGGTTCAAGATAATACATGCATTGAGACTGGATCCGAATATCAAGCTTCTTCAACATTCAAGCCTCTATAAGGATAATTTTGGTGAGAAAGTATTTAAGTCCCTTCATGGTTCACTTAAAGGTATTGGGATAATTTTTAAAGAAGTTTAAAAATGTTTTCAAAAATTTATTAGTGTTGGAGCGGACTTTTTTAAGTTTTTCGTCAAAATTAATTTTCGAAGTTTTAAGGAGTAGCATTCACTGGCAAAAAGAAAAATAAAAAATATTTATTTAATTTCTCGTTCGAACGACGGGCGATGTCAGGCGAAGCTCGTTCGAGCGACACGTGGCATCATTCAAGCGACAAAGGATCTCGTTCGAACGACGCGCCGCCTTAACGTTTTTATAAATAGGCTCTTTTTCAACTTCGTTTTTCATAGGAAGACCTGTGATTTTAAACAGAGACGAAACTACTTCTACAGAATTCCTTAGTCTTCTTCTTTAAGGAGTTTAAACCTTTGTTTTTCAATTCACAAAACATCCCAATCATTATGTGAATTATTTTGGAACCCAAGATACAATCTTGTTGAAGTTTTCTCTTGTAGAGAGGATCTCTACTGCTGACATAGGTACCACTTAAAGGAGGTACTGGGCTGATTACGACTGCGATCATTGAGGTTCGCTGCATATGGAACTTTGCTGAAGATAGAACTGCGTCTTTTTGTGGACTTCCGCGATTGTTCCATTACTGATGATGCTGACCGATGCCTGCGGGTATTCATGTGTCACCTTATTTCATTGTAATCCATATAAGTTGCGATTTACAAATTATAATGAAATAAAAGGTTTTGCCCTTCTGAGATTTTTCCTGAAATTGATTTCCTTTGCATGTTTATTGATTTATGGTTTTAAATAACCTACATGCATGTGTTAGGGTTTATCTAAAATTTGGGTTTAATTAAAACTGGTTGGTTTGTCACATAATTAAAATTGGATTTATTTGAGAAGTCATATTATTCTATTGTAACACACTCTCAATATACAATCTTTCATTTTAGTTGCATGAATTGAGTACTTTGGATGTAGTTGAATTGTATATTAGCGAGGCAATTTGGACTGTATATTTCATATTTCAGTTGGGTTGGTGTTGTAGTGGGGCTGTGTAATTACATATTTCATTTGAGAATTGTGGATGTAGTTGTAGATATATGTATTGTATTGTTTTAATTGATGATGCATTTATGAGTCGAGTGTATGAGGTTTATCATATCGTATTCACATCATGTCACTTGTTTCATTGGTTTTTATACATGATAAGAATGATGTTTAAATTATTTTGATAAA
The DNA here is from genome assembly GCA_949130495.1 of Sambucus nigra. Lineage (NCBI taxonomy): Eukaryota > Viridiplantae > Streptophyta > Magnoliopsida > Dipsacales > Adoxaceae > Sambucus > Sambucus nigra. The sequence continues at coordinate 282,309,992 of OX422216.1, read as the reverse complement.
TTATATATTTTAATATTAGAAAGTGATCAACCCTAATGTGAAAACGTACGAGTTGTTAAAGAAGTTGCTAAGGAAGGAGATTGTTAGAAGAAGGGAAGTCTTTTACTATGTTGCTTTACTTTAAGGTGAATGAGGAGTTTTCCAACCAAAGAGAGTTTTTTTTTTTTTTTGGGTGGGGTGGGGGGGGGGGGGGGGGGGGGGGGGGGGGAATTCCCCTTCTCAATACCCCTAATTCATCCCAACATTATAACATGGTTCCCCATGGCGGCTCAGCTCTACGTATGCAACCGACATTATGTCACCTTGAAAAATGGCTCAAATGCCCTTGATGAACAAAACACCACACTTCAATCAATTTTGTACCCTTGGGGGCAATTGTGGGATGCGTTTTACGCATTGTTGCGATTAGGCCCCACTATAAAGTAAAATGAGGAACGAGCCCCACCTCTTCTACATGCAATGAGAAATATCGAGAGATAATTACGAGGGGGATAACATATATGTTTTGATAAGCATTATCGATAGAATTCTCCAGCAGCTAAAGTGTAAATTTTGATTTGTAAATGGAGACACACACACCTAGGTGGGGCATGCGAAAATTGACGTATAGAACTTCTACAAAATTGTACTCCAATTTTTTTCTCTTATTCTTTAAGAAGAATAAACACCCACTCCTTCTGTGGACAAAAGGCATAACCACATATATCTTTTGATCATACTATGCTGTTTATAGTCTCATATCTAGGAGTCAAAACAACTTAGTTATAGTCTATTGGCAATCAACCCTTGTATTGAATTTGTCTCCATTTAGCCACACAATTATTTCATACCGTTTAGTAGTCTACTGAGAAGAGAGAGTCGAACAGAATGTGTCTTAGGTTTTGTTCCTCACCGAGTTCATTGATTAATATAAGTCCTTTGTTGGTGATTCCAATACGAGCGTAAGATGCGACATATTGCCAATTTCCTATTACTCAAGTGGGCAATAGATATTTAGTTGATGGTCCTATTTTTTCGAATTTTTTGATTTTCAATCCTATGTCATTTTACCTTTTCTTCTAGTCTCAAAATAGTTCATATATCTTTGCATTATTAGTAAAATGTCTTTGTACTTAGTAAAGTGATACTGATAATTTTAAAAAGTAGGACCTCCAATTAATTATAAAATGGCAAAGGAGTGGATCCAAAAAAAATTTAAAAACTTAGGACCCTTTTAATAAAAGAATCGTACAAGCAATTTACCATTTGTCTATCGCGAAATCTGTCAAAAGAGATTCAAACTCCAAATATGTGTAGTAGTGGACCCAATTTACAATAGTCAATGACTACTTGACTCATAATACATACTACCCTTTTAATAAAAATAAGAGAATTCCCATATTGCTATGATAGTGGGAGAGGCAGTAACTGAATCTTTGCTCTTGATTTCCATTTTGAAATGTATAATTTGTCATCAAAGCCCCGAGTGTTAGGGGGCGTAGACTGTATGCCCGTGGTGCGTACATTAGAAGGCTGCCCTCTAGTCTCCACAATGTGGAGGACATACTTGGCTTTGACATTAAGTCAGCATCATTGAATTTTCACTTAGAAATGCGATTAATTAACAGATGCTTCCTGTGAATCATACATCTGATGAGCATAGTCGATGATGTGCCCACCACAAAGGAAGGATCAAACATCTAGCTTTTACCATATAGTAAAAATCAAACGGTCCATCTTGTTAAAACAATTGAGACATGCAATTGAAGCAAGAGACGTGGTCAAGAGTTATTATGACAAAGATTTATAATAAGTTAGTGCAACTTATTCTATAAGTTGAATACTAAATTAATTTTCATATGATGAAGATTGAGCTAAAGTGGTTGCACTATTAAAAATGATCGCGGCGGCCAAACTCTCAAATTCCTTTCACAGACGCAAAATGATTGATAATTTAATTTTAATTTTAATTTTTCTGAAAAGTTAATTTTCAATATACAAACTCAAGTTTATGTTTTTGGTCGTGCTAGAGTTGGAAGTGGTACGGATTTTTCCGTACCATACCGTGTTGAATCGAAAAAAATTATTTTTGATTTTATATTTTAAAATACTAAAAATCGAATTTATTGAAACCAAAAATACCTCAAAAGATTTGGTTGGTTTTGATTTCTAAACATAAAAAACTGATTTACTGGCATTACACTACCAAATATACTATATCCATATTCTTTCTTTCTTTGCTTTGCTTTGCTTGCTTTTTAAATTTATATTTGAGTAAGATTCTTTGCTTTTCTTTTCATTAAAATATGTTTTAGCTTTGCTTGCTTTTTAAATTTACAGACAGAAAATTAAAAAAAATAAAAAATATCGTAACACACGTCGATTTGTTTTTTGTTTCAGTTTTGGTAGACCGGTCGATAAATTTGGTACAAACGGTTTAACCATCCAGATTATAATTTTGGTATTGATAAGGAGTTGTTTATGACCAAATAGTATCGCTTCCACCTAGGGCTGTGTTTTTTTTCCGAACATTCCGATTTTTCCGATGTCCGATCCGATATTTTCCGATTTTGGAACATATATAAGGTTTCCGATTTCCGATTTTCCGATTTCCGATTTTTCCGAATTAAATTGGATAGGAAATTGGAACTATGTTTTAAATTCCGATTTTTCCGATATAATTTCCGAATCTTTTTTCCGATTAATATTCCGAATATATCTTCCGATTAATATTTCGAATATTTTTTCCGAATATTTTCTATATATATTTTTTTACCTTATAAGTTATATCCTTATGTAATAAGAATGTGTACAATTTAGATTTCCTTTATTTTTTACCTTACCCCATATATTTATATATGCTGTTAGTAGAGAGCAACTAGCGTTATATGATATTCTTATTAAAATATCTATCACATCTTTCTCTCTCTCTCTCTCTCTCTCTCACTCTCTCTCTCTCTCTCTCTCTCTCTCGTCTCGCCCCTTTCTCCTCGGCGGTGCATATCTCTCACCTCTCTCTCTCGACCCAATCTCTATACGGTCGTCCAACCCCTTTCTTCTACTTTCGGCGGCGCATATTTGTTTACATCGTTCGACCCTTATAGTCTCGAACATAGGTAAGTCTTTTCTAGTTTATTTTTATCAGTTTATTTTTTTTATTTCTACTTATTTACAGATCTGTTTACATCGGTTTATAGACTCTGTTTACATCTTGTTTACTTCTGTTTATAAGATCGGTTTACATCTTATTTACATCTGTTTACATCTTTTTTATTTCATCTAATACATCTGTTGGGATTGATTTATAGGTTTAATAGGTTTGTTATATTGATCGGTTTATAGGTTTACAGATTTGTTTACATCGGTTTGTTATATTGATGGCTGCGGCATAACAGAAAAAAAACTAATTTCTAATTTCTCATACTGTCTTCATGCGGCAGAACAGAAAAAAATACCATATTTCTAATTTCTGAATTTTTCCGATTTTTTTCCGATTTTCCGATATTTCCGAATTCGGAAACTTTTTTGATTTTCCAAAAAAATTGGATAGGAAATTGGAACAAATATTTTATTTCCGAAAAAATTGAAATTTTTTCCGAAAGATCATTTTCCGATCCGATCCGGCCGAAACAAAGCCCTACTTCCACCCCTAGATCATGCCAAAGAGAACTACACTAAAGTAGTTGCATCTAGTAGAACAAGATCTTTTTATTGCAATAAAATCAATAATGATTTATAGCTAAAGTGCATAGTTATTTGAGACACCTTTTTATGTTTGTTTGTGTGTGAATATATATATATATATATACAGTCTTGCTCTTATGCGGATTAGTCCGCATTTTAAGAATGCGGACTGGACATGTGTCATCTGGCGGTGAGCCTAGAAAAGAGAGAGAGATGACACATGTCCGGTCCGCATTCTTAAAATACGGACTAGTCCGCACAAGAGCATTATATTACATATATATATATATATATATATACAGAAAGTATCTCATGCATACCCAGTTTGCATACCCTCCGTGCGGACCATTTTTTTAAAATAGTAAAAAAAATAATTTCGGGCTGATTTTTTTTTTATAGTTTCTAAACATTTCAATAGGACCATAAAAAAAATTCAACTCAAAATGATTTTTTTTGCTATTTTAAAAAAATCGGTCAAACTTTGTCAGTTTTTAAAAAATTACATAAAAAATATTTTTTTTACTATTTTATCAAAATTGGTCCGCGCCAGCGGTATGCAAGCTGTGGTATGCATGAGAACCGCTCTCTCTCTCTCTCTCTCTCTCTCTCTCTCTCTCTCTCTCTCTCTCTCTATATATATATATATATATATATATATATATATATATATATATATATATATATTAGCATATGAATTAGAATAAAATATTGGGGCTTATATCAAAAAGTTCCTCAAATGTTTTTTAATATACATTTAGTCTAAATCTTTTACTTTGTTTCAAAAACTCCATCACTACTTAAAAATATTCAAAAAAGGAACTCCGGTGAGGATTGCCAAATCGAAATATTTTTCTCCCTCTAATAATTATTTTTCAAATTCATATTATATTAACACACTGCTAGAATAAGTATTTATTTATGTTGATTAGGTATACCATATAAAATGAAGGGAACAATCAATTACTTAATTAAATACTTATTAATATCAAATTATTTAATTACTTAGATGCATGATAAGCATAATAAAATAAGAGAAAAGTACTCTTAGGTTCCTCACAAATAAATTTTAAATACTAAAGGAATTTTGACAAATTTTAAACACTTAGGTCCACTATTTTTCTTCTTGTAGAAACTCACGCTAGTGTCATAACAAATGGACCTAATAGTTTATTATCCTTAAATGTTAAAAATTGTTACCAAGTGACCTAATTGTAAATTGCCCATAAAATAATAGAGAATTAAGGTCAATGTCATGTTTTTTTTTATCTTTAAATTTTTAGGACAATATTTTTCAGGTTTATAAATCTACTCTCTGTGGTATAATAACATTTATTTGTATGGTCCCTTTAGAGTTAGGAGTACACAAAACACGTAATTTCATTTGTTTAAGTTAAAGAGGTATTTATATTTATACCCTTAGTCATACTCATATAAAACTCACTCGAAAAATAAATACATAAACCCACCTCCACCACTCCCCACCCAACCCCACCCAACCCATCGGAATCCTCGTCGGAATGCCGAAATTCTCATCGAAGATCATCGAAATTCTCGTCGGATTGTTTCTCTCTCCACGTTTCACTTTCCCTTCGTCTATTTCTTTCATTTTTTTGATCCGCGCCAGTGGCACAAGTGTTAACGCTGGAGAAGAAGGTTTTTTTCCGAAAAAAATATAGTGTTCGTCGGAAAAAATGGAGGTTTTAGTGAAAAAGTAAATTTATCGATTTTGATTTTTTTGTCAAAAAATATCAAATATAGGTGCTGTTAGATAAATCTCGACTAGTAGGTTTCAAATATATAAATTTTGTGAATTTTGGATTTGTAGATTTGAAGTTATGGATTTTAAAAATTTGATAGTTTTTTTTTATGAGTTATCAAATGGCATATTGGTTATTTTTCATGGTGTTTTTAGTACATGGACTAAGGGCCAGTTTGGTTGCGCAAATTATTTGATTATGTAAATTGGTTCATTGTGAATTAGTGAATTGTAAATGAGTGAATTTGAAATGAGTTAAATCCAATTTTACACAATGTTTGGTAATTTAAAATTGATGTTAAGGTTCTATGAAAAAAAGATAAAAAAAAATCAAGAGAGAGAGAGGGGGAGGAAAAGAGAGAGGGAGATGAGGAGGGGAAGAGGGAGAGGGTACATGCACTTAATGTGACTCCTATTTCAAATGGATTCATTTCACATTTTTTGTGAAATGATTCAATTTCAGATTTTGCACATGAGCTAAAATGGGGCAATTAATGAATCCTTTCATTAATGAAACCAAACACAATTAATAATTCAATTTAGAAATGGGACAATTTATTAATGATCCAATTTACAATTTTGGGACAACCAAACAGGACCTAAATTTATAAAATTATGTGGAGTTATACATTTTGACTTAGATGGAACCTTTCTTCAAAACTCCCAAAAAATAATTTTATCCAATAAATGAATTATTCTATAAATTTAATACATTATACAGTCAAACTTCTTAACCTATACTGTGTCCAAGTTAAACCTAAATTCATATAAAGATGTAAGTAGAAGCATAATTTTTTTCACATAGTATACATATCCTTAAGAGATAGGCGTGCAATAGCAATTATGGTGAACGTCAGGCCGCATGAAATAAAAAGGGAATTGACTAAAGAAAGAACAAAACATATGTGTGCGTCATATACCCTACATCTTTTATCCTTCAAACACCTCACCAGTAATCCAGAACTTTAACTGAGGAGGGACAAATTTTATGGTAAAGTGTCGATAAATTTGGAGTGGGCGCTACCAAACTAATTTTTGTTGGATAATTTATTATTTTTTCATATATACTTGTAAATATATATGTATGTATATATATTGTAGACTCAATTAATTAAATAGTTGACCCAAAATACGGACCCAATAGAAACACGCATTCGAGGGTTTTATATTATGTACATTTCATTATATTATCACAATGCATACAAATCAACCTCCCAAATTAACACCCTCCTTAAACAAATTTCAAGTTTTACAACACAAATAGACAAAGATATCATAAATTAGTTAACTCAATTAGGTTTAAGTGCTAAATAACAATAATCAATCAATATTAACAATGGCCAATTTATTTTAAATTAAATTACAACACCCAATCAATATTAATAATGCCAAGTTTCAGACTCTAAATAATATCACTCGATCAATATTAACAATATCAAATCAATAGTAATAATAATGACTAATCAATTCCGATCCCTAACTAACAACATCCAATCAACATTAATAAATAAAAATATTTCAAGCCCCAAAATAACAATACTCAACCAATATTTATAATGTCCAATTAATTTTAAACCCTAAAATAATTTTGTAAAACAACCTGAAAATATTTGCAAATATAAAATAAAAACACTTTGGCTTTATTTGTTTCACGGTAAAAGGAAAGGAAAAGGATCAGAAAATGATTTTTCGGTACATTTTTGCTATTTGGTTTACCAGAAAATGGTGGGACCCATTGGAAAATAACTTTCTCACAAGAATCACTTTCCCGGATTTCACATCCGACCAAAACCATTGGAAAATGCATCACGGGAAAATGAATCCCACCCAAAACCATTCTAAAACCCATCCATATTCTCCCCCACTTCCCATAAAATCCTCCTAAAGTACCCGTAGTTAATCTTTGAAAAAATCCTTGATTTTTTGAGTTGATTCCACGAAATCACAAATAATCCCACGAATAATTGAGATGAACTGATTGCTATATAACGAGTACAAAGCTCCATTTAATTCTCATCTCTCGATCTGAAAAAAAATTGTAAGTAAAAAAATAATTTTATAGTGTATACATATACTTGCTTGGACCTTTTTTGGGGGGGAATAAGTTGCAAACTCATTCGGTCTTCTACTGCAAACAGTGGCATGAAGAAACCCTTTTGAGCAAACTCAACTTGAGAAACCCAAACAGACAAAAGGTAAGCAACTCTAGCTTGATATTTTTATCACTGGTGGATTTTGGGATCTCTGATAAAAAAATGAATTGGGTTTACTTTGTGTATCCTTATCCTAGCTCGATATTAGGTAGGTAACTGATAAAAAAATAGATATGTAATCAGAGTGTGTAGCTGATAACATAGGTGTGTAGCTGATGACCTACCTCACATCAACTTGACTGTATTTTTATGTTTAATAAAGTGAGACTAATTCATTTTGCATTTGTATTTGATCTTCGTACATTGGACGTAGTTAATGACATAAGTCACAAGTAGGATTACTTTTCTATGCATTTAAAAATAAAATTATAAAAGTACCTGTCAAATCTTGAATTTTTTGTCCAAAGATAAAAATAAGCTACGTAATCTCAACACCATAGCACCTATGACAGTTGTGGTGACAATTATTATGCAACACAAATAAATATGAAAGAGGTAAAAACCAAGAAAAGACAAATAAAAGGCCAATCACACAACAACGGGAGTACGTGGTTCAGCAAAGAAGTGCCTACGTCCACGGTGGTTCAGTCAGTGTTATTTCTCTATATTCTGAAGAATAAGTACAGAGAGTACAACTTGTCCTTTGCCTCGGACTTAGGGTTTAATTTATACATGTATATGTTGGAGTAGTGGGGGTGATGGGTTCCTTCTTATTAGCCATCTCCCCTACATAGGATCGTGTTCCCTTCCAACTTCTCTTCATGGGATCGTGGGGTAATCAGATGAGTACAAGAGGTGATGGGCCTGGGCTTTGGGCCTGCTAAGGAGGGGCTACTCGTCCAGGCCTTATGGTGCTAAATTCAGGGTACCCACAATTGCCCCTAAATTTGTTGGGCCATTTTTACAGGTCTAATGAATTTAAATAATCAGCTATGATGGTCGATTTCTTTGAAAACTGTGAAGTTGCTTTGGCGGAACCCGCTTCGCTATCCGTGCGTTATGATTAGACTTGAAATCTTGTTGGAATAAGACACATTTTCTCTTCGTCGCTTCAGCTTTTCCAGCAATCTTCTATCTTCTGAGAACTCTTAAGCTTTGTACCTTCTGTTTTCGGTCTCCACTCTCGTCGCTTCTTCGCCATTTGACCTGATCTTCTGTCTTGTAAGTCTCTCGTCCCCTTTTTCTCGAGTTTATAGTTTTTCTTGTATTTTTCCAATGGCGAAGATTGGAAATAGGTCAGTAACTGAGTTTAAAAAATTCTACAGTATTCCTGAGTGGGTAGAGATTGAGTGTTGTGCCTCGCCGCCTAGGAACGTTAGGGATATAGAGGATGCACACGGATTCACGTCATGTTGATCTCTCAGGGGGGTCTTACCTTTCCCCCTAATGGTCTGTTTCTGCACTTCTTTAGCTATTTTGGTATTGTGTCTGCACAATGTTCGCCCAACGTATGGAAAATAGTGAACGGCGTGCATAGGATAAATCAATTGTACGGCACAAGGTTAGGGCTTGCCGAGGTCTGCTTTTGTTATTCTTTTTCTCGAACGAGTTCGGGTGTCCTGTACCTTAAGGCTAGGAGCCCTGATAGGGTATTGGTAGTAAATTTACCTGATTCCCATAAGGACTACTGGCAAGAAGGTTTTCTTGTTAGGAATTGGCAATTCTCCCCCCAATTTGAAGGGTCGAGGTCTGAGAGGTTCACTGTTCCCTTTTATGGGGAAGAATATATAGGTAGATGTTGTATTATTGTTTCAACCTTTGCTGACTTTGTGATTTTTCTAACCTCTTCTTGCTTTCTCTTTTACAGCGAGGGCAAAGAACTTGGAGCCTGCTCTCAGCGAGGTTCGTATCTCGGAACTGGTGAAAGCTTAGAACATCAGGGAACCTTTGGGTGACGGTGAGCATCCTAGGTCTGCTGCTTTTCTGCTTGAATACAAGAACACAGGCTCCAGCTTCATAGCCCAACCTGTGGATAGTGTTCCGGACTTTGACTCTTCCGAAGAGATTTCTGCTGAGCCCATCCAATTGGACGAAGAGGAGAGCAGCTCGGAGAGTGAGCTTGTAGGTGTTAGTAATTTGGGTGCAGGCAGTGTTGACAGTAGCAGTTCTTCGATCACTTCCAGCAGTTCTGGTGAAGAGATGCCTCCCAGGAAGAATTTAATCAGAGATGATGATGATGTGCTTCTTGCCCAGAGGTCCAAGAAATCGAAGACTGCCTCCGGGGCCATAGCTACTGGTTCTCGACCTTCTTCTCAGGAGCAAGAGAAGAAGAAGAGAGAGGAGGAGCAGGCGAGAGAGAGAGAGAAGAAAAAAGGAGGAGGAGAGGAAGAAGGTGGAAGAGAGAAAGAGAAGGGAGAAAGAAAAGGAGGAGGAGAGGAGGAAGATGGAACTGAGGACCAAAACTGGTCAAGCCTTGGTCCCAGTATCTGCCTTGCCTGAGGGGGCTTCGGTGGTCACCTCTCCCCAGCTTGCCCCTGCGCTGCTTGAGAGGGAAGTCCTCCCTGCAGATCGTGAGAGGGCGTCGGGGTCCGATCAACTGGCTTTGCAAGCTAGCCAGAGGCTTGCCTTGGTAAGGTTCATTTTCTAATTCTCAACTTCACTTAATCCGTTTTGATGGTTTCTTCTTTCTGATCCTTCCCTCATTTTTTGCAGTTTGTGACTGACTTTGCTGTGCTCAATCGCTCTCGCGACGAGCTGTTGAGAAGGAACAGCGAGCTGGAGCAGTAGAAGTCTACTCTGGTGGCCATGGGTTCTCAACTGGAGGCCGATCTGAAGGCTGCTGATGCGGCTCGAGCTTCATCTGCCTCGGCCCTTGCTAATTCTACTCGCGAGAGAGATAATGCTGTCAGGGAGCTCGGCGAGCTGAGGAAGTCGTATGATCAGGTATGCTCGAGCAAGCTGGACTTTGCAGAGAAGAACAGGGTTCTTGCCGACCAGCTGGAGGCGGAGAAAGCCCAGGCAGCCACTCTTAAAGAAGATTCATACAATTTTGGCTGGTCTGCTGCGTATGAGGACGTCGAGGTTCAGATAGGCTATATTAGCCGTCTGAACTTCAAGAAAGGGTGGAACAAGGCCCTCGTGGCCGCTGGGGTGGATGTTGCATCCCCACTTTTTGACGAGCATGATCCAGGGACAAAGCCAGTCGTGGATGAGGACCCAGCCCCAACTGCTGACGGCACCAATCCTGTTTCTCGGGCGACTCCTTCTGATGCTCCATTGGTCGAGGAGGAAGTGGACACCCCTGCAGAGGGTAATGCCCCTGCTGATGCTGATAAGGACAAGGGTCCATCCACCGAGGTTGCTAAGTGATAGGGCTTCTTTGTAACTTTTTTCTTTTTTGATCTGATGTAACCTCGCTCATTATCAATGAAAAGACTTTATTTTTGTTTATGCTGATCTCTTTCTTTTCTCTTTCTTTTACTTGTAGTTGGTTGATGTGGATGACTATATTCCTGTTACCTCCCAATTAGGTAGGACTCTGGGTCCTAATGCAAGCCCTGCAGTTCGCCAGGCCTTTGCTAGGCTTTGAAGGTTTGCTAAGTCAAGGAACCAGAAATATAAGGATCAGTCCGAGCTGGTGGCCAAATTGAAGGACAGGCTCCAGGAAATGGAAGAGATCGGAGCTTCAGTGCAAGAATAAGTTAGCAAGCTGAGAGCAAAGTTACTGGAGGCCACCGAGATCAACCAAGTCGTGGAGTTTCTTCAGCGGGAGAATGACGACCTGAGGCGGGAGGTCTCGAAGCTTAAGGAGCATTCGTCGAGCACCGCTTCAGCAGTCCTAAAAGGCTCTTCCTCGTCGCGGGCTGCTCGGCCTCCCCTCCCGCGTGCTGGTAGGAGTACACGGGGTAGGAGTAGGGAAGTTGAGGAGCAGCGTGAGAGGGAAATGGAGGAGCTGCGCGGCGATGTCCGACGAGCTTATGTGACTGCTGCTGGGCTCCAGAGGGACGTCACCCGACTGCGGCATCTATTCAAGACGGGCCCTCGCCAAGTGTGGACTGATGGCTATGATCAGGGCTGGCTGGATGCTACCACAAGATTATCAGAGTTCGAGGAGCTTTCCTTCATCAGCGGGTGGTTGAGTGCTCTCAAAGAGCTGCAGGTCCCAAGGAACTCGATATTGTGGTATCGGCACGAGATGTCTCCCTCTACTCTGATGCCCAATCCATTCAGGCGAGATGATCGATGGATTCCCATCGATGCTATTCCCCGGTGATTACTGGAGTTGGACGTAAATGAGGTCGTGGAGGAGTTCGATCCTGTTCCTGATGACGGGAGGAGAGCTAAAGTTGCTGACTACCTTGCTCGGAGGCTTCCACCTTCTTGATATTTTGTTTTTTAATAATTGTAAATTCTTTGGGCGAGCTTTGCCGACTAAACATGTACTATTATTGTTTGTAAATATAAAAGATTAATGGAAAGTTTGAGTTTTGGGCGATTTTGCCGACTAAACGCGTTTATCCAATCTTTTTTATATTTTTGCAGCTTCACAATCTTTTTTATCTTGTCATGTGAGTGTCCGCCCGATCCAGTATTAAGAATACCATTGTGCCCTTTCTTTACCTTTTAGGTCGTGTCATCACACACCCTTAGGTCTAAGTGGGGCAATTGGCGAGGACACACCTGTTATTGGATGTCTTCATCCGGTCAGGATTTTGTTTAACCAAAGTACGTTTGATGCCTAAGAATGCTCTGTAGGGCTTCATATATTTCCATGGGCAATGCTAAGAGGTCTGTCGTGCTTCATGACGATGACCTGAGGAGGGGTGTTCCCCTGCTATGTCAACCATTATACCTGTGATTTGAAAAGGATGTGCAATAAGATATAATTGTTACTTTTTAGAGAGTGATCAACTGAGAGATTTTCATTGGTGAATTGAGAAATAAACTGTCTTTTCCCATAATGAGTACAATAAAAGATCTAACAATAGAACTCCTAAATGTAGAATTTCTTGAGATTAGCTGCATTCCATGCTCGTGGTATCTCTCTGCCCTCCATCGTTTTCAAATGATAGGCACCTTGTAGATCGTCTCTAATTATCTCATAAGGTTCTTCCCAGTTCGGGCCTAGTTTACCGTCTGATGGCTTCACTGTGTTGCCCAGGACCTTTCTTAGAACATAGTCCCCAACTTTGAATTTCCTCGGATTGACCTTTGTGCTGTAGTGCTTCGCGAGCTGTTGCTGATAGCTCGCTAGTTTTACTAGTGCAAGTTCCCTGCGCTCGTCGGCCAAGTCGAGTTCAGCGAGCAAAGCCTGATCGTTCTGACTCTGCTCGACAAGGTCGGATCTCATTGTAGGCAATCCTGCTTCTAATGGGATGACAACTTCCATACCATATGCTAGTGAGAATGGCGTTTGACCTGTGGCTCGCCTAGGAGTCGTTCTGTACGCCCATAGGACATGTGGTAGCTCGGTTGTCCATGCGCCTTTTGCTCGCTCTAACCGCTTCTTCAACCCAGCGATCACTGTTTTGTTGGATGCCTCAGCTTGTCCGTTGCTTTGAGGATAAGCTACCGAGCTGAAGTGGTGCCTGATCCCGTGTTGGTCGCAGAAGTTCTGAAAAGAGCCACTCTCGAACTGTGTTCCATTATCAGTGATGATAGTTCTGGGGATCCCTAATCGAGTGATTATATTTCTCCATATGAACTTCATCATGTCAGCATCTCGGATGTTCGCCAGTGGTTCTGCCTCGATCCACTTGGTAAAGTAATCAGTTGCGAGCAACAAGTATTTGCGATTGCCGGCAGCGGTGGGCAGTGGTCCCACGATGTCCATTCCCCACTGGGCGAAAGGCCAGGGGCTGGTCAGGGATTTTAATTCGCTGGCGGGCTGGTGGATCATGGGGGCGTGAAGCTGGCATTTTAGGCATCTGCGGACATATACTGCGGAGTCCCTTTGCATATATGGCCACCAGCAACCTTCCTTCATTACTCGGAAGGCTAGAGACCTTCCTCCGACGTGACTCCCGCAGATTCCTTCGTGAAGCTCGTGAAGCACTGTCTTGACATCGCCTGGGTGGACGCATCTAAGGTAGGGGCCGGAGAAAGATCTTTTATACAAGTCGCCTCCCGTGGATAAGTGAAAGCGAGCAACTTTGACTCTTATCTGGTGGGCAGTCCTCTTATCCTCTGGGAGCGTTCCGTTCTTCAAATAGTCTCTTAAGGGATCCATCCAGCTTGGGGCTGGTTCCAATTGGAGTATTTGTTTCACTTTGGTCAGCTCGCAGTTGGGGTAAATGCTCGTGCAGCTAAGGAAATCGATAGGGATTATCCTTTTAAGGCTGGAATCAACTGCCTAGCTCAGGGCTGCCAAGGCGTCAGCGTGGCTGTTCTGCCCCCTGGGAAACTGTTGGATGTTGATTTCTTCAAAGTCCGTCATTAAGTTTTTTACCAAGGAGAGGTAGGCTTACATCCTCTCATCCTTCGCGTTATAGTCTCCACTTATCTGATTGGAAACTAGTTGCGAGTCTCCGAATACCTGTAAATGCTTTGCTCCTAGAGTTTGCGCCCTTTGGAGACCTGCTATTAAGGCTTCGTATTCTGCTTCGTTGTTGGAGGCTGCAAATCCCATCCTGATTCCTTGCTCGAGGACTGTATTTTCTGGAGTGATGAGAACAATTCCTACTCCTGCCCCCTTTGAGTTGGAGGCTCCATCAACGAATAGCTTCCAGCTTCCCCCTGTAGCCTGGATGTTTTGTTCTGTTGGCTTAGGCTGGTCGAAGGGTTCTTCGCTTGTGAATTCAGCTATGAAGTCAGCAAGGATTTGACCCTTGATAGCTATCCTTGGTTGAAATTGGATGTCAAACCGGCTGAGCTCGACTGACCATTTAGACAGTCTGCCCGACAAATCCGCCTTCCTTAGGACAGCCTTGAGGGGGGTGTGATGTAGGGACAATGATCGTATGAGCTTCGAAGTAATGCTTCAGTTTCCTCGAGGACATTACTAGGGCGAATGCGAGCTTTTCCAATGGCAGGTAGCGCTGCTCGGCGTCTAGTAAGGTTTTGCTCACGTAATAGACTGGATGTTAGATCCCTGTAACTTCACACATTAGTGCTGAGCTGATAGTATGGCTGGATACAGAGAGGTAGAGGTACAAAGGGTCCATTTGTTGTGGTATGACAAGCAGTGGTGGGGAACTTAGGTAGGACTTGAGCTCGTCTAATGCTTGCGAGCAACCTGGGGTCCATTCTACTGTTTTGCTGTCTTTTAAGAGTTGGAATAAGGGCTTGCATCTCTCGAAGGATTTAGAAATGAAACGATTTAGAGCAGCGAGCATTCCAGTGAGCTTCTGTAGATCGCGGATTGTGCGAGGAGGTTGCACCCGTTTAATTGCATCAATCTGGTCCGGATTAGCCTCTATGCCACGCTTATTGACCAAATACCCAAGGAACTTTCCTGACTGGACACCGAAGGAACACTTGCTCGCGTTGAGTTTCATTCGGTACTTCCTGAGGATTTCGAAGGTACTTGACAGGTCCGAGAGGTGATTTTCCTTCTCCTTGCTCTTGACGAGCATTTCGTCGATGTAGACCTCCATCGTGTCTCCCATCTGATTCTTGAACATTTTAGTAACCAGCCGCTGATAGGTTGCCCCTGCATTTTTTAGCCCAAAAGGCATGACCTTGTAACAGTATAAACCAACCGTCGTGATAAACGCCGTTTTATCCTGATCTGGTGCATACAGGGGAATCTGGTGATAGCCTGAGTATGCGTCCAAGAAACTCATTCGCTCGTGAGCTGCAGTGGCGTCTACTAGTTGGTCTATTTTCGGAAGAGGGAAGCTATCCTTGGGGCAGGCTTTGTTGAGGTCAGTGAAGTCTATGCAAACTCTCCACTTCCCGTTGCTTTTTGGAACTACCACTGGGTTGGATAACCATTTGGGGAATTGCACTTCCCGTATGGATCCTGCATCCAACAGTTTTTCGACTTCTTGTTCTATTGCTTTGGCCTTCTCGGGAGTAGTTCGTCGTGCCTTCTGCGCTATCGGCTTGAATGTGGGATTGACGTGCAACTGATGGCAGACCATATTGGGATCGATTCCTGGCAGCTCATAGGGTTCCCAAGCGAAAACATCTATGTTGCTTCTGAGTAAGGTTAACAAATCCTTTTGCTCTTGGTCAGTGAGTGAGGTCCCGATCAGGAAGACTCTGTTGTTGTTGCCTTCTCTAGCAATTACTTCTACCAGGTCCTCTATAACACGCTCGGAGGGGAGGAGCCTGGTCTCTTCCACTCCGGGCCTTCCATATTTTAATTGCTATTTGGAAGGGATTGCACCTTCCTCCACTTTCTCGCTGGTTTGAATGGCTTTTTTCTCTGGCTTTGGTCGGATGGCCGCTATGAAGCACTTTCTCTCCATCGCCTGGTCGCCATGTATCTCCATCACTCCCCGCTCGGTGACATATTTGAGTTTCTGGTGGTAGGTCGAGGAGACTGCCTTCATTGCATGAAGCCATCCCCTGCCGAGGATGGCTTGATACGGTGAATCGATGTCGACCACCAAGAATTCGATCATTTTCGAAACATTTCCAGCGAGCACTGGTAGTACTATCTTGCCCAGAGGCATGGTCATTTTTCCAGCGAAGCCGACCAGAGGAACAGTGGTTCCCTTTAGGTCGGCGATGTTCAACTTCAATTTTCTGAACAAATCGATGTACATTACTTCGGATGAGCTTCCTTGATCGACGAGCAGCCTGTCGATATCAAAGTTGGCTATCCTGAGTGTAATGACTAAGGCATCGTGATGTGGGGTCCTCACTCCCACAAGATCTTCATCCGTGAAAACAATATACTTGTTGTAGTTGATGTCCTCTGCTCGCCGGCGTTTTCCTGCCTGTGATTTCGCTGGATCAATTTGAAAAGCTTGCATTACTACTGTCAGCTTCTTTACCTCCATCCGAGCTGAGTTGCCCTGGATTTTCTTAATATCGGATACTCCATGGATTACTGCGAATTCGTGTCCGGTGTCGTCTTCCAATACGTTGTCGGGTTTTGCCTCCTTGTGGACAGTCACTCTCTCTACCTTCTTTTCCACAAAGTCATTCAAATGTCCGGATTGGGCCAACTCCTCGAGGTGGGACTTAAGGGCCTTGCAGTGCTCAGTCTTATGTCCTCCCTCTTTGTGGAAGGTGCATCTCAGCGCATTGTTTCTTTTCGATGGGTCTCCTCCCATTTTTCGGGGCCATTTGATGAACGACTCATCCTTGATCTTCGCGAGAATTTTGTAAATTGGTTCTTTGAAGATGGTGTTAACCGCCTGGAACGACTTTGCAACGTCAGGGCTCCCTCCGTTCTTGGAGCCATTCTTGCTCCCATTCTTTCCTCCTTTTTTCTGGTTATCAACTTTCTCACTTCCCTTCGTGGCGAGCTTGGCTCGACCGTTTTCACCTACGTTAAGGCGGGTGACATCTTCCACCTTTGCGTATTTATCAATCCGGGCCATCAGGTCATCAATGGTGGTTGCTTCCTTCTTTGTCAAGGACTGGTAAAGGAGGGAAGAGCTAGGTAGCCCAATTTTGAATGAAGCCACTGTCACCTCTTCCGCGCAGTCCTCGACTTCGTTGAATAACTCCCAGTACCTCTTCGCGTAGTCTCGGAGTGTCTCCTGAGGAGTTTTCTTCATTGTCAATAGAGCATCCATCCTTTTGGGATGGGAGCTGCTGGTGATGAATCGGGCCGTAAAGAGCTTGGCCATGGATTTGAAATTTCTGATGGATTGGTGAGGGAGTTTCTCGAACCATTTCTGGGCCACGTCATGAAGGCTCGAGGGAAAAATTCGGCACATCAGCGCATCTCGGTGATTCCAGAGGGTCATAGCCTGCCAGTACTGCCTGACATGATCAATGGGATCAGTCTTCCCGTCGTAAATCTTGAACCTTGGAATAGCAAACTTTTTGGGAGCTTCTTCTTCTTCAATTTCCCTCGTGAAGGGCGATTTCATCTGGGTCTTGAGGGCTCTCCTGGCGAGTTCTCTGGTTGACCTGGTGCCGCGGTGAGCTGGATGTTGGTCCATTTCTCTACGGACTAGGTTCGTTATGTTGTCGTCGCTGCGAGCAGGGCTCTGATAGCGGCGAGCTTTTCTCAGTTGCTCGCGGAGGTCGTCGTCTGAGTCGCCACCTTCGAACCCTTGATATTGCCGCCTAGGGCTCCTTCCTCGGCTGCGAGATTTGCTTGCCTAAGGGATAGGAGTGCGATAGGGGCGTCTCCTGGTATCAGGACGTAGTTCTTTCTCCAGTTTTTCCAGTCTTCTTTTCAAGCGAGCATTCTCAGCCTCATACTTGCGAGAAGACTCCCTCTTCTCATGGAGCCTTGCTTCGTATGCATCAATCAATCTGGATATCTGAGTGGACCTTGCTGGTCCTTGACTTTCTTCTGAGGTTGGCCTTTCTAAGCGAGCCCCTTGATCTGAACGTCGGACTTCAGACCTAATCCTACGAGGAGCGGGTGGCTCCTGAATATCTCCTGCTTGAGGAGCGTTGCTGCTGTGACCAGACATCTTAGATTTTTTCTCGGCGTGGGCTCTTCTCAGGGAAAGATAAACGCTTCCCACAGACGGTGCCAATTGTGGTGACAATTATTATGCAACACAAATAAATATAAAAGAGGTAACAACCAAGAAAAGACAAATAAAAGGCCAATCACACAACAACGGGAGTACGTGGTTCAACAAAGAAGTGCCTACGTCCACGGTGGTTCAGTCAGTGTTATTTCTCTATATTCTGAAGAATAAGTACAGAGAGTACAACTTGTCCTTTGCCCCGTACTTAGGGTTTAATTTATACATGTATATGTTGGAGTAGTGGGGGTGATGGGTTCCTTCTTATTAGCCATCTCCCCTACATGGGATCGTGTTCCCTTCCAACTTCTCTTCATGGGATCGTGGGGTAATCGGATGAGTACAAGAGGTGATGGGCCTGGGCTTTGGGCCTGCTAAGGAGGGGCTACTCGTCCAGGCCTTATGGTGCTAAATTCAGGGTACCCACAACAGTCCTTTCCTATCGTGGGTTAAATCCCAGGCCTTTATTACACAAGAACATTGTTTCAGATAGGTTTTCCACATAGGATGCCTATTGGCAATGATGTTTTATGTTAAATAAATTTTTTGTCCCTCTTAATAGAATTGTATAATAGTATCAGTAAACATATATACTATGTTTTATTACTACTTATTAAATTTCTTTAAAAATATACATAACTTACAATTCATTTAATCATAGGCACATCCAAAGGTGAAGAATTTGAGGTACAAACGTATAGAAATGCTTGAAGAATTGGGAATCGTTTGTGGGAAGATGGAGCAACTGGTGAATGGTGTCGAGGGGGGACAGATATTAATGCTAGACGCGCGGCTGAGGATAATTATAATAGCCAATCTGATGCACCTGTAGATGACACAAATCTTAATGACGTCGATGACACAATTGGTGCTGGAAATAATACTCAAGCAAATGACTTTGGAGATCCAATTGCTCAGAGTAGTCGAGAAAAATCATCAGGAGGATCAACAACTAGAAAATATGGTCGTCGCTCTAAAAATGTTGACACATATTTTGAGACTATGAGTTTAGTGGCTTCGAGTATTACATAAATGGTAGATGCAATGGAACGAAAAAGTGAACTTGAAGCCAAAAAAATAAAATTAGATGAACGTACAGCTGCAACAGACCCATCTACATTGTTACAGACACTACAAGAACTTGAAGTATTGAGCCAAGAAGATATTTCTGTTTCTTTTAAAGGTCTTCTAGCAGATGAAATCAAGGTCAAGGCATTCATAGCATATCCTCCTGACATGCGAATAACTTTTCTACAGAGGCATTATGGTGTTGGATCGTCTAGATTTAGTGCTTATAGTTCTAGTACGGATTTGGAGTTCTTTGATAATTAATTAGTTTGTCGAGTTCTTCAATTTATTGATGTGAAGATGCTTATTATTTCATTTTGAATAATTTGTTGAGTGGATTTAGACCTCGATTTTAATAAATTTAATGTAGTTTAATAATTTATTACTTTGCTAATTATTTGTGGTGTGTTGGGAATTATTTATTTAATTAAAAATATGAAACTTTCATGCAATTTTTCTGCGACTTTCATGACAACCAAATGAACAATTCTTTGATTTTCCTGCAGGAAACTGCTGTCAACCAAACACACACAGGAAAATGATTTTCCTTTTCCTTTACTTCACTTCACTTCACTTTTCCCAGGAATCCTTTTCCTGCTTAACTTTCCTGACAAAGAAACAGAGCCTTAAAGCTTATTGTATGTAAACAAAGCTAACTATTAATAATTAAGGCAAAAGGCACATACTAAAAGTAGATCACATAAAACTATATGTGAGGAGAGGAGAATATGTTTTCAACAAGTCTCTCATAAGGGGAGGATCTCTCAAGATTTTAGGTGAAAACCATTTGTATTTTCTTCTTGTTAAAAAATTCAGTTGCTTGTATTTCTCTTTCATAATTTAGAGTGGGGGTGAGACCTGAGATTAAGTTAGAGAAAGACAATGGATGGGTAGTTAGAAAGGGAGCCGGGGGGAGAACAAATCCGCGACGAGAATTCAAAACAACCAATTATCTTTTTTTTTACCTTGTAACGTCAAAAACCTTCATATTCGCACCTTTAAATTTCTATCTTTACACCTAGAACCCCTAAACTTTTTTTTTCAATTATTATTTTTCAAAATCTCAGGGAGCATTGCCCCCCTCGGTCCTTAACAGATCCGCACCTGCACATCATGATGTGTTGATAATATGATGTGTTGTTGTTACGATACAAGATAAATTTGAACGCTATTATTTTATCAACATGCAAATTTAACAAACTAATTCATACCTTTAGCTACATCGGCGATGATGCTTGCACCACGTTTCAAATGCTTAATTTGTCACAAAAATTAGCAATAACAAATGAAAAAATCTCTTCTCCAAAGCATTAGGTATTGTACTTGGTCTAACTTCTCCAATATTATTTTGTTTGATAAAAAAATGATAACAGTTCTAGAGTGATGTTCATTGTTTACATCCCGCATCTGCGACAATTTAAATGTTGTGGGTAGTCCAATTAGTGGGCCGGGTCCTAACCCAAGCCCAAACTTTTAGTGTGATTTTTAAGTTTTGCGTATTGGTTATGTTATTTTTTTTTCAAAGTATTGTTTGAATATTTTTGCCTTAAGATTTAAGGCTTATTTTATTACTTTGTTTAGGGGTTGTTTGATTATGGATGTTGTTGTCTTAATTATTAAATGTTTTTATGATTTGTTAAACTAATATTGTGTTTATTTAATTATTTTTTATAGAACAAATAATGTCTACAAATACATATATTGGTGGTAATTCAAGTGGTACCAGTGCAAATAAGGAAGATGTGCCAAAAAGTGTTGAGGGATAAATTATGCAAAGGTGGAGATGACTAATTTCTTCAGTCTGGAATGATTTTACTAAAATTTAATCTCCTAAATTTGATGTTATTACCAAATTCAATCATTCTAGAAATAATTTGTGTGGAGATTGTATCAAGGGTGCAACGCCTCGACCCATATTTAAGGGTCATCTATGGGTCAATTCTGTCTGATTTGCCTGCGTTAAGTGTGGAGTGATATGAAACAACCTAGATAATATTTTTAGTTTATTTAAGTTTATTATATTTATTAGATAAGCATGCAATTCCATTTTTCAAGCATACAAACATAATTATTACAAGTGTGAAACTCATTTGGCAATACCTTAGTATTTGTGTAATGAGAGATACTAGCGTAAATAGTATGAATCACTTACTTGTAAAACGCTCTCAAAAGACGGAATATCGATTAATATGTCATAACTAAGGTAACGGGGAGTGGGGTTCCTAATAACAATGCAATATACAAACGAACGTTAGAAACGAACAAATGTGAAATCATACATTAATTTCACTGTACATACAGTAACTAAATAATGTATGCATTTACCATGTTTTATTCAAAAATATTTCATTTAACTAAGGTTAAAAGCCATTAACCCTTATGTTCTTTACTTTACCATACTATTACGAAACAGTTCCTTTAATCAATTAATATATATACGATTAATAAGCGAGAAATCATATTCTTTTATCCATCCTTTACATTACTCCAATTTCGTTTTAAATCTATCCATTTCACATTAAAATGCTATGTCCATGGCATTATTTAAAAATAGCATTTTAACTCACTCACTCGGCGTATAAAAGACTTATTTAAACTTACATGTCACATCGGGTATATAATCGCTATAGGTTATACGAACGCCCACTTACGATTTTTGTTACTTTAATTTCTTTAACCTTTAACTTACCAACACGATACCTAGTTAATCCATTATATTCTTTGAACCATTATGTGACACCCCGCCTAATTAAATACCGGGCGATCACTCCTTTATTAAATTAAATCAAGGTGAACAGTTGGTTCATTCTTAGCATCACTGTCGAAAAATAACTTTTCCAATTTAAACACCCTAATTAATTAAGCTAAGTGTCAAAACCATTTTTAGACATTACTTACCAAATTTTATTTTATAGACCAAGATTTAAATGTTTACAACAATTCAATATTAAAGAATCAAAACACAATTATCCTGGAACATATAATCCAAATAATTTAAACATTCAACAACTAAATCCCAACATTTAAAACTTAAAGTAAAACATCCAGACAGTAATAAATCCCAAAGTGACAAAACTAGAAATAACTGAATCCCAATGTCCAATAAAACAACTGAATAATGGAAAGGGCGACACATGCCCCACTAAATGAATATGCTAGGAGTGGAATCAAATAAATGAACTCGTCTAAGCAAGAGGCCTGCAACTCCCACCTAAGATGCAACGCGTTCCTTCCAACGGATCCTATGCAAGATGCCCCTGTGGCTGGGCACCTGTAATATATACATATACATACAAGAGAAAGAGAAATAGAAACGGGTCAGAGCCCGATAGTGTAAATGATTTAAAATTTGTTTAGCAAGTAGTTAAAATATTTACAGTCCAATGCAACGACATATTAGTGCGACACTCTCTTGAGAAATTCTCACCTCTCTTCTAATGTGCAGACCTATCGCACTAATCTTCCCAATGGCTTAACTTATCTTAGGTTACTCCTAAGATTTAAAAATGAACAATATAATTGTTTAAGAGGAAGTTTTTCATTTGGTCACAAAGTTCTCATTTAAACCTTATTTGTTAATAAAGTTTCCCAGTATCCCATTATACTTTTCAAAACAAGTATTTCCAAATTGAAGCCAAGATTCATTTCTTACTTACCATAACACAGTAGGCAGTTCCAAACTTCAGAATTTCATATATAGATTAATTACTCGTATAATATATATATATATATATATATATATATATATATATATATATATATATATATATATATTCTAACAGCACCCCACATAAAAATTATGGTGCGGGCATACTCTACTATCCAATCCCCGTATCTCTCGTACTAAGGGAAATACAAGTTCGGAATCACTCTCGAACCGTATTAACACATACACAAACAATATTGAGGCGAAGCATAGATTCCAAGTCTCTAAGAGGTCAGCACATACCCTCACGTCTCTTAGGACCGTCTGACCATCGATCAGATAGCCTGTACCAAGGATATCTATCTTCTAGGGTACGAGTCAATATCCCCCATAAAGGTCCCATCGAGATAAGACTGTCCCAGCGCGGTAACCTCAGGGATAGCACGTAGCGCGAGCATGATTTTCACATGTATATAATATATGTATACACAGTCATATAAATATACTACTTTTATCATATCAATTTAGGTTTATCCCATAACCCATAATCACAACATTTATTCTTATTTTCCCATTATTAGTTATCACATATAACGGTTCGTCTCTAACTTTAATTTGAGGGATTATTTCAACTTACTACGTAACACTCGTGGACTCTATCCTCCCAAGTGTAAAATTCAGTAGGTATTCATCTATTTTTCATCGTAACCATTTTACCTATCTCTCCCTCTAATACAAAATTCCATTGTCCCTTATATAAACACCCCAAAAATACAACTTTCGCCTTACATTAAAGGTACCTTAATCATTAATAAATCATACTGGTCATCTTTATCTCTCAAAATATTTTAATAAGGATGTCTAAGGAGTATTCTTCATTTAGAATCAATTCAACAATTTTAAAAGGGGGATTTGAGTCTACTAGGAGGGGTCGATCGATCGAAGCTCTTGGCTCGATCGATCGATCAAACAGGTATGGCGAATTCTGCAGTTAACCAGTTACGGGTTCTAACACACAACCTCATCCAAATCCATATTTTTCATTCCCAATCGCCCAAAAATTTGTACTACTAAGTGTATAAACCCATATCATACTTGTCCTACGTAAAGCATGCAAATTTCCATTAATAACCATGGATTAACAGGCCAAAATTCATGTAAATCTCAAGAACCCTAGAAATCTCTTTAACATGGTTCTAATCAGTATTTTCCCAGAAATTCTACTCCTAATGCATCATAAATTTGTGGTTAAGCCTCTACATATGAAGGGGTTTCCAGATTATCAATCAAATCATAACTACATGCGGTTTTTCTATCTCCAATATGGGTTTTCTTCTATAAAACTCATCCTAATCACCCTAGCCTAACATGAATGATTCATTAACGAAAATAAGCAAGATAAATACTTGCCTGGGATTTTCAGAATTCTAATTTGCGGACGATTTTGGTGTGGTTGCGTTCCCCATCACGCGATCTACGCGTTGGTGGTGGCGGCGGTGCAATCGGGTGACTTTTTGGCCTTAGATTGCTTAGAAAGCTTCCTCCTTCCCTCTCCTATGGTCGTTCTAAAGTTTTGAGTTGTTTTAACCCTAGAAGGTAACCTTAGACATCTGATATAACCCTTGAAATTTCGTGGGTTTAATTACCCAAAAATGTAAAATGTCCAAAATTCCCTCCCGGGGTACTAATTAAGACTAAAAACGCACCGAGGTCCAAACTAAACACCCGAGTACACTTTTATTACTATCTTGACCCTTTCGGACACTTTGACGCACTTGAAATGACCTACGGGTGACTTATAATTTATTCACTTTTATTCATCAATATTTAGTCCCGACGCGCCACGGGCGCGTCCCGACTCAAATTTTTAAAATTGTCATTTTATTCACTCTTGACATTTAATAGAACCAAAATTATATTACTTTACTCATTAGTAATATTCAACATTAAGTTTTCCATAATTACTAACTCACATCACGTTAATAATTATAAAGTGATTAATTTCCGGATTTATTTTAAATTAATAACTCACATTAAATTTAATAAATCCCCAAATTAATCCCCAAATTAATAAGGCATAAAAATACAGGGTATTACATACTTCCCCCCTAATAACGGAATTTCGTCCCGAAATTCGAAAATAAGGCATACCTGGTAAGAATAAATCTTGATATCTCTCGCGCATATTTGCCTCGTGCTCCCAAGTGGATTCCTCCACATTATGATGCTCCCACTGGAACCGTACAAGTGGAACTACCTTCGACCTCAATTTCCTCTCGCTATGGTCTAGGATAGCCACGGGTCTCTCCTCGTAAGAGCTATCTGGCTCTAAGTCTATCTCATATATCGCAATGTGGGTATGGGCCATATCATCCCGAAGATATCGTCGTAACGACGAGATGTGGAATACATCGTGAATGCGATGTAAATGCTCTGGCAGTCCCAATCTGTATGCTACCGGCCCAATCCTCTCGATAATGGGAAATGGTCCCACATACCTCGGGGCCAATTTACCTTTCTTCCCGAACCTCATCACTCCTTTCATAGGAGATACACGTGGTAACACTTGGTCCCCCACATTAAACTCTCGGAAGAACCGTTTCGCATCGGCGTAGCTTTTCTGTCTGTCCTGGGCTACTCGAATGCGACTCCTGATCATCTCGATCCTCGCGAATGTTTCCTGAATCACCTCTGGTCCTAGCAACTTGTTATTCCCCACCTCTAGCCAACAAGTTGGGGAACGATAAGGTCTGCCATAGAAAGCCTCGAATGGAGCCATGCCAATCATGAACTGATAAGAGTTATTATAAGCAAACTCTACCAGTGGAAGATGTGGCTCCCAACCTCCTCCAAAATCAAGAACACACATGCGTAGCATATCCTCCCACATCTGATTAGTACGCTCTGTTTGTCCATCTGTTTGTGGGTGATAGGCTGAACTCAATCTCAACTCTGTGCCCATAGCCTCCTGAAAGCTCTCCCAGAAACACGACACAAAAATCTTGTCTCTATCTGACACAATATTCAGGGTTACCCCATGTAATCTGACAATCTCAGCAATGAACAACTGAGTATACTGACCCGTGGTATAGTCTGTCCGTACCGACAGAAAATGAGCCACCTTGGTCAAACGATCTACAATCACCCAGATAGAGTCGTGGCCCCACTGTGATGTAGGCAACCCTGTAATAAAATCCATGGAAATACTCTCCCACTTCCACGCGGGTACCTCCAATGACTGAAGCAACCCTGACGATTTTTGATGGTCCACCTTTACTAGCTGGCAGGTAGAACACTTGGACACGAACTCAGCAATGTCCTTCTTCATCCCACTCCACCAGTATTACCGCCTCATATCCTGGTACATCTTATCTCCTCCAGGTTGCACATCAAATTGGCACCCGTGAGACTGGGTCATCACTGCATGACGTAATTCTGCTCCTTCTGGAACCACCAATCTCCCATTAAACCTCAAACCCCCCATCAGAACTAACAGCATAGGACTCAGCACCCTCAGTTAAAAGTTGTGAAATCTGCTCTTGGCAAAACGGGTCCGCGGTCTGTGCCTGTATCACCCTCATAACAATCTCGGGTGTCACTGTCATAACAGATATGAAGGAACGGGCTACTGCGTCCTGGTGGCCTAAATCCTTCCACTTTGCTTTCCAGACGTCCGCTACATCGTCTATCGGTCAACGGCTCAACGCATCAACAACTACGTCGGCCTTCCCCTAATGGTACTGTATGTCGAACTGATAATCCTTCACAAACTCTAACCATCTGCGCTGACGCATATTCAGCTCTCGCTGAGTGAATAGGTACTGCAGTGACTTGTGGTCTGTGAACAAGAGGAATTTCTCCCCCAATAAATAGTGTCTCCATATCCTCAATGCAAAAATGACCGCTGCTAACTCCAGGTCATGGGTGGGGTAATTCTTCTCATGCGGGTTAAGCTTACGGGAGGCAAAATCTATAGCCCTCTCCTCCTGCTAAAGTACTCCCCCAAGTCCCCGTAAAGAGGCATCGGTGTAAACCAGGTATTCCACACCCAGCTTAGGTAAAGCAAGAACTGGTGTTGAAGTAAGCTTGTCTTTCATCTCGTCGAAAGCCAATTGACAAGCATCATCCCAAACATATGGTACCCCTTTGCGAGTCAAGTTCGTCAATGAACCTGCTATTTTGGAGAATCCCCGAATGAATCTCCTGTAGTATCCGTCTAACCCCAAGAAACTATGCACTTCCATCGGTGTCGTGGGCTGTCCCCACTCCCTCACCGCTGACACTTTACTCGGGTCAACTGCTATCCCCTGCTCAGAAACAACATGCCCCAAGAACTATACTTCTCACAACTAGAATCTGCACTTCTCGTACTTAGCATACAACTGATGCTCTTGTAGAGTCTGAAGAACCTGTCTCAAGTGCTCGGCATGCTCCTCCTCGGAGTGTGAATATATCAAAATGTCATCTATGAAGACGATGACAAACTGATCCAGGAACTCTCTGAACACTCAGTTCACTAAGTCCATGAACACGGCTGGAGTATTTGTGAGGCCAAATGGCATCACCCTGAACTCATAGGACCCATATCTCGTCAAGAAGGAAGTCTTTGAAACATCCTGCTCCCTAATACGTAGCTGATGGTACCCCGACCTCAGATCTATCTTCAAAAAGAAAGTTTCTCCCCTCAACTGGTCGAACAGATCATAGATTCGAGGCAACGGATACTTATTCCGTATTGTGAACTTGTTCAACTCCCGGTAGTCCACACATAGCCTCAGTGAACCATCTCTCTTTTTCAAAAATAAGACTGGAGTGCCCCAAGGTGAGGTACTCCTGCGAATGAAGCCCTGACCTAATAACTGCTCTATCTGATCTCGTAACTCTCGTATCTCTGCCAGAGCCATATGGTATGGAGCGCGTGATATCAGTCTAGTATCAGGTAATAAATCTATGACAAAGTCTATCTCTCGACTGGGGGGTAAGCCTGGTATCTCCTGAAACACATCAGAATACTCACGGACAACTGGGATCGAGTCTAAGGGAATCACAACCTCCTTAGAGGTATCCTCCTCTATGTAATACAAATGAGCGGTCGAGCCTCCCTCTGGGCGAGGCATCGCCACTACAAACATCTCTTGCCCCGGAATGGCAAAAATAATACTCCCTCTAAAACCATCTATCATGGCCCTGTAAGCAGTGAGCCAATCCATACCGATAATAACGTCATGCTCATGCATATCTAAGACTAACATATCTGCAGGTAATACCAAGCTACCAATCTCTACCTTCGCTCCCCGACATATAAAGAAAATAAGCGAACCACTCCCCAGTGGTGACTCTATAGACGTCACAGTTCTCTCTGCTGTTGCTAATAACCCTAAGGCCTTCGCAAAATGAGTGGCTATAAAATAGTGCGTCTCCCCAGTATCAAACAAAACGCGACCCATAGTACCATGGATAGGAAACATACCCTCAACCGCGGGTGGTGCCTGTGGAGCTGCTGCCTGGTGGACGTTATAAACACGTCCATACTGTAACTGCCCCTGCTGCACTGGAGCTGCTGGAATGGCTGGTAGGGCTGGTGCTGGGAGGGAAGTTGGAAAAAGTGGCCTCTGTGGCTCATTATGGGCACCCTGCTGCTGTGGGGCCCTCTCTCCCTTAGGATAATCCTGGCGCCTATGGCCATTCTTGCCGCACTCGAAACATCGGCCTCTGAAGTTACCTCCCCTCTGACCCTGCTGACCACCGCCCTGCTGGCCGTTACCACCCTGCCACTGGCCCTGTTGGCCCTGATAAAAATGTTGTTGGCCCAGTTGGCCCTGTTGCTGACCCTGCTGCTGTCGGTGTTGGCCTTGCTGGCCCTGCCTATAACCCCCATATCCCTGTCTGGAATCACCTGAACGGAATCGCTTAGCAGGGTCCCCCTGATGGGAACTCTGCTCGTGCTGATGAGTCTGTCCTTGATGTCGGTGCTCCACTAGCACTACTACCCCCGGTCCTGCCCTGTTGGCCGGACTCTCCTGCTCTCTTGCTTCCCTGCAGATGGAAGCGGTGATCCTGGCAATGTAGTAAAGCAGCATTGCGTAGATCAGTGAAAGTACTCAGAGACAGATTCCCTATAAGGTGCTGACGGATCCTCCAAGCTAACCCGTCCACAAACAACATTATCCTCTTACCCTCGGTGGGTGCCTCATCTGGCACTATGGTGAGAAGTCTCGTGAAATCCTCCTCATACTCAGCAACGGTAGAATTCTCATATTTCAAGTTTAGTAATTTCCGCCTCATCTCAGTTTGCACGGCTGGTGGAAAGTACTTGCGGTCAAACGGCTCCCAGAACGACTGAATCGGGATCGTATCCCTATCCTGCAATGTGGTGGTAGATTCCCACCACTGCAGAGCGGCCCCCACCAGCTTAAAGGAAGCCAACAACTGTTTCTACACGTCTGTGCACTCATACATACAAAGATGTCGCAGGATATCTTTCTTCTACTGGCTAACGATGACAATATCTGAACTACCCGAGAACTCAGGGGGATGCGCCTTCTGGAAGGCATCCCTAACCCGCTCCCATGGAGATGGAAGCTGTGCATGTACTGGCGCCACTGCCTGAATCTGGGGTGGAGCCTGCTGTACCACCGCTAGCGCGGTATTCACCTCCTGAGCAACAATAGCGGCTACCTCATTAGCATTCGTCATACCCTGTGCCGGAGCTGCTGGTTGCTCGGCTGGGGCATGCCTATCCTTCGGTGCACGTCTCGGAGGTATCTGAAACGTGAAGAAATTTATTAGTCTACAGTTATTATTAAATCTCAAATAGTTGAAGACGTAAACGTAAAAGCAGGAATACAACAATCCTAAAATAGGGCTCTATAGAAAAAATGTTAAGCTAAAAGCGAAATAAGTCGTACATATCCTAAGGACACTAGAACCTGATGCTCTGATACCACCTGTGACACCCCGCCTAATTAAATACCGGGCGATCACTCCTTTATTAAATTAAATCATGGTGAACAGTTGGTTCATTCTTAGCATCACTGTCGAAAAATAACTTTTCCAATTTAAACACCCTAATTAATTAAGCTAAGTGTCAAAACCATTTTTAGACATTACTTACCAAATTTTATTTTATAAACCAAGATTTAAATGTTTACAACAATTCAATATTAAAGAATCAAAACACAATTATCCTGGAACATATAATCCAAATAATTTAAACATTCAACAACAAAATCCTAACATTTAAAACTTAAAGTAAAACATCCAGACAATAATAAATCCCAAAGTGACAAAACTAGAAATAACTGAATCCCAATGTCCAATAAAACAACTGAATAATGGAACGGGCGACACATGCCCCACTAAATGAATATGCTAGGAGTGGAATCAAATAAATGAACTCGTCTAAGCAAGAGGCCTGCAACTCCCACCTAAGATGCAGCGCGTTCCTTCCAACGGATCCTACGCAAGACGCCCCTGTGGCTGGGCACCTGTAATATATACATATACATACAAGAGAAAGAGAAATAGAAACGGGTCAGAGCCCGATAGTGTAAATGATTTAAAATTTGTTTCGCAAGTATTTAAAATGTTTACAGACCAATGCAACAACATATTAGTGCGACACTCTCTTGAGAAATTCTCCCCTCTCTTCTAATGTGCACACCTATCGCACTAATCTTCCCAATGGCTTAACTTATCTTAGGTTACTCGTAAGATTTAAAAATGAATAATATAATTGTTTAAGAGAAAAATTTCATTTGGTCACAAAGTTCTCATTTAAACCTTATTTGCTAATAAAGTTTCCCAGTATCCCATTATACTTTTCAAAACAAGTATTTCCAAATTGAAGCCAAGATTCATTTCTTACTTACCATAACACAGTAGGCAGTTCTAAATTTCAGAATTTCATATATATATTAATTACTCGTATAATATATATATATATATATATATATATATATATATATATTCTAACAGCACCCCACATAAAAATTATGGTGCGGGCATACTCTGCTATCCAATCCCCCTATCTCTCGTACTAAGGGAAATACTAGTTCGAAATCACTCTCGAACCGTATTAACACATACACAGACAATATTGAGGAGAAGCATAGATTCCAAGTCTCTAAGAGGTCAGCACATACCCTCACGTCTCTTAGGACAATCTGACCATCGATCAGATAGCTTGTACCAAGGATATCTATCTTCTAGGGTACGAGTCAATATCCCCCATAAAGGTCCCATCGAGATAAGACTGTCCCAGCACAGTAACCTCAGGGATAGCAAGTAGCGCGGGCATGATTTTCACGTGTATATAATATATGTATACACAGTCATATAAATATACTACTTTTATCATATCAATTTAGGTTCATCCTATAACCCATAATCACGACATTTATTCTTATTTTTCCATTATTAGTTATCACGTATAACGGTTCGTCTCTAACTTTAATTTGAGGGATTATTTCAACTTACTACGTAACACTCATGGACTCTATTCTCCCAAGTGTAAAATTCAGTAGGTATTCATCTATTTTCCATCGTAAACATTTTACGTATCTCTCCCTTTAATACAAAATTCCATTGTCCCTTATATAAACACCCCAAAAATACAACTTTTTCCTTACAATTAAAGGTCCCTTAATCGTTAATAAATCCTACTGGTCATCTTTATCTCTCAAAATATTTTATTAAGGATGTATAAGGAGTATTATTCATTTAGAATCAATTCAACAATTTTAAAAGGGGGATTTAAGTCTGCTAGGAAGGGTCGATCGATCGAGGGCATGGGCTCGATCAATCGAACCTTCGATCGATTGAAGCTCTTGGCTCGATCGATCGATCAAACAGGTATGGCGAATTCTGCAATTAACCAGTTACGGGTTCTAACACACAACCTCATCCAAATCCAGATTTTTCATTCCCAATCGCCTAAAAACTTGTACTACTAAGTGTATAAACCCATATCATACATCTCCTACGTAAAGCATGCAAATTTCCATTAATAACCATGGATTAACAGGCCAAAATTCATGTAAATCTCAAGAACCCTAGAAATCTCTTTAACATGGTTCTAATCAGTATTTTCCTAGAAATTCTACTCCTAATGCATCATAAATTCGTGGTTAAGCCTCTACATACGAAGGGGTTTCCAGATTATCAATCAAATCATAACTATATGCGGTTTTCCTATCTCAAACATGGGTTTTCTTCTATAAAACTCATCCTAATCACCCTAGGCTAACATGAATGATGCATTAACGAAAATAAGCAAGATAAATACTTGCCTGGGATTTTCAGAATTCTAATTTTCGGACGATTTTGGTGTGGTTGCGTTCCCCGTCACGCGATCTACGCGTTGGTGGTGGCGGCGGTGCAATCGGGTGACTTTTTGGCCTTGGATTGCTTGGAAAGCTTCCTCCTTCCCTCTCCTATGGCCGTTCTAAATTTTTGAGTTGTTTTAACCCTAGAAGGTAACCTTAGACATCTGATATAACCCTTGAAATTTCGTGGGTTTAATTACCCAAAAATATAAAATGTCCAAAATGCCCTCCCGGGGTACTAATTAAGCCTAAAAACGCCCCGAGGTCCAAACTAAACCCCCGGGTACACTTTTCTGACTACCTCGACCGTTCTGGACACTTTGACGGACTCAAAATGACCATACGAGTGACTTATAATTTATTCACTTTTATTCATCAATATTTAGTCCCGACGCGACACGGGGGCGTCCCGACTCAAATTTTTAAAATTGTCATTTTATTCACTCTTGACATTTAATAGAACCAAAATTATATTACTTTACTCATTAGTAATATTCAACAACAAGTTTCCCATAATTACTAACTCACATCACGTTAATAATTATAAAGTGATTAATTTTCGAATTTATTTTAAATTAATAACTCACATTAAATTTAATAAATCCCCAAATTAATCCCCAAATTAATAAGGCATAAAAATACGGGGTATTACACATTACACCATCAGCTTATCAATTATCTCAATTGCACAATTACCCACTATTTCATTATATGCCATTTAACTCGGAATAACACATCGTTATACACTTATTAATTGTTTATCTTGTATAGAATTTACCAACTCCATAAACTTTCCCTTGTTATTTCCTTTTAATCTTGGAGTTAACCGTATCTCATTTATGTTTACGAGCTTTCACCGTCTTCCATAAATGTCGCAATTGTTGCTTCCTTAATCAGTGATTTTGGGTATAGGCCAACGTTGCATCCTAGGTAGGGGTCGTAAACGGACGGATAAGAATCGAATACCATGTTTTCCATATCCGTATCATCTATCTGGATGCACTATCCATATCCGTATTTGTATCCGCCCGGATAGTTAAAACAACTATTCATATCCGTATCCGCTCGGACTCGGATAATATCCGTATACGTTTACATTGTTTAGCGATCGCAAAAAATAACTATTAAAATATCAAATCCAATGAAATTCAATCCAATCCAAATAAATACATAACAAAATTACTACCTCCTAACATACAAAATTATGGCTTCCATAATAATAGTAGCATTCCATAACAATAATATGACTTAAAGCCATCCATACTTTACAACCATGTAAGCTTAAAGCCATCCAAAAAAATTACAGTAGCATTTTATAACAATAAATATAAATATGTACCTTTTATATTAATCAAATTTATTGAGAATGATAATCTTATGGACCTTTTAGTCTTCAAAATATACTGATATTTTTATTTTAATAAGTATACATTTTTATTTTGTATATAATATGTAACTTCCCGTAATTATGAGGACTTAGAATTTAGTTATTTTTGGAAGAAATAAAACTTATTTAAATTGTAGAATTTTAAATTTATAATTTAGAGAGTTTATTTTAATTGGAGGAATTATTTAAATCTGACGAATTTAGATTTAATTATTTGGATTATTGTCGTGTCGCATTTTTGAGGTCGAAAATTAGAGAATATTATAAAGTATTTCGTATGACAATTCTAAGTGCATGGTTATTTCCCAAAGGGATGAGATAATCGAAAAAGAGTATCTGGGGGTAGTAATCGGGTCTCGAGGCATTTTTAGGCATAACCGGAGTCCTCACGAGAATGTTCGGGGCATTCGGGTTTGGCCCGTAAGCCTAAAAACGGGATTAGGATTTATAAACCTAATTGTAAGTAAACCTAGAAATTGAGAAGTGGCGGGCTGATGCGGCAGAGGGGGAGGTGATGAAATGAGGGTTTTTTGTGGAGTGAGATGAGGGTTTCTTTTCTCTTGTTTTTTACGAAAGAGAAATGAAATGAAATTAGTTTTTTTTAGTGGGGTAAATGTTCTTTAGTTGGTGTATGTTGAGTGTGATAGGGTTTATTGTAACTTTAGTGTAACGCTATGATAATATACCCAATAAATAAATACATGGCATTTTATAATATACACAATAAAATAATAACTTTAGGGTGTTTTAATTTTAAGTGGTGTATGTGTTTGTTTTGTTTTAGGGAATAAACGATTAAGTTTTTTTTAATATTATTTTATTAATAATACAAATACTAATACTATTAGTAATATTTTAAACATATGTTTGACAGATACGGATATCCGGTAAAATGGATATCCTTTAAAATGGATACTCCGCATCGGATACGGATTATCCGTGTCGAATACTAGTACTATTCATATCCGTATCCGTTTTCTCGGATATTTTTACATATATTCATATTCGTATCTGTTTCCATTTTTTTGGATAAATATCCGTAAATTCGTATTCGGATATCAGACGGATGCAGATTTGTGAATATCCGTTTACAGACCTAATCCTAGGGCTTCTTAAGTTTTCTCAATACTCCTTTGTGAAAACTCTTTCACTTTACATTAAGTTTGTTTACTTGTTGCCCAACCGTCCTTTTTTTTTATCAAAACATATAGCATCTCGTCGTTCCTTTTTATTTATATAAAGTCCCCTTCTATTTACTTTAAACATTTATTCGCCCCGTAGGCTAATACCCAAGGTAAATATCACCTTGTCACATTTGTTGCACATTTGAACATATTTTACCGTTTAGTCCTCGTTATTTAATTTAAATGTTTAAAAAATATTTTACTTTTACCAAATTAAGTGTATTCTTCCATTTTACTTTCAAGGATCGTATCCTCATATTTTGTTCTCATTTCAAAGTTATGTGTAACAAAGTCTCTATTTGTCAAAGTATCATGTTTAGGGCAAAAGTCACAAGTTCACCGTTCTTAGGATTCATTTTGTAATGTAACCAGTATCCCATTTAACATGTAAGTTTTGTTAATTATTTCAACTTAGCACCTCATTGGGAATAACACAATCTTTAACAATATTAATACAATTAAACCCATTTTTGGCATATTAGGGTCTTATCCGTTTATACTTTGAGATAATTTTAAAAATATTTACACATATATTCTCACAAAATTTCACACGTTAACATTATCATCGTGTAACAAATTTGCCCATTTTCACATAATATATCCATGCCTTTTTAGTATATTACCTCTTCTCGCGAAATGATACATTTCCACGAAAAATAATAGTGTTTTCTCATAACACTATCTTAAATATATAATTTCAAATGTTCTGAAATTATTTGGGAAAATTAAGCAAACAATTTAGTTCCATATTTTATTTATTCCCATGAAAATATCAAAATTAACACAATAGTGGCATTTTTATTCATAAAAATCAACACTAATTTTCTGAATTTTTCACAACTTGTAAACTATATCTAAAACACACTTTTAACACTTTATTTTACATGAATTAGTAACATATTTCATTGATTATAAGAGAGATATCACCACTTAAACTTTCATGGAGCTCCAGCTAGCAATCTACAGTAATGGCGATAAGAGTGTAGTAAATTAAACACAGAAAAATATGAGGAAAAGAAGATAACACAATGGTATAAGTGGTTCAGTTGTAGCCTACTCCACTGTGCAAGGTGTTTAGTGGTGTTTTCATTATAAAATGAGGCACTCATGGCCTTAAAAATATACAACTCTCAAGCTTTCTCTCTCAACCATTTATCTGGACAAAGTTTAGCTTAGGGTTTATCAATTCGATCTACCTCATGGAAGGGGATAAGAAATATTTATATCCTTGGGGGTTCACTATGCGCCCCCTAGCATGTAATGAGCATGAACAGGATGAGGTATCCAATTAGAATCATCCACTTGTCCCTGGCATAAATAACTCATGATCATGAAATATTCTTTCACGAGTTTATGAAGATCTGTTGCAACTGCCTGCCCACGTGGATTAACTGTGTTGGAACCTTATGTCACACGTGGGGTAGATGTCATCCTTGGTGGACTCGGCCAGGACGAGTCCAATATAGTGAGCCTTCTCTATAGAAAATTACTAAGTTGAGTTAAAGCGGGTCTCGTCTTGTCAGTGTGATATAAGGTCGCAACGAGACTGATAAAGTTGTCCTTCATACGATTGATGGGACTCTACCCCCTCATCTTAGTATGACGTCGAGACAGTAGAAGCAGTAAAGGATGAGACTGCTAAAGATGGACCGCACTGAGGTAACCCCTGATAGTCCAACTTGATGAGTGACAGAGGTCGACTTGGTCGAGCTTAGGCCTATCGAGGATTAGGCCACAATTATGTATGAATATGAGTGGAAGAATGATGTGTGTAGATACCACATTTTAGGACCCCTCTAAGGCTCTCCTTATGTCCCTAGAACTTCCTCCTTCACCATAAAACCCTATATCATACTCTGAGTATCGATCTAGAGGCCAATGGGCACCCTAAGGTTTCATTTGACTCCTATAAACTTTTTTTTCTAAGCAATGAATCTTCAAATGGATTTGAATACCCTTTTCAATAGTCTACCACATGCGTGAATCGGACTTATCGTTCACACAAATGATCCGTCTTCCCTCAAATACTGATCCGGATTACATTAGGCACTTTGGCGCCTTGTTTTGACCCAAATCAACTTCCTATCCCAATAAAAATCTCAATGAATATTCTAAGGTCTCTTAATACCCTTTCTAAAGGTCCATCTCATGTGCAAATCGACCTAACAATTATAACGAACGATCTATTTTCCCCAAACACAAATCTAGAGGCCATTGGGAACTTCAGGGCTCCGTTTGACTCCTATTAACTATTCGGTTCAAACAAGACTGAATGAATCTTCAAATGTCATGGAATACCCTTTCTAATGGTCCACCCCATTCATAAATCAGCTTACAGTACAGAAGAACGACTCGTTTTACTCTAAAGGGTCACTGGTGATTTCGGGCCCCGTTTGAACAAGGTCAACTCTCTGAACTGAATGAGACTCGATTAATCTTCAAAGGTCTCTGAATTCCCTTTACAATGGTCTATCCCATATTTGAATTGTCCTTACATTTTGGACGAACGATCCATTTTCCTCCGAGAATCTCCTGTCCAAAAGTACGTCGAGCTCTTTCAAGCCCCATTTGAACAAAGTCAACTCTCAAACTTGGGAGAGGCCCAATGGATTCTTAAAGGGATTTGAATACCCTTTCCAATGGTATTCCCCATGCGTGATTCGCACTTATAAATTATGTTTTACGACCATTTTTTTGAGGAATCTGTATGAAGTTGCCGAATGGTAAGCCTATTTACCTGCCTATCGGTAGTGTGTCTGGGGATGCCTGCTGATAAGCAGGTCAAGTACAATGCCTATTGTCAGCCCCTTGACCCTATATATGGAGATTACGAGCTCACTTTGAAAGGAACTCTAGAAATATCCCTCACAGTGATCTCAGCAATATCCTCTCAAAGTGAGTGTGGTTTCTCTATGGAAATCTTTCCTCCACATTTCACACCCAATTTAGCAAAAATACTTTCCCTCTCCTTATACAAACTCCATCCACTTGCAAGGGTATCCTTTTCAACAATCAAGATCAATTTTCAAGTCTCCAAAGAAGTTCCAAACATCCTTCTCTCTCTTTTAGTTTCCTTATTTTTTGCATTAGTTATATAATCCTTACTTTGTCATTACATCCTTGTTAGTCCACACATATTAATAATCTCACTTTTTATTAGTATTATTGCACATAACATATTTTCTATAAGAAAACACAAAAAATAAGAAAAAGAGGGTTTACTAATAAATTCTAAACGGGAGTCTTCACACCATTTTCTCAAATCAAAATATCCTTTCTCTACACACACATCTAAATAAAATCTCCGGTTGGATTTATATGATAAAGCCCACCCTCGTATTGCTGCGATCTACGTGGACTTTGATGGCTTTTTAGGCTACGTAGGCATCTCGGGTCAAAACCCGAGACTCAAGTCCTCCTTGCATATTTTTATTCATATATTATTTCTATATATTATACTTCTGATCTAATTCGCGCTTTATCTAACACATATCATCGTTTCACCATAAAAATCGACATCCCATTGAGCTCATATATGATGTTTTTAATTATTATTATTTCGAGGACACTCCTATGGATGATCTCACTCCGCCTTTCTCTATGACGTGTTCCATTCTTCATTTATATACACACGCGCACACACTTCACGGAGTTTTTTTAAGGAGAATAATAACACATGCCCATGACAGACCAAAAGGGCGGGTTAGATCCCTAACACCTTCCCATTCCGTAACTTAGCCCTCTAACCTCTGAACTAATTGGTTTTGCAAGCATCAGTATCTCTTTGATGTTGTTCTCTCAAGGAAGCAACATTTCTTTGCCTATTTTGTGCAAAATAGGTTGGAGACTATATATCTTTACATCACCCCACATCGACGATGACCGAATCGCTCCTAGAATTGGTGCGAGACCTTCTTCTTCTTTCCCTCCAATTGCTTGCACGAGTGCCGAAACCCTGAGGATGAAAGGAGGAAAAGCGGGATGGCCACAGTGGTGACTCTACTGGGGATACCTTATCATAAGAGGGCTAGACTCTATTTTCATGGGTGTTATCATTTTATGCATGTGTGCATATGAACCTATATGTATGTTCCCTTTCTCCTCTATTTATTTCTTATATATATTTATCTCATGCTTATATCACCTATCACTCGCTTTTCACTTTCACTCACATTTCATCATCACTCACTTGTAAATATCTTCCATGTACACCTCACATAGTTACACTTATACGTAGGGTCACTTATATCCACATGTTTCACACGCACCACTTAGAATATCCGTGCTTAGGTTTCACTAAAACACACCTCCACTTATCACACTTGTATATATCTATGCTCACTTGCACTTATCACACACCACTTAGAGTATCCACTCTTAGGTTCACTAACACATACTCACTTGTAAATATTCACACTCACATGCATACATGATTAGTGTAATCTTCATACTCCATAATACATTTACTTTTTATACATGTAGATTCTTCCCTATTAGTATAATGATCATCATAAAAAACTCTCTCCATAATAAACTAATCAAGAATCAATCATTTTGCACACTACATCACCAAGAGCATGGCTATTGACCAAAATGTTATTCCGTACTGGGGGGTCACTTTGTGATGGAATTGGCTAGATAGGTCGCAGTTAACCTAAGCAATATGACTCTTACCTTCCATTGGCCTAGTACCTTTAACAAATATTGAACGGTTCCCCCCGCATCGTACCACTTGACCAAACTGACGACGGGAATTATATAGCAGGAAACTCATTCATGTACGTTGAGTATATTGAATTTGCTCTCACACGTACTGTTCCCATGAGGTATATAGCGAGGTAATTCACGTATACTCAGGTATATGAAATGGCTTGTCCACACATACTGATTTCCCTCAAAGGCAAGAAGTATATCGTGGAAGTCATGCCAAAGGAGGGAAACTTTCCACTAACCCAATAACTTCATAAACCTCATATAGGCGTCAGACCTAATGCACTTATATTTAGATTATTGGTACTACACGGAACTCTGTTGAAATGTCGGGTCGGCATGTTGCTCAAATTTTTGCGTGATTTCATTTTTTTTCAAAGCATGACCCTATCCATGAGCCTGGAAACAAGTCAAACCCTATCTTACCTATTTTTCAAATCTAGTTTTTTTAGGCTCGGGTCCTGTCTGGTATTTCTTTTGCATTTAGGTAAACCTAATATAAGTGAAAACATAATAATAATAATAATAATAATAATAATAATAATAATAATAATAATAATAATAATAATAATAATAATAATAATAATAATAATAATGTTGATAATCTTCTCTCGTTTTCCCCTCCGTTTTATCAAAAATATCAAAAAAAAAAATTCGTCCTTTTCATCAAAAATGTCAAAAAGATTTCTCCCCCTTTTACCAAAAATGTCAAAAACATTTTTTCCACCTTTTCACCAAAAATACCAAAAACATTTTTCTTTCTCTTTGCCAAGAATGTCAAAAATATTTTCCCTCCTTTTGAACCAAAATAATTCTTCTTTCTCCCTTCAAAAATAAATTCGAATCTTTTTCCTTCTCAGGTCGATCGCATACCCGATTATTGGCCTGACTCCCTATTACCTTCGGTTTTTCGTCAAATCACCCTGAAGCTCTATCAGTTACCCTGCAACTTCATCCAAATCTATAATCCACCTTCATCAATCCTCTATGGAAAATACCGATCAATCGCCGAACATACAACCTGATCTGATGGCAGTCCTAGTCCAACTCAATGCCAAGATTGGAAACCTTTAAATCGAGGTTCATGAGATGAAATGAAACCCAATCCCAGTTCCCAAATAACTAGAGGTTCTCTTTCCTAGGGCCATGGGTCCACCCACTCCTGATCCTGTTTGGGTCCCAGAAGAATATCAACACACTTCATGTGCCCCACCTGCCATTGGGCCACCATCAGCTCAGGTCTCTA
Source organism: Sambucus nigra (assembly GCA_949130495.1). Classification (NCBI taxonomy): domain Eukaryota; kingdom Viridiplantae; phylum Streptophyta; class Magnoliopsida; order Dipsacales; family Adoxaceae; genus Sambucus; species Sambucus nigra. The sequence goes on along the minus strand of OX422216.1, from coordinate 282,269,303 downwards.
TACCAAACCTTTCCCAGCCAGTGGCTAACCTTCCAGTACATGTTGATCCCAAGGAGGAAGAACATAACAAGTTCAAGGATGGCCTCAATCTGTTGTTGAAAAAGTTTGACAAAGTTAAGATATTTGGGAACGACATGGACTACACTCACATGTCTCCCTACCCTAAATCAAGATTGTCAGAGAAATTAAAGATGTCATCCATCGAAAAGTTTGAGGGCATTGGGCCCCTAATTTTTCATCTTCATAGCTATCACTGAGCCATGACTCTCCTTGGTGCCTTTGAAAAGATAATGGCCCAAATGTTTTAACAAACTTTGAAAGATAGAGCTCTTCACTATTTTTTATCCGTCAAGGAATCCAGAATCTGAAGTTAGGAAGATGTTTCTCGAGAATTCATGCCACAATACAAATACATTGAAGAACTAGAGGTTATGTGTCGTGATCTAGATCTTCTCAAGAAAAAACCTGGGGAAACTATCAGTAGCCTTATAGCAAGGTGGAGAGAGAAAGCCGCCACCATGACTAATCGGCCCTCTGAAGAGGAACAAGTCAGCAAAGTAAAGAAGAATTTCTTTCCCCATATCAGAGCAACTATGGGAGGACAATGTTACCCACACTTTCGAGCTCTCCGAGAAGAAAGTGTGGAGATTGAAGAAAGTGTTACCAAGACAGAAATTGAGCCAAAGAAAATGTCCGGTAGTATGAGAAGCCTGCCAATGCCACAGTCTCAACCATCAATAATATATCCCAGCCTGCTACCTCTTAGGCACTAAAAAGTCACCCTAATCCCAAAAAAAGAATACACCATCTCCATGCATCCCTCTCTAAAGTCTACCAAGCCTTGTTAAGATGAAATCTTATTAAACCTCTGGACCCCCATCCATTACTAAACCCACTTTTCAATAATTTCAAAATTGATGCCCACTATGACTTCTACTAGTCTACCGACTATACTACTGATAAGTGCTTCCATCTCCTGAATGTAATCCAGGGTCTAATTGACCGGGTTATTATCGCCCCACCAGTCAATCCTAAACCCTACACCACTCATAACCCACTTCCAACACATACCAATACCATGTTCTTAGAAATTTTTTTGAAATTTGACTCATCTACCCAAATTGTGATCAATAAAGCACCCATCGTACCCGTATTTTCACCCAGACCACTTAAAGTTTGCCCATATTTTCTCCTACACCCTACCTGCTTCGCCGACTGAGTTTTATCACTCTTTATGAGGTATTATATTACCATTCTTACCTAGTGCGAAGGAAATGATACGGAGTTGTCGGTTGTTCTGAATTAGTTTCTAGATTTTGGGCTAAAATTTCCCTTTGAAATGACCATCGACTGTCAGAAGTTCAGCATCCTATTCATGGAAGCCCGAAAGTGGGCTCGAGAGTCGGATAATTGGGTAGTACCCATTGATGAAATCATCTTGGACAGTGTAGTGCAGATTATGGAAGACTTGTTTCGATAGACCGGCGAAATCTGTAACGTTTTCGATCTACTCATCGCTTTGAAGCTTTAAGGGAAGTTGGTACCTTCACTCTCTCACATCCCCGTTGAGTGGGAAGATTTATATGAAGAAGTCGTTGAGGTCGTGGAATTCATTGACTTCTCTTAGCAGGAAGACCTCGTCACCACCGAATGTGGGGATGAATTTGATAGCCTTGATAATGGACCAAGTTAGGAAAAGGTCAATCTAGTAATCATCATGTGCGAAATGATCTCTTTTGAGGACCTGTTGAGGGAAATCACTAAAGTATCCGTACAACCAAAAATCGATGAAAAAACAGGGTTCTTGTTCTTCCCTGCCTCCATAAACCATATGACTAGGTAAGGGAGACACTACTAAGATCCAATTGCTCAGCTATAAAAAACAAACAAGGGAAAGGAATTTGCTGAAAAACTTTCCATGCCAGAGATGACCATCAATGAAATCAATATCCTCGATCAATTCAAAAAGACTCAAGCTAATATTACCTTGTGGGGACTCTTTATGTCTTCCCAATCACAACGAAACGCTCTGATAAAGTTTCTCACTAGGCTTACTAGGCTCACAATCCCTCCTTCCACCACTCTAGAAGATAATCCCGCTATCACTTGTTGATAGTGGATCCGATATCAATGTCTGCCCATTAAGAACCTTTAATTTCTTGGGGTTAAAAGTAAGTGACCTAACTCCTACTTCCGTCGCAGTGCGCACCTATAACAACACCCGTTGAGAGGTAATGGGATCCATAACACTCACAATTGGGGTTGGCGCTATGAATCCCTTTGCTGAATTTCAAGTTATTGACATACTCGCATGCTTTAATCTGCAGCTTGGTTGATCGTGGCTTCATAGCCTTCGAGGGGTATCCTCATCCCTTCATCAGAAGTTAAAATTCTTCGCCAAAGGGTAAGTCATTACAATTTTAGGAAACGATGACAGTACTAAAAATGTTGACACCAGTAATTAGGTATTAGAAATAAAGCATGGGATGAATGACATACTTCTCTACGGCTTCAAGGTTGATCCGCTTCCCCTTTCGACATGGGATGATTTCAATTATCGAGTCTGTCCGTAGTACAGCCCTCATGGTAATGTCAACGTGACATAAATGTTTAAGAATATATACTTTATTCCCGGATTAGGGCTAGGGCGACATCAACAATGGATAGTAGAGACCATAGTACTGAAAAACTCCTTTCCCCCATATGGCCTGGGCTATTAGCCTTCACCAAAATAACTCCAAATACTCCACCAACCACGACAAAAGAGAAGTTTAGAAGATGCCAAGATTGTTTAAAGATATTCTCTGAACGGGGGTTTCGTGAAAGAGGGTGAAGACTTCCCCTTCTTGGGGTTTCCTTAACCATGGTATGATCATGTAGATAAGAACATGAAGTTAGGGATGGAAATCTTCTTTCAAGATAACTACTCATGGGTCGAAGACTTCCAGCATCAAGTGCAACTTCTCACTCAGAAAGTCATAACCATTAACGAGGTCTCCGAGGAAAGTAACTCCAAAGACTCGTTCAATCTGCAGACACTGGTGCTAACACTCTGCATGATCCATTCAAACACTAGATCATCGAACCCTCCACTTATCAAGGCCACTAATGCGCCTCTCCTTAACTGGAATGTTGTACCAGCCCCACCTGTCAAGATGCAACCTAACCTTGTTATTTACCCTATCTCTTCATCTATAATTATTCCTTATTTTTTATAACAATGTAATTGAAACTTCTTTTGATGAGGTTCTTAACGCTATTTTTCTCGAAAGTGAAATAAATGAGGATTTTGAGTATCTTGTTGTGCCTTACATTAATTGTCTTAATTTTAATCAAACTCTTGATGACGATAATTTTGCAAAATAACAATTCTTAACTGATCTTTATATGGTTAATAACAAACAATATAACCATGTTCAAATTAATAAGGATAAAACTATTATTATCAATCTCGATTCTAGCAGCCAACAGCGTGTGATTAGGATAAGATCCACCCTTAACGAGCATGAGTGCGTGCAATTTGAAGATCTGCTGAACGAATTATGGATGTCTTCACATGGTCCTATGATGAAACGCCCAACATCGATCCTGAAATACCCCAATATGAGATTTCAAATCTTCCAGAATGAAAACCAGTCAAATAGAAACTGTAAAAGCTATGCACCGAATAGTCATTCAAAGTCAAGGAAGAGGTAATCAAATAGTTGGACGTAGTCTTTATCTGGGCAATCGAATATCCCATAATGTTAGCCAATATTTTACCCATACCAAAATCCGGAGGAAAAGTCCACATGTGCATCGACTACCGAGATTTGAACAAGGCATCTCTGAAGGATGATTACCCATTACCCAGCATCGACGTGATTATGGACAACACATCCAGTCACGCTCTCAAGTCATTTATCTATGGGTTTGCCAGATATAATCAGATTATGATGCACCTTGACCATCAAGAAAAAATTGCCTTCATCACCCCCTTGGGAACCTTTTGTTACACGATTATGCTATTCTAACTCAAGAACACAGGGGCTACATACCAAAGGGATGCCAAAATCATTTTGGATGATCTGATACATAAATAGGTCGAAGTCTACGTAGATGACATGATTACCAAGTCTAAGACTCGAGAAGATCACGTTCGTGCTCTCCGAAAATTCTTCGAACGACTGCAGTGATATCAGATGCAGTTAAACCCATAGAAATACGTCTTTGGTATCACCAAAGAAAATCTTTTAGGATTCAGAGTTAGATAAAATGGAATCAAGGCAGACCCTGCCATGCTCGAAATTCCACCACCCCGAATGAATAAGAAATCCCAGGGATTTTTGAGAAAATTATAGTATATCAGCAGGTTCATCAGCCAACTAACTTCCATTTGCTAACCCATCTTTAAACTCCTCCGAAAGGATTCTACCAAAATCTAGAATGAGGGCTATTAGGAAGCCTTCGATAGAATCAGGCTATACCTTACCCGACCTCCGGTACTCATGCCACCGCAGCCTGGTCTCCCGCTAGTCCTATACTTGACCATAATAGATATCGTAATAGGGACTTTGCTCGACCAATACATTAAGGAAACCCTTAAAGAAATAGCTATTAAACATGACAGTTAAAAATTGGTCGGGTATGAGGTAAACTACACTGCCTTAGAGAAAGCATGTGTTTCCCTAGTTTGGATCACTCAAAAGATACGACACCACAAGCTCACTTTTCCCATCAGACTTGTATCCTTAATGGAACCCACCAAATACTTAATTAAGAAACCTGCCCTATCTAGACAAATGGCCTAATGGATGATGCTACTATCCGAGTTTGATATCATATATGTTATGTAAAAATCCATGATAGGGACAACCATTTTTTATTATCTTGCTGACTACCCCGTGGAAGAGGTTGATATTTGGGTCTCTAAATTGCCGAACGACACTGCCAATAAGAAAGGATATGGCATTGGGATACACCTAATTGCTCATGATGACTCTTACGCTCCCATTGCCATCAAGATAGTTTTTCCTTGCACCAATAATATGGCCAAATATGAGGCATGCATTGTAGCCCTCATGGTCTCCCATAAGAAAGGTATCAAATACCCGGATTTCTATGGGGACTCTGCCCTCATCATCGATCAAGTCCTTACAAGATGGAAAGTCGAGGACAAAAATCTCTTTCCCTTTCATGCCCACCTAAAAGAGATAATATCCCAGTTTCGAGATATTACCTTCCACTACTTACCCCATGCAAAGAACATATTAGCTGATGCCCTTGCTACCTTATCCTCCATGGTCAACATGCCTGAGGGAATAACTATGGCCCCTTCATAGTCCAAAAAAAAGCTTTGCCAACTCACTACTACTACGTTGAGCTTGTCACATAGGAAGATTCTGATATGGCTGAGTGCTGGTATAGTGATATTTGCACCTCCTCAAGCTTGGTAGGTATCCCCAATAAGCCAACAAGAAAGACTATATTACCCTCCATAAACTGGTCGCCCAGTACATCATCTGCGACAATCTGATGTTCAAGATAAACTTTTATGGATCCCTTTTGCATTACATCACAGGGGCTGACGTTGAAGAAATAATGCAGAAGATCCACAACAGGGAATGCAGACCCCACATGAATGGTCATATGTTTACTAAGAATATTATCCATCAAGGGTATTATTGGACCACCATGGTTAAGGATTTCACTGCCTACATCCGAAGATGCGTCAAACACCAACAATTTGCTAATCTCCAGCACTTATTTCCTCGAGAATTATACAACATAACTTCTCACTGGACATTCTCCGCATAGGGCATTGACATTATAGGGAAAGTCACACCTCAAGTTTCTAATGGGCATGGGTTCATCTTGGTACCCATTGATTACTTTACTAAATGGGTCAAAGTCGAGTCATATGTAGTACTAAACATAAAAAAGGTAGCCAAGTTTATTCGAAAAAACATTATTTGTCGATATAGATGCCCTCACTAGATAGTATCAGATAATGGGTACATTTTAAAGCTGAGGTCACAAAAATGGTCGATGAGTAAGGGATTCAAAGACACAAATCTTCTCCCTATCGACCCCAAATCGGTGTAGTTGAAGCCACCAATAAAAACCTCAAAGCCATCATCAAAAAAATGATCGAGAGTTGTCGATATTGGGTCGATCCGATCCCTTACGCCCTCTGTAAGTACCGCACTTCAGTCAGGACATCTACTAGGGCTACCCCCTACTCTTTAGTATACGACATGAAAGCAGTCCTACCCGTTGAGCTAGAAATACCTTCCTAACGCGTTATACTTGAAAGCAGAGTCAGCAATGAAGATTTATATCATAGCTGCTTTGATGAATTGTCACTCTTGGATGAAAAGAGGCTGAAGGCTCTATACCACAAACAAGGGTACCATCCTTGAATAGCACGAATATTTAATAGAAGAGTCAAGGACCATGGTATACCAGAAGGAAACCTGGCCCTCAAAAAAATTATTTAACCCGTCTGGGGCCCTAGAGGGAAATTCAAGCCAAACTAGTGTGGCCCTTACATCGTGAAAAAGATCTTGTCAGACGGCGTCGCTATGCTCACTAACCTTGATGGATAAGAGATGGGGCATCCAGTCAACCTGTACCATCTAAAGAAGTATTCCCCTTAGTCTGAAATCTCGATGCGCTACGACTCCTCTCATCTCCATTCTATTATAAAAAATCTTCATTTCCCTCTACTCAGAACTACGTGGGGCCTGATCCTCTAAAAAACTTTTCACTTTCAAAATATAACTCATAAATTTTTAAAAAACCCAAAGGTATGTAGTAATCTCATACTGTTTACATGGTCATGGTTCCCTTCTTTTTCATAAAATATTATTATTTTCTTACTTCCGAGAACAACAGTTCATTTTATCCATTACATGAACAAAAGTATTATGCATGCCTTAACAATTGATATAGATAATTCAAATGTAAAACTCATCAATAGGCACAACAATATGATCAAAATCTTATTTATTTCACATGTGGGAGTCCAATACAATTACACGAAATATCAGCATATGGTGTCAAAACAACCACCCTCCCCTAACCAAATTATCCCTAAAACAATCCTAAACAAACCTTCCCAAAATTATTTCCAAAAACCAAAAACCAACCAAAAACGTACAAACACATCCCAGTCATAAAGGAGTCATAAAAAATATACCCAGCTTCACAAAGACCATATCCATAGCTGCCGAATGGCCCATTCCCATCATTATCTACTCCTTTAGGCCCCCAAACTTCCCTTGCGTGATTAGTGTTCCGAAGGCACTCCATAGAACGGTAGGTCCTGACCAAGCTAGAGAAAACCACTACTCCCCCTCCACAGTATCAAAAAATATAAACCACCTTTGGCCATTTTCCTCTTCCAAGATCTTTGCCACCACCCTCTTCCACAGCCATTTTAGATAGTCTCCAGACATATGCCAGACCCTACCTACAGATTGAGATGGATGCGTGGACGGCCAACGATTCTCCCACAAAGAACCTCACCTTATGCACATGGATTCAGTTAAGTTTTCCACGGGAAGGAAGTTAAGGGACCAAAAAGGCATTATCTGCTCCCATCTAACTTCGTACATAAGCCACCAGGGATAATAAAATGAGGCCCGTCAAAGGCCAACAAACCAAACGTAATGGTATTCTCCCTGTTCTAGAATAGGTTATAGCTCCCCCCACCATGGCATCAACCAGTGAAGGCATCGAGCTTCGTGCTCCACGAACTAATTTACCCAGTTCTTTATGGATGGGCCAAAATCGATGAAATAACAAATGAAGAAATTTGGCATGGCTGCCAAGGGATATTCAGGGGAATCGCCAAACGGAATCTCTCAGCTAGACACATGAACAACATAACTAGGCTTCCCCCTTGAAAATGCAAACAACCTTCCCGCCAAGCATCTAAACCATTCAGGATCTCCGCCACTATCATTGCTGTAAGATTGCGAGGATATGACATCCACGCTATAATGACAGCCAATTGAGGGTCCCCCATTACGTCCCTTGTCACCAGTAATAGCCTTGAAGTAAGATCCTGGGCAACAGCTTTGGCATAGCCTGCATCATTGAAATCCTTCAGACGCACTGAATACATGATAGCTGGAAGAGAGACTATTCCCCTAATGACCAATTGTCAAGCCACCAAAGGGAAAATACGGAAAAATTCAGCTAACAGTGCCCGAGGAGATCGAGAGAATTCAGGCATAGCTGTAGCTACGTTGGGATTAATAACCAACATGGCTAAAAACTTATCGTAGGTCAGACAGACCTCCTACAAAGTAAAGCGGAAAACATGATCCTCAGTGTTGCCGCCGCCAACATGTTCCAATCAATAGCCCGGTTGCGCCACAAGGAGACTCAACGCAAATTGAAGGCTTCGTAATCAACGTTATAAAGACACTTGGCTTCTAAACTCCAGAGGTATGAAGTGAATTCTACGCTCGTTAAAAGGGCCATTTGGGAAACAATGAGCAGAAACCAAGAAATAAGAAAGAAGAGAAAATGAGAATGGATGAAAAACTACACCCCTTTTGCCCCTCCCCCCAACAATACACAAACACCTTGGCTAAAGACAAGAAACCTAATGAGACCGAAATAAAACCTACACTAGCAAGTACTTTGGACTAGAAGAAAATGCAATAAAAGTCTTAGGGTGATTTAACTGGACCAATATACCTATAGGTATGACAAGGGGTATACTGATTGGTAACTCCATTGTTTTAGAAAATTTTATCTTTCCTTTTTTGTCAAAATCAAAAACTTTCCTCGAATTATTTAATCTTTTTTTCTAAATGCACATCCTATCATTTTTATAGTCTCAACATCAAATTAAAAAGTGGAAGTAGAATAAGTCATTAAAATAAGAATGACAAATAATAAAAATTTGCATTATATATATTGCTATTCGCATAATAATATTCTTTTAAGATAGAAGAAAAAACAAGAATATACAAAGCAACTAGATTCAGCCTGAACCCAATCCGTCAATCTCTCTCTCTAAACCCTCAATCCCTATAACGGACATGCTTCTCCCGGTGGCGAGCTGTAGAACTTCCACTCCCCGAGATTGATTCATCTTTCGTGGTAGCAAGCATAACCAGACAAGAAGGAATAAGAATAAAGTCCTTGATATAGGTAGTCGCAGAGGCCACCCAGTCCCTGATACCCTTCAGCCAAGTAGTCGTCACCCGAACATGCTGCAAGAAAAACCACATAACCAAAATCCAAATTAGTTAATAAAAAGCAAAAGCAAGAATTAGAATGAGACAAGACAAGAAAAGAGAAATATACCTCAGGCTGAAGGGCAACCTACGTCTGCCCCATAAATCCCGAAAACACCTCATTAGGGTTGTGCGACAGGCTCAATGATCCCCCTCCAATCAACTAAAAATTACGTAAAGGTGGAGTGACCTGGATGATCGGAGCCTTCTCTACCACTTTTGACAATGACGATGTGCCACTTGTGCTGTGGGAAGATCCCACCGGCCTACTCATACCCCTACCCGAAGCCGTAGGAGATAGAGGGATGTTCACTACATCGCAAATACATGACGACATCAGCCAGCTTATCATGAAATTGAGGTAGTCGTAAGTCGCTGTTGTATTCATATAGAGTGAATAAGCCTCACTAAGCATCGTCGATATCCTGGCATCATCCGATATCTCCCACACCCGCCTCATGTACATCGAAGGCACCACCGGTGGGATCGCCCCTTCATACTCCACTATCTATCGCACATCCCTATCTCCCAAGTACCAATAGTATCACAACTCATTCACCATTATCCGCCGCATATACGCGTGCATGCATGTCATCCTCGTGTACTGAGAAGTCATCCCCCAGGGATAAAAGGTCACCTGCAAGCCTCAACAAAAGGATCAGGATATGTAAAAAGAAAAAATGCCAACATAAGATTCAAAAGAAAAGATAAGTAACATGATCACTCGTCAAAGTATTCAGGGTTTGTCGCACTGTCGTGAGAGACAAGGACTGGTTTGACCGCTTATTGGACTTTTGCCACCGATACATCCGGCAGAAGTCCCCCAAGTCCTCTTCTTTCAGGGATATCAACTTGGAATTATGCCCAATCACCTCATAGAAACATGTCTATAGAAAGGATAGGAGTCAGCAATCATAATAAACCAAAAGGAAATGCAATAACATACAGGAAAAGAAAATACAAGAATTACTTCCAACAAGTACATTTCCCCTGTAAAGGTCTGCCCACAGCATTGACTGAAAGCATCCAGAGAAGAATAAAGGTTCGGCATGGTCAGGCTCCCCAGCCATAAAGTGAGACATCTAAAAAGATTCTCAAAAATGGCAAGAACCAAATATGGACGACGATGCCACTCGTTGCCACCAAGAAACCACCCAACAAAAGCAAGATAAATAGTCAGGCCATCTGCCTCACTTACCGCCCGTCCGTCTCATTAATCCTCTCACTCAAAAAGAACCTCCCTCAAAGAGTAAATAAGAATAGAATCTCTAGAAACTATTCTACATACATCCCTAAAGTTGCATAAATCGCCTCTGGCGTCAACCTCAGCATACGTCCACCTCAATCTGCACATCCTCGCAATCTATCCCCAGTAGCTATTGAACGTCGATGGGAGTCATGGTCATCTCCCCAAAACCCAATTTAATGGTATGGGTAGTGTCCCACCACCTCTCTCCCAACGTGCATAAAATCGCAGTAGAACGCGATGTCTCATCCAAAGTTAGTGCCAAGTGGCAAAGCCAACATAAGTAACTACCAAACGCATTGTTGCCGGGTGACTCTCACATACAACCTTCAACCCCGTCGTCCCCCTGGAACGCAGTATCGAAGGAGCAATGCCAGTCTGTCAAAAATAAAAAGAAAAGAAAAAAACTTTTCATCAGCACAAGAAAAAAAAAGAAAAAAAAAGGAATGCCAAAGGTCACTATACTTACAAATCCACTAGGGTTCCTTACCCTAGAAGAGGAGTGGTCTAAGGGATCACAAAGTAACAAAGCGATCCTCGACTATTGGCTCAAGCAAGTTAAAGAAATTTTCATTACCCAGAGCAAGGGGCACCCTAGCTCGCCACTCTAGGCCCTCCCAATCATCAACATTCAACCACTCATGGTTGTATACCAAGCTCAAAGAGACTACCATTTGAAGTCTAAAAGAGAGAAGAAGTAGAAGAATCTGATGCAGAAAGATGTGAAAATGAGGAGGGTTCACACCCTTTTTAAAGGAGCCAAAATGGCATGCCGATCGGTAGCCCACGGCTCATACCGATCGGCACCTGCCTTTTCTTATGACCAAGGAATCCCAAGAGACTGTTCCACTTACAATCGATATACCCACTGAAATTTTGTACAAAACATTCCAGAGAATGCTAGAAAAATCCAAAAGAATTCCTAAAAATTCTTAAAAATGCCATAGAAGTATTAGAACATTTCACCACCAAGAAAACCATTTAAGGATCCTAAAATCCATAGCTGAATTAATATCACACTCTTCCCCCCAGCACAAAACCCTAAACATATTCGACAAAATGATGCGTCCTAAAAAGGTCCACCACAATTCCCCAACATAAACCCAAAACAAATGCTTCCCCAGCAGGAGCGGAATTTCCAGACTAAACTTTATCCTAAAGCAAAGAAATTATGACCATCCTCGATCCTCATGGCTGGCGGGCGACATGAGGGAGGATCCTAGGTCCCGTACGTCCCTCTTGGGAGCGCTTCTGCCGGCGTCATTTGGGTGAGGTAAAAAATGTAGAGAGATGGAGTCGTCAGTCTATTTTACTCAAAACAAACAAAATAAAGGGAGTCATCCCGAAGGACATCATCCAAAGACACACTGGTGCATACGAAACCAAAATGATTCAAAAAAGGTCCGGAGGCTAAGTTACGAAATGGGAAGGTGTTAGGCACCCATTCTGCCCTTACGATCTCTCATGGGTTTTTGTTATTTTCCTTTATTTTCCTCGTGATATGTGTGCATGTGTATATATAGTGGAGATAGGAATTATCGACTTGTACCATGGAAGAGTTAAAGCGAGTCATCCGTAAGAAGGTATAAAAATATTAGAAAATAGGATTTATGCGATTATCTTTACGTTGATCGTTACGATAGAATGACAACGCATGTGGAATAAGATGCCACTAAGGACAAATATGTGTATATATATGTAATCTAGGAGGATTGAATTTAAAGAGAATAGGAAATGAGAGAAAAATTAAAAATAGGACTCGAATCTCGAATTTTACCCCGAGATGCCTACGTAGCCTATTGAGGCATCAAAGTCCACGCAGTTCGCATGCAAAATGAGGGGTGGGGTTTATCCCATAAATCCAATCGAGGACTTCTCTTATTTGTGTGTGTGTGTGTGTGTAGAAAAAGTATTTTGGTTGTGAGAAAAGTGTAAGAAAAGTGTGAGAATTCCCGTTTGGAATTTATGAGAAAACCCTCTATTTCTTATTTTTTTGGTTTTTTATTTGTATGAAAATAAGAGATGTACAATAATACTAAATAAAAAGTATATTAGGATATGTGAGATGAGAGAATAAAAGTGCTAAGTAATAAAATAAGTTAATGCAAATTTATAAAAATTTAGGGAGAGAATTGAGAAAATTGGACCTTCTTGAAGATCTGGAGCTTGATCTTAAATATTGGAGAGTAACCCTTCCACTTGGATGATGATGATGGAGTCATTAATTCACCAATTTTGGTGAAAAGGATGATGAAAAGTTAATGTTGGAAAGGGATTTTGATGTGAAAATCGCGCTGACTTCGAGAGAGGTTTTCTGGTTTTGCTGAGAGTGATATGCTTATGATCTGGGCTCCCTTTGCAATAAGGTCAAGGCCTCCTTTTTATAGGCCCAGGGCATTATCGATCAACATATCCATGTTCCTGCCAATCAGAAGGTGCGTTTAGGCACACTGTCGATAAGCAGGGTCTGGGACCTGTCGTTTGGTAGTGTCTTTCAGGCCTTTTTAGAAAATCGGTCGCAGAGCGCAAACCGTTGATCAGAATCATGCACGGGGTGGACCATTGGAAAGGTAATTCAGATACCTTCGAAAGTACTTGGACCTCTCCCGGGTTCGGGAGTTGACTTTGGGTCCAATGTAGCTCAAAATCATTCGTCGGTCTATTGGACGGGGAATCGTCGGATGCAAACGGATCTTTTGTCCGTATGGTAAGTCTAAATCCTGCACGGGGTGGACCATTGGAAAGGTAATTTATATACCTTCAAAATGCCTTTGGACCACACCCGGGTTCGGGAGTACTTTGGGTCAAATGTGGCTTGAAAGTATTCTTCAGTCCATTAGACGGGGAATCGTCAGATGGAAACAGAACGTTCGTCCATATGATAAGTCCGAATCGCGCATAGGGTGGAGCTTTGGAAAGGTTAGGAGATGTAATTAGACATTCCAAAGAGTTTGATCCAGTTCGGGGAGTTGACTTTGGTCAATCAGGCCCTGAAAGAATTCGATGACCTTTCGGAGTAAAATGGATTGTTCGTCCGTACCGTAAGTTAGAATCGTGCACGGGGTAGACAGTTGGAAAGGGGTTTCAGTTATCTTTGAAGATTCATTCTGTGTCGGTCGAGTTAAAGAGTTAACTTAGGTCAAACAGAGCCCGGGAGTGCCTGATGGCCTCTTGATTGAGTTTTAGGAGAAAATAGGTCATTTGTCCGCATGGTAAGTCCGAATTGCGCACGGGATGGACCGTTGGAAAGGGGTTTCAGGGCCCTTTGAAGATTCATTTAGTCTTGATCGAGATGAAGACTTTAAATTTTGGTCAAATGGAGCATGGGATTGCTCGACGGCTTCTAGGTCAGTACTCGGGGTATGACCTGGGTTTTTAGTGATAAAAGGAGGTGCTAAGGACTTAAGGGAAGGTCAAGGGGTAACATAATGGTATGTCTATAGAGCCCCTCGATGAGTGAGTTTGGAACAAATGATAGCCAATGAATAGACACCGCATGATACTTTTGAGGTAGGATGACCAATTCAGAGGGTCGAGGCCAATTCTGAGGACCTGAGGGAGAAAGGATGACCAATTCAGGGGGTCGAGGTCGATTATGAGGATCTAAGGGATGTTTTAGAGGAAAGGTTTAGGCCAATTCCTGAGGAGGTGCTAGGGATGATCGATTCTATGGGTCGAAGCCAATTTTGAGGGCTTAAAGAAGAGGGTGATCGATTTTATGGGTCGAAGCCAATTCTGAGGGCTTGAAGAAGAGGGTGATCGATTCTACGAGTCGAAGCCAATTCTGAGGGCTTGAAGATGAAGGTGACCGATTTTACGTGTCGAAGCTAATTCTGAGGGCTTAAGTAGAGATGACCATTTTGCATGTCGAAGTCAATTCTACAGGCTTAAGTAGAGATGACCAGTTTTACGGATCGAAGCCAATTCTGTGGGCTTAAGGTGAGATGACCAATTATGTGGATCAAAGCCAATTCTGCGAGATTAAGTTGGGATGACCAATTCTTCAGGTTGAAGCCAATTCTGCGGGCTTAAGTAGAGATGACCAATTCTATGAGTCGAAGCCAATTTTATAGGCTTAAGTAGAGATGTTATTGGGGAACTCTGCCGGGGAGATTTATCTTGTGGTTTTGTTTGGGGTTGGGGATCCGATTGCTGGGGAAAGATTTTACAAAAATTTCACTGAGGAGGTGATTAGGTGGCCCAGGGTTTGGATGTATTGCTTGGGGAAAATTGAGATCTTTGGGGTATAGGGGCGATCTTTAGAGGTCCTTTGGGGACGTTGTCGGGAGGAGTTTTTCTTGTTTTTTGGTAGTTTCATTGGGGAAATAGGGGTTCCGGTTAAGGGAGTGCAAAATTTTCTTGGTGAAATTTTTTTAAATCCTTCCTGAGATTTTTAAGAATTTTCTGAGAATTTTTCAGGGTTGTCTGGTATTTTATAGGAATTTTTGTATGAAACTTTAAGGGGGTGCCAGTCGGCATGATACATAGGGTGCCATTCGGCAGCAGCATGGACTTTTAGACTGCCTCGAAAAGGTAAGGGGTTAGTGCCGATCGGTGGTTGGGGTTCAGTGCCGATCGACATGACCCTTGGCATCCTATTTAAAGAGGGGAATTCCCTATATTTTTCATAGCTTCTTGCTTTTTTTCTTTCTGTGATTTTCCTCTGCAAATCGTTCTAGCATTCCGATCTCTAAGAAATGGCCGCCTTTGTGAGCATTGCAGCGCATAGGAAATGGTTGACTATTGATGACAGGGCGAACGTGGAGTGGAGGGACAAGACGCCTATTGCTTTGGGGAGTGAGAAATCCTTTGACACATTCAAGCCGGTTGCAGATGAGTGGACCTTCATGTGGGAGACATCGCGTCATCACTCCTTGAGGGTGGTGAACCCTGGCAGTTTTGTAAGTAAAGACTTTTGGGATTCTTCACTTTTTGATGATTTTTCCTTCCTTCTTGAATTTTTGACAAGGTTTTTTCTTTTGACAGTTCGATATCTCTTTAAATAACATGCATGCCCGTGGGACGACGGGGCTTAAGGATGTCTGGGAGCATCTTCCATCTGTGGTGCATTGGATGGTATCTTCAGCGAGTTTTAAGAGGTTGGCGTCTGCGCTGGATGAGACGCCTCGTTTGATAGGGGTCCTGTGCGCTTTGGGGGAGAGGTGGTGGGATACTACTACCCACACCTTCCATTTTGTCTTTGGGGAGATGACCGTGACTCCCATAGATGTGCAGCAGCTACTGGGGCTGGATTGTGATGGGGAGAAGATAGAGGTTGATTGTTCTCTGTGGGTGAGGCCAGAGGAGGTGAGGGCGGGGCTCGGTGATGTAGGGAGGATAGTGTTTAGGGATTCCATTCGGTTGTCCTTGTGAAAGGATGTTCTGCTGAGTATGGTGGTTGATGTGGAGGGCAGGCTGCAGGTGAGGCAGATGGCCCAGTTGTTCATATTGTTGGTGCTGGGAGGTTTCAAGGTGGCGTCGAGCGGCGAAATCGTCCACTTGTGTTCTTGCCGTATTTGAGGATGTTTTCGAACATCCCTCTCTATGATTGGGGGAGCCTGACTTTGGCGACCCTCTATTTTTCTTTGGACACATTCATCCGATGTTGTCGGTAAACTTTTACTGGAGCCATGTATCTCCTTGAGGTATTCTTTAATTTGCGCATTTTCTTTTCATGCATTCGAATTTTTTCTTATGCGTCTATTTTTTATTATGAATTCTTGTCTTTGGTAGACGTGGTTCTATGAGGTGATTAGGTGCAATACCCCGTTGATTTCTTAAAGGACGAGAATGTTGGGGACTTTTGCCGATTGTATCGATGGCGAAAGGCCAATCAATAGTCAAAGGGATCTCTCTCTCTCTAGAGGTGGTGCGTCAGGTATTGAATGACCTCACCAGTGGTAGGGTAAAACTCTTTCCTCTCCAGTCTTGGTTTTTTGCATATTATGATTCGTATTGACTTATGCCTGTTGGGGATTTTCAGGTGACTTTTTACCCTTGGCGGACAACCATTCAGGATACGGAGGCGATCGGGGTGAACACGCAGATGAGGCATTTACTGGCGTATGAGTTCGTCCATTCTTGGTTTCTCGGGGAGCGGGTGGTTCTGCAGATTATGGAGGAGGAGGTGGTGGTGCCACTTGTGAATCCGCCTATGTCTATGAGACGAAAGCGACTATTGGCGGAGGATCGCGACGATGATCGGTGAGTACTACATATTGTACACTGATACGGCTGCGCCGTATGATTATATGGACTTTGTGATGAGTTGGTTGATGGCACCCAGTATATATGATGCCTTGCCTTTACCTCCTGCGGGTTCGAGTCGGGTGGTGGGGTCTTCCTACAGTGGCGGTGGTCCATCGGCGTCTGTGACGGCGGCGACTTCATAGGTCCCCTTTGGGCGATTGCATACCTCTTCATACAATATTCAACGGGCTGATGGAGGGATGGTGCCTATGTTACACCATCCTCACGCAATGGATCCGGAGGAGTCGGGTTTGACAGAGGAGGTTCTTCGTCCTGCAGTATACCTTTCTGTTCTTTTCTTTCTTTCTTTTCTATTTTGATCCTTTTCGATTTGATACTGATTTTTCCTTTAACTTGTAGTAAGTCTGGGTGTCAACTTCTTGGCTGAGGGATATTAGAGACTGGATATCTTTGGCGTCTACCCATATTCGGGATGCGATCCCGGTTCCTTCTTGCTTGGTGCTGACTGATTCGTTTGGGGAGGACTCTAGCTCGGGTAGTGGTGGTGTGTCGTCTCTCCGTAGGGGAAAGAGAGCACGTCGTAAGGGTGGAAGCTCTTAGAGAGTGGGGTGAAGGGTAGGTGAGAGACAGAGAGAGAGCATGTGGGTTCGGGCTGAGTCCCGTTATTTTTTTCTTTTCTATTATTTCCTTCAACATTTATGTAAGACAGAAGAATATATATATATATATATATATATATATATATATACAAAATTCAATGGTTTTTTTTTATTATGTTTTGTTAATGATGGATGAACTCATGTGCATGCACTTTTT
This sequence comes from Sambucus nigra, assembly GCA_949130495.1. Lineage (NCBI taxonomy): Eukaryota > Viridiplantae > Streptophyta > Magnoliopsida > Dipsacales > Adoxaceae > Sambucus > Sambucus nigra. Next base: position 282,251,795 of record OX422216.1, on the reverse strand, counting down.
ACTTTGCTGCTAAGACCGTAAAAAGAGATATTTTTGGGATTTTGGGGGAAAGTTTTTTTTTTTAAATGAGAAATATATTAAGGGTGGAAGAGGATTTTTTGAAATTCTGTTTGAGAATATCAATTTATTTTTATTGAGCTTCTTATTTTGACACAAGAGGAAAAAAGGAAAATTTCCAAAAATAGGAATTTTCTACCTACGAGGAATTTTCTTACATGCTGGGGATAAATCCTAGTGTTGCCGCGACTTTACCTGAATATTCCCGTTCTCCCAGGGAATTACTGGCTGGGCTTCTTCGCATTTCGCCTTCGGCGGCCAGACCATTGGTTACTGGAGGAATGATCTCCCTTTTGGCGGTGTTACTGTCTCTTCATTTGCAGGAGACTGGCGATGCTGGATACATCGGAGCCGTTGTGACTGGTGACTGGGGAACTTCTGGTGGACCCACGACTTGCAGTCATTACCTCCTGGATGTCATACCGTCACAATCCCGCAGTGGTGATACTAGTGAAGACTTTGAATGGCCTGGATGCGTGGCGAGAAGGTCGTTCTGCCTTCCTGACGGGTAGCCCCGTGATGCTGTTCATGTGGTTGTCTGAAATACTTCGCCTGGTGACTCCTCCAGAATATCCTTTGTCAGTTGTACCCAACTTCTTTTCACGCTGCTTCATCATCATTGGCTTGGATATTGAGAGCTGGGAGAATTGGCTTGTGGAGCACGAGGCTCTAAATTTGTGCTGGTCAGTGCCCTAGTGGGGATAATTTTTGCCTATTTTGGAGATGGGAGAATACCCGTATGTTCGGCAGGTTGACCTCAGATAGACCTCTTTCTATTTCCCTTGGTGGCTTCTGCGTTAGTTTGGCTGGGAGCGAGTCATGCCACCACGGACACTAGACTTCTTTCTGGTAAAAGAATTGACTGAGCATCTGCGCATGCGGTTTGGATCTATATGGGAGAATCGGCTTTCGTCGACCCTTCCCCGTCAGTCTGTTGGGAGAGTTTGGCATATACCTGTGGACTATATGAAGTGGTTGTGGAGGGGAGTAGTCAGCAAGATGTTGGCAGTGGAGACTGGAGAAAGTTGGTTTGTTTTGTTTAATACCATGGAGGGAGGTGTGGTAGTTTTTTCGAAGTTGGTTCGAGCTTATCGGTCTATGGAGCGTTTGTGACACTCTGTTCAGGCGGGGGAAGCTTGGGGAACCCAGGATGGAGATGATGATGACGGAGCGGGCTCCTCTGGTAGCTATGGCTAGGACTCTTGGAGCGTTTATTTTATAATGGGGAATAAATGTGGGGATTTTATTTTGGCTTTTTTAGGAAGGTAGGGGGAAGGAAGTTATCCGTTCCTTTATGTAATTTCATTGCAATTTCCTATTAATGAAATAAACAAGTCTTTGATCATCCAGCTGTGCTTTTGGATGAGTTTTGTATTTTTGAATTATCTATACCGATCGCTAAGGCATACATAATCCTTTTGTTCAAGTGTATGTTAGAATGAACTGTCGTTCTCGGAGATAAGAAAAGAATAGTATTTTGTGAAAAAGAAAGGGTCGTGCTCATGTAAGGTGTATGAGCTGCCTACGTACCTTTGGGGTTTTTTAAAAAGTTTTAATTTGTTTGAAAATGGTTTTTTGCAGAGGATCAGGCCCACGTAGTTCTGGGTAGAGGGAAATGAAGAGATTTTATTTTTTTAGAATAGAAGAGAGATGAGAAGAGTCATAGCGCGCTGAGATTTCGGACTAGGGGTTGAACTTATTGAGATGGTCCAGATTGACTGGATGATCCATCTTTTCCCCATCTAAATCAGTGAGCATGGCAGCACCGCGAGATAAGATCTTCTTAATAATGTAGGGGCCGCTCCAATTGGGATTGAATTTCCCTCTGGGGTCCCAGATGGGTTCTATGATCTCCTTGAGGACTAGATCCCCTTCTCGGACACCGCGGTACTTTACTCTCTTGTTGAATGATCGCGTTATTTGATGATGGTACCCTTGAATGTAGTATAGCATTTTTAATCTCCTTTCGTCTAGGAGGTTCATCTCGTCAAGACGGGTTTGGCACAAGTCTTCTTTACTGACCTTTCTTTTAAGCATGACGTGCAGGGAGGGTACTTCCAGCTCGACTGGTAGGAAGGCTTCCATGCCATAGACTAGAGAGTAAGGGGTAGCCTCAGTAGAGGTTCGGATTGAGGTTCGATAACCCTAGAGGGCGTATGGGATTCGGTCGGCCCTTTCGGTCATCTTGCTGATGATGCCTTTGAGGTTCTTATTGGCGGCTTCAACTGCACCATTGGTCTGAGGTCGGTAGGGAGAAGATTTGTGTCTCTGAATCCCATACTCGTTGACCACTTCTATAACTTTTACCTTGAAATTTAACACATTATCTAACACCAGCTCGTGTGGGACCCCATATCGGCAGATGATGTTTTTCTTGATGAATTTGGCCACTTTCTTGGCATTTAGCTCTGCGTATGACTCAGCTTCAACCCATTTGGTGAAGTATTCAATGGCAACTAGGATGAACTCATGCCCGTTGGAAGCCTTCAGTGTAACCTTCCCTATGATGTCAATGCCCCAGGTGGAGAACGACCAGGGAGAGGTCAAGTTGTGTAATTCGCGCGAAGGCAGATGTTGAAAGTTGGAGAACTGTTGGCATTTGAGGCAACTCCGGACATAGGCGGTGCAATCCTAGGTCATGGTGGTACAGTAGTAACCTTGTCGGATGATCTTCTTAGCAAGCATGTAATCGTTCATGTGGGGTTCGCATTCCCCGCTGTGGATCTTCTATATTATCTTTTCAATGTCAGCCCCTGCGATGCAGTGTAGATGGGTTCCATCAAAGTTCCTTTTGAGCGATTCTTTATGACAGATGATATACTGGGCAACCAGTCTTTGAAGGGTTTCCCAATCTTTCTTATCAAACTCTCGGGATACCTACCATGCTTGAGGAGGTGCCAGATATCATAGTACCAGCAATTGTCTAGCTCGGGATCTTCTGTGGTGACGAGCTCGATGTGGTAATAGTGGGTTGGTTTGTCTTTCTTTTGAATCTAAAAGGGGGTTATTGTGATTCCTTTGGTCATGTCAACCACAGAGTCCAAGGTAGCAAGGGCATCGGCTAGGTTATTTTTTTCTCGAGGTAAGCAATGGAAAGTGATGTCTTGGAATTGGGAGGCTAGCTCTTCTAAGTGGGCATGGAAGGGTTGGAGTTTCTCGTCCTTAACTCTCCATTTTTTGAGCATTTAACCGGTGATGAGGGAGAAATCCCTGTAGATGTCTAGGCATCGAATACCTTTCTTGAGAGCAACTTTACCATGCATGCCTCGTATTCAGTCATGTTGTTGGTATAAGGGAAATCCAGCTTGATGGCGATTGGAGTGTGGGATTCATCTGGGGAGATCAGGAGTATCCCAATGCCATATCACTTTTTATTGGCAGCGCCGTCAAAGAACATTTGCTATCGGAGGTTGTTCGGGGCAGTGCCGAGAATATTCTCATATGAGAATTCGGAAATCCAGACATCGGCCTTATCCATGGGGTAATCAGCGAGGTAGTCAGAGATGGCTCTTCCTTTTATGGCTTTTTGTGTGATGTATACGATATCGAACTCGTCTAGGAGCATCAACCATCAGGCCATTCGGCTGGACAAGGCAGGTTTCTCAAGCAGGTATTTGATGGGGTCCATTCGGGATACAAGTTTGATAGGGAAGGCAAGCATGTAGTGCTGCAACTTTTGGGTGACCTAGACAAGCGCGACACATGCCTTTTCCAAAGAAGTGTAGTTAACCTCTTATCTGACCAATTTGTAATTGGCATAATATATGGCTCTTTCTTTGCGAGAATATTTAAGGTATTGGGCTAGCAAAGCCCCAACTGCAGTGTCGGTTATGGTTAGGTATATGAGCAAAGGGAGATCAGGCTGTGGTGGCATGAGTACCGGGGGTTAGGTGAGATATTATTTGATTCGGTCAAAAGCTTCTTGGAAGGCTTCATTCTAAAACTTAGTTGAATCCTTTCTGAGGAGTTTGAAGATAGGTTCGCAGATGGAGGTTAGTTGGCTGATAAATCGACAGATGTATTGTAATTTCCCAAGGAAACCTCATACCTCTTTCTCTGTTCGGGGAGGTGGCATTTCAAGTATGGCTTTCAGCTTGACAGTATCTTCTTCTATCCCTTTCTCACTGACCATAAATCCTAAGATTTTTCCTTTTGTAACGCCAAAAATGCATTTCTGCAGATTGAGTCTCATCTGATACTGTCGCAGTCGTTCGAAGAACTTTCGAAGAGCGGGAACATGACCTTCTCTATTCTTAGATTTGATAAGCATATCATCCACATAGACCTCAACCACTTTATGAATCAGATTGTGGAAGATGGTTGTGGCATCCCTCTAGTAGGTAGCCCCGGTGTTCTTGAGACCAAATGTCATAACAGTGTAAAAAAAGGTTCCCCATGGGGTGATGAATGCGATCTTTTCTTGGTGGTCTGGGTGCATTTTGATTTGGTTGTATCCGAAAAACCCGTCGACGAATGACTTGAGAGCATGACTGGCTGTATTGTCTATGATCATGTCGATATTGGGTAACGGATAATCATCCTTTGGAGAGGCTTTATTCAAGTCTTGATAGTCTACACACATTCGAACTTTCCCTCCTAATTTAGGCACGAGCACTATGTTATCTAGCTATGTGGGATACTCGATCACACGAATGAAACCTACGTTCAACTGTTTGGCCACCTCTTCTTTGACCTTGAGCGACCATTCGGTGCAGAGCTTTCTCAACTTCTGTTTAACTGTCTTGTAATCTGGGAGGGTGGGAATCTCATACTGAGCTATTTCAGGATCAATGCCGGGCATATCATCATAGGACCATGTGAAGACATCCACAAATTCCTTTAGCAATTCTTCAAGTTGTGCACGCTCATGCTCATTAAGGGTAGCCCCTATCCTAATCTCGCGCACTTGGTTACTAGAACCGAGGTTAATAATAATAGTCTTTTCTTCATTAACTTGAACGCGGTTATGTTGTTTGTTATTAAACTTATTTAGACTAGTTAAGAATTGTTCATTTGCAAAATTATCATCATCAAAAGTTTGATTAGAATCCAAACAGTTAATGTAAGGCACAACAAGATACTCAAAATCTTCGGTTATTTTATTGATAGGAAAAACAGCATTAAGAACCTCATCAAAGCAGGACTCGATTACAATTGTACAAGGATAGACAACAGAAGAAGAAATGGGTAAACATTAGGATTAGGGGAGGTTTTAGCAGGTAGAACTGGCACAGCATGCCAGTTGCTGAGAGGTGTATCAGCAGCTTTAATCAGTTGGGATGGATCCGGTAATGTAGTGCCTGAGTGAACCATACAGAGTGTTAGCCCTAGTTTCTGTAAGTTGAAGGAATCTTCGGAGTCACTTTCCTCAGTCTCTTAGGTATCTTTGATGAACGGTTGTACATGGTGTTAGGAACTCTCGGTCCATGGGTAGCTGCCTTGGAAAAAGATCTCCATTCCGAGCTTCATCTTTTTGTCTGTATGGTCATACCATGGTTTTGGAAAGCCGCAAAAGGGGAAGTCTTCTCCCTCTTTGATGAATCGTCCATTCACGGAATTACCTAGGATAGTCTGGACTCAGTCTAGTCCTCTATTTGGTCAAGACTGGGGATCATTCTGAGCTCTTGTTCTGATGGTTGATAACCCAAACCACAAGGAGGGAAAGCCTTTTTCAATTCAATCGGCTCGAGTATCCCTTGTTGTCTTTGTACTAGCCCCATTCCGAGCATGAAATGCATGTTTTTGAACATCCGAATAACATTAACGTTGCTATGAGGGTCGTGTTCTGGATAAACCCTTTCCTTGAAGTCGTCCCCTGCTGGGAGTAGGAGTGGTTTGACCCGTGCTCTATCTCAATAATGGGATTGCTGGTACTTGCACCCTCGGCATTATTGTCGTCGCCCAAAATGGTGATGACTCATCCGTCGACGAAGAACTTCAATTCCTGATGGAGTGAGGAAGACTCACCCTTGATATTGTGGAGCCAAGGTCATCCTAGCAACAGATTGAAACAAGCTGGGATGTCAATAACTTAAAATTCGACGACAGGGTTTATAGGGCTAGCTCCTATTATAAGCTTTATGGATCCCATCACCTCCCGACGGGTATTATCGTTGGCACGCATAGCAGCGAAAGTTGGAGCGAGGTCACTTTCTTTCAGTCCTAAGCATTTGAAGGTTCTCAGTGGACAGACATTCAAAGCGGATCCATTATAGACAAGAGAGAGTGGCACGACCTTCCCCATAACTTCGAAGGAGATGTTGAGTGCATGATTGTGGTTTGGCCCAATCTTTGGGATTTCTTCTTCGAAAAAGGATAGCATTTGGGTAGAGGTCAAGGATTCGACCAAATTTACCGCTTCTTCCGGTGTGGTAGAAGGAGGAGCTATGGGTCCAGTGAGCAACTTGATCAAAGAATTTCTGTGCAACTGAGAAGACATGAAAGGCCCCATAGAGTGATGTTAGATTGAGTTTTATTTAGTTGATTGAGGATCTTTCTCTCCTCGAGGGTCATCTCTGGCATAGGAAGGTTTTCCATGCCCTTCCCCTTATCATTGACTGGCAGTGAGCTTGGGATCTGGTAATGCCTCCTGATCTGGTCATGTGATTTACTGAAGAAGGGAAGAACATGAATCACATTTCCTTGTTAACCTCGGGTTGTTCCTCCACCTTTTTTATTTCTTCGAGAAGTTCTTCAAATGATATCATCCCACACATGTCGGCCACTGGGCTAGTTTTCTCTGAAGCTTGCTCTTCATTTGAATATTCGAATTCTTCCCCCCATCTGGTGGAAACAATTCTTTCTTTCCACGTAAAGTCGATACATTCCATAACTTTAACGGCTTTTTTCTACTGGTCTTCCTAATCGGTGGGGATATGTAAGGGTGAAGGGACCAGACGCCCTTGCTGCTTCAAAGCATCGAATAACTTGGTGATACTGCAAATTTTATTATTTTGTCAGAATAATTCTGCCATAATCTAGACAACATCATCCAGGATGACTTCATCAGTCGGTACTACCCAACTATCATACTCTCGAGCTCATTTTCGTGCTTCCAAGAACAGCGTACTGAACCTTTGGCAATTAACGATCATTTGTGAGGGAAATTTCAGCCCGAACTCTAGGAGTTGGTTTAAGACTTCTGATAATTCCATACTTCCAATTTTGGAATGGATACGAACATCGATGCATGCTCTGGTAAGAAGTGATAGTGCCTGATCAGCGAGGCTAGCATGGTGTAGGAGGAGATATGGGAAAATTTGGAGAGGTTTAGGAGAGTATATGGGTGTGATTTGAGTTGAGGGATCGAATTCTGGGTTCTCTTCTAGAAAGATGGCATTGGCATGATTTGGGAGTGGGTTATGAGTAGTGTTTAGCTTAGGATTGGCTGGTGGGGCAATGGTACCCCAGTCAATTAGACCTTGGATTATGTTTCGAAGGTGAAATTATTGGTCAGTGGTATGGCCATCTATTTGGTGAAAGGCTCCATGGGCATCTTCCTTGAAGTTTCTTGGGAGTGGATTTGGTAATGAACGAGGATCCAAGGGTTTGATAAGGTTTCGGTTTAGCAAGGCTTGATAGACTTTGGAGAGAGGAGCATGGATCTCGGTGTATTCCTTTTGAACTGGGACAGGGCCTCTTTCTGGTGCCCATGAGGTGGTTGGTTGAGAGATGTTGTTGATGGTTGAGATTGTAGCACTGGAAAGCTTATCATATTTCCTGGGGGTGAACTATCCGGACACCTTCTTCAGTTTGACATCTGTTTTAGCAAGACCTTCCTCGATTTCTACTCCTACTTCTCTAAGATCTCGGAAATGGGGATAGTATTATCCTCCCATCATTGCTCGGACATGGGGTAAGAACTTCATCTTCACTATGCTGACTTGTTCTTCCTTGGAAGGCCGATTGGTTATGGTTACTACTTTTTTCCTCCATCGAGCTATGAAGTTACTGACTGATTCCCCAGAGTTCTATTTGAGAAGCTCTAAATCACGGTGGGTGACCTCAATCTCTTTGTTGTATTTATACTGCGACATGAATTCTCGGGCTACATCCTCCCAGCTACGGATTCTAGACTCTTCGAGAGACAAAAACCATCAGAGGGCTATTTAAATTTTAAGGAACTGGTACGCGTTTATTGACCAATACCCAAACCTTAGGGGCAGGCTCTTCAGTGAAATACACAACTGTGAAGCCAAGGTCGAGGCAAAACACAAGGCCTTAGCTTACCCTACACTTCCAATTCACCCAGTCCCATTAGTTGTAATACATCCCAATCATTGAGGTTAGTGATTCAATGTCTGAGTCATTGACCTCTTCAGACCACGATCCTTTCGTGTCCACTCAAGTCAAGAGAAAAGATTCCTTTGAGGAGGCAATGAGGGTTCCCACCTCTAATATAGAGGAGTCTAAGGCGATTGAGACCTCTTCATGCACCTATTCTTCTCAACATATTGAGTCCTCCAATCGTGTACACCATTCTGTACATGAGATCTCGAATATCGATGATCCAAGAGTAGAGGTAGTGTTCCAACCCCATCCTATGGTTATTCCAGTTACAACTATGTCTTATGTCGAATACATTCAAAGGTGTCAGGAAGGAGTTGCGATCGCTGAGGTTGAGGAGCTCTCATCTAATTCAAAAGAGGATTCGCTTGACACCGGTTATGCCCAAAAATTCCCCAACACTGTCAAGTAAACTAACCTATTGAAGTGGAGGCACATGTATAGGATAAAATCTGATGTGAACATAAGAGTCACGACTAGAGATGGGAGGGCCTATGATGGTCGTGATGGTGCAGTCGTTGTTTATGAGAAAATGTTCAAGATCGGCTTCAGAATTTTTATCCATCCTAATTTACGATCCATTATTGTTGGTTTAAGTTTAGCCCCGACTCAAATGTCCCTTAATACCTGGAGGATCCTTATCGACTTCGTCCAGCTCTGGCACCTGATCCACAAGACCAACCTTCCCATTTTGGTGTTCCATGGTTATTATAACATTTCTTGCTCCATGGCACAACCTGGTTACTATTATCTCGTAGCCATGAACACTACTTAAAAATTTCTTCATGTAAATTAAACTTTCATTAACCATTGGAAACCTCAATATTTTTTTATCTCTAGAGCCTGGGATTTGATGCCAATACCCCCAATAGTGCCTCTGCTCCGAGAGTACCCAGGAGATGGGTGAAGGCTCCCATGTCAGCCAAGCTTAACCCCGGCCTATGCATAGATGATAGGGAGAAAATTGATAAGCTCCATTCTAAGGTAAATGATGATGGACTTGCGAAGTTCAAAAGGCTGATGACTCTCAAGTACCTAGAGAAGATGGGTCTGAGGATTGACCCATTGTGAGAGTTGTGTAAGTAAACATTTTCCACATTTTTTGTGTCGTCTTTAGATATTCTTGACTGATATTAACCTCGTTTATCCGCTATAGGTCATCCAGACAACACATTAGAGGAAATTGAGGATATGTCTGCCCCCAGCCTTCTTAATGCCATAAACAAAATAGGTAAGAAGCCCTCGTCTATTGCTATTAGAAATAATTCCAAAATGGGCAGACCCGTCCCGATCGAAGGTACCCACAAAAGAAATGAGTCGACATGTGATGGGTCGAATCCTCCTCCCGCTCCGAAGAAGTCTAAGGGAATCACCAACCCACCAAAGAAAAGGTCGTCCCAGACTATTACAATATTATATGATGCAATTTTAAGGTCTCGTCTAGACCAGCTGACTATTAGTGATGACTCCTTAATTGGCGACCCAAAGAGGGCCAAGGTGGCCGCCACCTCTATGATGCCTAAAATTGGCAGACACTTTTTGGAGGCCATGGATGCATCTCGTCTCTACAAATTTAGCCTTTACAAGGCCATTCAGGTAATTATCTAATGTTATTACTCATTTGTTAATACATTTTTCCTAAGTGTTATCGCATACTAACTTTTCTTTTACTTTTTGCAGTCTCTGTTGACCTTTGTGAAGTCACCAAATGTGTGTTTGAGAAGATCCCTCGAATACACCAGGTCGAGAAGGCCTTTCAGGCCGAGAGAGACCTGAAGGACAAGTTAAAGTACAAGGACTCTGATCACAAGAAGGCAACTAATGCCTTAAAGAAAGAGCACTCGGATGATCTTGAGGCACTAAAAAAGGAGCACGATCAGGTTCTTCAGTTATTTTTGAACAAGAATAATGTCGAAAAGATTACAGTTATGAAGAAAGGAAAAGTTAAGTTTGTGGAGGCGTTTAAAAATTTTGATGAATTCAACAAATATGGTTGCCAATACCTTGAAAGGGGCGCAAGAATGGTCAGTCGATGGGCCATCCTTAAGTTCCCTAACATTGTGGGCCGATTAAAGATAGATTTAGAGGCTCTCGACCTAGCTAACCCCTTGATTGCCATTGCGCTTGCCGATGTTGAAACTGCAGTTATGGCTAAGACCACCGTGCACATCGTGGATAATGAAGTTGAATATTCAAGGGTTGTTCATGATGCTCAGATTGGTTAAGCATCTGATCTTGGTACATAAGGCGAAGTTGCTAGCGTCAATTAATCTGAGGCCGACCTAACAACCTAGGGTGGTCATCCGTGGCCGATACCGTTTCTAATGTAGTTGTTCATTTTTTGTTCCAACCTATCTGTAACACTTTAACATTCCTTTCTTTCTTCTAAAAAATTTATACCATAACTTTAATTTGCGCTGATGGTCGAATGAATGATTGATTGTTATAATTTTTGTATCATCTTGTTTACATTGGTCTACATTATTATCGGATGTCTAAACTTACGAACACCCAAATATGAGCTGAGGACATGAAAAATCAACTATAAGGTTAGGTTTACTCTCGTAGATGCTGAGAATGTGTGACTTTTTGTTCACCGTGTAATGATATGTAAATAAATAACCATAATAAAATTGTTTTCAATTTTTATCACCAAATTAATTATGTTAATGACAAAGGTCACCTCTCGTATTTTTTGAAGTGTGTAGAGAAGTCTCATCTCTCCATACACTCTCGTCTTTGCTGAGAGAGTTTTGACTCTAATGTCACCACATGGTGATGTTTATATAACCATAATTAAATAATTTTCAATTTTAAACCACCAAATTAATGATGTTAATGATAAAAGTCCCTTATATTCATTTTTAGGAGTGTATGGATGAGTCTCGTCTTTTCATACACTCTTGTCTTCGTCGAGAGAGATTTGACATTAATGTCACCACATAGTGATGTTTATATAACCATAATGAAATGATTTTCAATTTGAAACCACCAAACTAATGATGTTAATGATACAAGTCCCCTCTCGTCAATTTCGGGAGTGTATGGATGAGTCCATCTCTTCATGCACCCACGTCCTCGCTAAGAGAGTTTTTACTCTAATGTCACCACATAGTGATGTTTATATAACCATAAAGAAATTATTTTCAATTTTAAACCACCAAGTTAATGATGTTAATGATACAAGTCCCCTCTCATCATTTTTGAGAGTGTATAGATGAGTCTTGCCTCTTCATACATTATTGTCTTCGTCGAGAGAGTTTTGACTTTAATGTCATCACATAGTGATGTTTATATAACCATAATGAAATTATTTTCAATTTTAAACCACCAAGTTAATTATGTCAATGATACAAGTCCTCTCTCATCATTTTTAGGAGTGTATGGACAAGTCACATCTCTTCATATAATCTCGTCTTCGCCGAAAAAGTTTTGACTCTAATGTCACCACATAGTGATGTTTATATAACCATGATTAAATGATTTTGTAAGTTATGTTTTCCACCACTTGAGTGATGTTACTACACTCGTCTTCCCTCTCTACGTTATTGAGAGTTCATGGACTAGATAAGCCTCTTCATGAACTCTCGTATCCCCGAGAATGAGTTATGATTAATTTACCAATAAATGATGTTCTTTAGTTTAGCATCGCCCAAACAATGAAATAGTCAGTGAAGAACACAAATATGAAGCAACACTTGTATTTCTCATTCATTAATCAACTTGTATTTTCTTACAAAATACCATGGCCATACAAACATTTGTACCTTTTTGCTATAGGCCTCAAATGATTTGTTTTCAAACTGTTTTCCATTATTCGATATGAGTGTATAAGGCAACCCATACCTACAAATGATATTCCTCCAAATAAATTTGAAGGTCTTAACCTCGGTGATGGAGATCATAGCTTTGGCTTCTACCCATTTTAAAAAATAATCAATGGCCACAATCAGATGTTGATAACCACCAACGGTCTTTGGGAGTGGATCGACGAGGTCGATTCCCCACATTACAAATGCATATTAGAAAACCGCTGACACTTATCACACCTCTTCACATACTCGGTTGCATCTTTAGTGAGTGTCAGCCACCAGTAGCCCTGAGTCACTATTCTTTTCGCTAGCGATCATCTGCCAATATAACTTGCATATGACCCTTCATGTACATCTTGTAGCGCATATTCCACCTCAGTGGGGTGGACACATCTAAGTAGAGGAAAGAGGAACCTCTTTTTTTATAGGATATCTCCAATAAGGGAGAATTTTGTTGTTTTGTACCTGAGTTTCTTCCTTTCTGCCTTTGAGTCCGAGAGCTCACCATCTCGGATGTACTTTATCAACGGGTCCATCCATGAGTCTCCCAGATTTAATTTTAAGCAAAATTCTACTCCACCGTTGTCCTCCTCAATGTTAGGTCTATGCAAAATCTCCACATGAACGGTTCGCCTGATCTTTATTCTTGTGGTCGAGGCTAACCTCACCAATGCATCGACTCGGCAGCTATCAAGTCGAGGGATTTTATTTATCTTTACTTCCTTGAAGTTGGCCATAAAATTTTTTATTTTTGCCAAATACTTGGCCATTTTCTCATCTTTAGCCTCGTAGATTCACGGGATTTGGTTCACCAATAGCTACGAGTCACTGTGCACTATCATGAGGCCAAAGTTTAACACTTTGGCCAGGGAGAGGCTGGCCAATAAGGCCTTGTATTTCGATTCATTATTTGAAGATTTGAAACAGAATCTTAGGGCGTATTCAATATCGGTTATGTCTGGGGCTAACAATATCAATCCTGCACCGCTACCACTTTCGCGGGAGGAGCCATCCATAAACAGACTCCAAATTGGGCTTTCATCTAAGAAAGGACCCTCGATCGGTGCCCCATGTTTAGACAAAACATATTTTTTGCAATGTCGGCTCTGTCTCAGTCGGCCATAGGTGGTTCTTTCAAACCTTTTATAATTTCAGTCACTAGTAGAATAGTCTATTCCTTTTCATTTGTGTCAGACCATGTGAACTCTCCCATAAAATTTGATAAATCTAGACCTTTAATTACAGTCATCGGCTAATACACGATGTCAAACTCTCCTAAATTAATTTACCAAGTCATCAGCCTACCCGATTTCTCAGGTTTATGGATGACTTGCCTCTAAGGAGTGTCAGTGAGTACCACCATAATATGAGCTTGGAAATGAGTTTTTATTTTTCTGAAGGCATGAGATCGGCCCCTTGAAGAGCCTTATTGATTAAATACACGGTCTTTTGAACTCCATCATCATCTCATAATATTATAACGCTGATGGATGACTTTGATACTGCCAAATATAAAAATAGCTTTTCCTCTTGAATTGGACAAGACAGCAGGATAGGGGATCCCAACTAAGTGTTCAGGTCTTAAAAAGACTTATCACATTCTTCATCACAGACAAATGCTTTTCTTAAGATCTTAAGGCATGGAAGACACTTATTTGTTGCTCCGGAGACGAAACGGTTAAGAGCAGCAACTCTTTCTATCAACCTCCGAAAGTCCTTTGTAGTTTTTTGGTGTTTTCATATCAATCAAGACATTGATCTTTTCTTGGTTAGCCTAAATCCCCCTTTGGTTGAAGATGAAGTCGAGGAACTTACGTGCGCCGACGATGAATACACACTTTGTCGAATTCAATTTCATTTTGTATCGATCCATGGTGTCAAATGTTCTTTCATGGTCGGTCACATGATCATCGACCTTCAAGCTCTTTGTTAGCATGTCATCCACATATACCTCCATCATCTTACTAATCTTCTCTTTAAATAATTTATTGACCAACCTCTGATAGATTTCCCCCGCGTCCCTTGGGCTAAAATCCATGACCTTATAGCAATAGGTTCCTTTTATCAGTAATAAAGGAAGTCTTTTCAGCATCGTCTTTGTGCATGAAGATCTGATTATACCCCGAATAAGGATCCATGAATCTCATCAGTTTATGCCCAGCCGTGGCATACACCATTTAATCTATCCGGGGTAAGGGGAAGCTATCTTTAGGGAAAGACTTATTTAAATCCTTAAAGTCCACACACATCCTCAACTTTTTGTTGGCTTTCAGTACAATCCTAACATTGGACAACTAATCTGGGTAGTGCACTTTGCGAATAAACTCGACTGATTGGAGCTTTCTAACCTCATCTTGTATGACCTTATATATATCTCTAGCATAGGTTTTCCTTCTCTGCTTCACTGGCTTGGCACCTTCATCAATGTTTAGCTGATGGCAGATAATCTTGGGGTCAATCCCCAGTATATCTCCATGGCTCCATGAAAAGATGATCTCTCTCTTCTTTAGTAGCTCCACTAGATTTTCTTTCACCTCTTTCTTCAATGATGAGCAGATTTGGATGATTTTTTATCTCATCTTCATTGAGGATGATGGATTCTACCTCCTTCGCGACCTTACCCTTCGTTAACTTCCTCTAGTCCTTAGGGTCAACAGTCAATGTTGTAGGAGGTTATGAGATTCTTATGGACCTCCTTTTGCACTTCTAAACTTAAGTAACATTCTTGTGCTTCCTCCTGGTCACCTTGGACTTCCCCTACCCCAAAAGGAGTCAGGAATTTTACCATTTGGTGAACTATAAAAGGGATCGCTTCGGATTCCTTGAGTGATATTCTATCGAGAATGATGTTGTAGTTTGAGATTACATTCTCATCCATTGCGAAGAATCTTACTCTCTTTGTTAGGAACCTCGACCAGGTGCCCATATATACGTCCATCTCAAACACCCCCAGTGGTTGCACCTTCTCCCCACTCAAACTAATCAGTGGTTGATGATATAGTACAACCCTTTTTCTTGTCGTGTTTAAATCCCTTGAAGCTGTCCCAAAATAAGACATCAGCTGAGCTGCCTCCGTCAATTAGTATGTGCGACACGTTATATCCATGAAACCCTTGTGTTGATGACCAAAAGGTCTTCATGGAGGGGGGAAAGATTCCCTTGATGTCCATTCGCAAAAATCCCATCACTAGGGTATCCATGTCCAATTTCTTCAGCTTCCCCGACTTCGGATCTATCGCAATCGAGTTCACATCCAACCTCTTGCGTGTCGACTTTGATTCAATAACTTGTACCTTACGGTCGGCTGGCTCAGTTCCTCCACCCGTTAACCCTCCACTGATCATCTTTACGTCAAAGGAAATTATATGTATGCATCCCTTAATCTCAGGGATCTTAGGTGGGAGATCTGGGTCGTCTTCATCGCTGTCTGATTCTTCATCATCTTTTTTATCGGTCTGTTCCTTTCGACCCTGCTTATTTCCCTTTCCCCCACTATGCTTTTTCTTTGAATACTCTCTGGCTCCACTCTGGTCCACATACTTTCAAAGTTTCCTCTACTTCAACATGTTTTCTATCTCATCTTTCAGAGCGGAGAACTTATTGATTGTGTCTCCATAATCTTAATGCAAATCACACCATTTGCTCTTGTCCCTCGTGTGAGGAGGGGACTTAAGCTTTTCGGGCCACCATAGTGCTCTGTTGTCCTTAATTTCATTCGAGATTAGGTCGGGACTCATTGTTAATGGAGTATAATTGGAAAACTTGTCATCAACCGAGCTTTTCTTTCCATATTTCCCTTTCGCTTTCTGAGACTTGCCCCCACTTGCTTCTTTCTCGTCTTCTCCTTTGGCTACCATGGCCTCCTCAGTGTTCATGACTCTCCCAGTGGTGGGAAAAAGTTTTGCCATGGACTTGGAAGGATCCTCGAACAGCCTCCAAAGTAGCTTGCCTTTCTGCAGCCCACTCATAAGGGAAGTCAAAGAAATATTTTCCTCATAGCCCTCCTCATCAATATTTTCTTTGTTGAATCGAGCAATGTAGTCTCTCAGTGTCTCATTTTTCCCTTAATCCACATATAAGAGATGAGTCACTTTCTTTAGGGGTTTCAAGCCGAAATAAAAGTTATGAATGAATCTCTCGGCTAACTGCTTGAAATTCTCAATTGAGTTCATGGGTAGAGACATATACCATATATGGGTCGTGCCTATGAGGGTGCTAGAGAAAGTCTGGCATCTCATCTTATCTGAGATAGAATAAATATCAGTTGGTACATCTCAATGTGGTGAATTGTATTTGTACTCCCATCATATTTTGGAGTTACAGTAGGAGGTTTGAACTTAGTTGTAGTGGGGAAGTTCACTATCTTAACTACGAAGGGAGATCCTTCCATGTAGCCCATGTGGATTGGGTCTCGAATTTTCAATCGAACGTCGATATTATATTCCAGCCTCTGAATTGAGTTGTTCCAAGGCTTCTCTTTTACCACTGCATTGTCCCCTCTGCCTTCCCTGTCGACTGGAACAGGTACCTCCTCTCATCCAGCAGTTCCTCGATGGTTGTTCACTTTCCTTTGATCTTTTTCTCGGCCTTATCGTGTCCAACCCTCTTCACATCCACCATTGCCTCTAGAGGCAGCGATACTGCGAGATTGGGATAGCCAATCAAGTAAATCTCCCATTGGACCGAGACAATAAAATGTTGACCCTCTGAGCCTGTCAAAGGCTGAAGTTCTGGGTCAGCTTTCTGGTGTCGAACTTTCACTATTTCTCCTGTGGGTTGGAGTTGGGTGAACCATGTCACTCGAAACCTCATATGTTTCCTAACAATACTCCTCATTACAATCCTTATCATATCGATCCTCTTACACTTGCTTTCCCAGGCGAAGTCACATGGGGTTGGCCACGTCTCTCCGTCGTAGGTGGCGTTTTGCCACTTTCTGTGGGGTCGGGGTGGTCACCCTATTTTCGCATCCACAACCTCCCGGTGGCCAGAGTGTTGATATCCTCCACTACGCCTATAGTTCTTGCCATCATGGTTTGGATCAAAGACATAAATTATTCTTACATCTTTTCCTAGATGGCCACCAGCAAGAGAAGCGTCGCCACCACGTCAGCCATTTCTGACTGAGGTGGTGTCTGGCTGGAGTTGGGGACAATGCCTGGAGGCTTGTCTAAAGACATATCTCCTATGAGAGTGTAGATGTAGTAGATGAGATAAAAGAAGCTTGAAGGTCCCAATCAGAACTCTTTCAATGGTGATTCAAGTCTAGTAATGGTGGATCTAGATAACCCGACATTTAAGAAAGAGCTAAGCTAGAAATGAGAAGAAGAAGGTGAAATCTCTTCCATTAGACGGTGCCAAAATGATGAACCAAAGGTATCACCACTTAAACTTGTATGGAGTTGAAGATGGAAATCTATAGTAATGGAGATAAGAGTGTAGTAAAGTAAACACAAAAGTAGATGAGGAAAAGAAGATAACACAATGGTATAAGTTGTCCAGCCGTAGCCTACTCCACTGTGCAAGGTGTTCAATGGTGTTTTCACTATAAAATGAGGCACTAATGGTCTTTGAGAACACAACTCTTAATATTTCTCTCTGAGATAGAGTTAAGCTTAGGGTATCTCAATTCAATCTCCCTCAATAAAGAAAATAAATAGTATTTATAGCCTTAGGGGTGCACTGTGCATCCCCCAAGTATGTAATGATCATGCACGGGATGAGGTATCTAATTAGAACTAGCCACCTATCCATGGCATACATGAGTCATGGTGATTATATATTCCTTAACATTTTATGAAAATTTGTTGCCACTGCATGCCCATATGGATTAACTGTGTTAGAACCTTGTGCACGTGGGGTAGATGTCATCTTTGGTGGACTCGGTCTGGCCGAGTACAATATAGGGAGCCTTATTTATGGATAATTACAAAAAATATGAGTCGAATCATGGTCTCAGATTGTTAAGGTGATACAAGGTCGAGACGAGGCTGATGAAGTTGTCATTGGTACGGGTGATGGGTCTTGGCCATGATGCCAAAATAGTATAAGAGGTCGAGGATGAGACTGTTGAGGATGGACCACACTGAGGCGACCTATGACTGTACAACTTGATGAGTGACTGAGACCGACTTGGTCGGGCTTAGGACTATAGAGGACGAGGTCACACTTATGTATATCATTCATAAATAAGTAGCATGTGTTCCTATTACACACATACACACACACACACACACACACATATATAACATGCATTAAACACACATTTAAGAATATAAATGTAATAAAAACCCCACCTCACGAGTCCAAAAAGTGTGTAAGGAAGGTTGAGAACAAGGCAACCCCTACCCCCAAAAGTTTCTCTAACAAAGGGGTTACTGTAGGGGGGATTGAAGATAATCTTTGGATTAGAGATAAGCCTACACAACTAATAGAAGAAACTTGAGGGAAGGACGCAACATGAAGGCATCCAGACAGCTCAGCGTGGCAACTCAGTGAGGAGATTGGACGATACAGCTCACCCTTTACTTCCTGTTTATTTTTTAGTTAAATTATTAACATTGATCTCAATGGTGTAATAACTGTAATATTCAGTGTGAGGTCCAAGGGTACTCACGAGAGACTAGGCCTAGCAGGTCCTGAGAGAGCTTACATGCTCTACCGAATGACCTCGCTATGGGAACTTCAAAGGGACTTAGTTTGGAGGATTGAGAAGTAAGGCAACATTAGATCTTATCCTAACCATCTTAAATAAACCTGCTAAAACATCGAGTAACCTTTCACCGTGAAAAGTTGTGCAGATTAGTCCTGAGTTCCATCATTTGTTGACCCTTAAGCTAAACAGTCCCTTACCTTAAGTCACATCTACTTTATGTGATGTCACTAGCCAGCTAGTCACTGTCAAATTCAAACTCGAGTAAACCATTGTGGTATTGGGGGATGTCAGACGGTTTGGTGAGCCACCTCTGTAGGTGACAGCCCTCTGACACACAGTGTTCAGGCAAAATGCATGTCTTCGCATTTAATGTTTATGACGTAGAGCTGACTGGTCCATCAGGCATTTAATGTTTATGACGTAAAGTATGGGGGCCGTCCGTTCATAGCTATAAGGGACTAAGGCATCTCGAAAGTGGTGTGGGGGCTATTTATTGGCCTCAACCACCTCTGAGAGAGGAGGTTCTTTTCTAGAGATTTATTGCTAGAGATAGAATATACCGTAGAGAAGTTATTGTAAACCAAAGTTCTTACTCACCCATCATTTCCATTTATTGTGAAGCTTTTAATAGATAAACCAAAGATCTTTCTGAGGTTGTTGGTGTGTTGGCTGCCTGCCAAGGTGTATCTAGGATGCTTACTTCTCTCTCCCTTTGACTAATATGCTTATGAGTTTCCTTTATTATTATTTGACATATACACGAGTGTTTTGTGATTTCAATCTGTGTTTTGATCAAATATAATATTATGTGTTAACTCGTATTTGTTGATGAGTTATTGGGTTATCATTTATCACCATACCTATAGGGGTTACCCCTCAACTAGTATTAAAATACTCCCAGGCTACAAGGGGACTACCCTCTTACATTTGACGACTCCGCTGGGGAGGTATTCTCCTAAAAGTGTAGCATAAGATAATGTTAACCGTGCCATAGATTTTGACTTTATCCAGCGTAATGAAGAACAAGCTGTGAGGGAGTTTGAGGCTTCCAGGGATGGGGTTCCTCGGATGGAGGTGCCCCATTTTTAAATGACAACAGGCATCCCAAGGGTGATGCAAGAGTGCTGGATGGGACAAGTACAGATGGCCCTTCTCATGGGAAACTTCTTCGAGTTTTTACAGATTCTCGTTGCTACAATGGTTTTTGGTGGATATTACCCAAGTTCCTTCGTAACACTAATGGAGGATTTGATACCCCCATTTAGCTCAGATCCAACGAGAATTGACCCCATAAGCACAGTACACACTCTTATCCCAACGATGGGTGTCCCAGGTGTGACGGGCGTTCCACATATGGTAAGTTCTCCAGGCATAACGAGTATTCCACTTGTGGTCCTTCAACCTATTTCTCCAGTAGATGAGAAAACACCTGTGTCTACCTTGGATGAATTAAGGAAAGAAATGTAGAAGGTATGTTGAAAATGATAGTAGCTTCCTCGCAATCAACCAGCAAGGTAGAATCGATCTATGATGATTTTCATACTTCTTATCCCGGAGAATACAATGATGATCCTTACCCAAAGGACTACATTCCTCCCATCTTTGACAAGTAACATGGAAGGGGGAACCCTAAGGAACATATCAAACGCTTCATCGGGCATCCGGGGCTCGCTAAAAAAATAAGAAGTTTAGGTTGAGGGAGTTTTCCAAATCCATAATCGATAAGGCTTACACCTGGTACTCTCACTTGGCACCTAAAAGTTCTCAACGTGGGAGGAAATGCATGTGTTATTTTTCTAGAAGTTCTTTCTGGAAGAAGATGAGTTCACGTTGACCCAGTTAGGCAGGGAGAAGCAACGAACGGGTAAGGACGTGGTAGCATATGTTCAAAAGTTTAGGGAGAGGTCTCTCGATGTAAGAGAAGAGGCCAAGGAGTCCAAACTACTGCAGCTCTATGCTGAAGGTTTGCTCCTAAAATATATCTACCATCTCATCAATAAAACGCGCGAAGGAACTTTCGCAGCGTTTCTAAGGCGGCTAAAAATATATAAGTAGTCGCTCAGCTAAATCTCGGCGTGGTGCTTGTGATGTTTAGGTAGCCGATACAGCCCGTCACAACACGTGGTCAGCCCCCACGGGTGGGTTACACCGATGGGAGAAAAGGTGCCAAGCAACCAAAGAAGGACAATAAGAGAAAGTTTGGTAGGGACAGAGAGGACCCATCGCCATTGCCTTGTGTTATCGAAGAGGTTGTCAGTTGTTACAAGGCCATGGTCCAAGGGGGAATGGTGTATGAACACAAGGGCATTCCAGTCGTATAACGAGATGCAGTAACGAGATTTGATCCTAAATACTTCCAGATTAATCAAAAGGTGGGTCATCCAATGAAAACCTATTTCACATGAAGAAAGATCATAAGCAAACACATGAAGACGGGGACACTGCAAATCCCTCAGGAGAATGTAAATGCCAATCCCCTGCCACCACATAGGGCTAATCTTGTAATTACTTATAATGATGAGTCTAAATAGGAAGCAAGAGAGCTAGATATCCAACGAGAAGAATTTGAGGATGCGTTGGAGGACTGTAGAAGGGGGATGGCCAACGTGGTGATATCTTATGATGAAGCTAGTGTAAGGGATGTGGAAGACGTCTACAACTTGAAAGGAGAAGAGATAGACTAAGGTTTGGAGTGCCTGGATGTATCAAAATCACTTATGTTCTCATGGTTCTTCGACTAAGTAGGGATGACAAAAGAGAGTCGTTTAGAGATAATGCAGGCAATTCTAGATATCGTATCAAGAAATGTAGTACCCTTGCTGAGGTAGAAGGGGCCCATGGTCAGGTTGGTGAAGAAGTTTTTATCTGAGGTAACCTTTAGTGACACTGATAGGGATGTAAGGTTCCCACATAACAGGCCCATGTATGTAACTACAAGTATTAACGGAGTGAGCTTCGCAAGGGACTTGATGGATTGGGGAGCGTTGATAAACATCATGTCGATTAGTTCTTTCTAGACAGCTAACATTCCTGAGGAGAGGTTGATACCAATGCCTCTGGTAATTTTTTATTATGATAACCAATCATCCAAGTCAATTGGATACGTGAACATTGGTATTGTGATGGGGAATCTTACTTCGCACATCAAATTCCATATGATTGAGAGTCTGACTTCATACCACCTTTTGATATGAAGAGTGTGGATGCATAATCATGGCTTAGTCCCTTTGACATATCACCAATGCACTAAAGCCAATGTGAAGGGACTAAAGTAGTCATACGAGCAATGAAAAAGCCCTTCGCCATCGAAGAAGCTCATCTCGTGGATGCATCTTTCTATACAGAATTAAAGGAAGATGCCAGGGTCTTGATAAGAAGGATAGATGGGGCAATAGTTCCCTCTATCAGAGAACAGATAGGGCCTGTGAATTATCATAACAGTGAAGGAGCAAGAGGAAAGGAAGTGGCCGAGGAAGTTCCCCTTGCTGATCCCAAAACACAGAATCTCTCGAAACAGCTCAGAGATGGAATGAGGCCTAGGATGGATCCGATGGAGCATGAGGCCTAATAGTAGAGTGTTCTGAGCAGGTTTTATGGAAGTAGACTGGTAGAGGGGTTGTAACGGCAAGTAGACAATGTAAGAAGAAAATCACAGAGGATGGAAGAGTGATATACCTCTTTTGAGGGTGTGAGCGAGTAGTCGAAGGAGCTGATCTAGAGGCTGACCTGGTGTATGAATGTTTCTGGATAGACCAACAAGGGAAATGTATGGTCATTGACAACTCTAACATACAAGAGTTTGGAGAAGAAGTGGGAGAAGAGCCAGAATACATGACGAATCGACCGAAGCTAAAAGTGAAAGAACCGGAACAACTGCAATTGGTCAATGAGGGAGAAGACCCAACGCCCATCTTCATTTCGAAAGACCTAAGCGAAGAGAAGAGAAGAGCCTTGGTTGAGCTAATTAGGGAATACAAGGATGTTTTCGGATGGAAATACACAAAAATGGAGGGGCTAGATGAGAAAGTAAATTGCCACAAACTCAACGCTATGCCTTCAACCATACCGGTGAAGCAAGTCATAAGAACTTACAAGCCTGATCTAGATTTAAAGATCAAAGAGGAGGTGAAACGGTTGCTAGCGGCAGGATTCATCAAGCTGATACATCACCCACTATGGTTGTCTAGTGATAAGAGGCTTTTTGCGTATGGTCGTTATCTTTAAAAGCCAATCTCAAAATCCATTGAATTACCTACAAAACTTGTCTAGAACAACTCGTATTGCGGTAAGTACGGGTAACAATCCACCTTCCAAGATGAAACAATTATTGCGAAAACTTGTAATTCAATTTTTCTCTGAAAATATTTTCTTTATTTAAAACAACTTCAAAGGAAAATTAACTAATAAATGCTAAAATTATGAAATGACTAAATAATGAAAAATAATGTGCAATTGAGTGTGATAAATGTGAGAAAGTCAAGAGATGGGATTACACCGCATTATCAATTATTTTAATTTCTCAATTCATTAAATTAAAATATTTTGAGATAATATTAAATCGATAATCTAACTCTCGTTACAATTATAAATTTAATAAAACCTTTTCAGAAAATTAATTGAAAAATGTCACACGATGAAAAATTAAGAATTATACTATTTTTAATAAAATTACCCGCTAGAATCAATTTAATAAAAAATGTATTGATTCTCTAATTTCAACACCAAATTAATATTTAATTTTAGGAAAACCACATCTCTAGTTCAATTCCAAAAATCAAGAATTAATTTTTAAAATTAATATATTAACTCTAGTTACATAAATTATTTTGTCACAAGTCTAAATTAATTTTTCTAGAAATATAGCATTAATGAAATCAATTAATCAAATCAACATCCTACGCGATTTCATCCCCCCCTTGAACAAGGTGACTAGCCAAGCATAATGAAGTAATTAATCAAAGTCACAAACATGGAACAACAAATTAAAGAGTAGACTAAGAAATACAATACACAAAAGTCTCCTTTTGAATTGATTCCTTGAATCGCGTTCATGGACGTGTGTCCCAATGTTTTCACAAATCCATCACTTTATTACCCCAAAAAAATTAAAAAAACAGAATCTAAAAACTATTCTAACACTAAACTAATATTTTTGATTTTTTTGAATTTTTTTATGTTCCTATTATGTACAAAATATACACAATGCCTCTCTCTATTTTCTATCTCTCGTTCTATCTGTGCGTTGCCTTCTCTGGGAGTATTCTTCTCTTTGATTTATAACCCACGATTCCTTCTTTAGTTGTAGAGATTTTTGTTGGCTAAGTCAAAGTAAAAAATGGATTTATTTAGAAGCTTGGTAGGTGGCATTTGCTCCTATTTTAATGGATGTTGGGTTGAGGAATGGGTTTTCGGTTCAACGGGTTTGGAGGCCCGACGGGGGGGTTGGGTCAGGGTCAAAGAAGGTGTGTGTTAAAGGTTAGGATTACCGGTGCTGGTATGGGTTTGTCAGTGGGTTTGGGACGCTGGTTCATGGGTTTGTGGCTTGGGTCGCATATGGGTTTCGGGTTATGAGTTAGGTCATGGGTTTGGGATAGGAACATAGGTGTTGTTTTTTTTGCTTTTGTTTGGAACAAAACCACCACTTGCTGGTGGTGGCAGTTGGTCACCAGAATGGGGTTGTTGGTATTGGAGGGGTAATGGGTTTAGGTGGTAAGGTGTTTGTTTTTTAGGAGAGAGAGTGATGGGTTTGGTGGGAGATGATAAATAGTAGGTGGGGTATTGTTTGGGTGTGGGTGAGTGTAGGTTAGTTAGGTGGGGGAGGGGGGGGGGGGGGGGGGGGGGATGTTATGGTGTGAGGATAAGTGTGTGTGAGTGATGTGTGTTTAAATTTGTGATCCTAAAATAATAAAAATAAAAATGTTTAAAATAAAAACTAAATAAAAATAAAATCTTAAAAATAATTCAAATTAAAGAAAAAATAAAAACCATAAACCTATTAAACTAAAAAGACCCTAAAAATAAGTATAAATAAAAATAAGGAAATTAAAATTAAAATCTAATAAAACTAAAATCCTAAAAACACTCTATGAAAACTAAAAAATAAAATCTAATAAAACTAGAAAATAAGTTCCTAAAAACTAATCCTAATAAAAATAAAATAAAATAAAATAAAGATCAAAGAACAAAAACTAATCAAAATCAAAATAAAAAAAAAGAAAATAGAAAAATTGCAAATAAAATTCTAAAAATTATAAATAAATCTAAAATAAAACGACTCAAAATAAAAATCTAAAATTTATTAAAAGTACAAACTCAACAGATACCAGGCTCGGGGTAGGTTTAGGCTAGGTCTGGGCTAGGTTAGGGTTACGGGACTGGTTCGGGGCACCGGAACTCATCGAGCAAGATCATAAATGGACTTCAGACTTCGCGGTCTCTTTAATTTCTTCGATGAATGATTTTAACTGCTACTTTATTGCAATTACACCGATTTAGTATCATTTAACACCGAGACTGCGTATTAACCTGCAAAATGATAAAATATGAACATAAGGCCAATTTTAATTAAAACGGGTGACTAAATGTAATACCCCGTATTTTGGGCATATTTATTTTTGGGATTAATTAATTAAATGAGAATTAATTGGGAATTAATCCGGATAAAATACTAGCGAGATGTGAGTTGGTATTTGACTATATTGAGTATATATGATGATATATGAATATTGAATTATGAAATTGTCGTGAGATTGATATACGGAAATTTGGACATTTTATTGGGACGTGTGAGACAGTCGCGTCAGGATATAATTATTTTAATTGTAAAAGTGAATTTAAATTCTATTAACTGTATGGTCGTTTTGAGTGCGCCAACGTGGCCGGAAGGGTCGAGATAGTCAGAAAACACTAGCCGGGGGTTTAGTTTGGGTCCCGGGGTATTTTTAGGCCATACCGGCATCTTATAAGGGTAGTTTGGTAATATTGTATTTTGGGGAATTAATAATGACGAAAATTAGGAGCCTTTATCTGATTGGGAATAGACCCACTAAACCCACTAACCAACCCTTAATGACCCAATAAGCTACGGGGGTTATCAAATTAGGTTTCCAAAACTTTCCCAAAGAAAACCCTAGCCACCATTGGAAATAAGCTTGGAGAGAGAGAGATAGAAGGAAATTCTGCAGAAAAGCTCCATCAAACTAACACCAAAGTCAGAGACACTCGAGGCAAGTGATTTAATTCTATTTAATTCAGAGAATGTTTCTTCCATGCTTGATAAATTGAAAGATTTACATTTGTTCTTGGAAGTTAAATAAAAACCCATGTTAATTGAACTTAGGACTTGAATTTTGAGGACAAATTGCATGTAGAATAGTATGGAGATGATTATTCTGATGTTAAAATATGTTGGATGTAACAAAAACGGATCTAGAATGGACTTATTGAGGATTTAAAATTCTAGGGTTTATGTTCTTGAAAATTTGGGGAAAAAGCGTAGAGATTTGATGAATTAATGATGTTTAGGATGTGTAAATTCCTTAAAAGATGTTAGTATATGACCTTAGTATGTTTTGGGATGATTAGAGACCATAAAACATTGTTGGGACGAATTTTGGTTGAGATTAGAAGTGTAGAAATTGGTGAAAAACGAATATAGAATTTCTGGGCTTGAATCTGGTCACTCGTTAGAAGACCTACCCAGGTCGTTCGAATGAGCTTCTAACGAGTTGACAGTTTGGGGTTCTAACGAGAGGGATGTTCGTTCGATAATCTCGTTCGAACGAGATCTCGTTAGATAGCCCAGTTCGTTCGAACGAAATCTCGTTCGAACAGCCTCGTTCGAACGAGACTTCTAACGAGCTGGCAGTTTAGGCCTTTTTGGCCTGTTTTGATTTTGGGAGTCCCGTAAACTTGTTCGAGGATAGAGATAACATTACTTTGATGGTGTATTAGTATACTTGGGACATTTGGGTTATAATGAGGAGTAAATTATATAAGTGTGGATCAAATCAAATAGACACTTGAGTTGAGACGTGAGTGCCTACTACGACGTGAGAATAAATTATGGCGCGTATAAATATGGACCGGGATTATATAAGTTGTATATATATTAAGTTGGTACGAGAATGCGATAAATACTACAATTAAACTAAGAAGATTACTAAGATGTGTGCTTACTTAGTATTGGTATATGAATTGTGTGTATGACATACCTACCATACTTGCTATCATGGGAGGTTTGCGTTCGCTTAGGTCCCTCTAATCCTTGTGTTACCCGGATTTAGACTGGTTACCTCGATGAACATAGGTCAGAGAAGGACTTATTGGGATGTTAATAAGTCTACTGATCGTGGGAGCGCAGGTATGTGCGTGACCCATGTGATGTGACTGTGTTCGCCTCCATTATTTGTGATGTTGTTATCTGTGAACTATTCCTGAGAGATTCGAAATATGTGATCCTTATGTACATGATGTACCGGGATGGATAGCAGAGTATGTGTGCACCGCAGCTTAGTCTCGGGGTGCTTATATCGTATATTTATGTTGTGGAAAATATACGCTTAATAAACTGGGAACTTTCATATGGTATTGTGTGTATAACTATGGAATAACAAAAGGGATAATCTATGACGAGTTGTATTACTTTTGTATGAGAACCTGAATTTACGTTAAGCCCCTATTTAATTGCGAGCGTTATAATGGTAATGGAAACCGAGTAATAAGGGTAGAACCTATGACAGTCTAGGTAGATATGATGTCACTTAGCTAGTGGTTTGTGTCATTTTAGATGGGTACTTACGTTAGGAGTGCACAGTTAGACGAGAGGTGAGAATTTCATGTGAGTGCACGTCCTAACATGTACTTTGCATTTAATGTTTTAAATGTTTTTAAAGAACTTGCAGGTTTTTAAAATATCTCCACATTCGGGCTCTGACTCGTTTGCTTTCAAATCTATCTTTTTGTAAAACCATTTTTAGGTGCCCAGCCATAAGGACACCATACATAGGATACTCATTCAGGTGACAAGTTGTAGCTATTTTTGGAAGCTACAGGGATTTGATCTTAGACGCTTCTATCATTTGGACTCCATATTCAGTATTCTTCAGTTGTGGGGCATGTGCCCAAATTCTATTAGAGACTTTTCCGTTTCAGTTTTCAGACTTGGCATGTATTGATTTAGTATTCAGTATTCAGTTTAATTATTTCAGTTGTGGATTTGTAGTGAGGAGTTTTCCTCCAGACTTTATTTACATTATGTGATGGTTATTCTATTTACTTCGGTATGGTGAATGGTGTTATTATTCTTCATTACACTTGTTGCATGTTAATCAGACTTTAATTAAAATTTGGTAACTTACTTTTTAAATACTAGGTGGTTAGTAATAATAAAAAAAAATGTTTTCGACAGTGATGCTATTAGCTGAGCCAACTTGGCATTTTGAATTAATTTAATAAAGGAGTAGCTACCCGGTATTTAATTAGTCGGGGTGTCACACTAAAACGCACATATTCGGGTCTTAAATCAACACTTTTGGGTGCTTATCCTCAAGCATCATACCAGTGGGGAAGAAAGACAAGAACTAGATAAGGATCTGTGTGGACTTCAGAGATTTAAATAGAGCTTGCCTGAAGGATGAGTTCCCTTTGCCTTCTATTGATAGCTTGATTGATGCAACTGTTGATCATGAGATATACAGTTTTATGGATGGGTATGTGGGATACAACCAGATCAATATGGATCCAATAAATGCAGAGAAGACAGCATTCAGGACCCCATTGGGCAACTTCATGTACAAAGTGATGCCCTTTGGGTTGAAAAATATCGGTGCAACATATCAAAGGACAATGATGGAAATTTTTCTTAACTTCTTTCACAAGTTTTTAAAATTTTATGTGGATGATTTGGTCATCAAGTCGAAGAAGGAAGAGTACCATCTTGATGACTTGAGGAAGGTATTCATTTGTTGTAGAAAATACAAACTAAAGATGAACCCTCTGAAGTGTGATTTTGGGGTTACAAGTGAAAAGTTCCTTGGTTTTATGGTAGCTCGACAAGGAGTGCAGATGGACCAGGACAAGCAATGAGGAATTCTGGACATGCCATGTCCAAAGATGATGAAGGAGCTCAAAACTTTCCTCGGTAAAGTATCCTACCTTATGAGATTTGTACCAAAACTAGCCGAAATAACTCACACGTTGATGGAGCTACTACGAAAGGGCACAAAATTAAAATGGGAGGAAGCCCACCAGGGGTCTTTGACCAAGTTTAAGAAGTTGCTCACTTCTCCACAAACGATGATCCCACCCAGGGCAGGGATACCGTTACAACTCTACCTAACATCTACTATAAGGTCCATCGGTGTTGTCTTGGCGCAGTAAGTCGATGAGCAAGAAAGTACAATCTAATACCTAAGCAAGATCATACTTGGACCAAAGGCAAGGTATAGTAGTGTAGAAAGACATTGTTTAGCCTTGGTGTTTGTAGTATAAATACTTAGACACTACATGTTATCTTTCACAATTCACATTATGACAAGATGTGACCCAATTAAGTTTTTGTTGGTGAAAACTATTTTAATTGGAAGAGCAGTTAGGTGGTTCCTCATCCTTTCAGAATATGACTTAAAACATGTGGTCCCTCGTAGGATCAAGAGCCAAGCATATGCAGATTTATTGGCAATTTTACCATCTGGGGTATTTATGCCACCCCAAGAGAGCATTTCAGGGAATGATTTGCAGGCAAACTTTCTGGATGCCAACCTCGATGAATGGATGATGCAGTTCGATGGTTATTCGATGGAAAAGAAGGGAGGGGCAGGGGTGATCTATTCTAAAGGGAAGGAATAATTTTTCCTTTCCTATAAGATAGATTTCCCTTGTATTAACAATAAAGCAGAGTAAGAAGCGTTGGTACTGGGGTTGCTATAGCCCCTTCAAAGGGGCATCAATTCGGTATGCATCAAAGGTGATTCAAACTTAGTGGTCTAACAAGTGAATGGGGAATATGCGTTCAAGCACCTCAGCCTGGCGCATGTAATACCCCATATTTTTTTGATTTAAATAATTATGGGAGTAATTATTATAGTGGGCTTAATTGAATTAAAATGTGAGAATTTAATTATTAAATTAATCCGGATTTAAAAAATAAATATTAACTAGCGTGCCAAGGGTTAATACGTATTGAGTTAATATTACCGTGTGATATGTAATATGGAACTATACACTTTGATAAATTATCGAGGGTGAATAATATGACAGTTTGGTAATTTAAGTCTGACACGTGTGCGAATCGTGTCGGGACTAATTGAATGGAATAAAAAGAGAATTTATTTTTATTAGCTCGTATGGTCATTTCGAGTGCGTCATTGAGTCTGGGAGGGTCGAGATAGTAAAAATACTATACCCGGATGTTTAGTTAATATCCCGAGGAAATTTTAGGCCTAACCGGCATCCCGAAAGGGCATTCTGGTAAATTGTATTTTTGGGTTTAATAAATGGACGAAAATTGGGAGTTATTTTATCAGCCAAGAAAAGTCCTTTAGGGTTGTGAGACACAGAAAGGAAAGAACGGCCATAGAGGGTGTGAGGGAGAACTAATTTCCAAGAAGAAAGGCCAAATTATCACCACCTTGCACAACCACCACCACCAACGCGTAGATCGAGAAGAGAGGAACGCGTATATACCAACATCACCAACGGATCAAACCATCATATTTGAGGCAATTGTTTATTACTTGCTTTCTTTAGCAATAATCATGCTCATGTTAGTGTAGGTGAAATTAATTATGATTTACATATGAATTGGGTGAAAATTGGAGATTTAAATTATGATTAAGGATTGGTTTAATTAGTAGTTTAAAGTCCTTCATGTATGTACAGGATTAATCACGGAATTGAATTATATATTGATGAACGAATCTGGGTTGATTAGGTTCTTTAATTAAAAATTTGGAAACTATGGTTCATATGAATTAATTTGGGGATTTTATACAATTTTGATGATTAAGGACGAATTAATGATCCTAGGATATTAGGAATGATTTATAACCTGTTATGTGTTGATAGGTATTGATGATGAGGCGTTGGGTGTTGAATCTTAGAGATTTTTAGGTTCAAAATGGTGAAAAATGCTGAATTCTGGGGAATGGGGACGAAACAGTGCGCGTCGCGCGAAGTCCCGTTCGAGCGAGATCTGTATCTCGCGCGATGTCATTCGAGCGACACATGGAAGTCCTTCGAGAAAAAATCCTTCTGGTTCGAGCGACAGGGTAAATTTTTGGGAATTTTCTTAGAGTCCAGTTTTGAGTTTACTGGTTTATTGGAGTGAGAGAAACTGCCAAATAGTAAATTTAAATAAGACGGAATTTCGGGAAAGTATGTGAGAATAAATACTTTACTTATTTCGATATAGAGATAATGTACCCTGGAGATTACGAGAGAGATAGTAATCTAAATATTTATACTATACATGGTGTTGAGGTTAAAATACGTATGAGAAGTGTATATGTAGGTTGGAGAAATACCTATAAATTCTAGTAGGATGTGTATATGCCTATTATGTAATATTATTGTTAAGAGCAGTAATGGGTGATAACTCGGGGTGCAAGAATCTTACTATTAGGTGCACTAATGACTGATAACTTGGGGGTGCAAGAACATTATTGATTAAGTGTACTAATGGGTGATAACTCGTGGGTACAAGGATGATTATTGTTAGGCGCACTAATGGGTGATAACCCGGGGGTGCTGGATTATTATTGATAGGTGCATGAATGGGTGTTAACCCGGGGATGCAGGATTCTCATGATAGGCGCACTAATGGGTGATAATCCGGGGGTGCTAGATTATTATTGATAGGTGAATTAATGGGTGTTAACCCGGGGATGCAGGATTCTTATGATAGGCGCACTAATGGGTGATAACCCGGGGGTGCTGGATTATTATTGATGGGTGCATTAACGGGTGCTAACCCAGGGGTGCAGGATTAGTATATATATATGTATAAGGATGGTGTGACTATATATATATATATATTTATTTATGAACTTGTGAATCTTTCTACTATGTGAATTTAGTAGACTTGGTAATAATAATAATCATTACATTTCGCCAAGTGGTCATAACCTAAGGGTGCAGGATTAGTGTATATATATAGGATGATGAGACTATATTTATATGTGAGTGTACTTGGGGAACTTTCTAATTTTTGAGACTAGTAGATAAAATGGAAATGAGAAATAAAATAATCATAGTGGATAAAATATTAATCATTCAAATGGTGAATAATGAAACTTAGCATGTGAGATAAACTATCTGAATAGCGTATTGTATGGGCGATATGGGAATACTACTAGTGAGCATAGTTAGTAGTAGTATGATTTCTGACTAGTTAGAGTGGGTGGTATAACTAGGGGAGATTAGATGTACATTAGGCATGCACAATAGATGAGAGGTGAGAAGCTCATGTGAGAGTTCGCTAACTAACATGCGTATAAGACTTGTTTTAAGAACCAGTTTTAAATACTTGCTAAATCATTTTTAAACCTCAGGATCTGACTCGTTTATTGCATCTCTTCTCTCTTTTTCTATATATATATTATACCAGGTGCTCAGCCGCAGGGGTACCCGAATTAGAGATTGGATTATTTGAATAATTTTTTAATCTTATTTTTTTGGGTTTTTAAAATATGACTATTTGGGGTTATCTCGTGTTGGGGATAGAACGTGATTTGATTATTTTTACGAGAGGAATGTGATGGTGCAATCAGATTTTGAGGCTGAATTTATGTGGCGATTCATGTAATAATTTTAAGGTATGGGGTTTTACACAATATGCTCTTTAAATCTCTCGAGAGTTATTTTGTTTATTTCATGTTTAATTGAACTCATATTTGAATTGTTAAATTCTTTGAAATTTAGAGAAATAATTGTTGAATTATTTTGATTCATGTGGAATCATTATATTATTGTTGAGCACGTTTTCATGAGATTTTAATATGGCATGGAGGTTGGGAAGTCGCCAAATTTCCTGCTTCCCGAGCTATGGCTTGATAAAGAATACGCGGATGGGATGAGGCCTGGTGACCCGGTTAATGTGTTGTTGAGAAATTTATTGATAAATGCTTTGAGATTTGCATTTGATTTGAATATTCATACTCGTGTTGTTACGCTTTATTCACCGCTAATATTTGTTGAGCATCTTTCCTGTTGTATTGTGTACTTCCCCATATTTTCTTTAAGTTGGCAGGTTAGCAAGGATTGGGACGCTATGGACCAATTTGAATGATTTTTAGGGTGGATTATTTAGGAAGAATTTTTAATACAAGATGAGAAGACTTGTATTTATTTATTTTGATGTATAAAGCATTGAAGATTTACTCTCGTTATATTTATTCGAGAGAATTTTATTGTATGGAATTTGAAGAATTGAGATTAGTGGTTTCATTTATATTGTGGGATTATTTTAGATGCTTTATACCTTGCTATTTGCGGATTTGGTTAGTTTTATCGGTAGTGGAACGCTCTGCTCCGCTACCACCTGTGACACCCCACCCAATTAAATATAGGGTGATCAGTCCTTTACCAAATTTTAAAACAGGATATACGGTCGGTTCATTCTTAGCATCACTATTGAAAACAATATAATCCATATTAATCACCTATAATATAATTAAGCTAAATGTAAAAAAAAAAATCATTTTTTAATAAAACCATCTAACTACAACATTCCGAAAGTAAAATTATAAACCATTCACCATACATAGGAATAATAAGTACTGAACAAGAATTTAATACGAGATTAAATAAGACTGGGTAAAACCTCCCAGTTCAAAACTCCAAACCATGAAAGAAACTAAATACAATATAAGACTAGAAGCGGGTGACACATGCCCTAAATAGGAAGTCTAAGAGAAACTGAATGAAAGAATAGATTGCGTCTACTGCAAGGACCTACAGCTTCCATAATAGCTGCAGCACGTCTAACAATCCAACCTCTAATTCTGGTACCCCTGCGGCTAAGCATCTGGAATAATATATATATAGCAAAAGAGAGAAAAGATGCAATAAACGGGTCAGGGCCCGAGGTTTAAAAATGATTTAGCAAGTATTTAAAATTGGCTCTTAAAATAAGTCTTATACGCATGTTAGTTATCGAACTCTCACATGAGCTTCTCACCTCTCATTTATTGGGCACGCGTAACGTAAATCTAATTTCCCCATAGTTATACCACCCAGTCAAACTAGTATGAAGTCATTCTAATAGTATCTATACTCATTAGTAGTATACCCGTATCGCCTATACAATACGCTTTCAAATTAGCCTATGTCGAAAAGCTAATTAATATGTTTTCTCGTTTTCATAATAAATCAATTATACTCTTAGGATTTATTTTATATATCAACATTTTCATCGCTACTAACTATACATAGTAGAATGATTCACAAGTTTATGTGTATATATATATATATATATTCTAATACTGCACCCCCGGGATAAGATCCATTAGCGCAACTAACCATAATAATACTGCACCCCCGGATTATCATCCATTAGTGCACCTATAACAATAATCTTGTACCCCCGGGTTATCACCCATTAGTACACTTATAATAATAATCTTGCACCCCAGGGTTATCACCCATTAGTATACTTAACAACGGAATCCCTTCACCCCCAAGTTATCACTCATTAGTGCACCTAACAATAATATTCTTGCATCCCCGGGTTATCACCCATTACTGCTCTTAACAATAATATCGCATAATAGGCATACACACATCCTATTATAATTTGTAGTTATTTCTCCAACCTACATATATACTCCTCATACGTATTTTAATCTCAACACTATGTATAGTATAAATATTTAGATTATTATCTCTCTCATAATCTCCAAGGTACATTCTCTCTATACCGAAATAATTAAAGTATTAATCCTCGCATACTTTTCTCGAAATCCTTTCTTGTTCAAGTTTACTAACTGACAGTTTTCTCTCACTCCAAGAACCAGGTAAACCCAAATTTGAACTTAAAGAAAAATTCCAAAAATTCCCTCTGTCGCTCGAACCAGATGGCATGTCGTTTGAATGACTGCCACATGTCTCTCGAGCGACTTCGCCCGAGCTGCTATCTCGCTCGAACGACTTCACGCTACTTCAAGCGAGATTGCACTGTTCGTCTTCCCGCCCAGATTTTCAGCATTTTTCACCATTATTGAACCTAAAAACCTCTAAGAATTACTACCCAACATCTCGTCATCAATACCCATCAACACATAACAAATTATAAGTCATTCCTAACTTCCTAGGATCCTTAATTCTTTATTAATCATCATAATTATATGAAACCCCCAAATTAATTCACATAAACCCTAGTTTCCAAAATTTTAATTACAGAATCTAATCAACCCAGATTTATTCATCAATATATTATTCGATTTCATAGTTTAAACTCTACATACAAGAAGGGATACCAACATCTAATTAGCCCAGTCTCTATTCATCATTTAAACTCCAATTTTCACCCAATTAACGTGTAAATCAAAGATTAATTTCACCTACTCTAACATGAGTATGATTATTTCTAAAGAAAACAAGTAATAAACACATGCTTAAATCGAAGGTCTGAATTCTTTAGTGATGTTAGTATAAACGCGTTCCTCTCTTCTCGATCTATGCATTGGTGGTCACGGTTATGCAAGGTGAGGATAATATAGCCTTCTCTCTTGGAATTGGGTTCTCCCTCACACCCTCTATGGCCGTTCTTGATTTTTTTGTAACTTAACCCTAATGAAACTCCCATAGATGATATAATTATTCTATAATTGTCTTCCATTTAATTTTTCAAAAGTCCAAATTACCAAACTACCCCTACAGGGTGCCGGTTTGGCCTAAAATCTCCTGGAGTCCAGATTAAATACCTGAGTGGAGTTTTCTAACTATCTCGACCCTCCCAGACTCAACAGCGCACCCAAAATTACCATACTAGTTACATAAAAATAATTTGTCTTTATATTCCATTCAATTAGTCCCGACACGACTCACACGCGTGTCAGACTTAAATTACTAAACTGTCGTATTATTCACTCTCGACAATTTATCAAAGTGTATAGTTCCATATTACATATCACACGGTAATATTAACTCAATAAGTATTAACCCTTGGCACCCTAGTTAATATTTATTTTTTAAAATCCGGATTAATTTAACAATTAAATTCTCACATTTTAGTTCAATTAATCACACTATAATAATTACTCCCATAATTATTTAAATCATAAAAAATATGGGGTATTACATACTTCCCCCGTACTAATGGAATTTCATCCCGAAATTCAGAAAATAAGGCATACCTGGTACGAAAAAATCTGGATATTTCTCACGCATATCCGCCTCATGCTCCCAAGTGGACTCCTCCACATTGTGATGTTGCCACTGCACCCGAACAAGTGGAACTACCTTTAACCTCAACCTCCTCTCACTATAATCTAGGATAGCCACCGGTCTCTCCTCATATGAACTGTCGGGTTGTAACTCAATCTCCTCAATCGCGATGTGAGTGTGTGCCAACTCATCCCGAAGATACCGCCTCAGTGACAAAATGTGTAACACGTCATGGATAGGATGTAAGTGTTTCGGCAACCCGAGCCTATATGCCACTAGTTCGATCCTCTCGATATAGGAAATGGTCCTACATATCTCGGAGTCAATTTCCTTTTTTTTTCAAAATCTCATTACCGCTTTCATAGGAGATACTCTCAGTAAAACCTAGTCCCCTATGGCGAACTCTCTGAAGGACCACTTAACATCGGCGTAGCTTTTCTGCCTGTCCTGTGCTACCCGTATGCAACCCCGAATCATCTCAATTATACTCGATGTGTCTTGAATCACCTCTGGCCCGATTATTTTGTTGTCCCCCACCTCTAGCCAATAAGTCGGAGAACGACAAGGTTTACCGTACAATGCCTCGAACTGGGCCATGCCAATCGTAAACTGATAGGAGTTGTTATAAGCAAACTCCACCAGTGGAAGGTACTGCTCCCAACCTCCACCAAAATCAAGGACACACATGTGCAATATATCCTCGAGCATCTGATTAGTGCGCTCAGTCTGCCCATCAGTCTGCGGGTGATACGCCATACTCAACCACAACTCGGTGCCCATAGCCTCCCGGAAGCTCTCCCAAAATGAGATACAAAGATCTTGTCTCTATCCGACATGATATTAAGAGGCACTCCACGCAGTCTCACTATCTATGCAATAAATAGCTGAGCATACTGTCCCGCTGTGTAGTCTGTCCTGACGAGCAAAAAAGTGGGCTACTTTCGTCAACCGATCCATAATAACCCATATAGAATCATGCCCCCTCTGCGAAGTGGGCAACCCAAAAATAAAATCCATGGAAATGCCTTCCCATTTCCACGTAGGAATCTCCAACGGCTGAAGCAAACCCGGTGGTCTCTGATGGTCCACTTTCACTAACTAGAAAGTGGTACACTTAGATACGAACTCTGTGATATCCTTTTTCATTATGCTCCACCAATATTGCGGCCTAATACCCTGGTACATTTTATCCCGACCGGGATGTACCGCAAATCGAGACCCATGCAATTCCATCACCACTGCATGTCAAAGGTCCTCCTTCTCTGGGATAATGAGTCTCCCATTGAAGCGCAAATCGCCCTCGGAGCTCGCCGAATACGACTCGGACCCACCAGCCAAATGTTGTCTAATCCTTTCTTGGTAAAAAGGATCTGCCGCCTGTGCCTGAACCACCCTCATCACTATTTGTGGTGTGACGGTCATAACTAACATGAAGGACCTGTCAACTGCATCCTGGTGCCCAATTCCTTCCATTTTACTTTCCACACCTCGACTGTCTCATCTAGCGACCTACGGCTCAACGCATCAGCAACTACATTAGCCTTCCCCGGGTGGTAGTGTATCTCGAACTGATAATCCTTTAAAAACTCAAGCCACCTGCGTTAACGCATATTCAACTCTTTCTGTGTGAACAAGTACTGCAGTGACTTGTGGTCTGTAAATAATCGAATTTGTTCCCCCAATAAATAATACCTCCAAATTTGAAGCGCAAACACGGCTGCTGCCAACTCTAAGTCATGGGTGGGGTAATTCTTCTCGTGAGGCTTAAGCTTCCGGGAAGCAAAAGCTATAGCCTACTCCTCTTGCTGGAGTACTCCCCTAAGCCCCTGTAAGGATGCGTCTGTATAAACCAAGTACTCAACCCCTGCCCTGGGTAGTGCTAGTATCGGTGCTGAAGTTAGCTTATCCTTCAGTTCATCGAATGCCAACTGACATACATCATCCCAGACAAACGGCACACCCTTACGAGTCAGATTCGTCATCGGACCAGTAAGTTTTGGGAATCCTTGAATAAACTGTCTGTAGTACTCAGCTAATTCCAAAAAACTCCGCACCTCCATCGGTGTCATAGGTTGTCCCCACTCCCTCACCGCTGACACCTTACTAGGATCCACAGGTATCCCTCTCTCTGATACAATGTGTCCCAAAAATTATACCTCCCTCTTCTAAAATTCACACTTCTCATACTTGGCGTACATCTCATGCTCTCTTAAGGTCTGCAAAACCATACGTAAGTGCTCGGCATTCTCCTCCTCGGTGCGGAAATAAATCAGGATGTCATCTATGAAGACAATGATAAACTGATCTAGGAACTCTATGAATACTCTGTTCATTAAGTCCATAAATATTATTGGGGCGTTGGTTAACCCAAATGGCATAACTCTGAATTCATACGACCCATACCTCATTAGAAAAGAAGTCTTAGTGACGTCCTGCTCCCTGATGCGTAGCTGATGATACCTGGATCTCAAGTATATCTTCGAAAAATGTGATGCTCCTCTCAACTGGTCGAATAAGTCATCGATGCAAGGCAACGAATACTTATTCCATATCGTGACTTTATTAAGCTCCCGATAATCAATACAAAGTCACAGGGATCCATCCCTCTTCTTCACAAATAGAACTGAGGAACCCCAAGGCGAGGTACTCCTACGGATGAAACCATGTCCTGACAACTGTTCTATCTGCTCCCGTAACTCCCTCATCTCTGCCAGAGCCATACGGTAAGGCGCACGTGCTATCGAACGAGTGTCGGGTGTTAAGTCTATCACAAAATAGATCTCTCTACTCGAAGGCAACCCTGGTGTATCTTAAAATACATCAACAAACTCACAGACAACTGGAATTGAATTGAATGGAACCACTACTGCAGAGGTCTCATCCTCTATATAAAATAAGTTGGAGGATGACCCTCCTGCAGAATGAGGAATCACCACTAAGAACATCTACTAGCCCGAAATGGCGAACACAATACTCGTACTGAAGCAATCAATCATGGCCTGGATCGGTTGACGAAAGTAGCCCACTTTTTGCCCATCAGGACATACTACACAACGGGACAGTTTGCTCAGCTATTTATTTCAGAGATAGTGAGACTGCATGGAGTGCCTCTTAATATCATGTCGGATAGAGACAAGACATTTGTATCTCATTTTTGGGAGAGCTTCTAGGAGGCTATGGGCACCGAGTTGCGGTTGAGTACGGTGTATCACCAACAGACCGATGGGCAGACTGAGCGCACTAATCAGATGCTCATGGATGTGTTGCGCATATGTATCCTTGATTTTGGTGGAGGTTGGGAGAAGTACCTTCCACTATTGGAGTTTTCTTATAATAACTCCTATCAGTTTATGATTGGCATAACCCCGTTCGAGGCATTGTACGGTAGACCTTGTCGTTCTCCGACTTGTCGGCTAGAGTTGGGGGACAACAAACTACTCGAGCCAGAGGTGATTCAGGACACATCGAGAAGAATCGAGATGATTCGGGGTCACATACGGGTAGCGCAGGATAGGTAAAAAAGCTACGCCGATGCTAAGAGGTCCTTCAGAGAGTTCACCATAGGAGACCAGGTTTTGCGAAGAGTATCTCCTATGAAGGGGGTAATGAGATTTGGAAAAAAAGGGAAATTGGCTCCGAGATATGTAGGACCATTTCCTATTATCGAGAGGATCGGACCAGGGGTATATAGGCTTGGGTTGCCCGAACACTTGCATCGTATCCATGATGTGTTCCACATTTCGTCACTGAGGCGGTATCTTTGGGATGAGTTGTCACACGCTCACGTCGCGGTTGAGGAGATTGAGTTACATCCCGACAGTTCATATGAGGAGAGACCGGTGGCTATCTTAGATTATAGTGGGAGGAGGATGAGGTCAAAGGTAGTTCCACTTGTTCGGGTGCAGTGGCAACATCACAATGTGGAGGAGTTCACTTGGGAGCGTGAGGCGGATATGCATGAGAAATATCCAGATTTATTCGTACAAGGTATGCCTTATTTTTTGAATTTCAGGACAAAATTCCATTATTAGGGGGGAAGTATGTAATACCCCATATTTTTTATGATTTAAATAATTATGGGAGTAATTATTATAGTGGGATTATATGAATTGAAATGTGAGAATTTAATTGTTAAATTAATCCGGATTTAAAAAATAAATATTAACTAGCGTGCCAAGAGTTAATACTTATTGAGTTAATATTACAGTGTGATATGTAATATGGAACTATACACTTTGATAAATTATCGAGAGTGAATAGTATGACAGCCTGGTAATTTAAGTCTGACACGCATGCGAGTCGTGTCGGGACTAATTGAATGGAATAAAAAGAGAATTTATTTTTATTAACTCGTATGGTCATTTCGAATGCGCCGTTGAGTCCGGTAGGGTTGAGATAGTAAAAATAGTATACCTAGATGTTTATTTTGGGTCCCGAGGTAATTTTAGGCCTAACCGACGTCCCTAGAGGGCATTATGGTTAATTGTATTTTGGGTTTAATTAATGGACGAAAATTGGTAGTTATTTTATGAACCAAGAAAAGTCCTTTAGGGATGTGAGACACAGAAAGGCAAGAACGGCCATAGAGGGTGTCAGGGAGAACCAATTTCCAAGATGAAAGGCCAAATTATCACCACCTTGCACAACCACCACCACCAACGCGTAGATCGAGAAGAGAGGAACACGTATATACCAACATCACCAATGGATCAGACCATCATATTTGAGGCAAGTGTTTATTACTTACTTTCTTTTAGCAATAATCATGCTCATGTTAGTGTAGGTAAAATTAATCGTGATTTACATATGAATTGGGTGAAAATTGGAGATTTAAATTACTATTAAGGATTGGTTTAATTAGTAATTTAAAGTCCTTCATGTATGTACAGGATTAATCACGGAATTGAATTATATATTGATGAACGAATCTGGGTTGATTAGGTTCTTTAATTAAAAATTTGGAAACTAGGGTTCATATGAATTAATTTGGGTATTTTATACAATTTTGATGATTAAGGACAAATTAATGATCCTAGGATATTAGGAATGATTTATAACCTGTTATGTGTTGATGGGTATTGATGATGAGGCGTTGGGTGTTGAATCTTAGAGGTTTTTAGGTTCAAAATGGTGCAAAATGCTGAATTCTGGGGAATGGGGACGAAACAGTGCGCGTCGCGCGAAGTCCTGTTCGAGCGAGATCTGTATCTCGCGCGATGTCATTCGAACGACACATGGAAGTCCTTCGAGAAAAAATCCTTCTGGTTCGAGCGACAGGGTAAATTTTTGGGAATTTTCTTAGAGTCCAGTTTTGAGTTTACTGGTTTATTGGAGTGAGAGAAACTGCCAAATAGTAAATTTAAATAGGGAGGAATTTCGGGAAAGTATGTGAGAATAAATACTTTCTTATTTCGATATAGAGAGAATGTACCCTGGAGATTACGAGAGGGATAGTAATCTAAATATTTATATTATACATAGTGTTGACTTTAAAATACGTTTGAGAAGTATATATGTAGGTTGGAGAAATACCTATACATTCTAATAGGATGTGTGTATGCCTATTATGTAATATTATTCTTAAGAGCACTAATGGGTGATAACCCGGGGGTGAAAGAATCTTACTATTAGGTGCACTAATGAGTGATAACTCAGGAGTGCAAGAACATTGTTGATTAAGTGTACTAATGGGTGATAACTCGGGGGTACAAGGATGATTATTTTTAGGCTCACTAATGGGTGATAACCCGGGGGTGCTGGATTATTATTGATACGTGCATTAATGGGTGCTAACCCGGGGATTCAGGATTCTCTTGATAGGCGCACTAATGGGTGATAACCCGAGGGCGCTGGATTATTATTGATAGGTGCATTAATGGGTGCTAACCCGAGGATGCAGTATTAGTATATATATATGTGTGTGTATAGGGATGGTGTGACTATATATATATATATATTATACCAGGTGCTCAGCCGTAGGGGTACCCGGATTAGAGATTGGATTGGTAGACATGCTGCAGCTATTGTGGGAGCTGTAGGTCCTTGCAGTATACGCAATCTATTCTTTTCATTCAGTTACTCTTAGGATTCCTATTTAGGTCATGTGTCACCCACTTCTGTAATACCCCGTATTTTTATGCTATATTAATTTGAGGATTTATTAAATTTAATGTGAGTTATTAATTTAATATAAATCCGAAAATTAATCATTTTATAATTATTAACGTGATGTGAGTTAGTAATTATGGAAAACTTGTTATTGAATATTACTAATGAGTAAAGTAATATAATATTGGTTCTATTAAATGTCAAGAGTTAATAAAACTACAATTTTGGAAATTTGAGTCGGGACGCACCCGTGTCGCGTCGGGACTAAATACTGATTAATAAAAGTGAATATATTATAAGTTGCTCGTATGGTCGTTTTGAGTGCGCCAAAGTGTCCGGAAGGTTCGAGATAGTCAGAAAAGTGTATCTGGGGGTTTAGTTTGGGTCTCGGGGCGTTTTTAGGCTTAATTAGTACCCCGGGTGGGCATTTTGAACATTTTGTAATTTTGGGTAATTAAACCCACGAAATTTCAAGGGTTATATCAGATGTTTAAGGTTGCTTTCTAGGGTTAACACAACCAAAGACAAAAGACGGCCATAGGAGAGGGAAGTAGAGAGCTTTCAAAGCAAATTCTAGACCGAAAATTCATCTGTTGCACCGCCACCACCACCAACGCGTAGATCGCGCGACAGGGAACGCAACCACACCAAATTCGTCATCAAATCAGAGCTTTGAAATTTCCAGGAAAGTATTTATCTTGCTTATTTTCATTAATGCATCGTTCATGTTAGTCTAGGGTGATTAGGATGAGTTTGGTAGAAGAAAATTCATGTTGGAGATAGGAAAATTGCATGTAGTAAAGATTTGAATGATAATCTGGATACTCCTTCACATGTAGAGGCTTAACCATGAATTTATGATGAATTAGGAGTAGAAATTTCTGGAAAAAGACTAATTAGAACCATGTTAAAGAAATTCTAGGGTTCTTGAGATTTATATGAGTTTTGGCCTATTAATCTATGGTTGTTGATGAAAAATTACATGTTTTACGTTGAAAATGTATAATATGGGTTCATACCATTTGTAGTAAGAATTTTAGGGAGTTTGGGTGTGAAAAATCTGGATTTGATTAAGGTTAGATTATGAAACCCGTAACTGTTAATCTGCAGAATTCGTATACCTGTTCTATCGATCGATCGAACTAGGGTGTCGATCGATCGACGCATCGATCGATCGAGCTCCTGCCCTCGATCAATCGACCCCTTCTGGCAGACTCACATTTCCCATTTTAAAATTTTAAATTCAAAGTAAATGAGTGAAAATCTTTGGGCATCCTTATTAAAATACTTTGGAAGATAAAGGATACTAGTAGGACTTATTAACAACTATGAGACTTTAAATCTAAGACGAAATTTACATTTTTGGGATGCTTACACATAAGGGACGATGGGGTTGTGTATTAAAGGGAGAGACGCGTAAAATAGTTACGTTGGAAAAATAGATGAGTACCTACTGAATTCTAGACTTGGGAGGATAGAGTCCATGAGTGTTACGTAGTAAGTTGGATTAATCCCTCAATTAAAGTAAGAGACGAACCGTTATACGTGATAACTAAAGATTGAGAAATAAGGATAAATATTATATTATGGGTGATGAAAGATACCTAAAGAGATATGGTAATAGTAGTATATTTATATGACGGTGTTTAGGCATATACTATATACGTGTGAAAATCATGCCCGCGCTACTTGCTATCCCTGAGGTTACCGCGCTGGGACAGTCTTATCTCGATGGGACCTTTATGGGAGATATTGACTCGTACCCTAGAAGAGAGATATCCTTGGTACAAGATATCTGATCGATGGTCAGACGGTCCTAAGAGACGTGAGGGTATGTACTTACCTCTTAGAGACTTGGAATCTATGCTTCGCCTCAATATTATTTGTGTATGTGTTAATACAGTTCGAGAGTGATTCCGAACTTGTATTTCCCTTAGTACAAGTGAGACGGGGATTGGATAGCAGAGTATGCCCGCACCATAATTTTTATGTGGGGTGTTGTTAGTATATATGTATTATACGAGTATTTAATATATATATATTTAATTCTGAAATTGAGAACTTTCTACTGTGTTTATGATAAGTAAGAGATGAGTAATGATTTCAATTGAGAAATACTTGTTTCGAAAGTATAGTATATTTTTGGAAAAATTTATTAATAAATAAAGTCAAAAATGAGAGCTTTGTCACTAAATGAAATTTACTTCTTAAACA
This sequence comes from Sambucus nigra, assembly GCA_949130495.1. Classification (NCBI taxonomy): domain Eukaryota; kingdom Viridiplantae; phylum Streptophyta; class Magnoliopsida; order Dipsacales; family Adoxaceae; genus Sambucus; species Sambucus nigra. The sequence goes on along the minus strand of OX422216.1, from coordinate 282,207,278 downwards.
GTTGAATTGTTTAGTTTAAATCTTACGAGCAAACTAAGATAAGATAAGTTAAACCGTTGGGAAGGTTAGTGCGATAGGTGTGCACATTAGAAGAGAGGTGAGAATTTCTCAAGGGAGTGTCACACTAATATGTTGTTGCATTGGCTTGTAAACATTTTAAATACTTGTTAAACAAATTTTAAATCATTTACACTATCGGGATCTGACCCGTCTCTATTTATCCTCTCTCTCTCTTGTATATATATGTATATATTACAGGTGCCCAGCCACAAGGACGTCTTGCATAGGATCCTTTGGAAGGAACGTGTTGCAGCTTAGGTAGGAGTTGCAGGCCTCTTGCTTAGACGACCTCATTCATTTGATTCCACTCTTAGCACTATTTATTTCAGTTGGGCTCATGTCGCCCTTTCCATTATTCAGTTGTTTTATTGGATATTATAATCCATTTATTTCTCATACTTGCACTTTAGGATTTATTATTGCCAGGATGTTTTCATTTAAAGTATTAATGTTGGATTCAACTAATTGAATGTTTGATTATTTGGATTGTATGTTCCAGGATAGTTGTGGTGTGACTATTAAATTGTGTATTATGCAAAGTTTTAAATGGTGGTTTATATAAAATAAAATTTGGAAAGTAAAGTCTAAAATGGTTTTTGACACTTAGCTTAATTATTTAGGGTGTTTAAATTGGAAAATTATTTTCGATAGTGATGCTAAGAATGAACCAACTCACTACACCAAAAACAGCAAATTGGCACACCCTGATATTAAAAATCTGGCACAGTTTAAAACTGTGCCAGATTCTGGCACGGTTTAATGAAAATATGGCACACTTTAAAACCATGCCAAAATTTGGCACTGTTTTAAAGTGTGCCAAAATTGAGTACAGTTAACTAAAATATAAAATGCCTAAAAAAATTCTCTACACTACCCTTTTGTTGTGTCCCGCTCAATCTTCCCGCTCCTCGTCCAGCTCTCCCTCTTCCCCCGAAAACCCTCAACAGCGCCCTCTCTCATCTCTCCTCCTATATCAGTCCGGCGCGGCTCTCCTCTGCACTCAAGGTTTGTTCTTCTTATTATTTCCATTTTTTTCCTTTGTTTGATGTCACCGAAATTTTATATTGGCTTGTCCTCCTATATCAGTTTGTTCTCCACACTCAGTTAGAAACTTGTTGGTTTTTTATGCTGACAAAAAACAACCTGAGATGGATAGAATGAAGAAAAATAAATTAAGGAGTTGAGCTTGAACTTTCTCAAAATTAATTTTTATGTTCTTTGATCGAAAAGAGATACACCTGAGATGGGTATACAATTTATTCACCATGAAATGTTTGTCAAAATGCCCAAATCAGTTTTTTTCATGGGTCATGTAATAATTTTCATGATTTAATGTTTGGGTGGCTGAGAAATTTTCATGTTTATTATACTTTAATAATAATTTTGTACTTTTATTGAGTTTTGAATATGTTATGTTTATTTTTTTGGTGATTGTTGTTGAATATGTCAATAGTGAAACACTTCCGACACTTATACTTAATAAACATCGTGTTGGATATCTGTCAATTGTGGACGATGTAGATTTATTCCCAATTAATTGGATAGGCTTGGTATGCGGGATAACTTAAAAAAAATAAGAAATTTCATGTCAATGTGTCCAAGTAATATGATATCCCTCCCTTTCTCTTCATTGTTTTAACAAAAAAATGGTGAAATTATTTGTGTTTCTCTATATGCATTGTGGGTTCCCAATTTACATGTTTACTTGAAATGACATGTTTATGAAGTTTGAAATGACATGTTTATGAAGTTTGCAGTTTTATTGTAGTTCTAGTGGCAAGAAAGAAAGGCATACTGATGCTTTGTAACATTTGAATTTTTTTCCTTACATTTTTGGAACCTTTTGCAGGTGAAAGAATTAAAATGAAAAAAAAATTATATGACCCCTGGTGCATCAAAATACCTAACAACGATCACTGGAGGTAAAATGTTATCTTTCATCTATTTATTCATACAAGTATTTCACGTATACCATTAATGAATGTTGTGATATCAAATTATAGGTTCATATCTTGAATATTACGAGGATGGGAAATTACTCACAAATGTAAGCTGCCATAAGGACTAGACTGTGAATAATTTATTTAGTTCTTATTTAATGTATATAGGGTCATGGACATTGAACTGTGACTTGGGCACAACACCGGATATGTAGAAATTTCCCAATAAATTATGGTACTTGGGTTGGGTTCTTGACTTAATTAGTTTTGTTATTACTTAATATGCAATTTTTTTGCTATTACTTAATATGCATATGTTCAACATTAAAAAAAACCCAGTTTTTTTATTTTTCTTCTTAAAGTTGGGAGTGTGACAAACCTAGTTGGGGTCACTTTTCACTTTGAGATCTTGGTTCTATGATTAGTGTCGAATCTAAAACTTTCAACTTGAATTCCATTTTTTTGCTATTATCCTATCGTGTTAAAATCATCTGACTTCGTCTGGAAGTTCTTACCCTCATAGATACTTGCGTATCCATGTAATGATTGTAGGGCCATATTTAACTTCCACCCTGAGATTTTATTTATATAAGTGAGGGTGTAATACTAAAGTTCAAATAACAGTGAGGGTGAAAGTAAAAAAATTATTCACATGTTCAAATAACAATGAGGCTTGTAAATTTCTTTATGTTCATGTTCGATTGATTCATCTTGTGGTTATAGTTGTCTGATTAAAGGATCTAGGAATATTAGAAAACATACACGTGTAATAAAAAAATTATTTACTTTTAGACAAGTGAAAACTCAAACTAGCCCCCAAATGGCCCCGTAAGAGGCACTAACACCTCGCACGGGGCCAATGTAACTCATAGGAACTGACCGCATAGTCAAGGGACATATGGTTTGAGAATACAATGATAATTTAAAAATATCTAGACTTTAGATTAAAAACATGCTGTTAGTGGGTGAAAACCCAAACCAGTCCCCAAACGGCCCCGTAAGAGGCACGAACACCTCGTACGGGGCCAATGTGCTTGTATGAACTGATCGTGTAGTCACGGGGCATATGGTTTGAGAATATGATGATAATTTGATAATATCTAGACTTTGGCTTAAAAACATGTTGTTAGTGGGTGAAAACCCAAACCAGTCCCCAAACGGCCCTATAAGAGGCACGAACACCTCACACGGGGCCAATGTGACTTGTAGAAACTGACCGCGTAGTCGTAGGTTTTCCGGTTTGAGAATATGACGATAATTTGAAAATATCTATATTATGCTTAAAAACAAGCCGTTTGATGGTGAAAACCCAAACCAGCCCCCAAACGACCCCGTAAGAGGCATTAAACCTCGCACGGGGCTAGTGTAACTCGTAGGACCTGATCGCATAGTCATGGGACATATGGTTTGAGAATACGATGATAATTTAAAAATATCTAGACTTTAGCTTAAAAACATGCTGTTAGTGGGTGAAAACTCAAACGAGTCCCCAAACGGCCCCGTAAGAGGCACGGACACCTCGCACGGGGCCAATGTGACTTGTAGGAACTGACCGCGTAGTCACGGGACATATGGTTTAAGAATACGATGATAATTTGATAATATCTAGACTTTGGCTTAAAAACATGCTGTTAGTGGGTGAAAACCCAAACCAGCCCCCAAACGGTCCCGTAATAGGCATGAACACCTCGCACGGGACCAATGTGACTTGTAGGAACTGACCGCGTAGTCGCGGGTTTCTCGGTTTGAGAATATGACGATAATTTGAAAATATCTAGATTATGCTTAAAAACAAGTCGTTTGACGGTGAAAACCCAAACCAGGCCCCAAACGACCCCGTAAGAGGCATGAACACCTCGCATGGGACCAATTTAACCTGTAGGAACTAACCGCGTAGTCACGGGCCTCCTCCCAGTGCACTTCCCCTGGACATCTCTTGCATCCGGTAGTGGACCTATGTGTGTGAGGACAATTCCTGCCTCCCCCTCCTGCTCTTATCTTCATTCACTGTGGGATTATTCTGCCAATACCTACAATGCCAATCTTCTCCATGTTTATTCTTTAACCAGAAACCTCCTCAAAGATTCACGATAATACTATACATTCTATCAAAATGTTAAGATTACTATTTTTTAATAAAATTTCCGTCGGACTTGTAAATGTGTAGTGACATTCATGGATTGAAGGGGGGAAGTTGCACTTACTTTTTTCCCATAGAGAGTCAATATGTAGCATCATAAGGTCTTTTTTCATAGAAGTGGTTCAACTGTTCAGCTAGTTCAACTTGAACTTGTGGATGAGACTTTCTTGAATGAAAAAGGGTGGTGACGAAAAATATTTGGCCAATATCAAAAAGGAAGGAACACTGTAGTTAGGCAGCCTTTTGGTGAACCAGTGACTAGTGATACTTGAAAACAGAACATTTATTGTCGTTTGTTTGTACTCAAGTACGGGATAATATACTTACCGAGTCCAATAAGTTGATAAAATCAATTCAAGTTATTTTGGAGGCGCTTAATGAACTTCGACTATGCTATGTCATGGAAAGAAATGCGTCATCTTCAATGCCATCTAAGAAAGAAAGTTCAAAGGTTAGTATGGTGCACAACCTTAATGTTATTGTAGATATAGCTTTGCAAGTTTTATTGTCATAATTCACAAGTTCCTTGAAATATGTTTCTTCCTTTTGTGTGGCCCCACGTTTGCGGGTGGGGTGCTTTCTCACGTGTTCATAAATGAGATGATAAATGTTTCTGCTATTTGTAGCAAATTTCTGAGGACCATTATTCATTCTCAGAATTGATATGCTTTTGAAAAGACATGAAAAGACTAGAGTTTTTATTAGCCGGTGAAAAATTGGAGGAAGATAACTATGCTAAAACAAAAATTTAATACATAGCCAAACCAATTCTTTCGTTTTGAATTGATGAGGGAAATAAATGTTCGTACTCTATGAATCTATCTTTACTCTACAATTATCTAATATTATTTTACCGTCTTATTATTACAATCATTCCCACTACCGTAATACTACACCATCACAGTATATTACTATACTACTATTATTGCCTAAGGAAGTAATGCCTACCAGCAACATCTGTGAGAGAAGCTCTTACATGTGATGCCTCCTCCATAACGTCAGTGTTATTATTGTATGCTAGATCATGTGTTGCCTTTTAAATTCCCATATCTTTGTAATATCTTGTGCAAATTAACTTCTTATTAACTAAAAGAAAATTAGATGGTGCTTACTTTTAAATCTGCATAGCCTTCCATTCAACAATAGATTAAGTTTCTGTAATACCCCTTATATATACCTTGAAAACGATTGATGTTTATTGAAAATGATTGATGATTTATATATCAAATTTCTAGTATCGCTATATGATATGCTCTATAACAGTAATATAACTGTTTATATAACTGTTTATATAACAATTATGTAACTGTTATATAACAGTTATATAAACAGTTATATAACTGTCATATAAACATTTATATAATTGTTTATATAACAGTTTGGTTTCATTTATAATCTAGAGGCATAGGTGGACAGGTAGATATGAAGCTCAGACTAGAAAAGGAAAACAAAGTTAGACAGGAAATAAAAAAAATAGAACCAAAAATGTATTTTAGTTGTTTAAACTGTGTGTTTGGAAGTGTTGCTTTACAGTTCCATATATGGTCCCTTTTTTGGTTCATGATCTGACGACTTATTGTTTTATTAATTCCTTGTAATCGTCATGCTTATTGGGGATATGCTATTCAAATCCCATGGTGCCTGTATTTCAGGTTATTGAAATGTAAATACAAATTTCGGTGATATTTTGGCAGTTGGAAAACTATCAACAAGACCTGGAGTATGTGAAGAACGTGAGCCGCCAAGAATATGCCGCTCACTTGAGAAGGTAAAAAACATTTGAAATTAATTATTGGTTTTTGAGTTTGTTCTCACAACCTCCTTTGCTTTTATTTATTATAATCCATTTTGTAAGTTTGAGATATATTCCAAAAATTATTGGTAAATCTAACCAAGTGTCATTTTGAGGGCATTGTATTACATTATGTGAGCTTTAGCGACGCTTTTGTGAGTGTATTCCAAATTATTATATAAGTGGGGGTGTAGATTGTATCGGAGAAACTCAAGCCGTTTTAGAATATGATAATAATTTCAAAATACATTAATTAGGCTTGAAAACAAGCCATTTGAGGGTGAAAATTCAAACCAGCCCTTAAACGGCCCGGTAAGAGGCACGAACACCTCGCACGGGACCAATGTAACTTGTACGAACTGACCGCATAGTTCCGGGTCTCCCAGTTTGAGAATATGATGATAATTTTAAAATACGTAGATTAGGCTTGAAAACAAGTCGTTTGAGGGTGAAAATCCAAACCAGCCCCCAAACGGCCTCGTAAGAGGCACGAACACCTCGCACGGAACCAATGTAACTCATACGAACTGACCGCATAGTCCCGGGTCTCCCGATTTAAGAATATGACAATAATTTAAAAATATGTAGATTAGGCTTGAAAACAAGTCGTTTGAGAGTGAAAACCCAAACCAGCCCCCAAACGGCCCCGAAAGAAGCACGAACACCTCGCACGGAACCAATGTAACTCGTACGAACTGACCGCGTAGTTCGGGTATCCTGAATTGAGAATAAGAATTTCAAAATACGTAGATTAGGCTTGAAAACAAGCCGTTTGAGGGTGAAAATCCAAACCAGCCCTCAAACGGCCCCGTAAGAGGCATGAACGCCTCGTACGGGACCAATGTAACTTGTACGAACTAACCGCATAGTCTCGGGTCTCCTGATTTGAAAATATGATGATAATTTTAAAATACGTTAATTAGGCTTGAAAGTAAGTCGTTTGAGGGTGAAAACCCAAACCAACCCCCAAACGGCCTCGTAAGAGGCACGAACACCTCGCACGTGACCAATGTAACTCGTACAAACTGACCGCGTAGTCCTGGGTCTCCCGATTTGAGAGTATGACGATAATTTTGAAAAATCACACTTAGAGTTAAAAACATGCCGTTAAAGGGTGAAAACCCAAACCAGCCCCCAAACGACCCCGTAGGAGGCACGAACACCTCACAGGGGACCAATGTAACTTGTAGGAACTAACCGCGTAGTCTCGGGTCTCCCGGTTTGAGAGTATGACGATAATTTGCACAAATCACACTTAGAGTTAAAAATATGCCGTTAAAGGGTGAAAACCCAAACCAGCCCCCAAACGACCCCGTAGGAGGCACGAACACCTCATACGGGACCAATGTAACTTATAAGAACTGACCGCGTAGTCCCGGGTCTCCCGGTTTGAGAGTATGACGATAATTTGTAAAAATCAACACTTAAACTTAAAAATAAGTCGTTAAAGGGTGAAAATCCAAACCATCCCCCAAACGACCCCGTAGGAGGCACGAACACCTCGCACGGGACCAATGTAACTTGTAGGAACTGATCGCGTAGTCCCGGGTCTCCCGAATTGAGAGTATGACGATAATTTGCAAAAATCACACTTAGAGTTGAAAACAATCTGTTGAAGGGTGAAAACCCAAATCAACCTCCAAACGACCCCATAGGACGCACGAACACCTCGTACGAGACCAATGTAACTTGTAGTAACTGACCACGTAGTCCCGGGTCTCTCGATTTGTAAATATGACGATAATTTGCAAAAATCAATACTTAAGACTTAAAAATAAGCCGTTAAAGGGTGAAAACCCAAACCAACCCCCAAACGACCCCGTAAGAGGCACGAACACCTCGCACGGGACCAATGTAACTTGTAGGAACTGACCGCGTAGTCCCGGGTCTCCCGTTTTGAGAGTATGATGATAATTTGCAAAAATCAACACTTAAACTTAAAAACAAGCCGTTAAAGGGTGAAAATCCAAACCATCCCCCAAACGACCCCGTAGGAGGCACGAACACCTCGCACGGGACCAATGCAACTTGTAGGAACTGACCGCGTAGTCCCGGGTCTCTCAATTTGTGAATATGACGATAATTTCCAAAAATCACACTTAGACTTAAAAACAAGTTGTTAAAGGGTGAAAACCCAAACCAGCCCCCAAACGACCCCGTAGGAGGCACGAACACCTAGGAACTGACCTCGTAATCCCGGGTCTCCCGGTTTGAGAGTAAGACGATAATTTGTAAAAATCAACACTTGGAGTTAAAAACATACTGTTAAAGGGTGAAAATCCAAACCGACCCCCAAACGACCCCGTAGGAGGCACGAACACCTCACACGGGACCAATGTAACTTGTAGGAATTGATCGCGTACTCCCGCTGGGTCTCCCGGTTTGAGAGTATGACATTAATTTGCAAAAATAAACACTTAAACTTAAAAACATGCCGTTAAAGGGTGAAAACCCAAACCAACCCCCAAACGACCCTGTAGGAGGCACGAACACCTCGCACGGGACCAATGTAACTTGTAGGAACTGACCGCATAGTCCCGAGTCTCCCGGTTTGAGAGTATGATGATAATTTGCACAAATCTCACTTAGAGTTAAAAACATGTCGTTAAAGGGTGAAAATCCAAACCATCCCCCAAACGATCCCGTAGGAGGCATGAACAATTCGCACGGGACCAATGTAACTTGTAGGAATTGATCGCGTAGTCCCAGGTCTCCCGGTTTGAGAGTATGACGATCATTTGCAAAAATGTTCCACTCATATATGTAATTTTTTTGTTTGAGTATTTTTTTTTATAAATTTTTGGGTTACGAATATCGTATCTTTTTTGTATCCTATTTTTTTTGCAGGATAATAGTTTATCGTTGGCTTTTATTCACGTTGAACACACAAAGAACTCAATGGTTAACAACAAGGGGTTTATTAATGATTCCATTTTTTGTGTCATGGCCGTACGGTCTTTTGTTGTTTTATTGTTGACTTTTATGGTCGTGCTGTCTTTTGTAATTTAATTATTATATTTTGTGGTCATGCGGGCTTTATGTTAGGCAGGTTTTGTATTAACAGGTTTTGGAATGTTCAGAAAATAGAGGAAACTCTGCCCAATTTTTTTTGGGCCTATGAGCCGTTAAAGACTTGTAATATTTTGAAGTTTGTATGTACATTAGTTTATTAACAATGTGCAATATTATTAACTTGTGAATTTTGTGCTTTCAAATAATTAATTTTTTTTTAATAAAAAATTTGGCACAGTTCGAAACCGTGGCAAAAGTGTATCATATTTTGGCACGATTTTGAATTGTGTCAAATTTTTTTAAACTGTGCTGAATCTGGTACAAAACTGTGCCAAAAGTGTGCCGAAAATATCAAATTCTGGCACGGTTTAAAAGTGTGCCAGAAGTGTTCCTATTTTGCTGAATCTGGCACAGTTAAAAACTGTGCCAAAAGTGTGCTAGAAATATCAAATTCTGGCACGGTTTAAAAGTGTGCTAGAAGTGTTCCTGTTTGGCTGAATCTGGCACACTTTTGAGCCGTGCCAGAAAAAAATTGCCATTTTGGAACACCTGATTCTGGCACAGTTCAAAACCGTGCCAGATTTGATCTGGCACAGTTTTAAACCATGCCAGAATCCTGTTTTTAGTGTAGTGACTGTTCACCTTGATTTTAATTTAATAAAGGAGTGATCGCTCGGTATTTAATTAGGCGGGGTGTCACAAATTCTAGTCTTTTATCAGATATATTATATTTAGTTTCTTCTATGGTTTGGAGTTTTGAACTGGGAGGTTTTACCCAGTCTTATTTAATTATGTATTAAATTCTTGTTCAGTACTTATTATTCCTATATATGGTGAATGGTTTATAATTTACTTTTGGAATGTTGTAGTTAAATGATTTTAATAAAAAGGGAAAATGTTTTGACATTTAGCTTAATTATATTATAGGTGATTAATATGGATTATATTGTTTTCGACAGTGATGCTAAGAATGAACCGACCGTATATCTTGTTTTAAAATTTGGTAACGGATTGATCACCCTACATTTAATTAGGTGGGGTGTCACAGCGCCCTAAACAACAATCATCCAACGGCTGATCAACCAGTTCCATCAGGTCAAGATAAGGAGGCATCCTCGAACGATGAATAGGAATGCTAATGCCTATGCCACCATTGCCCATAAATTAGCTATGAAAACCGACATAATTCTTATGATGATACAATGAAGAACATCCCCATCGGTTGTGAAATATATCTTACCAATGGAAGATGATCCGAATGGGAAGGGCGAGATCAAGAAGCAATTGGAGTCTAGAAAAGGCAAAATGGAACTAAAAGAGATAACTCAATACTTTGCCAATCATGAAAACCTCTACTTTAGAAATGTGGGAGGATGGTTGTCAAGATGCGTCGGTCCAAAAAAGTAGAATAGAGAATAAAAAAGACACATGATGAACATTGTAAAGCAGTGAAAATCCCTCTATACAGAAGAATTTAGAGGGAAGGATACTTCTAGCCAACAATGGAGCAGACACAACAGAGTTGTAACGAAGGTGTGATAAATGTCGACTCTTTTTTCAAGTATTTGAATGCCACTTTGTTGAAACTTAAGAAGACTGGAGGCAGCCTTACATCGATTTTATCAAAGATGGAGTTTTCCTTTAAAAGAAGTGGATGTGATAGGATTTAAGCGAAGGGCCCCACGATTTTATGTCCAGGAGGATCATCTCTATCAAAGGGGGTACTTCAACAAACCGTTGAGATACATCACGAAGGAAGAGGTAGCGAAAGTTTTGAAACAAGCTCCTGATCTAGCTCATATTAGAGGAGCAAAGCTATATGACCAGCTAATGACCTTGGATTAATACTTAACAACTATGGAGAAGGATTTTGATGAATTTATATGAAAATGTAAGGCGTGCCAGCTGCATGGAAACATGATCCATGCCCCTTCGGTGAACTTACACTTTTTGGCCACTCCTTACCCATTCTACACTTGGGTGTTTGACCTAGTAGGGGCAATACACCCATCTTCGAGGGGGAAGATCTGGATACTAGTGGAAACAGAATGTTTTACAAAGTGGGTTGAGGCGATACCACTCAAGAGATAAACTGCAGGTATGGTAGCTAACTTTATCAGGGAGTAAATTATTTATAGGTTTGGGATTCCGAAGGTCATCCTATCTGATAACGGGACCCCATTTCTCAATAAAGAAATAATGATGCTTCCAAAAAAATACTCCATCATCCATTATACCTCAACGATGGCATATCCTAAAGGAAATGGCCATGCTGAAGAAACTAACAAGACCTTGGACAACATGTTGACCAAGACGATGGAAGACTTAGTAGGATCATGGGATGATAAGATTCCAGTAATTTTATGGGACTATCGATCGATGAAGAGCAAGCCTACAGTGTATACTCCGTTCTCATTTATTTTTAGGATCGAAGCAATTCTGCTGGTAGAACTAGAAGTTCCTTCTGCCGGATACGCCTTGCAAAGCATCATGCTCCCTCAGAATAGGTATGTACAGTTGGAAGCTCTAGATGAGCATATAGATAACGCGATGTAATATTTCCAAATGTACACAAAGTAACTCTCAAGAGCATACGATAACTTGGTCTGGCCCAGGAAATTTATGGATAGGTATTTAGTCTTGAAGGCAGCGGTGAAGCACATTTGGGGGCTCCTATTGCCTACATTCGCTATGAATTGGGAGGGACCTTTCATTGTAAAGGAGGCTCACGATTCAAGTTACTGCTTAATTTTTAAAATGGAAGAGGATAAACCTTTCAAGATTAACAACAAATAGTTAAAAGTTTATCATGTGTAAGACAGTAACCTCAGTTAGAAATTGTTTTTTTTTTGTTATGGTGCAATTCGTTGTATAAGTTATTTCTCTAGTAACGAGATGAAAAGAAAGAGTTTGTTCGTAAATTGTAAAAGTCTGAACTTTGCGATAAACACAGATATTGCAACGAATCAACTCATGATGAAAAAATACTATATCTTTTTCATTGATATGGCTTGTAATGATTACAAAAAAATTAGGAACTAATGCCCAAGGTTTACATATGAAGAAAAGATAAGGAGGGTGTCAACCTAAGAGGAACTACAGATCTGGGGAAGAAAAGAAATCCCCGGGTAAGATCGAAGAAGCTGCGAGGAATGTTTATTGTGAAGTAATGGAATGCTAAAGTCTGGTATGGGCTTAGGCCCATTGAATAACCAGAATCTCTCGTTCCTGCATCGCTATGAGCAAAGCTTCTTTGTCCTCCCTAACCTTGAGATCAACCTCCTCCATTGGGGGACCAACTCGGCTAACTTGGCCTTTTTATCCCATTGGGCCTCCACATACTTTTCAAACAGTTCCCTTTGACTTGCCATATTACTGGACTTCAAAACCTTCAAGTGATCAATAAGCTAGGAGAACTGAAAGCCATCTCTTCCCAGCTCCCTCAAATTACCCAAGTGCTGATTAATAATTAGTCTCAACAGATTCGAAGTGGATGTATTAACGACCTCGGTAATAATAGTCACCATACATTAGATCTCGAATCCCATCATCACATTGCTTGACCGAAAGCACTCAGAGGTAAAGGTCTCCGAATGATGGGTGGCCAATTATCCGATGATGGATCAGTGGCAGGTAGAGAACTGAGGAGACTGTCGAAGGACTTGCAAACAAAACTCATGAGGAGCCATATCAGGAAAAGGGACCGCACAATCGAATTCATTGTCAAATCGAAAGTTGGTTGTTGAACCACGATCGTTATGGCTTGACTCATCCCTGGAATCTAGCTTCTGAGCATGCGATGGAGGACTATGGGTTTGCCATTTGGTAGGAGAGGGCTCCCTAGAAACCTAAAATGAGATAAAGAACAATTAGTTTGACGAAAAATCTTAACAAGGGGTTTTCATTGTTAAGTCACCGTTATAAGTGGAGTTTGACAAAAATTATTAACAAGTATTTTTCATTATTAAGTCACCGTTATAGGTGGAATATGATGAAAAATCTTAACAAGTGGTTTTTATTGTTAAGTCACCGTTATAGGTGGAGTTTGATAAAAAATCTTAACAGGTGTTTTTCATTATTAAGTCACCATTATAGGTGGAGTTTGACAAAAAATCTTAACAAGTGGAGTTTGATGCAAAATTTTAATAAATGTTTCTTCATTATTAAAGTTACCTCAAAGTCATAATGGAAGTACTTATGCAAAATAAATGGGGAAAACAGAAAGATACCTCAAAAATGACTGAAGGAGTAACGGTTCTTGGCGACACAGCTGCAATGGAAGAAACTATAGAAGGTCAGGGCAAAAAACCTCCAGCTTCTCCTTGAGCCTCCGAACACTCCCCGACCAGAGGAACACTAACCCTTGGTGAAGCACCTTCCTATGAAAAAGGCACTCGGGCTAGGATGGGGGATGGATTAGAAGGAAAAGTTTCACTTCCCAAAGGGGCATCAACCCTCACAGGGGTAGAAGAGATCGCCGCGCGATAAGACGTCCCAACGACAATTGGAACAACATAGAGGGCCCTAAATGATGAAGGCGGAGTTAAAATAGGGGAAAGTTGCACACAACCAAGTGTTAGGCATAAGCAACAGAACACAGGAACGCAAAAGAAAAAACATAAAGAAGGAGCTCACCTCTATGATGTTGGTAAAGGGAGATACCAAAATTGCAGGTCTCACTAGAGGGAACTACAGAATTGACCCAGTGATTGATGTGGCCATATCAGGGACAGTTACAACCTGAAGGTAAATGAAAATACTTAGTCCCATAACAAAACAAAAAAAATGACAAACCAAATGGAGCAAAAAAAGCTAATATTCAATTTATTACCTCTGGAGGGCTAGAAGAAACTGGAACAATGTCCAGAGGAACCATCGAAAGGGCATATGGAACAGAAGAAGCTAAAGGAGTTTGTTTTGGCTGGGAAGAAACTCAAATGGTTTACCTAGAAATACCACCCCTCCAGATAGCCTCCTTTGCACTCCTGGAGGCAGAACGGTGCGAGTAGGCGAGCCCATACATGGGAGAACGGGGAGGAGATGCATCGACTAAAGTGATACCAAAACATCCTCCCACAAAGAGGATTATAGGAGGACTTGGCCTTTATTCTTCAATCTCCTGCATAAAGTGTCTAGGTGTCAAAAAATACACAACTACACATCATATTACAAATGGCTAATAGTAAATACCTCTTGCTCAAGAGAAGAATGGGATGATATGATCATTGGTGAAAAAGGCGGCGAAGGAACTGGCAAAGCCCTCTCAAATTGACCTTGATCATCATCAGGACTATCTTCTAGGGAGATAGCCTCAACAATAGATGGATGAGGGACAATAGATGGTGGTGGCACCTCATAGGCACATTTCTTATGGGTTTTTATACCCAAGGTTTTCTTTCTAGCCCCAGAAACACCAACAGTGGAGGGGGACTCTGTAACTCTTCCTATGCTTTGATACCCCCTTTGTTGGATCTACGATAATAGTAGGGAAAACAATAGTAGGAGGAACGGGGGTGGATTCTTAAAATACCCATTGCACCCTCTCCAGTTCATCCTGAAACCTGGCTCTTATTTCCCCACTTAGTTCTGCAAGCATGCCAGGTGAAACGAAAGTAATTGGGAATGCGTATAAAGGATCTTGGGAATAAGGCTAGGACTTAGACTTTAAGTAAGTCCCATTCTTTGAAGTTTTGTTTTGAAGGCCCCTTGCCAAAAGGACCTTTAGGGTCAGTGGGGTGATTTGGGCGTAGGAGCTTTCTTAGCCCTGGGAACAATAGTGGGGATCATGGGGCAGTAAGGGGGTAGCTCCAAGGAGGACTTTGGGGAGTATGACTCAGAGGGAACTCAATCTCGAGGATATAATTCCCCTTCAACTCTATCTCTAAGGGTCAAAAAGTTCTAATTATTGGGTAAATAAGGGAACCTTGAACAAACTCCATAATTCTAACTAGTTGAAGTGTCCAGTACTTCAACGCAAAATTTGAAATAACATCACCTTTCCAACTAAGAGCATGGATGGTAACTTGGCCGATGATTATAGAGCATATGGTGCAGGGTGCTGACAGGGTGTAGAAGGCACAAGCCTCAAAAACCTAGTATGAGATTCTTGGAATACTGGTCGAGTAACCCCCTGATCATAGCCAAACTGGCAGTTGTAGCGGTTGGGGTTATAATGTTCTAAGGTGTACCACCATTCAGTATAAGAGAGAAGGTAGCTGGGAGTCAGATCTAAAATGATGGCAAATGAGGGGTCCTCCAGGATAAGATCCTCACACGTGGGTTGAACCAACCTGGGTGCAAAATCAAAAAAATTCTAAGTGTGGGAAAGAAAATCCTCATCATAGGGCTTCATAACGAAGCAACTCTCTTTATCAAAAATGCTCAGGATATCCTTATGACTTTTCTTTTTATGAAAATGAAAAAGGCAATGGGGTTTGATGGTGTAGCCAGTTGGAAGAGGGATTGAGTTGGTTGATATTTTGAGAAAATAGCAATATAGGATGCCCGTTAAAACTATGGCGTTGGCGAAATTGGACAAGTAATATCGGCCCAAAAATCGCTCAATGTCTAGGAGAGTCCCATCTAGCTAAGAGTAAAAGGATCCCAAGGCCATGACTTTTGGGGGAAGCTTGTATCCCCTAGCCAAACGAATAGAAAGGTTAATGATATCTCTACGAGGTTGGTCGTTAGGCTTACCAGGACAGATAAAATGGGAGAGAATGATGAGTATATAAGCTGACAGCTCAAGGGGTGTAGCTTTCCCTATTCCAAATCTAAATAGGCGAAAGCATAATGGTATTAGCTAATGAAGGGGATGAAGGTAGCTTTATTGGAAGTACCGATACACCTCTTGTAAATCTGATCCAAGTCTACTCGATCCTTTATTTCCTCAACATCCAAGGCCTCATCGTCATAGGAAGAAGTATCAGCGGGACCAAGACTAAGAAGCTCAAAAATATCCTCAAGGGTAACGATGAACTCCCCACAGGAGACAATGACGGTATGGGTTGTGAGGTTCCGTCGAAAAATAAAACTTGAAGGGAAGCGTTATGTTTAGAAAGGGAAAACTCTCCGAACGAGGTGGCACAATGAAGACCAGCTTTAGTGAGGGCATTAGCGTATGTGGATTGCATGGACGAGTTCCAATCAGAGAAAAGAGAGGGAGAAATACTAGGTCCTTCAAAATTAATGTGGGAGTACGGGAAGTCACCTCGGTCAATACAGAACCTCATGGTTCCCTCTGGGGGAAGTAAACCCAAATGGTAGAGTCCTCATCTTCATCACCCAAGAGCAAACGGTAACACTTAGAAGTCAAAGTGCAAGTCTTGAAAGCACCCCAGAAGTCATCACCCTTCCCAAAGATAGGAGATCGACGATAAAAACACAGATGTTCATAGTGAGCATCCTCTAAGGCGGTGGCGTCCAGCAGAAGTAGCAGTGGTGGTAGCAGGCAGAGCACTAACTACAGAGGTAACCAGAGATCTTAGAGACGCCATTACATATGATGAGTGTGCAGAGAGGAAAGAAAGACTTAGAAATGGTGAAGTAACAAATATTTAGAGAAGAAGAGACTAAAAAAGGAAGATGGAGGAGAAGAAAATCGTTAGCAAAAATGGTAATTTGATCTTTTCTCTCTAAAAAATCTCTGTAAGTATGAAGGTAGGCAAAGAGACGAAGACAAAAAAGTGACTTAAGTGTTGAGAATTAGTCATTTAAAATCAATTGGACATTTGAGTTTCCCACAGAAGCACGTGCCAAGCCATCAAAATGATTGTAAGTGGACACATGGCACTTCGGGGCATGCTTTGACTGTTGAAAAGACAGGACCACGTCATTAATGAGGTAACATTTGGGAAAAGTTGTGTTGCTTTCAAGAGAAGTTAAGTTTTGGCGCCAATTTTTTTCAATCAAACATAGGCCCCATACTGAAAACCAAAGCTGAGTTAAAACGGCTAGAAGAGGCATCGGGGAGAGTTCTAACAATACAGGAAAGGCTCCACGCAGCACCGTTCAAAAAGTTCATGATGTCCCCTCTCCACAATCTAGTTTAAAGTTACTTCTAGCTCAGGTACATAGGGCATAATTTTACTTTTTGAACAAAATAAAATGAGGAAGAATAACGGAATAACGAAACATGGGAGAATTTAAGTGATGATACGAGAAATCGTCCACTTGTCATTCTCGTACTAGCAAATCAAGAGTAAAGTGTATAATAAATAGACAAAGCAAGTTAATAGAGAGAAAACAAGATATTGAGTGGTTCAGTACCTAAAATAGGCCTACATCCACTGTGTTGCTCTATTCTCATTATATGCATTGTATTGTACAATATTATCGTGCCTAAAGAGGCGTACAAGTATGAGAATAAAGGAGAGTACATGATAGTATTGATGATTTTGGGATTCCGGAGAGGTGGCTACGATGCTAACGAGTTGCCCTCCGGCTGTCTGTTGAGGTTGTGTAAAGAGAGAGTGTGGTAATGTTTTGCTAGGTGTTGTAGAAACTGTTCTGAGGGAGGGGAATTCGGTACCTTATTTCGAGGCGTAGACCTCTATTTATAGGAAGTATGTGAGTTGCGTCACGTGTCCTGAGCACGTGACGTATACCAAGTCTGAAGGTGCTGTAATGGACAGGCATGCTTCCTGTAAGGTAAGCATTGAATGCTGCATCCTGTATGAGGCTATAGTAAAATGGGGGTCGCACCCTATATTGGGTAGGGTCGCGGCCCATATACAAGGCCAAGAATTTCATGTCGAACGATGTAGTTAGTAGGGCCACACCCCGTGTTGAGAAGGGTTACGTCTTGTGCTGAGAAGGGCCGAGGCATATAATCATATGCGGTGCAGAGTAACCATCCATGACAAGGTGATATATTTATACTATCAATTACACCCCAAGTCGTAGTGCCAAGAGATTGCGATTATTGCTGTGGCTTAGTTGTCTTCTTAGGTGCCGCAGTATTTTAAAGGCGACGATTCATCTTCCGCGTTCTCTTATATAAATTGTTCAGGCCGTGGTCTTCATTATGTTTTCCAAATCCTTGAGAGAATTTCAAAAGATGAACCCTGTTAACTTGTCCTCTTGCTTTTTTCGACGACTGTCCAAGGCTGAGTGCAATGGTTCTAAGGCGGTTTGAGGCTGATCATTGCCATCTTCTTCATTTTCAGGTAATTTTTCGAACAAGCATCCTCTTTAATGTCTTTTGTAGTTTATAATTCTTCCTCAAATATACAAACACATGATTTTTTGCATTTCTGAACTTCGTGTTGATTTTCCTGGATTATATATGTCTTTAGAAAAAGAACCAGATTGCTTGATAAGAATCTAGGGTTTTATTTGGATAATCTTCTAATTTTAAACAATCGAACACGTAGGCATGATAAATAATTATAATTGTTACTAGAATTACTTGAATCGTCCTTCATAATACGAAATGCACCCTTAATCTTCCACTGTTTAGACCATACAAACTGTGTTTGTGTCAAATCATATTGAAATCATGCAACTGTTCTTGCTGTTCTTGAATAAACTCTTCGTATTCTAGGTCTTTGATCTTGAAACGAATAAACATTAGATACTTAGTTATTTGAGTGAATGGTCACTTCATGATGAAGTATCCATTTAGTAATCTAGGGTTGTACTTGATCCTTCAAATATTCCTTGATTTGATCTCTAGCCGCGGCTTGTGGTAGCGAAGGCTATTACCTCAGGTTTAGATTTAGGATCCACAGCGCTTTAGCCCATAGCTGTCGTTGAGTTAGTAGCCGCGGTGATGTTTGTCTTTAGGGGCTCAAAACCCACACTTGCCCATTCGACCTCAGTATTTCCTGTTCATATTGATATTCCATTGAACCTATCGTTGCCTCTAAGAGGCCTCTATACCATACTGGCTACGGCACCTAACTGTGACTTGTGATTTTCCGGTACTGCTGCAGCCATATGAACTTTGACCCAGATGAGTTTTTGAGAGGCTTTTGGGCAACCCATTTTAGAGCCTCTCCACCTGAACTTCCTTCCGTGCCTCCCTTGAGATCAATAGGGTCTTGCCAACTGAATAATTTCCCTAACTGCGTAGTATTAAACTCAGACTCCATGGGATCTACTTCTAGGAAGGATTCTGAGACCACACGGATGGAAGAGGAAGCCAACTCTAGTAACCGACCAATGGATGGGGAATACGATGCCGCGGTAAGGGGTGCTACCGATGTTAGGGACAAACTAGTTGGTCCATCTGGGAGGGCTGAGAGACCCCTAGCTGCGCTTCATATCCGGAGCATCATGACCCAAGACTGGGTTGACCAGGTAGCTGAGGCCTTCGAGTTTCCAGAAAACTTAATGTGCTTAGCACCATCCACAAACCAAAGACCGTGCACGACACTTGCTGATAATGGAGTATGTTTTCCACTTCATGCCTTTATTTATGGTCTACGGCTACCAGTTCCTGTTCCCATCAAACAAATTTTTCAAACCATGAAACTAGCACCAGCCCAGTTAGATCCCAATGGATAAAGGGCCATCCTTGTTGCCATCTTACTTTGGGAGAACTAATTAAAAAAATACATTACTCCCGTGGAGTTTTTTCACTTCTACCGTCCCAAGGAAAACTCCGTGAAGTTCGCTGGGTACTACTACTTCTCTGTCCACGATAAGGATGAAACCCTTTACTCTGGGAGGCTGGCCGGTGTAAAGAAATGGAAGGGGAAGTACTTCTACATCTCCGGATAAGGGTGGGAGATTCACCCTCAAGAGAACAAGAGAGAGAGGTTGTTTCGAATGCCACAGCAATGGGGGTCCCCTTCTAAGCTAGGTATTTGATTTATAGACGCGTCCCCTCTTTATAGTTGCTTATTAAACTTTACTAACCTTGAAGTGTTTTTCTGTAGTTCTTGACAACTTGCAATTGAGCGGGAGGCAAGAGAAAAGAGTTGCCAAGGCTGCGGCCATCCCTGCCGAAGAGAAAAAATTCAACGTCCTTGTAACCTCTGCAACAGCAAGTCCATTCCAAAAGAGATGACCACGGGAGGTAATAACCTGGTCATCATTCTTTGTCCGCGGCAACTTATGTTGAAACTTTAATTATTTACCATTTCTTTTCCTCATTCAGGTGAGGAAGTTGATAGGGAACTGTTGGTTGCCCAGCTAGCTGAAATGAATGAGGACGCAACTGTTCTCAACAACGCTGTAAGGCACAGGAAAAGGAAGAGGCCCAGGACCAAAACTTCAGTCGCGGCCCCTTCCAGCGACCCAAATCCTCCTACCACGACCTAAAATCAGGTCGTGGAAAAAACTACCATTTTTGCCACCCTTACCCCAAGCTAATTTTGATGACGATATAGGGGCCAATTTAGCCGCGGTAGGTCTAATGTCAACATCGAATGTCCCTATGCATTCAGCTTCTCCGCTGCCGCCACCTGTTATAACGGTTAATTCAAACTTGGCACCACCTCAGTCCTGCACCGGAGCTGGTCCTGATGGTCGACCGCAGCTATAGTTAAGATAGCCTGACCTTGAGTCCTATAGGAGAAGGATGAATAGGGCCCTTGATGTCACGGATCTTGACAGGTTGGTCGAAGAAGATCATGAGGATCTGGAGGACTGCGGCCTCCATAGTGTTTTAAGGGTAAGTGCAAGTGCTCTCTCAATTTTAATTTTGCATTCCATATCTTGCTCCTAACATTTTCATTTCAGGCGGCCGCGGATGTGATAGTGGCTCAAAAGAGGAAGTACGAGGCCCTCTATAAAATAAAAGAGGCAACGAAGAGGGTACACGCCGCTGACTTGGAGGCTGCACAAAATTCTTATTTTAAAACTGGGAAGCAGTCTGCAGTCGCAGCTTTTCAGGCGGTCGAGATGAACTTGGGAGCTGCAATAAAAGATAAAGATGAAGCAGAGGAAAACTTTAAACAGGCCATGAAATCCCTCAAGGTCTCCCAGTCTCAGACTAAGGAAGCTGCACAGGCGGCGAAAACTTCCAATAATAAGCTCAGGCTTCTTCAAAAGAAATATGAGGAGATAGAGGCCAAGTCTATCCAAGATATCGTAGACCATGCCGCGGTAAATAAGAAAATAGAGGGGGACCATGCCGAAGACCTTAAACTTGCCATTGATAGTAATGTGGAGTCATTCAAGGGCTCTAGGGACTTTTATCTCATCAATAATAGGGCCTACCTATGCGACTACCAAGAACTTAGGCATAGGGTCATAAAGAACTTTCCCGACTCTAAGGAGACCATTCTTGCCAGGGAACTTAGTGATGCTGAGCATCAAGAGTGCATAGCTGAGCTCAAGGATGCGACTGAAGAGAAAGCGAGGTTGAGAGCAGAGGCTGAGGCAACGACAGCTGATGAGGAAATTGAGACCACCGTGGATGGTGATGAGGGAGATGAGCGTGATGATGTATCCTACTAAACTATTTGTAATTTTTGAACTATCATTGATATAGGGCTGCGTCCCTTCTATTATTTTGCCTTTTGTAGTGGTTGTGGAATATTTGTCTGTAATCTTAAGTGATATTATCAAGGATGTAGCCATCTTTTCTGCATTGGTTATTTTTGCCTCATTTTCTTATAGCTCCTTATTTTTCTATTTTGCTTGCTTTAACATTTGAATGGATGCTCTCGACCTTTCTTCTTGAATTCCATTATTGTTGCACATAGTAGGTTTGGTTATGGCCACGGCACCTTTAGGTGTTTCAACTGTACATTCTTTGAAAAATGCACTTTAACTAACGTACAAGTCATAGGTTGTTACCGTAATGTGGATGGCTTCTGTACAAGGGCCGCGAACCTTCTTCCTTTTTCTTGTACTCATAACTGGAAGGGCTGCCCCGTGAATAGGGCCACGGCAGTTTGATGATTCTGCCTTTACTTTCGCATCTTGAGTGAACTTACTTAATGGCCGCAGCCATATTAACAGGGATGTCACTTTTGAATATTTGAATTCCCTCCGTGGTAGCTTCAATTGGATCTAAATCCAAGTCATTACCGCATCAACTTAGTTTCTTTAATGGCTGAAGTTGTATTGACAGGGTTACTACACTCTTCTAGTCCTGAACATGGGCCTTTGTAGATATATGGGATACTTTCAAGCCTCCTCAGGCTGGGTTATGTTATTAAGCCACCCACAGCTAACATACATGATACTTTCAAGCCTCCCCAGGCTGGGGTTATATTATTAAGCCACCCACAACTAACATACAGGATACTTTCAAGCCTCTCCAGGCTGGGTTATGTTATTAAGACACCCACAGCTAACATACAGGATACTTTCAAGCCTCCCCAGGTTGGGTTATGTTATTAAGCCACCCACAGCTATGGATATATATAAATCCATCCCTAACTAGATACTACAAGTCTCCTGACTTAATGACGCATCCCAAAAGCTAAGAACGGTCACTGTGGACCCTTGTAGCTAATGACGCATCCCAAAAGCTAAGAAAGGGCATTGTGGACCCTTATGAGTGATGTTACACTCCAATTTGGATAACTGCTTTCAGTATTTTCTTATGCCATTTTTAATTACCATCTGCTTTCGGACAATAAGGCGAATTATCGGGCATTTATGGGCTCATTTAGATATTATCATTCATGATATAACATATTATCTCGAATTAAGATCTCCGCAGCATCCCTTACCCAATAATCCTTTCAATTTCATCCTTCAGAGCATAGCATTGCTCAGTGTCATGGCCATGGTCCTGATGGAATTTGCACCAAGTAGCTTTGTTCCTCTTGTAGGGTGGAGATCTCAGCTTTTCTGGCCACCTTAACAGCTTGTCTTTTTTTATGAACTCAAAGATCTCTTCAATCGAGAAGGCCAATGGAGTGTAGGCCTCATATTTCTTCTATACCTTCTCCATTCTCCTTTTTAGGACCATGACCGCGGCCTTGCATTCTGCGGCCAATTCTTTTAGCTCGTGCACTTCCTCGGGCGAAACTTCTGGAGCTGCAGTAACACCAATTCTGGGTGCCGCACCCACATTGGGTGAGGCCGCGGCCTCTAGCATTAGGACCCTCTGAGTCAAATAGTTGACCTGGGTCTGGAGTGAGGCATGACTGTCGTAGAGGTGGTTGAGCTGATTGTACAGCTGCATAATCTCATCTTTGACTTCTGTGCTCTGGCTGGATTCTCCCTCCATTTCTGCTTTTGTTAGTCTTTAAAAGTATATATAATCTGAGATCAAGATAACAGAAGTGATTAATCTCATAAGTATTGGAGTAACTAAGTAGGAAATGGGGATGTAGCGTTTGCACTGCTATATGGTATTGTTGTTGAGGCCGCAGCTAGTATGGCACATACGTGCACTGTCATGGCCTTTGCATGGTGTTCACCAAGGTAGAGCTGGAGACCACCTGAGTCCCTTCCTTGATGTTTTGAAGCTTCTGCAATGCAACTGCCCTAGTAGAGGCCGCGTCATATAAGGTAGTTGAACTACCACACTGCATCCCTACCTAGGCAGTGAAGGGACAATCCTAAAATTAAAACCCAGAAACAGAGTTTTTCTCCTGAAACTCGTGGAGAGCATACCTACTAGGATCTATCCATTGAGAGAATAACCTCTCGGTTCACAAAATGGCACAATTCTAATGATAAATCGTAGATCTTAGGCAAAGAATCAACTAAAAGAGAGTAAATATAACTCTTCCCTAATCACCCACCTTTGCGAGGCTATTAACCTTTGCACTTTTCAGTGTCATCTTTATGAGCTAACATCATTGGGGTATGTAAAAATATATCTAATCACCAGCAAATAAGGCAGAACAAGTGAGATGTAACGAGAGAAAAAAGTAGCGATGGCCCTTCTCCATTGACCGAGAATTTGCAGAGCTATGGATCAGGTACATTGGGGAGAATTTTACTTTTTTCTAAAAGAGATAACAGCAGAAGTTGCAACGAAGACAGGGAGGTAAAAAATTACCTTCCCATAAGGTTAAGGTTCATCGGATTGAGAAATTTTCGTGCAGACATTTCTTATTATCACAATAAATCTCTACACGAAAGGACAAATGTAGGGGACTTAAAGATAATCTTTGGATTAGAGATAAGCCTCCCAATCTAATAGAAGAGTTAAGGGAAGGAAGCAACATGAAGGAATCAAGACAGCTCAGCATGGCAACTCAGCGAGGAGATTGGCCGATACAGCTCGCCATTTACTTCCTATTTTTTATTTAGTTAAATTATTAACATTGATTGCAATGATGTAATAATTGTAATATTTCATGTGAGGTCAAACGATACTCATGAGAGACCAAGCCTAGCAGCGTCTGGGAGAGCTTACATGCTTTACCAAATGACCTCATCGTGGGAACTTCAGAGGGACTTGGTTTGGAGGAAGGAGAAGTAAGGGAGAGTTAGGTCTTGTCCTGACCATCTAAGATACACCTGGTAAAACACTGAGTAACCTTTCACCATGAAAGCTTGTGCGGAGTGGCCCTGAGTTCCATCATTTGTTGACCTTTGAGCCAAACAGTCCCTTACTTAAAGTCACATCTACCTTATGTGATGTCACTAGCCAGTTAGTCACTGTCAAATCCAAACTCGAGTAAACCATCATGGTATTGGGAGCTATCAGATGGTTTGGTGATCCACCTCTGTAGGTAACAAACCTCTGACACACAGTGGTTAGGCAAAAAGCATATCTTGGCATTTAATATTTATGACGTAGAATTGACTGGTCCATCAGGTATTTAATGTTTGTGACACAAAGTATGGGGGACGTCCGTTCACAACTGTAAAGGACTAAGTCATCTCGGGAGTGGTATGGGGGCTATTTATTGGCCTCAACCCCCTATGAGAGAGGGGGTTCTTTCCTAGATATTTATTGCTAGAGAAAGAATATACCATATAGAGTTATCGTAAACCAAAGTTCTTACTCACCCACCGTTTTCATTTATTGTGAATCTTTTAATAGACAAACCAAAGATCTTTTTAAGGTTGTTGGTGTGTTGGCTGCCTGCCAAGGTGTATCTAGGGTGCTTACTTCTCTCTTCCTTTGACAGAGTTACATCTGAGTTTCCTTTATTATTATTTGAACTATACACGAGTGTCTTATGAGTTCGATCTGAGTTTTGATAAAATGTAATATTGTGTTAACTCATATATGTTTAAGAGTCATTGGGTTATCATTTATCACCATACCTATAGGTGTTGCACCTTAACTAGTATTACCATACTCCCAGGCTATAATGGGACTACCCTCTTACACATTCAGAATATAAATGTAATAAAAAAACCATCCTCATGAGTCAAAAAAAGGTGTAAGAAATGTTGAGAATAAGGAAACCGACACCTCTAAAGGTTGCTCTAACAAAGGGGTTACCATGCTCCTAAAAGTCCATGAAAACTCCTTGTAAAGCCACCTTAAACGTGATAAAGACACCTCAAAAATGCCCTTTAAACTCCATAAATAATCCCTCAAACTTCATTAAATCTCCCAAGGTTTACATTCAATAATACTCTTAACATTAAGAGTAAACTTATTTATTTATAGGGTGATGGGAATATGTGAAAATATGGGTGGTTCATGCCTAAAACTCTAAAAATTGTGGTTTTCCTTCTTCTTGTTAACATTTTGTCTGAGAGAGGATACAGTGAAATCCGTATATTGCTTGTTTCGTGGGTGATATATAAATAAGGGAACGAAAAATATTTGGGCCAATACCCAACTGACATCACATTGTCTTAGACCAATAAAAAGATTTCATCCATTTTGTTTTAAAACAAGAGATAAGTTTATATTGTTTGGCCAGTTGTTTCTCCTGGGATCCAGGGTATAATACAAGGCTTTTAAGCATTTGATGGTTGACAGCACAATACTTTAGTCTGCAGAAATTTAGGTCGTTAGATCCACTCACTCTGGCGACCTAGTTACACTGCGATCGTGATTTTCCCAATCCTCCATTGCGGTTTTTGGTGCCTCCCTAGCGGCTTTAAGTCTCCACTTTGATGTTGTAAATGCACAAAGTAGCTTACACGCATAGTTCCCTTCATTTCCTCACATTCAAAGTCTTCCAGAGGTGTTTTACTCATTCTCAACCGAAATTCTCCCTTTGACTTCAACGATTTTGTACCCCAAAGCTCTATTTTTTCACATGTTAAACACCAAAACTTTTAAACCCTTATTTGCCCATTATCACTTCATAAAAAATAGTTTCATCAATACTTAAGTTTATAAATCTTTTGCAACTTTCATTAACCTATATATTTTGTTACCCTAAAACATTTCCAATATCAACATTATATATATATGACCACCATTTAACTTGTGAAACGTAAACTCACTTATTTATTCTAACTCCTAACTTAATGAATCTCAATTAATTTCTATAAGTTTCCTTAAGTATCTCGATTAGCCTATGTTGATTAAACACTCACATGTTAAATTATTACATTACTAAAAGTCGTGGTATTACAAAGGTAACAAGCCACTTGAGAAAACATTTAATTTTAGCTTATAAATGAAATGTGGAAAAAGACGTAGGTCGAAAAATGTTACCGGCTTCAAAAGGTAATGTTCATGGTAGCATAAATCTTGAAAATTATAAGTTCAATCAAGATATAAGAGGAGAGTGTTGGGAATCGATTCTTAAAATCATGTTTTTTTACATTATTACATATTAATAAAGGATTTGCATAGATCATTCTAAATATGAATCATGATTATCAGAATGCCTTATATTTGTTTATATAAATATTGTGTATGTCGGTCAATTATACTTAGTAGGAATTCTGATGTGTTGGGCTGGGCTTAATCGTGGAAGATTATGAATACATTTATAGTATGATTAAATTGTTCACATCCAAGATAGGGGTTTACATCCTGTGACACCTCCTATTTTCCATACATATGGATATCCCATGGTCAATCCATAAGGGTTATCTAACCATTTAATACCATTGTAAGCATAAAAGAATAATAATGAAAATATGAATATGAATATATTATAAAATAATAAATGATATCAATATCCATTCTTCAACTAATATAACTGTCAGTAATAAAAAAAAGTCACAATCCTCAATGATAAATTCCAACATATAAATAGTAAACCTCAATTGATAAATAAATTGAAATGCCAACATGAATATAATAATATCTCATAAATAAAAAGGTAGAAATATAAATAAGAGGGATGAGACCCCTAATACCTACGTAGGTGAATGGAATACCGACTCTAAGAAGGACATGACGGATCGAATAGCTCAACCCCGGAATTATAGTTGGCAAAATCTTAAAATATTATCAACTACAAAGGGTCGTACCCAAAAAAGAACTTCCTATGTGATCCTAAATCGAGGGTGTAGATAACAATAATTGAATTATGCCATCCAATGAAAAATTAATTAAGTAATTACCCCAACCCATTATTAAATTTTCACCGAGAATTCTACATTTATTAATAGTTTTGTTCATTCATAGAATTAACCAAAGGCTAACAAGAATACTTTAGTCGTCCCATAACTATCATAAATATGAATCGAGTTATATAATATCACGTGGGAACGTTCGATCCGCCTCAAAATCATATGGCATCCTAATATCCCCCACATAAAATATCTCAAGAAGGCCTACTACTATGCCTTCAGGATCTCTCGTGCATCCTAACTATACAAAGATAAAGTCTCCAAATACGTATCAAAAAATCACTATGCCATCACACCTACTGCGTAATCACATACTAACATTTACATATAAGCATCTGGTACCATAATCCCAACCTAGGAGATTATGACCAAAGCATGCAGAATCGAGATATTAGACCTATACTCGATCGTCATCAACAGCATAGTGTGTAGTACCTGATCTTGCACGCGTTCCCATTAAATATCTTACTAGTAGATTCATCAAGAGGTTACTCACCCATTTGTGGTACGTTCACACACATAAGAAGTTTAAAAACTCAATTGAACTAAGCATGCAAAGTCTTTGTACATTAACAAGCAATTTTAATCACACAACTTACATATTATTTCCACAAACTGTATATTTATTACTAATAAACAACTCATGTCCCATATCAAGCATATTATTACTTAAACATTTAAAGAACCAAGGAACATATAGCATCATAAAATATTGCTCATATCGCACAAACTATCAAATCAAATTATGAAATTCTAGGTCCCAGCATTTCTGAACTAATCAATGGATAATATTTATTTTTAATGATTTATTAGAGTCATTTGATAGAAAACAATATAGTACGAGCATATTAAGAATCTCGATAATTAGATCACAACAATTCAAAGTACCATTTTCCATATTTTTTCTACTAATTCTTCCATCTATAAATTCTATAAAAAAAATCACATAAACATATAGATGAACCAAGAAACGATTTATGTTGGTTTCACATTAAAATAAATTTTATTAAAAGCACAATTATTTTTTTAGAAATAGGAGACAAAACATATTACAAAATAGTGGTTTTTGAACATCAAACTTATAAGATTTTGATATCAATGTAAAAACTCCAAATATTTAGAATCTAAAGTCCATATCCTCTTTATTCAATAAAATTAGCAAATATCATTTTTCCAAAATTTATAACATTAGTTTTGAGTACGTATCAAAGGCTCAAAGTAATAAATTTCAGTTTTGACAACAATTTTACATTTTATCATTCTCAACTTAAATCTCAATAATATGAAAATCAATTAGTATTTAAATCCTAATAATATCATATAGATCCAAAAAGGAAGAGTATGATGTGGTTCTTTCCTTAAATTAAGACATTCGATGAATTATGTATGCTTTATTATGATTTTTTCTCTTGATTTTGATTTGCCTCCTACTAATCTTGTTTCCTTAATTAGCATTCCCTTACTCTTTCTTATCCTCTTATGCTTGCCTTTATCTCACTTTAGGATTTAATGTAGGCTTAAGATTATAAAATGATATTAGGGTTAGACAATAGGTTTCTTTATTATTGGGGATAGAATACATGAAATAAAAAAATATCAACTATGGATCCTCGACTAATACAACATTAGAAACTATGAAAACCAACAACTAGGTTTTGAAGAAAAATAATATGGTCTATAACACAATACCTTTGTGGATTCGATTGTGATCTCAAGAGGAGAATGACATTTTTTATTATTACGAGCATCTTTCTTTTGGATCACCAAAAGCTTGTTAGACTTATGAAAATCATGGATTTTCTATGTATAATCCTCCCCAAATACAGGTAGGTGTATAGGTACCTTTTGAGATGAAAACATCTATGTATGAGTGAGATATGGTGGTCTCTCCCTAAGCCTCTTCACAAAAATGTGAATAGTGTTATCTTTGACCCCTCTCAAACCCTATTGTTCATAAATTTATTATTAAACCCCCTTCCCAAATCTATATATACAATTACAAAAGGTGGGTTTGGGCTAAACTGGGTTTCTTGAGAGTCTGGGCCTAACTACATGGTGTATGGAAAACACTAGGAACCTATGACAAATAATTAAATTGATTTCAAATAAATACTCATAATTACGCAATTATAAACACTGTAATTTATTTTCTTTATTTATTTAATCATAATTAATTCCTATAAATAATTATGATTGCAGTCCTATTTAATTATCTAAGAAATTGCTGAGGTATAATGAGATTTTATTTGCAATGTTGATTACAACACATAACATGATTTCCCATGTTAAGTTTTCGATACCCTCTTCGTCAAATCAATTTATTGTTAACCAACTTTCACCAACATCTAATCAACTTGATTCTTAAACTTAACTCATGTTTCTACGTCCACAGTATTATAAACAATTAACTTATCAAGTTTTTTGGTGAAAATAAAATCTTATAATTCTATCAAGGGGGCATCGCAATCCAAGGTATCCATGGACGTGTATTACTCCGAATAAAGATCCCAAACCTACACATATAATTGTCACCTAATATGCGGGTATGAGTTGCTTCAATCTAAAATTGAATCGCACCAGTAGAAATCAAAGCGATAATTACATAAGCATCCTAGTCCTCATTATTCTCAGGATGTAGAATTTATGCACCCTTTGCAATTGATGTGAGATTGCCTTAGTTTAATATAGGTATCCCTTAGACTCAAATCTTATGAGTGGCCTCCTTTAATATATTCCTGGGATGTACCGATCATAATTCTTTGTTGAATTATTGCACAAGCTCCCTAACCATCACACTGATTCCCCGTTTGAGATAAAATAATAGGTTTGCATCGCAACCATTTCGATAGGATGTCAAAATCCTATATAGGTTGTGAACATTTCAATAGTTCCAAAATCGGAATTTTAATCTCCTTGTAATCAACCTGAAGTCGCGTCATTATCAAAAGTCATTTGGCCATGCACTTAACTCTCATTCCTTGTACGTGATTATCAAAAGTCCTAGCTGGTAAGCTATTTGTAGAAGGATCCTCCAGATTATCCTCAGATGTAATTTTGGTCATTATTATGTTTCCCCTCAGCACGATCTCCCTAATTAGGTTATACTTGCACTCAATGTGCTTCGCCTTCTTATGACTTCTGGGTTCTTTTGAATTATCTACTACACTGTTATTGCTTTAATAAAGTGTAATAGGTGGAAGTACTAAAGGGACCACATCCAAATCACTTTGGAAGTTTCGGAGCCAAACAACCTCTTTTATTGCCTCAGAAGCGGCAATATACTCAGCTTCCGTGGTGGAATCTACAATATAATACAACTTAATACTCGTCCAACTTATATCTCCACCTGCTAGTATAAACACATATCCCGAGTTCAATATCCTGGAGTCCCTCTTCGAATAAAAATCTGAGTTATTGTACCCCATGGGTAGTAGAAACTCTATCATGTAGACAATAACATAATCCTTGGCCCTCTTCAAGTACTTGAGATGTGTCTTACAGTAGTTCAGTGCTCGTCTCCTATATTATATTGGAATCTTTTTACCATGCCAAGGGCATAAAAGATATTCAGTTTAATACATGGCACAATATACATGAGGTTGTCCATCACCGAAGCATAAGGTATATTCCCCAGCCTCTCTATTTGATTAGGTGTCTTAGGATATTGGTCCTTAGATATAGTATTTTCATGCTTTAAAGGGAGAAACTCTTTCTTAGAATCTTGCATGCTAAATCTTGTGATCACTATGTTGATATAAGTGGCTTGGGATAAGTGTAGAATCCTATTTTCTAACAACGCAGAAAAATGATCCTTAGGATGGACCGCTTTAATATTAAAAGAGTACACGGTCAAAATATAATACTAGATAATATACCCACATCGTTCTCAATTGGCAGAATATTATCTACATATAGTACTAAAATACCACCATGCTTCTATCATTCCTCTTATGCACACAAGTTTTATCCAAACATTGATCAAAACCAAAAGATTTGATTGCCTATTCAAATTAAATATTCTAAGACATTAATGCTTGCATAAGTCCATAAATGGATCTCTTAAGTTTAAGCACCTTTCTTTCTTGGCCCGTAGCTATAAATCATGTGGGTTGCATCACATAGATGCACTCATCGAGACTGTCATTTAAGAATGCTATCTTGATCTCCATTTGCTAAATCTTAAAATTGAGATGTGTGGCAATGGATAAGAGAATTCAGATAGATTTAATCATGGCTATTGATGAAAATGTCTCCTCATATTTAATCCCCTCTTTCTAAGTGAAGCCCTTTACAACAAGTGGTGCCTTGAAGGTTTCCACCTTTGCGTTTCCTCTGGTAGATTCACTTGCACTCGATGGGTTTTAACCCATCTAGAAAGTATACAAGTTCTCACACTTGATACAAATACATCGAATTCATATTAGTATTCATAGCCTGTAGTCAAATCTCGCCATCCTTGTCTTAGAGTTCCTTGTTATAGGTTTTGGGATTTATTTATGTTCCCTTGGGACTTCAACGAAGTGCTCTCTAAATGCACTAACCTATCAGATCAATGCCTGAACCTCCCACTACAATGTGGTTGCACTTATGGTCTAGTATAAATGACATGTGAATCCTGATCATCGACAAAACTCCTACTACCATTAGACAGTGTATTATCGAGATTAGACTATATTTTTTCATATACGAGTGGAACGAAGAAGTTTAGTACTCTTGTCATCTTAGTTCTTGATAGATAATCTTGATCTTGGGCTTGTGGTAAAAAATATAATCTTCCTCCAAGAACCTCGCATTTGTGCTAATAAATACTTTTCAGTCCTTAGAATCATAGAATTGGACACCCCTTGGTTCCTGTGGGATATCCCCTAAAGAGACATATATACTTCCTCGATTCCAACTTGCTTGGATCCTTTCGCAACACATGTGTTGGGCACCTCATATCCGAACGTGAGCTAAATTTGGCTTTCACACTTTCTAATATTCGAAAGGAGTTTAAGAGACATACTTAAATGGAATTGTGACACCCCGCTTATTAAAATAACAGGTGTCCAACCCTCTACTAAAATAAAACAGGAATCTTAAATGGCTCATTCTTAGCATCACTGTTGCACGGACCAAAAATGTAACTAACCACCCATAAAATAATAATAGAGCGAGTGCCAAAAGTTTCCAGTTATGAAAATATTACAATTAAGTCCATTAACAGCAATTACAAACATGAACATACATACATGTAACAAACTGCACAACAAAAAATAACTGAATAAATTCTCGGTTAACAGACCCATACAATATAACAAATGTCTGAAATATAAAGCATATACTTTAGTACAACACTTGTGCAACACACGCTCGATTAACATTGTTGGTCCTTAACTAGATTAACAAAAATGAGATGCGACTATATCAAAAATCGTGCAACATTCATCCTTGGTGTACTTGTGGTGGGACACCTAAAAGATATAACAAAGGAAAAGATATATACGGGCCATCGCCCAATTTTAAAAAATATTTTAGTAAGTGAAATAAAATGCATAATAATTATGAATATGAAATTCCATAATTAAGTTGATGTCGCCCTCTCTTGAGACTCATACTCACCCCTCAACTATAGCGCTCACCTAACGTATGCATTTTAAGTCTTAGTTAAGTTACCCGACTCATCTATTGATAACCCAACCTCATGCTTACGCATTAACCCAGACTCGCGTATCTAATTCATATCAACATAGCCCCTTTTAATATCATTCTCAATGATCATATATCAATTCATTACTAATAACTTTCGCTAGTTATAAGCCTATTGATTCACACATTAATCATAAAGCCTGTATAATATTACTCTCATTATTATACATGATTTATCAATGCACATCAAGTACACATACATATCACTCATTATATTTATACTAATCATCCCTCACAGCATTAGCTCACTGGATGCAGTCTCTAAGTGCTACCATCTTTTGGAGGATACTCACACCATCCTGGGTACCAACCGTCGAATTATCACACCGACTTGGAAAAACAATGCACAAACGTATGGGAAGTGGTCATAGTTCCTCACCTGAAAGTGAGACGAATCATACCCAAGACGTCTCACCCACGATAAAAGACACATTGCATAAATACTGGACGCTCTGACTTGGGGACTATACTCTCCTTGCATTCGCTCGCCAGGGGATTCACCCATATGGTGCAACTTCCCGTGAAAGCACTAGACCAGTATGTTCCACATAATATATCATGCACACAAGATATATATATACACTTCACATATACATACCTTCTCATATCCGAAAGTATATATCAATAAACCCGGCTACGTGTGTATATCACTCATTACACTAGTCGATACTTCCTCACATATATTCCCAATCTGCTTTATTACCCAATCAATCACTTAAGCTTTAATAATCAGTCGTATATTTGATTAATCATCAAGTTTGATATAACTCAGGACACACGAATTCTCTCAACTAGCCCGTATCCAATATCTTAAAATAATTCCTCCTCCCAGGAAAATTTATGAAAGAACCAGAGTATTAATGTCCCAAATATACTTCCATTATCATCCCAACGTCTCCCTACCATCGTATAGTATCATCATCCTGATTTTCACATCATAAACATCAATATCACTTCATATTAGAGGGTTCTTAATCACTAAACCCAATTGGAAAGGACATAAAGAAGAGTAAAAAATCTGTAACGTGCGAACCGAACCAATGGTTTCACGAAACGAACCGATCTGCTGCACTAAAGAGAGCGAACTAAATCAATGGCTTACAAAAATGAATCGGTTCGCTGCTTCATAAACGAACCAATTCGAGGACCACTAACTAAACCGGTCCGGCCTGTTCAACTTTTGTTCCTGCAAGATTTACCCCAAATCTCTATAACCCATTTCTAACCTAACTCTACCAATATTTCCACCATCCAAATTATATATCTACCATCAACTTCAAGGACTTATCAACAAAATTAAGATTTAACCCTATCTAACATCAATTTCAAGGGTTTATCAACAAAATCAAGATTTAACCCTTAATACCCAAAACACAACAACCCACCAATTAATTATACAATAATTCACACACAAGAATTATTTAGCAAGTTTAATCGCTTTCCTTAAAGTTGTAGACTCCAAATCCTCTTCGTAGTTGTGACTTTGGCTAGAAAACCCCAAGATTTCTCCTCTCTCTCTCTCTCTCTCTTAGGTTTCTCTCAAACGGGTTTTCTCACAAATGAGATTGGCTAACCCTCTCATAAGCCTAATAACCCATATATCTATTTGTCCCAACTTGAAATGATAATACACACGTAAAATGACTCATATACCCCTCAAGTCCAACTAG
The DNA here is from genome assembly GCA_949130495.1 of Sambucus nigra. Taxonomy (NCBI): domain Eukaryota; kingdom Viridiplantae; phylum Streptophyta; class Magnoliopsida; order Dipsacales; family Adoxaceae; genus Sambucus; species Sambucus nigra. The sequence continues at coordinate 282,172,613 of OX422216.1, read as the reverse complement.
CCAAAAAGACTCCAGAACCCAAATACAATCCTTGGGCACTCATTTTGACTATCTCGAGCCATCCCGGATCAACCATGCACCCCAAATTGACATCCGAGATTCCAATAATAAAAAGATTTATCCCAACCTCATATAACTCAAACATATATACCCCGATTGAGCAATAATTAATTCCTTCCGCTTCTACTCACCTGCGACTAAATAACACACACAAGGTAATTTAATACAGAAAATAAATGCTCAAAAGTAATGGGTATTACATACCCCCCCCCCCCCTTATGAAGGAATTTCATCCTCAAAATTCAAGTATACCAGGTAAAAATAGGTAAGGATACTTGTCTCGCATATCGTCCTCTCGTTCCCACGTCAACTCATCGACATTGTGGTGTTCCCATTGAACTCGAACCAAAAGCACTACCTCCGACCGTAGCTTACGCTCACTATGGTCTAAAATGGCAACCTGTTGCTCCTCATATGAGATATCGGGTTGCAAATCATTTTTTTCCAACAGAATATGACAATAAGCCCTCTCATTTCTTTTATACTTCTTCAACGACGAGACGTGCAATACATCATGGATTCTCTGTAAATATTTTGATAAAGCGAGTCTATATGTAACAGGTCCTATACTCTCAATAATTGGAAAAGGCCCTACATATCTTGGTGCAAGTTTGTCTTTCTTCCCAAATATCATCACGCCTGTCATAGGGGAAACCCTTAATAACACGTGGTTTCCCACTTCCATCTCCACATGCCTATGATCCGAATCGGCATAGATTTTCTATCGATCATGCATAACTCGTATGCGATTTCGAATAAGCTTAGTTTTAGCAATAGTATCTTGTATTATCTCAGGTCCAAGAAGTTTATTATCCCCCACTTCCAACCAACAAGCGGGTGAACGACATGGTTGACCATATAATGCCTTGTAAGGTACTATACCTATAGTGAACTGGTAAGAATTAGTATATGCGGATTCTACCAGCGAAAGGTATTGCTCCCAACCTCCCCTAAAATAAAGTATACACATTTTGAGCATATCTTCCAACATTTGATTAACTCACTCAGTTTTCCCATCAGTCTGCGGGTAATATACCGTAATTAATCGTAACTCAGTTCCCATTGCCTCCTGGAAACTCAGTCAAAAATAGGACACAAAGATCTTATCTCAGTCGGACATAATATTAATCGTCACCCTATGTAACCTCACAATCTCGGTTATAAAAAGATGGGCATACTGTGCCGTCGTGAAATCCGTTCGCATTGGTAAAAGTGTGTTGCCTTGGTTAACTGATCCACGATAACCCAAATGGAATCATGACCTTACTGCGACATCGGTAATCCCGTGATAAAATCAATTGATATACTTTCTGATTTCCATACTGGAATTTCTAATGGTTGTAACATTCCGGTAGGCCGCTAGTGGTCCACTTTCAGTAAATAACAAGTGGTACATTTGGAGACAAACTCAACTATGTCCCTTTTCGTGACATCCCACTAGTACTGTCTGCGCATGTCCTGGTATATGTTGTCTCCATCGTGATGTACCATAAATTTTGACCCATGGGATTATGACATAACCGCATGCCTCAAATCCCCATCATCTGGGACTATCATCCTCCTGTTGAAATGTAATCCACCCACAGAACTCATAGAGTACGATTCTACTCCCTCAGTCAATAATTGTTGCACCTTATCCTTCCAATCTTTATCCTCGGTTTGCAATTTCACCACTCGCATCATAATCTCGGGTGTGACAGTCAGCACTGCCATGCATGCCCTGGCGCATTATCCTAACGAAGTTCATTCCACTTGGTTTTCCACACTTCCGTTAACTGTCCGGTGGGTCATCGACTCAATGCATTGGCTACCACGTTACCCTTCCCTGGGTGATATTGGATATCAAACTGATAATCGTTCATGAATTCCAACCACATACGCTGCCTTATACTGATATCATTCTGAGTGAACAAATACTGCAGAGATTTTTGATCCATGAAAAGACTAAACTTCTCCCCTAGGAGATAATGCCTCCATATTCTCAAGTTAAATACTATCGGAGCTAGCTCCAAATCATGGGTGGGATAATTTCTCTCATGGGGCTTGAGGTTGTGAGACGCATAGGTGATAGCCCTATCCTCTTGTTATAGTACACCCCCTAATCCCTGAAGGGATGCATCAGTAAATACTAAGTACTCCACTCCTGCTTTAGGCAACGCGAGTATGGCTGTTGAAGTCAACCTGTCCTTTAGCTCATCAAATGCTAACCGACGGTTTTCATCCCACACAAACTGCACTCCCTTAAGGGTTAAATTCGTCAAAAGTCCTGCAATCTTTAAAAATTCCTTAATGAAACGGCGACAATACCCCGCCAATCCCAAGAAATTGAGAATCTCCATCGGTGTCTTAGGCTGACCCCCTCCCTCACCACTGCAACTTTGCTCGAGTCCACTTAAGTGCCCTTATCTAACACCATATGACCCAAAACTGCACTTCACGCAGCCAAAACTCACAATTCTCGAACTTAGCTTATAATTGATGGTCCTGTAGGGTCGACAGAACCAAACGCAAATGCTCAACATGTTCGCTCTTTGTACGAGAATATACCAGAATATCATCAATGAACACAATCACAAACTGGTCCAAGAAATATACGTGGCAAAATGAGGCACGACACGATAACATGACACGACATGACACAAAATTAAAAGTTAATAGGTTTAGTTTTATCGAGTTTAGGTCATTAACGGGTCAACATGATAGACCCGTTATCATGATGAATTGGGTTTGGGTGTGTACTTTTACACGATTAAACCCGTTTATACTCATTATTACCCATTAGTGGTACCGAGTTTTATTTGGTCGTGTGACCCAAACTAATATTACACTCATTAGTAGGTAATAAATATATATATATATATATATATATATATATATATATATATATATATATATATATATATATATATATATATTAAACAATTAGACATCAAATCCACCCATCTACCTATTTAAAATTTGATTTGAAAAAAATAATATAAATTAATTTTTTTAATTTTTGGAAAATAATTTTCTTAACGGGTAATGGTTTACGTAACGGGTTAATTATAACACGACCCAAATCCACCCATTTACTAATGGGTATTAATGGTTCGATTTGTGTAACCCGTTAATATTATTGGGTCATGTTTGGGTTTAAATTTTTATAACCGTTAAGCTAACAGGTCGTATTCGGGTTAGGGTGATTTTACACAAAACCGTTAAACCACGACACGAACACGACCCAACACAACTTATTTGCAGACCTATAAAGAAGTCTCGAAAGACCCTGTTCATCAGATTCATGAACACCACATGGGCTTTGGTTAAACCAAATGGCATAACCAAAAACTCATAAGATCCATAACGTGTCAAAAATGCAGTTTTAGAGACAACCTGCTCTCTAATACATAATTGGTAATACCCCAATCTCAAATTTATTTTAGAGAAGTATGTTGACCCTCTCAATTGATTAAATAGATCGTCGGTACGAGGTAACGGGCATTTATTTTGAATCGTCGCCTTATTCAACACTCGGTAATCCACACACAACTAAAGAGAACCGTCCCTCTTATTCACAAATAACACGAGGGCACCCCATGGTGACGTACTCCATCGAATGAAGCCCTACCCCAGAAGTTGCTGAATTTGGTCTCGTAATTCACGCATCTCCAAAGGAGCCATATGGTATGGATCTCGTGAAATCGGCCTAGTCCCAAGCACTAAATCAATAACGAACTTGATCTCTCGACTTGGAGGTAAGCCTGGTATCTCCTGAAAAACATCTGCAAACTCCCTGACTACCGGAATCGAGTCTAAAGAAACAACTACTTCCTACGAGGTCTCCTCCTCGATATAATAAAAATGGGTAGTCAAACCTCCCTCCAAAAGAGGCATGGAAATTTAAAACATTTCCTGGCCTAGTATGGCAAATATAATGGACCTCCCTAAACAATCCACCATCTCCCGATATTGTGCCAATCAGTCCATACAAAAAATAACATCAATCCTAATCATATCCCTCACAAGTAAGTCGACTCCTAAACTAAATCTTTCGAAATCTATCTCCACCCCTCTAAATATGGAGTGGATAAGCACCCCACTACCCAAGGGACAATCTACACACATTAAAAGGGTATCGACTAACTCTAACAATCCCGCCATACGTGCAAAATGAACAGCTATGAATGAATATGATTCTCCTATATCAAATAAAACTCGAACCATATGCCCATGGATAGGGAACGTGCCATCAACTGTTAGTGGAGGTTATTGCACCTGAGGTAACATCACATTTTGGACATTACATACTCACCCAAACTGCATTTGTCCCTGCTAGGGTGGAACGACTAGGGAGGGAGATGGAGGTGGTAAAGGTTCATACTGTACCTTCTGGGCTCCTAGTAATTGCTCCCTATTCTGTTGTGGGAACTATTACTTCCTGTGACCTACCTCCTCACAACGAAAATAATAGACCACAAAATTCTCTAGCCTCTGGACCTGTTAGCCTATTCAAAACTGCACTTGCTGTTAGCCCTAGAAATCTCTACTCTATTGGCCTCCCCCATTGTTCCCTTGGCCTGCTTGGCCCTAGGGAATGTTCTGCTATTATTAGGAGCCCTAATGGATCTTCCTGAATCCACTTCCATTAGATCTAAAACCTTTGGGACACTATCTCTTAGCCAAATCCTCCGGATGAAGATCCCGCCCTTTCTGGCAGTTACCCTGCTAATGAGACTGTTGTGCCGCATCGGCACCATTTCCTCCTGACTTACTCGGCTGGCCAGGATCCCATGTCTCTTATTCCCCTTTAAGTGAAGACGGTGAAACTGACATTACAATAATTGGGCATTCATCACATTAGTAAATGTCAGCAACGTTGGGTTCCCTATTAAATGTTGTCGAATCCTCCAATTTAAACCACCCACAAACTTTGATATTCTCCTCTCCTTAGTATTTACCTCGTCGGGCATAAAATTTTCTAGCCGGATAAATTCTTCTTTATATTCATCCACCAACCAATTCCCTTGAGTCACATCTAACAGTTTCCTTCTCATTTTGGTCTGAATCGTAGGAGGAAAATATTTGTGATCAAATTGAACCCAAAACTCCGTTATGGGCATTATGACCCTCTAATCTGAAGTAACCGACTTCCACTACTGGAGATTCGCACCTACTAACTAGAAGGTGGCAAGTATTTGCTTCTGAACATCACTACATTTTACCATACGGAGGTTACGTTGGATATCCTTTGCCACTAACTCGCCACTATCACATCGGCTTCGCCCTGAAATTTCGGAGGATGCCCTTTTTGGAAAGCTTACCAAACTATCTCCCATGCAGATGGCCTCGTGTGGATTTTAACTACCGGTGATGTCGGCTACTGCTGAGCCTAAGCAAACTATTGAGCCATAGCGGTAATGGTTGCATTGACTATTTGAGACACTATATTGCTAACCTCTGCTGCAGTCATAGTTCCCTGCGGCAATTGGAGCTCCACATTCTCTGCCCCTCTATTTGCCCTAGCCGAGAGACACGTTTTTGGAGGCATCTGAAATAATAGCAGACTGTATTAGACTATCGTTAATGATATTTCATCATAGCAGAAGATTGTAAATGCACAATGAACACAACAGTCCTACAAATAGGGCTCTATATCAAAAACACTACGGTAGAACGTAGAAATTCAGCACAAATCTTAAAGATACTAGAACCTCCGCTTATTAAAATAATAGGTGGCCAACCCTCTACTAAAATAAAACAGGAATCTCAAATGGCTCATTCTGAGCATCATTGTTTCACAAACCAAAAATGTAAATAACCACCCATAAAATAATAATAGAGTAGGTGCCAAAAGTTTCCAGTTAAGCAAATATTACAATTAAGTCCATTAACAACAATTACAAACATGAACATATATACATGTAACAAACTGCACAACAAAAAATAAAAGAATAAGTTGTAACTTAACAGACCCATACAATATAACAAATGCCTAAAATATAAAGCATATACATCAGTACAACACTTGTGATGATGCTAAGAATCAGCACCACCAGATAAGGTGTTTCCAAGCTCAATATATGAATAACAATGGCAGCACAGTTATACAAAGTGAAAAGAGAATAGGGTGAGTATAAGAGGAGAAGGCACAAGTATATAAGTGGTTCAGCCAATCTGGCCTACGTCCACTGTGAGTGTGTGAGTAATATCACTGAAAGAAGGCACTAATGGCCATGGATACAATCTCTCAAGCTTTCTCTCTCTACTGTGAATTTAGACAGAGTTTTAGCTAGGGTTTGATAACTGGGATCCCTTTGCAAGGTAGGGGATGATCCCTATATATAGTGCCTAGGGGGTGTAATGTACCCCCCATGCATGTAATGAGCATGTGGGTGGTAGCCTCACCAATGTGGGAGCGCCATCTGTCACTGTCACATGTAAGTAATGATGATGAAATATTCTCCCACATGTGGAGAATAATCTTGTTACAACTGATTTGTGCCCAGGTGTCCTTATCCAAAAGTCAACAGATGCTCGACAGTCATATTTGGTGAATGACCTCGGCCTGGGAGAGGCCGAGCTGTAAAGGTTTGATGTCCGTTCAATCCGAGATGTGTCATAAGGAGTCTCGACCTGATCTCAGCCGAGACATATGCTGAGGTCAGCCCAAGCCGAGGTTGGACATATAGCATGCTGATGATTATTAATGCTTCTTGTCACCTCGACCCAAGTCGAGGTAGGACTGGTTCCATGTTGAAGGTTACCAAAGCTCCCTGTCACCTCGGCCTACTCTCGGCCGAGGTTGCTATACCCAGGTACATGAGGATGCTGTTGATGCCTGCGATGCACGCAGGGTCCATTGAAGTGTATATGGTAGTGTCGGCCTGGGCCGACCCTGGTCTGGCCGAGGGATGATACCGTGGGCCCATGGCCTACATAGGGTCGATCAATGTCTCAGCCATCATCTCGGTCGAGGTTGGTGTCTCTGGGCCGAGGTTACACTTGGGCATATCAATCACCCACCAACCCTTAGTCATATGCGAGAGCAAGTGGCTAGAGTTTTGCTTCACCTCTGAGGCCTGTCCGTCCCAAGTTAATACCTGTATGACATCTATCCCAAGCTAGAGCATGCAAATTTGGCTGGCGTGTGCTGTCAGTTATCCCTTGGATTTCCCAAGGCAATGATGGTCCTTGGGAAGTGTGCCCAAGTACTTAAGGGTTTAAACCCTTCCTTTCTCTTTCTCTTTCTTCTTCTTCATTTCGTTCCCGCGCACACTGTTCTTGCGAATTTTCTCTCTCTAAGATCCTCCACTCAATCGTTCTTCTGCAGAGGATTTCGTCGATTTTCTTGCGAGTTTCCTTCATTTCACTCATCGATTCATTCTCCAGGTACTTATTTCTTTCTATTTCCTTTGTTTCTATTATTTGGTTTGTATTTTCCGACGAAGTTCTAAGTTTTCCGGCGAGCTCCATTAACTCCGGCGAACTATGTTTTCTATAAACTTCTAAGTTTTGATCTTTAAACTCCTCTATTTTATAATTCAATCGTGTTCGTAGGTTTAGGAGATTTTCTTAAGTTTATGGTCGTCCTCTGATGCTCAGACCCCTATACCAGCTTCTTGATGATTTCCCTTGTCTTAGAGAGAAGACCCTAGAAAAGATTAGGCAAATAGAGAGAGCTCAAGAGGAAGCTCGTAGGTCACATGAGTTTCCTATTAGACCTATCTTTCCCCCACCTCTCAAGGTGGTATATACTGATCCTCCTGAGAAATTCTATCAGACAGATGTCTCTGCCAACCCATTACCGATGTCTGAGTCTGAGTCTTCCACCTCAGACCCCATGTCTGTGGACTCTTTCGAAAAAGCCATGGATTTTACACCTCGGCCTGATCAGGACCCTGATCAGGCCGAGGTATCCAGCCAAGCTTCATCCCAAAATGGCTCAAGCACCTCAGATTCTTCTTCAGAGGTTGAACTTGTTGAGACGAGTGTGGTTGTGCCACCCATTCTTGATGTCATTACTCTGTCGGTCGTTACAGGGGCTGAGTTCGCTCAGAGATTCCCTGATCACCCATCTACGTCTGCTCCAGCCGACGTTGAGCCTGACGAGGATGAGGATGCTGAAAGTGATGTTGACATCTCTGAAGCATCCGATTTCGAGAGCACAGTCACTGAAGTGGATCTTTTGCACTTCAGATATTTATACTCCATCAGTCCCTCAATCAAATTAAGGAGACCTCTGAGGGAAGAGAGGGCCTATCATGGCCGAGATGGAGAAATCTTCTTGTACGAGCAGATGTTTAAGTTAGGGTTTCTCCTACCCATTCATCAGATCCATTCTCTCTTTTATTAACTTGGCCCCCTCGCAGCTCTCCCCCAATGCCTGGAGAGTCATTATAGGGGCCATTATCTTGTGGAGGGCAGTCCACCACTCTGACCTCCCAGTTTAGGTCTTTGCTAGTTGCTATGTCCCAACCTCGACCAAAAACCATCCAAGCTACTATCATTTCGTGGCTCGGAGGCCTGAGAAGAAGATGCTCCAGGTGACTCATACCTCAAATCACAATTGGAAGCCCCAATATTTTTTCGCCTCAGGGCCATGGGAATTCGGCTCATCCGTTCCCTCTTCCACTCTTGGGCCGAGGATACCCCTTAGATGGGGTAAGGTAACCATGTATTCAAGGGCCGATCCCGATCTAAGTCTTAAGAATATCAAAAAGGTGAAGGCCCTTCAAGACCAAGGGGCACATGGTCTGTTTGTCAAGTTCGAACATCTGCTGACCCCCCAGTATCTCTCGGGAACGAGCCTGAGTGGGAGTCCCCTTGCCGACTTTGGTAAGGATTTTTATTTTCATGTCTAACCTCTGACCTCATTCATACCTGATCTCTAACCCTTATCTTTTAACTTTTGCAGAGAGACCACCAGGTATCCCAGACAAACTGTGGGAGATGGAAGCTCCGAGTTTGGCAAGGCTTGTAAAGAAGGCTGGTCTGAACGCTCCTCCTCCAGCTCCCACTACATCCAAATCCCAGGCCTCCAAGAAGAGGGCCCCTGAGGTCCCGGCCTCTGAGGATCAGAGGATGACCTCGAGACAAAAGAAGACCTTAGACGCTGCGATCCCAATCTCGGCTGACACCCTGACGGCTCGTCTGGATCAGCTGAAGTTAACTGACAACATGGTCGGCAACAGCCGACAGGCCATGGACGCACTCGCCTATGTAATAACCGAGGCAAACAAGCATTTCTATAGATCCATGGACACCTCCGTGCTGGTTGAGTTCGGCCTTCACAGAGCCGTCCAAGTATGAATTGTTCCTTTGTCAATTTTATGTGTAGCATCTGACTTTTCTCCCACTTAACCTCTTCATTAAATGTGCAGGGAGTGACTGCCATGTATCAATTATCTAACTGGGCCATGAGGACCTCATCCAGAAGGGGCAGGAGGTCGAGAAGGTTGAAAGCGCCCTGAATGCCGAGGTTGACCGTCTGAAGTCAGAGTTGCAGAATTCTGAAAATAAGGCTAAGGGGCTGGAAAAAGACATGTCCCTGCTCGTCAAGAATCATGCCAAGGCTCTGAAGGACAAAGATGACGTCCTTCAGCAAAAGGTCAATGCGGCTGTGAAAGCTGCCCTTGCAGATGCCTCGGACAAAATAATTTCTCATTACAAAGGCTCAGAGGAGTTCATGGGTTTTGGCTTTGAATACCTCGAAAGACGTATCAAGGCCACTACCAAATGGGCTGAGGTCAGAGAAAAGGAGTTCGGCACTCTAAAGGCCTCTGACTTTATGGGTCTCGGCTATTTCGACCCTCAATTTGCTCAAGCACTGCAAGAGGTAGAAGACGAGGCCACTGCCCCAGCCGATACTGCAACTCTAGGAGGAACCGAGCTCGGAGGGACAGATCATGTTGATGAGGTGGCCGAGGTTACTAATGCTGAGCAGACCAATCAGGCCGAGACTGTCAATGTCCCCCCCCCCCAAACCAGGATTGATTTGTAACTTAAACATTTTGTAATTTGTAATTTGTAATTTGTAATACCTCTGAATGCTATGTAATCTCTTCTTTTTACTGAATGCCAATCTCTTCTCTATTTTGACCTCTGAATGCCTCAGAATGATATATTATCTCTGAATTCTATTGGGCTCTGAAGTCATTACCTAATATGCTTTTCTCATAACCAACACCAAATTAATGATGTTCAGGGTCTGAGGTCATCTAACCAAGGTGTCTGAGCTCAGACCTCGTCACCACCGAGTGATGTTATGAGGTCTGAGGTCATCACCTAAGAGGTTAGCCTCATAATAAGTATCACCAAATTAATGATGTTAAGGGTCTGAGGTCATCTAGGAAGGTGTCTGAGCTCAGACCTCGTCACCACCGAGTGATGTTATGAGGGTCTGAGGTCATCACTTCTGATGTTAGCCTCATAATAATTTCACCAAATTAATGATGTTCAGGGTCTGAGGTCATCTAACCAAGGTGTCTGAGCTCAGACCTCGTCACCACCGAGTGATGTTAGGAGGGTCTGAGGTCATCACCTAAGAGGTTAGCCTCATAATAAGTATCACCAAATTAATGATGTTAAGGGTCTGAGGTCATCTAGGAAGGTGTCTGAGCTCAGACCTCGTCACCACCGAGTGATGTTATGAGGGTCTGAGGTCATCACTTCTGATGTTAGCCTCATAATAATTTCACCAAATTAATGATGTTCAGGGTCTGAGGTCATCTAACCAAGGTGTCTGAGCTCAGACCTCGTCACCACCGAGTGATGTTATGAGGGTCTGAGGTCATCACCTAAGAGGCTGTCCCCATAATCAATATCTGATCTAAGAATGAAGCAAGAACTGTCATGGAAACAGATCTTTATTAATAACCTCTTCTCAATAGGATGATACATTTACATAAAATTACACATTCTATGCAATATCATATGTAATATCTCTTCAGGTGGTCAGCATTCCATGGGTTAGCGAAAGGTTCTCCTTCTAGGTTTTCTAGTCTGTAAGTGCCGGGCACAACCTCTTCTGTTACTTTGTAGGGGCCGTGCCAGTTTGGGTGTATCTTGTTTGCCTTCTATAGGGTCTTCTTTAGCACTAGGTCTCCCACTGCAATGGGTCTTGACTTTACCCTCTGGTTGTAGAATCTCGCTGCCCTCTGCTGGTAAGCTGCTTTTCTGACCTCTGCGTCTTCTCTTCTCTCTTCAATAAGATCCAGGTCTAGCCTCCTCTTTTCCCCATTGCTGTCAGGGTCATAGGTCTGAATTCGATGAGTTGGTAGTCCTACTTCCGTTGGTATGACAGCCTCAGAGCCATGTGCCAGCATAAATGGGATTTCCCCTGTTGGTGTCCTTGTCGTGGTTCTGTAGGCCCACAACACTGCGTAGACCTCTTCTATCCATTTCCCCTTCGCGTCTTCTAACCTCTTCTTGATTCCATCCAAGATGGTTCTGTTCGTGACCTCGATCTGGCCATTTTCCTGAGGTCGACCAGGAGATAAGAAGAACTGTTTAATCCCCACACTTCGACAATACTTCTCCAAGGAGGAGTTCTTGAACTGGGCCCCATTATTCGAGATGAGCGTGTTTGGGAGGCCATATCTACATATGATGTTCTTCCAGATGAACTGGAAGGTCTTCTTCTCTGTAATTGTTACCATCGGTTCTACCTCTACCCACTTTGAAAAGTAGTCAATAGCAACTATCAAAAATCTATAGTTGTTGACAGCTCTTGGCAAAGTTCCTACTAAGTCCATTCCCCATACCGCAAATGGCCATGGAGAAGAGATTGACATCATAGGCTGATGGGGTTGATGAGGGATAGTGGCGAACCTTTGACATTTGTCTCACCTCTTCACATAGTCTGCAGCATCCTTAGACAAGGTAGGCCACGAGTATCCCTGAGTGATGATCCTCTTGGCTAAGGGCCTTCCCCCTATGTGGATAGAGAAGGAACCCTCATGAACCTCCTGTAAGACCTGGGGTACTTCGATGGGATGGACACATCTGAGAAGAGGCAATAGAAACCCCTTTTTGTACAAGACATCTCCTACTATTGAAAGCTTGGCAGCCCGGTATCTCAACTTTCTCCTCTCCATCTTGGACTCAGGTAGCTCTCCGTCTCTTAGGTATCTGACGAGCGGAACCATCCATGAGTCTCCCAGGTTCACATTATGACAAGGGCTACATACCTCATCCTCCTCGATGCTTGCTTTTCCTAAGACCTCGATTGGGATGGTTCTTCCCAAATCTGTCTTCATTGCCGAGGCCAGCCTTGCCAATGCATCAGCATGATTGTTGCTCAGTCGTGGAACTCTCTTCAGTTTTGCTTCTTCAAAGTACTCTAGCAACCCTCTTACCTTCTTTAAGTACTTGTCCATCCTTTCATCTTTGGCCTCGTACACCCCCAACACTTGATTGACAACCAACCTTGAGTCGCTATGGAGTAGGAGTCGCCTTACTCGAAGAGATGTTGCTAATAAGAGACCTGCTATTATGACCTCATACTCAGACTCGTTATTTGAAGCCTGGAAGTTGAATCTCAAGGCGTATTCAAATTTGGCGCCATCTGGAGCCGAGAGTATTAGCCCCGCGCCGCTTCCACTGTCACAAGATGAGCCATCAATGAAGAGACTCCAGACGTCTGCATCTGATGAGAAGACCCCTTCTCTCATAACCCCTTTCTCTAAGAGGTATCGATCCTCTTCGTTCTCTTCTACTCTGCTTCGGGTTTTGCCTGAGACGACCTCTTCTCAGCCTCGGAAGACGTTCGGTGTAGTCTCTTCCGAATCTCGGAAGACACTACGATTCGTCTCTTCGTCGTCATCTATACTTTTCTCTGTCTCGGCCTCTTCCCAGGTGAACTCTGCGACGAAGTCTACGAGGGCCTGCCCCTTGATGGCTATCCTAGGCTGGTAGGTAAGGTGATACTCTCCTAGTTCAATGGCCCAGGTCATCAATCTTCCTAACTTCTCAGGTTTGTGCAGAACCTGTCTTAGTGGGGAGTCTGTAAGGACTACCATGGAGTGAGCTTGGAAGTAAGGCTTCATTTTCCTTGAGGCATGTATTAGGGCATAAGCCAACTTCTCCATTCGGGGATAATTTTGTTAAGACCCTTGCAGGGCCTTACTGTTGAAGTACACATCCTCTTCCCGTATGATGGACGCATTAATGGCTGACTCAGAGACCGCCAGATACACAAATAACCTTTCCCCCGCGATGGTCCAGGACAGCAACAAGGAAGACCCCAAGTAGGACTTGAGTTGATCAAAGGCTTTTTCACACTCTTCGTCCCATTGGAAGGCCTTCCCTAGAATTTTAAAGAATGGAAGACACTTATCCGTTGCCCTAGAAACAAACCTGTTAAGGGCCGCCACTCTTCCAGTGAGTCTCTGGACATCCATGATACTCCTAGGAGTCTTCATGTCGAGCAAGGCCTTGATCTTCTCAGGGTTTGCCTCAATCCCCCTCTGATTAACGATGAACCCCAGGAACTTCCCGGCTCCTACCTCGAAGACACACTTCGTTGGGTTGAGCTTCATTCTATACGAGTCCATGACATCAAAGGTCTTCTCAAGGTCTGCTACGTGAGTACACGCTTTCAGGCTCTTCGTTAGCATATCGTCCACATACACCTCCATAGTCTTACCTATCTGCTCCTCGAAAATCTTATTGACAAGACGTTGATACGTTGCCCCCGCATTTTTCAGACCAAAGGGCATCACCTTGTAACAGTACGTCCCCTTGTCAGTATTGAAGGCTGTCTTCTCAGAGTCTTCGGTATCCATGAAGATTTGGTTATAACCTGAATAAGCATCCATGAAACTCACGAGCTCGTGCCCTGCCATTGCATCCACCATCTGGTCTATCCTAGGTAAGGGATAGCTGTCCTTCGGGTAAGACTTGTTTAGGTCTGTGAAATCTAAACACATTCGCCACTTTCCATTGGCCTTAGGCACAATGACTGCATTTGAGATCCACTCCAAATAGGTAACCTCTCTTATGAACTCGGCCTCTTCCAACTTTTTCACCTCTTCCCGGATAACCTCATACTTCTCCTTGGAGTAGACTCTTCGCCTCTGCTTGATAGGCCTGACATCTCTGTCCACGTTGAGCTTGTGGGTCATGATCTCAGGGTCGATACCAGGTATGTCTGCGTGACTCCATGCGAAGACACTCTGCCTCCTCTTGAGGAAGTTTATCATCTCTTCCTTGATCCTTAGCTCTAGGGCCTTTTCGACCTGGACAGTTTTTTCTGGCTCATCCTCATTGAAGACGATGGATTCTACCTCTTTCGCGGCCTCGCCCTTCTTCAATTTTATTTCATCTCTCGGGTCAAGAGTGTCAATGCTGTAAGTGGTGGTTGCTCTCTTATGGTCCTCTCTCTCTTCGGCCGAGTTGAAGTAACACTCCCGTGCCGTGGTCTGGTCCCCTTGCACTTCCCCTACTCCATAAGGAGTCGGGAATTTTAGCATCTGATGGACCGTCGATGGCACGGCTTCAAACTCTTTGAGGGCCACTCTTCCGATGATGAGGTTGTAGGCCGAGAAGACATTTTCGTCCATAACAAAAAAGTTGATCTTCTTGTTCAGCCTCTTAGGCCATTCATCCCCCATCCGTACATCCATTTCATACATGCCCAATGGGTGCACCTTCTCACCACTGAAGCCTATCAACGGGTGATGGTAGGGCACCAGCCTTGCCCTGCTAAGACCCAGACTCTTGAAACAAGGATAGAACATCACATCTGCTGAGCTTCCACCATCTATGAGGATTCTCCCTACATCGCACCCATGCACCCATGTTGTTATGACTAAAGGGTCATCATGGGGGGCTAAGATTCCCTTGAAGTCGAGTCTGGAGAACCCCACTACGAGGGTGTCCATGTCCACCTTCTTCCTCTTCTGCACGGCGTCAGAAGACGTTATATTCACAACCTCAGTCTTGGCCACTGACCTGGCCTCTGCTACATGAGCCTTCCTATCGGCTACCTCAGAGCCACCTCCCGCAAATCCCCCACATATGGTACTAACACCAAAGGATATCATTCCGACGGGAGATCCGGGTCATCTCCATCGTCACCCTCTGAATCATCATGCCTTCTAGCCGGGACATCGCCACGGCACCTGTCATTTCTTCTCTTCTTAGGGTCTTCTCTTCCACCCTTTGGGGCCTTTCCATCCACATACTTTCTCAGCTTCCCAGATTACAGCATCTTCTCAATCTCATCCTTTAAAGCGAAGCATCTATCTGTGACATGGCCGTGATCCTAATGGAACTCACACCAGAGGTTTTTGTTCCTCTTATGTGGTGGGGCCTTCAGCTTCTCTGGCCACCTCAGAGTCCGGTCAGTCTTAATCTCATTAAGGATGCGTTCATAGCTCACAGTCAGAGGAGTGTAATGAGCGAATTTGTCATCACCTGACCTCTTCTTCCCCTCTTTCTTACTTTCGGACCTCCGAGCGCTACTGCGGTTCTCCTCCTCATATTTGGCGGCCATTGCCTCTTCCGCATTCATCACTTTCTCTGCGGTTGCCAGCAGCTCCGTCATAGACCTGGGGGGGTCTTCCGCCAATTTCCATAGTAGCTTCCCCTTCTGAAGGCCTCCTATAAGGGCGGTCATGGCTATGCTCTTTTCATAGTCTTCCACCTCCAACTTCTCTTTGTTGAATCTTGCTATGTAATCTCTTAGGCTTTCACCCTTGGCCTGTTTGACGTACAACAAGTGGGTATTCTTCTTTTGAGGTCTTACCCCAAAGCAGAAGTTGTGGATGAACTTCTCAGCCAGGCCTTTGAAGTTCTCAGTTGAGTTCTTCGGAAGGGAGGTAAACCAACTATGAGCTACCCCTATCAATGTCCTCGAGAAGGCCCTACACTTCATCTCATCGGGTATCGAGTAAATATCTGTTGCAGACTGATACATCTCGATATGGTGCACAGGGTTAGTGCTGCCATCATACTTAGAAGTCACTGTAGGAGGCTTGAACTTGGCTGGGGTTGGGAACCCCACTATCCTAGCCACAAACGGGGAGCCCTCAGAGTAACTCCTTTGTAATGGGTCCCTACTTTTAATGAGGTCCTCAATATTCTCTTCAAGGCATTTGATAGAATCATTCCAGGGTCTTCTGTCATCAACTTGGCCGAGGTTATCCCCTGCCACCTCCCTGCGATGGACAGAGGGTTCCCCAGCCACAACACGTTGACTGTTGACCTCTTCCTGTTCCCTGGCTCTTCCTTCACAGGGTCGGCCTTGGTCTGGCCGACCTTGCCTACCCCCTCTCTGAGAGCCTGCTGCGCTCCTCGACCTTGATAGCCTGTGTCTTAGGTCATTCACCGGGCCCAGCCTCTCGAAGGCCGACCCTTTGCTCAACCTTTCAAAGGCCGACCCTCTTTGTTGGGCCTATTCTCTTCTTCGGCCGACACATCCCTGACTCTGCCTAAGAGGCCGTATAGTGTCATTTGACACCTCATACGGCTCCCAGCAGTCTTCTGGGGCCTCCTCAGCTTCTAAGTCATCATACCTGTCCTCTGGGCAAGGGTTTCCTTGCCTCCCCAGGCGTAATCTCCTAGGGTCAGCAACGTCCCTCCTCCATTGGGGTGCAGGATGGTCCTTTGTTGGTGCCTGGGGTGGTCCCCTGGCGTCAGGAAGAGGCTGAACTGCCGCCGGAGTGATCATATCCGGTGAGACTCCAGGTGGTCTCATCATCATGGTTTGACTGAGCGGGGCGAATTGCTCCTTCATGGCTTGTTGTGTTGCAGCTAAACATTTCAAGGTTGCTGCCACCTCCGCCATTTCGGACTGGGGAGGAGCCTAACTGGAACTAGCCCCTCCACCTCCAGGCGGCAGAAGAGGCGGTGGTAATTCTGGTGCCATGTGTTAACAATAAAGAGCTTGAACAGCAAGTGAGCTTAATACCTTAAAGGACATCTTTTAATGGTGAAACAGCTCCACGCAAGGGGTGGTTCCTGGTTCACCACCAGAGTCTCCAGTGAGGTTAAGCAGAAAAAGAGGAAGCGATAGCTTCTCAACTTCCCACAGACGGCGCCAAAATGATGATGCTAAGAATCAGCACCACCAGATAAGGTGTTTCCAAGCTCAATATATGAATAACAATGGTAGCACAGTTATACAAAGTGAAAACAGAATGGGGTGAGTATAAGAGGAGAAGGCACAAGTATATAAGTGGTTCAGCCAATCTGGACTACGTCCACTGTGAGTGTGTGAGTAATATCACTGAAAGAAGGCACTAATGGCCATGGATACAATCTCTCAAGCTTTCTCTCTCTACTGTGAATTTAGACAGAGTTTTAGCTAGGGTTTCATAACTGGGATCCCTTTGCAAGGTAGGGGATGATCCCTATATATAGTGCCTAGGGGGTGTAATGTACCCCCCATGCATGTAATGAGCATGTGGGTGGTAGCCTCACCAATGTGGGAGAGCCATCTGTCACTGTCACATGTAAGTAATGATGATGAAATATTCTCCCACATGTGGAGAATAATATTGTTACAACTGATTTGTGCCCAGGTGTCCTTATCCAAAAGTCAATAGATGCTCGGCAATCATATTTGGTGAATGACCTCGGCCTGGGAGAGGCCGAGCTGTAAAGGCTTGATGTTCGTTAAATCTGAGATGTGTCATAAGGAGTCTCGGCCTGATCTCAGCCGAGACATATGCTGAGGTCGGCCCGAGTCGAGGTTGGACATATAGCATGCTGACGATTATTAATGCTTCTTGTCACCTCGGCCCAAGCCGAGGTAGGACTGGTTCCATGTTGAAGGTTACCAAGGCTCCTTGTCACCTCGGCCTACTCTCGGCCGAGGTTGCTATACCCAGGTACATGAGGATGCTGTTGATGCCTGCGATGCGCGCAGGGTCCATTGAAGTGTATGTGGTAGTGTCGGCCTGGGACGACCCTGGTCTGGCCGAGGGATGATACCGTGGGCCCATGGCCTACATAGGGTCGATCAATGTCTCAGCCATCATCTCGGCCGAGGTTGGTGTCTCTGGGACGAGGTTACACTTGGGCATATCAACTTGGGCTATACACTGTCAATTAACACTGTTAATCCTTAACTAGATTAACAAAAATGAGATGCGATAACATCATAAATCCTATAACATTCCACATATGTTGCAACTCCATAGACTCTGGAATGGAAGCTCATCCTTGGCGTCCTTGTGATGGGACACCTAAAAGATATAACAAAGGAAAAGATATATATGAATCAGCGCCCGATTTAAAAAAATATTTTATCAAGTGAATTAAAGTGCATAATAATTATGAATGAAAAATTCCATAATTCAGTTGATGCGCCCATTCTTGAGACTCATACTCACCCATCAACTACAGCGCGCACCTAACGTATGCATTTTAAGTCTTAGTAAAGTTACCCGACACATCAATGGATAACCCAACCTCATGCTTACGCGTTGACCCACACTGGCGTATCTAATTCATATCAACATAACCCCTTTTAATATCATTCTCAATGATCATATATCAATTCATTACTACTAACTTTTGCTATTTATAATCATATTGATTCATACATTAATCATAAATCCTGTATAATATTACTCTCAATATTATACCTGATTTATCATTTCACATAAAGTACACATACATATCACTCATTATATGTATACTAACCATCCCTCAGAGCATTAGCTCACTAGATGCAGTCTCTAAGTGCTAGCGTCTTCCAAGGGATACTCACACCATCCTGGGTACCAACCGTTGGATTTTCACAACGACTTGGTAAAACAAAGTGCAAATGTATGGGAAGCGGTCATATTTTCTCACCTGAAAGTGAGATGAATCATACCCAAGACGTCGCACCCATGGTAAAAGCCACACTGCATGAATACTGAACGCTATGACCTTGGGACTATACTCCCCTTGCATTCACTAGCCAGGGGATTCACCCACATCGCGCAACTTCCCATGATAGCACTAGAGGGTTATGTTCCACATAATATATAATACACATAAGATATGTATATACACGTCACATATACATACCTTCTCTTATCGGAAATTATATATCAATAAACTCGGCTACCTGTGTATATCACTCATTACACTAGCCGATACTTCCTCACATATATTCCCAATCTTCTTTATTACTCAATCACTCACTTCAGCTTTAATATTCAATCATACATTTGATTAATCATCAAGTTTGATATAACTCAGGACACACGACTTCTCTCAACTAGCCCGTATCTAATATCTTAAATGAATTCCTCCTCCTAGGAAAATTTGTGAAAGAACGGGAGTATTAATCTCCCAAATATACTTCCATAGTCATCCCAATGTCTCCCTACCATCGTACAGCATCATCATCCGGATTTTTACATCATAAACATTAATATCACTTCATATTAGAGGGTTCCAAATCACTAAACCCAATTGTAAAGGAGTTAAAGAAGAGTTAGAAATTTTAACGTGCGAACCGAACCAATGGTTTCACAAAATGAATCGGTCCGTTGCACTGAAGAGAGAACCGAACTGATGACTCTAAAAAATGAATCGGTCTACTGCTTTATAAACAAACTGATCCGAGGACCACTAACCGAACCGGTCTGACCTGTTCAGGTTTTGTTCCAACGAGATTTTCCCCAAATCTCTATAACCCATTTCTAACATAACTCCACCAATATTTCCACCGTCCAAATTATATATCTACCATCAACTTCAAGGAATTATCAACAAAATTAAGATTTAAACATATCTAACTTCAATTTCAAGGGTTTATCAACAAAATCAAGATTTAACCCTTAATACCCAAAACATAACAACCCACCAATTAATTATACAATAATTCACACATAAGAATTATTTACAAGTTTAATCACTTCCCTTAAAGTTGTAGACTCTGAATCCTCTTCGTAGTTTTGGATTTGGCTAGAAAATCCTAAGATTTCTCTTCTCTCTCTCTCTCTCTCTCTCTCTCTTTCTGAGATTTCTCTCAAGTGGGTTTTCTTACAAATGATATTGGCTAACTCTCTCATAAGCCTAATAACCCATATATCTATTTATCCCAACTTTAAATCAATTTCAAGGGTTTATCAACAAAATCAAGATTTAACCCTTAATACCCAAAACACAACAACCCATCAATTAATTATACAATAATTCATACAAAAGAATTATTTATCAAGTTTAATCACTTGCCTTAAAGTTGTAGACTCCGAATCATCTTCGTAGTTGTGGCTCTGGCTAGAAAATCCCAAGATTTCTCGTATCTCTCTCTCTCTCTTTCTTAGGTTTCTCTCAAGTGGGTTTTATCACACACGAGATTGGATAACTCTCTCATAATCCTAATAACCCATATATCTATTTATCCCAACTTTAAACGATAATACCCACGTAAAATGACTCGTATACCCCTATCCGAGTCCAACTAGCCAAAAAGACCTCGGGACCCAAATACAATCCCCGGGCACTCATTTTGACTATCTCGACCCATCCTGGCACCCCAAATTGACATCCGATATTTCGATAATAAAAATATTTATCCCAACCTCATATAACTCAGGCATATATGCCCCGGTTCAGAAATAATCAACTCCCGCCGTTTATACTCACCTACGACGAAATAACATACGGTATGATTCTATTTACTTTATCACACTAGTAAATAAACAATTTACATAAATATTAATTCTTCTACATAAATTACTATTTATGTTAAATTCCCATTTTAATTCTAAATTATAATAAATCACACACACAAGGTAATTTAATACTTAAAATAAATGCTCAAAAGTAAGGGGTATTACAGGAATTTAGTTCAATAGATATGTAGATGTCTCTATTTTATAACCCCAAAAGGAATCCTGATGATCCGAAAAACTCATTAGGGACCTAACAATATCTAAAAGATTCATATTCCTTTTCTCCGCTACACCATTTTGCTATAGAGTGCTCGGTGCTGACAATTGGGTTGTAATACCCAACTCAGACACGTGTTGACTAAACTCCTCTAAAAAATATTCCCCTCCATGATAAGATCGTAGAGTATGGATTAGTATACCGTGGAAATGTTACACCTCAGCCTTATACTCTTTGAACTTATCAAAGGCATCAGACTTATAGCATATCAAGTAAACGTATCTAAACCTTGAGTAATCATCCATGACAATAATAACGTACTCAAAACCACATCTGTCTCAGATAGCCATTGACCCATAAAAATTCGTATAAATTAATTCCAGGACATCTTTGGCTCTATGCCCCTTGGACGTAAACGGCCTCTTGATTATTTTTCCTCTAAGAAGGATTCACAGACTAGAAGTGCCTACACTTCCAATGAACATAATTTCCCATTTGAAACTTGTCTTTGTATACTTATTAGATTGATATGACCTAAACATAAGTTCCAAAGAGAAGTTTGGTTCATGTTAGACGGTTCCTTTCTCAGTAAGTTATTTCCATTTAAGTTATTTAATTCAGTATTAAGTAGTAGTGGTGAGACAAGTCTTATAATATAAAGATCATTTTCCATTGTTCCAGAACAGATAGAAGATTTATTATTTCTGATAAAAACTCCTTTATTAAAATAAACCAGGTATTCATTCATCACAAACTTAGAAACAAAAATCAAATTGCTTTCAATACCTGGAATGTGCAAAAAATTCTACCAATACTAATTTAGTATCTTCATTAAAACTTAAAACTAAATTTTCAATTTCTAATAATGTTACCTTGTGATAATCTCCCATGGATAGAAACATTTATCCATCACTGAGCTCCCTGGTTATCTGAAACCCCTACAAACAATTGCAAACATGATTACTAGTTCTCGAATCTACACATAAGTTACCGGTAGATTTCACCACATAACATTTCTCAACTATATGTAAGAAATTACCATTTTCATTCTTCCTAGCTAAGAAGACGGGGCATTGATTCTTCCAATGTCCTTCATGTTTGTAGATATAACAATCACCTATCGACTTCTTACCTTCAACCCGGGGCTTAAAAAAATTGACAAATTTAGGTTATTTTTTAAGACTTGGCTTTCTTCTTCTTACATTTGGAAATAGAAGTATACCACTACACCAAAAACTGCAATTTGGCACACCCTGATATTAAAAACCTGGCACAGTTTAAAACTCTGCCAGATTCTGGCACGGTTTAATGACAATCTGGCACACTTTAAAACAGTGCCAAAATTCGGCACTGCTTTAAAGTGTGCCAAAATTGAGTACACTTCACTAAAATATAAATAACCAAAAAAAAATTTATCCCCCTTAATTTTTTAGCCTCCTGCTCTCTCCCTCTCTCGATCGCTCAGCCCCCGCTCTCTCTATCTCTATCTCCCTCTCACACGCTCAACAAATTCTCCATCCACCATCGTCGCCGACCTTCGCCATCCTCCACCATCGTCGACTGTAAGGACACAAATTTCCAATTGAGTCCATATATAGTTTTGGCTCAATTCCGGACAAAAACATTTATTCATAGGTTAGCGATTTATTGTAATACTCTCAAGCCTATGAAGTGTGTGTTGAATACGTAGCGGCAAAGAATATAAAGCTTCATTAAAATGCCGGTTTGCGTGCCTCGTTTCTACGTCATCAACTATGGTTCCATCCTCCCAAGGTATGAATGCAATTATATTTATATAAGAGCTTGGAACAATGTTTATTGGGTGTTAGGATTAATAAAATAAGTTTATAAAAGTTTCTGGGCCAAAAAATCGAATTTTACAAACATTCTGGTCATTCGTTAGAAATGTCGTTCGAACGAGTTTATTCGTTCGAACCAGGTTTCGTTCAAATGAGTTTTTCGTTCGAACGAGTTTTGCCAACGACCCTAATTGGTCAGTCGTTCGATATGTCGTTCGAACGAATTTTCTCGTTCTAACGAGGTATCTAACGAGGTTCTAACGAGCCCAGGATGGTCGCTCGTTAGAAGTCTCGTTCGAACGAGAATCAAGTTCGTTCGAACGAGATTCCAGCGGGAACAGTTTTTTGGAAGTTTTATGCAGTTTTTCCCCACTTCTCCACTTGGTTTTCAACCAACTTTTTTCATACATTATTATGTGCGGGAAACACATTTTCCACGATAACTTTTCCATCCTAATACATCTCCTAGAGAGAGTTTGAGAGATTATTTTAAAAAGGGAAAATGTTCATGTTTGAGTGTTCTTCAACTTAAAGAAAAATCTTTAAACACTTAGTTTACACCCATTGTTTTTTATTCCAAGTTCATATATATCTATCATCTTGCTTGGAGTTTGGCACCGGTTTCTCTACACCATTCAAAGAGAGTTTTGGTCGGTATACCTAATTGCCCGATCGGTGGAGTCCGAGACCACGGTGGAGCTCCGTTGGTTATCTGCTAATTGGAGGTCAATACAAGAAGAAGCATCACGGCTTGAGAGGGTTCGAGTTTAGGAAGTAAGTCTTTTGTCTTGTATTTTGTAATACCGTTTTTAGTGGATTTAAGGCTAGGGCCGTCCCGAGGTTCTTTCCCGTTAGTGGGTTTTTCCTCGTACATCGCGGTGTAGTGTGACATTGTTTATTTTTATCTTGCACAAAATTTAGAACGCATGCTTTAGGTTTAATTCAAGATAAAATTCGGTTTAATTCTCACACTATATTAAAATTGGACTTTAATTTAATATTGGGTAAAAATGTGTAATTCAAGTCACTTGCATTAATTTGGTTTGGCCTAACTTTGATAATATGAACAATCATGACTTAGGCAAATTCTAGGACTTGAATTGCATTAATGAATTGGTTTAATTTTGTTTTATTAAACTAAAATTTGTTTTTTTTATTGTTGTTGAACCATCATCTTATATACGCTTCCGCATCTTCCATCGTGTTTTACATAAAAAGGAAATTACTCTGCGCTTACAAATTAGTATCAGAGCCAAAGCGATAAATTATTTCGTTAACGATCTTTTATATAATCTTTGGTTAAAATGGATTTTTCCCCATTTTCAAAATTTCCTATTTTCGATGGTTCAAACTACGCGTATTGGAAAACGCGTATGAGATCGGCACTAAAATCTATCGACGAGAGAGTTTGGATGTCTGTTGTTACAGGGTACTCCCCACCAACTTACTTAGTTGAAAATGAACGTGTTATCAAACCCGCCGATAGATGGACTGAAAATGAGTTTAAACTTGCTAACTTTAATTCCCGAGGTTTAAATGCCTTGTTTAGCGCTGTCGCACCGGATGAATTCCGACGTATTATGACGTGTGAAACCGCTAAAGAAGCTTGGGATATTTTACAATTAACTCATGAAGGAACTAGTGTCGTTAAAGCTTCAAAACTCCAAAACCTCACTACTCAATTTGAAACTATCAAAATGGATGAAAAAGAAACTTTTGATAAATTTTATGCTAGACTTTATGATATTGTTAATTCATCCTTTAACTTGGGAGAGAAAATACCTGACAATCGTGTTGTAAAGAAAATTTTGAGGTCCCTACCCGATAGATTTATTCCTAAGGTGACCGTTTTAAATTTTTTACCCACTTTAGCCTCTACGAAATTAGAAGAGCTTGTAGGTGATTTACAAACCTATGAACTAGATATGTTTCCCTCTAAAACTGAAAAGAAAATTGAAAAGGGTGTTGCTTTAAAAGCCCGAAAAGAGGTCAAACAAGTAGTAGAGAGCGATAGTGAAAGTGACTCGGAAGATATGGCTTTGTTTGCTCGCAAATTTAGAAAATTTTTTAAATTTAACAATGATAAATTTAAAAATGATTTTAAGAAATTTGATACTTCTAAACATGATAAAAGCGAGAAGATTTCTAAAGCCGAGAGGATCCCTAAACCTAGTAATGACAATTTATATAGGGACGAGTCTAACAAGTGTTTTGGTTGTGAAGGTTATGGCCATCGAGCTTATGAGTGCCCCACTAAACTAAGGAAAGAGGGTAAACGACCCACTGCATATAACGCAACCCTTAGTGATAGTGATAAGGAAGCAAAGCCCGATTCCCCCACTAAGAAAAATTTTGTGGCTTTTATGGCTAGTCATGTGAGTGATAATG
The DNA here is from genome assembly GCA_949130495.1 of Sambucus nigra. Classification (NCBI taxonomy): domain Eukaryota; kingdom Viridiplantae; phylum Streptophyta; class Magnoliopsida; order Dipsacales; family Adoxaceae; genus Sambucus; species Sambucus nigra. The sequence goes on along the minus strand of OX422216.1, from coordinate 282,147,546 downwards.
AGAACTCATCGATTGATGACACGATAGCACATGCCACTTCCAAGGTCATTGTTCATGATTCCCTTGTTTTTAATGATAGTGATAGTGGAGAAGAAAGAGAGAGTGAAAATTAAGAAGAGGTTGATGTGAGTGAACTTCAAAATGCTTTTCATGAATTATATAAAGAATCTATTAATTTGAAAAGAACTAATTTGAAGTTAGAAGCTTGTTTAAGAAAGAGTGTCAAGGTCGTTGATGATAGTGCCTTAATAGAAGACCTTAGGACACATGTGAGGACTCTTCAAGAGAAGCTTGATTATGTAGAAGGCGAAAGAGATAGACTTAGGGGTTTAATGGAATCCTTGAAAAAGGAACTTCTTGCTTTTGAAGAGAGAAATGTTTTACTAGAATCTAACATTGCAGAATTGGAAAATAAATTAAAAGATTCTAGTAATGTCAAATTTGATTTGGAATGTCGTTCAGAAAAACTAGATAAAATGTTAGGAACGGTCCAAATTAAAAATGACACTTGTGGTTTAGGCTTCAATCCTTGTAATGAATTTACTCATAATGCCCAAACCAATGTTTTAGGAGAATCAACTAGGAATACTTTTAAAGATCACTCCTTAAGTAAATCTTTTCGACATATTCTCACTTGTACACATTGTGGTCGACAAGGTCATCTTAGGAAGTTTTGTTTAGATCTTAAACGAATTCCTAGAAAACCCTATAGTACAGTAACCACGGTAGTTAACGTTCCTACACCCCAAAATAGTCATTCCTCATTAATTTGGGTTAGGAAATCCGACTTGGTTGCCTTACAAAATAGGGTTGTTGATTCTCATTTACTTACACATGCTTCCTCCCTTGCTAAATCTAATGGATGAATGTGCTAGTGTTTTGCATACTTTAGTGTTTGTACTTCATGCTATATTCATATGCTAAATGTATGCTTGTTTAGTCATTTTCTAGTCATAGCATTATTTCATATCCCATGCTAGAAATCATGACTTGTTTATCTTTTTGTATTATATTTTGTGTTTGAATTAATTGAATAATATAAAAAGATTTTTGTTTATCATTTGTGTTTTTATTTATTTCATTTAAGCTTAATGAAAAATACAAATGATTTTTGTTTGTCCTTTTGAGTAAATATTTATTTTTGATTAAAAATGTTAAAAACTCAAAAAGATTTTATTTTTGTGTGTATTTTAGTTTGACACACTTTAAGTGGCATATATTTGTTTTTGAATCCCATCGTTTACGCTCCCACGTGGCTAGAACTTTTGGTTTAGACTGTCAATCCTTAAAATGTTCTTTATCATAATTATTGTGGAGTAGTTGGATTTTGTATAGATTAAATGGATTCTATTTTCATATGCCTCTATTTCACACATGCACGATCTCTTTTGAAAATTTAACTTCATATGTATATTTGAGCTTTGTGAAGTGTTCTCCTACCAATCTTGTCATCTACATATTTGTGACTTAGGAGGACTAGTGCATGTCAAAATCCGTTGCATGTGAGATTTGTGTGAAAATGAAAACATGATAAATATAAATGTGCACGGGGAAGGGCTCCGAAAGGACTAAGTGATCCTTTGCGAATAGTAAGCCACCGTTCTCAATGGACCTAAAAGAAATATGTGGTCCAAGGCCTAAAAACAGAATATATGGCATTAAAAAGAAAACAATTGCCAAGGCCTATGTTTGTTTGATATACTCATTCAAAAACAAAAGAATATATATGCTTATTGAGGGAGAATTGGATGGTATATCAACGGTTTGCACAATGTCCGTTTATCCTAATTGCGTACTTCATGTCATGACTCTATTGGTTTGTAGAATCATTAATATGCTAGGCTTGTATGCATTGTGTATGTTTATTCATTGAGTTCAATCTATATTGGCACATGAGGTTATATTTAAATGTGATGATGTTTGCAATCAAATGAGAACTCCGTGAACGTTTATTAAGTGTTTGGGTCTAAATTTAATTGTTGCTAGTTCACACCCCTACACTTCTGTTTCCATATGACACATTTTTGCCATACGAGTGTGCAAACTTATTGTATTTTGTGTCATGTGTCTGTTTATATCTATATATATGTATAAGTTCTCTATTGGTATATTTCTAGTATATATATATATGATATTTGTTTGTCTTTGCCTTCATTTCTAGTCCATCCATGCTTATACTTCATTCTTGGTATCTATTTTGGATTAGTTATGCTTTTGTTGCCCATATGCTTTCATGTTATCACCTTAATCTTTCACATGTTTTTATGTTTTGATAATTTAAACATTTGTCTATTCCTGAACAAAAAGGGGGAGAATGATGATAGGGGGAGAAATGGTATCTAAACCTATTATTATTGAATCTTAGTTTGGGTGAGATTTATCTTAGGGGGAGACGTCTTTCTAAGTAAATGTCATTTGTGTGATATAGGAGAGAATTTTTTTTAGGGGGAGTAATTATTTAATTGCATTTAATATTTTGATATTCCCTATGCATTTGATGAGTTTGCTTAAGTGTGCAGGTATTCTACTAAAGCGGCATCTTTAAAAGGCAAAGTGTTTAATCCTTGGGTTGAGTCAAGATTGGGAGGGTTATGTTTTGAGTGTAGTGAGCTTGATGTCCCTTTAGGATTTTTGTTTTGGTTTTTGTCCCGGAATATCCAAAGGGGGAGATTTGTAAGGACACAAATTTCCAATTGAGTCCATATATAGTTTTGGCTCAATTACGGACAAAAACATTTATTCATAGGTTTGCGATTTATTGTAATACTCTCAAGCCTATGAAGTGTGTGTTGAAGACGTAGCGGCAAAGAATATAAAGCTTCATTAAAATGCCGGTTTGTGTGCCTCGTTTCTACGTCATCAACTATGGTTCCATCCTCCTAAGGTATGAATGCAATTATATTTATATAGGAGCTTGGAACAATGTTTATTGGGTGTTAGGATTAATAAAATAAGTTTATAAAAGTTTCTGGGCCAAAAAATCGAATTTTACAAACATTCTGGTCATTTGTTAGAAATGTCGTTCGAACGAGTTTATTCGTTCGAACCAGGTTTCGTTCGAACGAGTTTTTCGTTCGAACCAGGTTTCATTCGAACGAGTTTTGCCAACGACCCTAATTGGTCAGTCGTTCGTTATGTCGTTCGAACGAATTTTCTCGTTCTAACGAGGTATCTAACGAGGTTCTAACGAGCCCAGGATGGTCGCTCGTTAGAAGTCTCGTTCGAAAGAGAATCAAGTTCGTTCGAACGAGATTCCAGCGGGAACAGTTTTTTGGAAGTTTTATGCAGTTTTTCCCCACTTCTCCACTTGGTTTTCAACCAACTTTTTTCTTACATTATTATGTGCGGGAAACACATTTTTCAAGAAAACTTTTCCATCCTAATACATCTCCTATAGAGAGTTTGAGAGATTATATTAAAAAGGGAAAATGTTCATGTTTGAGTGTTCTTCAACTTAAAGAAAAATCTTTAAACACTTAGTTTACACCCATTGTTGTTTATTCCAAGTTCATATATATCTATCATCTTGCTTGGAGTTTGGCACCGGTTTCTCTACACCATTCAAAGAGAGTTTTGGTCGGTATGCCTAATTGCCCGATCGGTGGAGTCCGAGACCACGGTGGAGCTCCGTTGGTTATCTGCTAATTGGAGGTCAATACAAGAAGAAGCATCACGGCTTGAGAGGGTTCGAGTTTAGGAAGTAAGTCTTTTGTCTTGTATTTTGTAATACCGTTTTTAGTGGATTTAAGGCTAGGGCCGTCCCGAGGTTCTTTCCCGTTAGTGGGTTTTTCCTCGTACATCGCGGTGTAGTGTGACATTGTTTATTTTTATTTTGCACAAAATTTAGAACGCATGCTTTAGGTTTAATTCAAGATAAAATTCGGTTTAATTCTCACACTATATTAAAATTGGACTTTAATTTAATATTCGGTAAAAATGTGTAATTCAAGTCACTTGCATTAATTTGGTTTGGCCTAACTTTGATAATATGAACAATCATGACTTAGGCAAATTCTAGGACTTGAATTGCATTAATGAATTGGTTTAATTTTGTTTTATTAAACTAAAATTTGTTTTGTTTTATTGTTGTTGAACCATCATCTTATATACGCTTCCGCATCTTCCATCGTGTTTTACATAAAAAGGAAATTACTCTGCGCTTACAAATTAGTATCAGAGCCAAAGCGATAAATTATTTCGTTAACGATCTTTTAAATAATCTTTGGTTAAAATGGATTTTTCCCCATTTTCAAAATTTCCTATTTTCGATGGTTCAAACTACGCGTATTGGAAAACGCGTATGAGATCGGCACTAAAATCTATCGACGAGAGAGTTTGGATGTCTGTTGTTACAGGGTACTCCCCACCAACTTACTTAGTTGAAAATGAACGTGTTATCAAACCCGCCGATAGATGGACTGAAAATGAGTTTAAACTTGCTAACTTTAATTCCCGAGGTTTAAATGCCTTGTTTAGCGCTGTCGCACCGGATGAATTCCGACGTATTATGACGTGTGAAACCGCTAAAGAAGCTTGGGATATTTTAGAATTAACTCATGAAGGAACTAGTGTCGTTAAAGCTTCAAAACTCCAAAACCTCACTACTCAATTTGAAACTATCAAAATGGATGAAAAAGAAACTTTTGATAAATTTTATGCTAGACTTTATGATATTGTTAATTCATCCTTTAACTTGGGAGAGAAAATACCTGACAATCGTGTTGTAAAGAAAATTTTGAGGTCCCTACCCGATAGATTTATTCCTAAAGTGACCGTTTTAAATTCTTTACCCACTATAGCCTCTACGAAATTAGAAGAGCTTGTAGGTGATTTACAAACCTATGAACTAGATATGTTTCCCTCTAAAACTGAAAAGAAAATTGAAAAGGGTGTTGCTTTAAAAGCCCGAAAAGAGGTCAAACAAGTAGTAGAGAGCGATAGTGAAAGTGACTCGGAAGATATGACTTTGTTTGCTCGCAAATTTAGAAAATTTCTTAAATTTAACAATGATAAATTTAAAAATGATTTTAAGAAATTTGATACTTCTAAACATGATAAAAGCGAGAAAATTTCTAAAGCCGAGAGGATCCCTAAACCTAGTAATGACAATTCAGATAGGGATGAGTCTAACTAGTGTTTTGGTTGTGAAGGTTATGGCCATCGAGCTTATGAGTGCCCCACTAAACTAAGGAAAGAGGGTAAACGACCCACTGCATATAACGCAACCCTTAGTGATAGTGATAAGGAAGAAAAGCCCGATTCCCCCACTAAGAAAAATTTTGTGGCTTTTATGGCTAGTCATGTGAGTGATAATGAGAACTCATCGATTGATGACACGATAGCACATGCCACTTCCAAGGTCATTGTTCATGATTCCCTTGTTTTTAATGATAGTGATAGTGGAGAAGAAAGAGAGAGTGAAAATGAAGAAGAGGTTGATGTGAGTGAACTTCAAAATGCTTTTCATGAATTATATAAAGAATCTATTAATTTGAAAAGAACTAATTTGAAGTTAGAAGCTTGTTTAAGAAAGAGTGTCAAGGTCGTTGATGATAGTGCCTTAATAGAAGACCTTAGGACACGTGTGAGGACTCTTCAAGAGAAGCTTGATTATATAGAAGGCGAAAGAGATAGACTTAGGGGTTTAATGGAATCCTTGAAAAAGGAACTTCTTGCTTTTGAAGAGAGAAATGTTTTACTAGAATCTAACATTGCAGAATTGGAATATAAATTAAAAGATTTTAGTAATGTCAAATTTGATTTGGAATATCGTTCAGAAAAACTAGATAAAATGTTAGGAACGGTCCAAATTAAAAATGACACTTGTGGTTTAGGCTTCAATCCTTGTAATGAATTTACTCATAATGCCCAAACCAATGTTTTAGGAGAATCAACTAGGAATACTTTTAAAGATCACTCCTTAAGTAAATCTTTTCGACATGTTCTCACTTGTACACATTGTGGTCGACAAGGTCATCTTAGGAAGTTTTGTTTAGATCTTAAACGAATTCCTAGAAAACCCTATAGTACAGTAACCACGGTAGTTAACGTTCCTACACCCCAAAATAGTCATTCCTCATTAATTTGGGTTAGGAAATCCGACTTGGTTGCCTTACAAAATAGGGTTGTTGATTCTCATTTACTTACACATGCTTCCTCCCTTGCTAAATCTAATGGATGAATGTGCTAGTGTTTTGCATACTTTAGTGTTTGTACTTCATGCTATATTCATATGCTAAATGTATGCTTGTTTAGTCATTTTCTAGTCATAGCATTATTTCATATCCCATGCTAGAAATCATGACTTGTTTATCTTTTTGTATTATATTTTGTGTTTGAATTAATTGAATAATATAAAAAGATTTTTGTTTATCATTTGTGTTTTTATTTATTTCATTTAAGCTTAATGAAAAACACAAATGATTTTTGTTTGTCCTTTTGAGTAAATATTTATTTTTGATTAAAAATGTTAAAAACTCAAAAAGATTTTATTTTTGTGTGTATTTTAGTTTGACACACTTTAAGTGGCATATATTTGTTTTTGAACCTCATCGTTTACGCTCCCACGTGGCTAGAACTTTTGGTTTAGACTGTCAATCCTTAAAATGTTCTTTATCATAATTCTTGTGGAGTAGTTGGATTTTGTATAGATTAAATGGATTCTATTTTCATATGCCTCTATTTCACACATGCACGATCTCTTTTGAAAATTTAACTTCATATGTATATTTGAGCTTTGTGAAGTGTTCTCCTACCAATCTTGTCATCTACATATTTGTGACTTAGGAGGACTAGTGCATGTCAAAATCCGTTGCATGTGAGATTTGTGTGAAAATGAAAACATGATAAATATAAATGTGCACGGGGAAGGGCTCCGAAAGGACTAAGTGATCCTTTGCGAATAGTAAGCCACCGTTTTCAATGGACCTAAAAGAAATATGTGGTCCAAGGCCTAAAAACAGAATATATGGCATTAAAAAGAAAACAATTGCCAAGGCCTATGTTTGTTTGATATACTCATTCAAAAATAAAAGAATATATATGCTTATTGAGGGAGAATTGGATGGTATATCAACGGTTTGCACAATGTCCGTTTATCCTAATTGCGTACTTCATGTCATGACTCTATTGGTTTGTAGAATCATTAATATGCAAGGCTTGTATGCATTGTGTATGTTTATTCATCGAGTTCAATCTATATTGCCACATGAGGTTATATTTAAATGTGATGAAGTTTGCAATCAAATGAGAACTCCGTGAACGTTTATTAAGTGTTTGGGTCTAAATTTAATTGTTGCTAGTTCACACCCCTACACTTCTGTTTCCATATGACACATTTTTCCCATACGAGTGTGCAAACTTATTGTATTTTGTGTCATGTGTGTGTTTATATCTATATATATGTATAAGTTCTCTATTGGTATATTTCTAGTATATATATATATGATATTTGTTTGTCTTTGCCTTCATTTCTAGTCCATCCATGCTTATACTTCATTCTTGGTATCTATTTTTGATTAGTTATGCTTTTGTTGCCCATATGCTTTCATGTTATCACCTTAATCTTTCACATGTTTTTATGTTTTGATAATTTAAACATTTGTCTATTCCTGAACAAAAAGGGGGAGAATGATGATAGGGGGAGAAATGGTATCTAAACCTATTATTATTGAATCTTAGTTTGGGGGAGATTTATCTTAGGGGAGACGTCTTTCTAAGTAAATGTCATTTGTGTGAAAAAGGGGAGAATTTTTTTAGGGGGAGTAATTATTTAATTGCATTTAATATTTTGATATTCCCTATGCATTTGATGAGTTTGCTTAAGTGTGCAGGTATTCTACTAAAGAGGCATCTTTAAAAGGCAAAGTGTTTAATCCTTGGGTTGAGTCAAGATTGGGAGGGTTATGTTTTAAGTGTAGTGAGCTTGACGGCCCTTTAGGATTTTTGTTTTGGTTTTTGTCCCGGAATAGACAAAGGGGGAGATTTGTAAGGACACAAATTTCCAATTGAGTCCATATATAGTTTTGGCTCAATTCCGGACAAAAACATTTATTCATAGGTTAGCGATTTATTGTAATACTCTCAAGCCTATGAAGTGTGTGTTGAAGACGTAGCGGCAAATAATATAAAGCTTCATTAAAATGCCGGTTTGCGTGCCTCGTTTCTACGTCATCAACTATGGTTCCATCCTCCCAAGGTATGAATGCAATTATATTTATATAGGAGCTTGGAACAATGTTTATTGGGTGTTAGGATTAATAAAATAAGTTTATAAAAGTTTCTGGGCCAAAAAATCGAATTTTACAAACATTCTGGTCATTTGTTAGAAATGTCGTTCGAACGAGTTTATTCGTTCGAACCAGGTTTCGTTCGAACGAGTTTTTCGTTCGAACTAGGTTTCGTTCGAACGAGTTTTGCCCACGACCCTAATTGGTCAGTCGTTCGATATGTCGTTCGAATGAATTTTCTCGTTCTAACGTGGTATCTAATGAGGTTCTAACGAGCCCAGGATGGTCGCTCGTTAGAAGTCTCGTTCGAACGAGATTCCAGCGGGAACAGTTTTTTGGAAGTTTTATGCAGTTTTTCCCCACTTCTCCACTTGGTTTTCAACCAACTTTTTTCATACATTATTATGTGCGGGAAACACATTTTCCAAGACAACTTTTCCATCCTAATACATCTCCTAGAGAGAGTTTGAGAGATTATTTTAAAAAGGGAAAATGTTCATGTTTGAGTGTTCTTCAACTTAAAGAAAAATCTTTAAACACTTAGTTTACACCCATTTTTGTTTATTCCAAGTTCATATATATCTATCATCTTGCTTGGAGTTTGGCACCGGTTTCTCTACACCATTCAAAGAGAGTTTTGGTCGGTATGCCTAATTGCCCGATCGGTGGAGTCCGAGACCACGGTGGAGCTCCGTTGGTTATCTGCTAATTGGAGGTCAATACAAGAAGAAGCATCATGGGTTGAGAGGGTTCGAGTTTAGGAAGTAAGTCTTTTGTCTTGTATTTTGTAATACCGTTTTTAGTGTATTTAAGGCTAGGGCCGTCCCGAGGTTCTTTCCCGTTAGTGGGTTTTTCCTCGTACATCGCGGTGTAGTGTGACATTGTTTATTTTTATTTTGCACAAAATTTAGAACGCATGCTTTAGGCTTAATTCAAGATAAAATTCGGTTTAATTCTCACACTATATTAAAATTGGACTTTAATTTAATATTGGGTAAAAATGTGTAATTCAAGTCACTTGCATTAATTTGGTTTGGCCTAACTTTGATAATATGAACAATCATGACTTAGGAAAATTCTAGGACTTGAATTGCATTAATGAATTGGTTTAATTTTGTTTTATTAAACTAAAATTTCTTTTGTTTTATTGTTGTTGAACCATCATCTTATATACGCTTCCGCATCTTCCATCGTGTTTTACATAAAAAGGAAATTACTCTGCGCTTACATCGACCGTCGCCATTCTCGCCATCCACCGTCCTCTACCGCCGCCGTCCTCGCCATCCACCGTCCTCGACCATCGCCATCCTCGCCCAGTCCCGATCCGTCGACATCCTCTCCATCCTCCACCATCCACACATCTCCATCTCCATCCTCCACAACCTCCACCATCCACCCACCTGAGCGGAAAAATACAGATAGACGCAACGACGGAGCCCTAGCCAGCCCAGGTAAATCCTCCCATTTTTTTTATTAATATATATATGTACACATTGCTGATATTATGAGATTGCTAAGGTTCTAAAAATATTGCTGAGATTAGTGTCGTTTTACCCCTTCTAATATTTGTATAAATGTGAATATTGATTTATAGTAATTATTAGTATAAATGGCACAGCTATTTTACCCCTTTTAGTATCACAGTGTTGTTTTACCTCTTTTTTTTAGATAATTAAATGCCATTAAGAAACCTCGCAAAGGGTGAGAACCTATATACAGGGAATATACAACGCGTCTAACATTAGTATAAATGTTGTTTTACCTCCTTTAATATTAGTATAAATGTTGTTATTAGTTTGTAGTATTTATTTTTTAGGCATGAGGTAAGGAAAAACAAAAGTGTACCCGAGCGGCAGTTGTGTGTGAATGGGTTGAGAAGAGCTTAATAATACAAGTTGTGCTAAATCCATGCTCAGGCAGCCCTATTGCCGCTCTGAGGCCGGCACCACCTGCACCTACCACCACCGCATCGTACGTATGATCTACTATAGTATATGATGACCCTCCAACAATCTCTTACATTTTATTCAAATAATCAAATGTTTAATCAATAACAGGTTCTTAAATGAAATGACATAAGATCAGAAGATGATTTAGACATACAGATTCGGAAGAGAAGACTCTAGGTTTGACGGAGATGGATCTCTTTGAACGAATGCTAAGTCCATGAGCAACGGACCTCCGTAGCAACCCTCACACAACCCACGAACCTTAATCAGGTATTACGAAACACTAATATCTGATTTATTATTTGTGTTGAAAGATCGATATTCACGGATCTGAGTTAGTGTACCTATATAGGTTATTTTGACATTTATTTGCTTTATTTGCAGTTACCAATCTTATGCACCCTTTTTTGCACTTCAAAAGCCTAACAATGGTGCTCGGGGTTCTAGAGCTACTAATATTCCATTTTATCTTTTAGTTTTTGCACCATGATAAGTAATTTCTAACTAAGTTGACATGTATTTTATTCTTTCACTTGTTATTAACCTACAAGATGTTCTGTAATTTAACATGTATTTTGTTGGGACAATATTGTGTTATGCATACTAGGCGGACAGTAAAAAACATTCCCAAGTATGCTCCATCATAGTTCTACATTGCAATGTGTTTCCTCGGATCAAGGAGAAAAAGATAATGTCCCTAAAACCTTTTGTTGAACGCCTTCGGTAAGTTTAAGGATGTTATTCAGAATGTTATGTTTTCAATTTAGTACATTTTTTAAAAGTTCAAGTTTGTGTTAGTTTTTTAATCTATTTTTCATCTCATGGCCTGAAATCTTGGTAGTTGCAATTGTATATCATAATGTGCCCATACATTTTTCAGATTCTTAGCTCTCGAGTGGAAATGAGAGAAGGAATAAGGTTTGTAGTTACACTACTAAATATGGTAGGTTGGTCTTCTGTAAGTTGTTTCTTAAATAATCCCACAATATGATTAATAACGTCTTGATTATTCTCCCAAGTATTACCCTCTTCATCTTTAATGGAGTGAATCCTAAGCTTTTCGTGCTTGGTTTTAACACTAGCCTGGCCATTACCAAACTTACCTCATCTCTGTTGTTACATCAAGTTTATATTATCCCCTATAGCCTGGCCATTACCAAACTTACCTCATCTTTGGTTTGGTTTATTTGTATTTCAATTTGAGTTGAAATTGATAGATTATGTATATGAATTGACTTCTACTATGAATCTTTCATAAACCCCTTGAATATATGCGTAAATATTTAGAGAATGGGATCAAATTGATTAAGATTGAATTTATAGGGTTCTTGATACATAATTGGGTTTTATCATTAAATCTTGAATTAATATTGTGTTTTTGATGTTTTAAGCATGTTTAAATCATAGTTATTTTATTTAGATGCTATAACAATTTAAGTAAGATCCTACTTCTATGGTAACATTATAGTTCATGCTTATAGACTTTATGACCGTCTTATTTATTTTGTACACTCGCAATTATTTAGTATAATGAATAGGACCCACGGTGAGGACAATACTCAATATTTCACAATAGGACTCGGAATAAATCGGCAAATCGATAGGACCCACATCGAACACATGTGCTTGGTTTGTGGCCTTTCTCAATTACTTACTCATTTTCACTAATTCTTCATGTATGCCAAAATTGAAAAACTGGTAAATAAAACAAAAAGCCAAGAACATTTCACAAGTCAGAAAATTAAGTCACATGTTGTAAAATGACTACTTTCCCTACATAATGGTTAATATATCTTTTTAAAATATAATTTTGGTATTAAAGGATCTCTTTGTGTCGGGACTGATACAACATCAGCACACTGGTGAAAGTCAAAGCGGAACTCGAAGAAGTGATTGGAAAAGGGAAGATCTCAAGTTGTTTCCACAAATATGCAAGGATCAAGAATGAGGGAGCTTATTCGGAGGATCTCAAGTTGCGAATAAATTTGGTAAGTATTTTATATTGATTATAGAAGATTTTATAATGTAGTGCACCTTTACCAAAGTAAATTCTTCATTTAATTGTGTGCGCCTGTGTGTGTTGTGTAAGATGTGTGTGTTAAGGCCTTAATAAGTGGTTGACATGGAGGAAGGGGCTATATGGATTTATATACTATTTTTAGATGTTAAATCGGTGGAAGGGATCTATTGGTGGTTTAGCTGCGGCTTTTGTGCTTGTTGTTGTTGTTGGGCTTATGTTAATATTAAAATAAGTTGGATTTCATGAATAAACAAAGGAAACTCTGTCGAAATTTTATGAAATAAGTAAGTGTTCTAAATTGATTAAGGCTAGCATACAACATTTGAAAATTGAACATTGGTGAATGAAAACGTAAAACAACTAATAAACATACCATAATGAGACACGCGTAGTCACGAACACCTCACACGGGAGCAATGTAACATGTAGGAACTGACCGCGTAGTCCCGGGTCTCTCGGTTTGTGAGTATGACGATAATTTGCAAAAATCAGCACTTAAACTTAAAAACAAGCCGTTAAAGGGTGAAAACCCAAACAACCCCCCAAACGACCCCGTAGGGGGCACGAACACCTCGCACGGGACCAATGTAACTTGTAGGAACTGACCGCGTAGTCCCGGGACTCCCGGTTTGAGAGTATGACCCGAATTTGCAAAAATCACACTTAGACTTGAAAAGAGGCCGTTAAGGGGTGAAAACCCGAACCAGCCCCCAAACAACCCCGTAAAAAGCACGAACACCTCGCACGGGACCAATGTAACTCGTAGGAACTGACCGTGTAATTTCGAGTCTCCCGGTTTGAGAGAATGACGTTAATTTGCAAAAATCAGCACTTAAACTTAAAAACAAGCCATTAAAGGGTGAAAACTCAAACCACCCCCCAAACGACCCCGTAGGTGCACGAACACCTCGCACGGGACCAATGTAACTTGTAGGAACTGACTGCGTAGTCCCGAGTCTCCCGGTTTGTGAATATGACGATAATTTGCAAAAATCACACTTAGTTAAAAAAAGGTCGTCAAAGGGTGAAAATCCAAACCACCCCCCAAACGACCCCGTAGGGGGCACGAACACCTCATTCGGGACCAATGTAACTTGTAGGAACTATTCGCGTAGTCTCGGGTCTCCCGATTTGTGAATATGACGATAATTTGCAAAAATCAACACTTAAACTTAAAAACAAGCCGTTAAAGGGTGAAAACCCAAACCAGGCCCCAAACGACCCCGTAGGTGCACGAACACCTCGCACGGGACCAATGTAACTTGTAGGAACTGACCGCGTAGTCCTGAGTCTCCCGGTTTGTGAATATGACGATAATTTGCAAAAATCACACTTAGTTAAAAACAAGTCGTCAAAGGGTCAAAATCCAAACCACCCCCAAACGACCCCGTAGGGGGCACGAACACCTCTCACGGGACCAATATAACTTGTAGGAACTCTTCGCGTAGTCCCAGGTCTCCCGATTTGTGAATATGATGATAATTTGCAAAAATCAGCACTTAAACTTAAAAACAAGCCGTCAAAGGGTGAAAACCCAAACCACCCCCCAAACGACCCCGTAGGAGGCACGAACACCTCGCACGGGACCAATGTAACTTGTAGGAACTGAACGCGTAGTCCCGGGTCTCCCGGTTTGTGAATATGACGATAATTTGCGAAAATCAACAATTAAACTTAAAAACAAGCCGTTAATGGGTGAAAACACAAACCACCCCCCAAACTACCCTGTAGGGGGCACGAACACCTCGCACGGGACCAATGTAACTAGTAGGAACTGACCGCGTAGTCCCGGGTATCCCGGTTTGTGAATATGACGATAATTTGCAAAAATCACACTTAGTTAAAAACAAGCCGTCAAAGGGTGAAAACCCAAACCACCTTCCAAACGACCCCGTAGGGGGCACGGACACCTCGCACGGGACCATTATAACTTGTAGGAACTGACCGCGTAGTCCCGGGTCTCCCGGTTTGAGAGTAGGACGATAATTTGCAAAAATCAATACTTAAACTTAAAAACAAGTCGTTAAAGGGTGAAAACCCAAACCAGCCCCCAAACGACCCCGTAGGAGGCACGAACACCTCGCACTGGACCAATATAACTTATAGAAACTGACCGCTTAGTCCCGGGTCTCCCGATTTGAGAATACGACGATAATTTTCAAAAATCACCACTTAAACTTAAAAACAAGCCGTTAAAGGGTGGAAACCCAAACCAGCCCCCAAACGACCCCGTAAGAGGCACGAACACCTCGCTTGAGACCAATGTAACTTGTAGAAACTGACCGCTTAGTCCCGGGTCTCCCGGTTTGTGAATAGGACGATAATTTGCAAAAATCAGCACTTAAACTTAAAAACAAGCCGCTAAAGGGTGAAAACCCAAACCAGCCCTCAAACGACCCCGTAGGAGGCACGAACACCTTGCTCGGGACCAATGTAACTTGTAGGAACTAACCGCGTAGTCCCGGGTCTCCCGATTTGTGAATATGACGATAATTTCGAAAATCAGCACTTAAACTTAAAAACAAGTTGTTATAGGGTGAAAACTCAAACCACCCCTCAAACGACCCCGTAGGGGGTACTAACACCTCGCATGGGACCATTGTAACTTGTAGGAACTGACCGCGTAGTCCCGGGTCTCCCGGTTTGTGAATATGACGATAATTTGCAAAAATCAGCACTTAAACTTAAAAACAAGCGGTTAATGGGTGAAAACCCAAACCACCCCCCAAACTACCCTGTGGGGGGCACGAACACCTCGCACGGGACCAATGTAACTTGTAGGAACTGACCGCGTAGTCCCGGGTCTCCCGGTTTGTGAATATGATGATAATTTGCAAAACTCAGCACTTAAACTTAAAAACAAGCCGTTAAAGGGTGAAAACTCAAACCACCCCCAAACGACCCTGTAGGGGGCACGAACACCTCGCACGGGACCAATGTAACTTGTAGGAACTGACCTCATAATCTCGGGTCTCTCAGTTTGTGAATATGACGATAATTTGCAAAAATCAGCACTTAAAACTTAAAAACAAGCCGTTAAAGGGTGAAAACTCAAACCTCCCCCCAAACGACCCCATAGGGGGCACGAACACCTCGTACGGGACCAATGTAACATATAGGAACTGATCGCGTAGTCCCGGGTCTCTCGGTTTGTGAATATGACGGTAATTTGCATAAATCACACTTAGTTAAAAACATGCCGTCAAAGGGTGAATACCCAAACCAACCCCCAAACGACACCGTAGGAGGCACGAACACCTCGCACGAGACTAATGTAACTTGTAGGAACTGATCGCATAGTCCCGGGTCTCTCGGTTTGAGAGTAGGACGATAATTTGTAAAAATCAATACTTAAACTTAAAAATAAGTCGTTAAAGGGTGAAAACCCAAACCAACCCCCAAACGACCCCGTAGGAGGCACGAACACCTCGCACGGGACCAATATAACTTGTAGGAACTGACCGCTTAGTCCCGGGTCTCCCGATTTGAGAATACAATGATAAATTGCAAAAATCACCACTTAAACTTAAAAACAAGCCGTTAAAGGGTGAAAACCCAAACCAACCCGCAAACGACCCCGTAGGAGGTACGAACACCTCGCTCGGGACCAATGTAACTTGTAGGAACTGACCGTGTAGTCCCGGGTCTCCCGGTTTGTGAATACGACGATAATTTGCAAAAATCAGCACTTAAACTTAAAAACAAGCCGTTAAAGGTTGAAAACCCAAACCAGGCCCCAAACGACCCTGTAGGAGGCACGAACACCTCGCTCGGGACCAGTGTAACTTGTAGGAACTGACTGCGTAGTCCCGGGTCTCCCGATTTGTGAATATGACGATAATTTCCGAAAATCAGCACTTAAACTTAAAAACAAGCCGCTAAAGGGTGAAAACTCAAACCACCCCCCAAACGACCCCGTAGGGGGCACGAACACCTCGCATGGGACCAATGTAACTTGTAGGAACTGACTGCGTTGTCTCGGGTCTCCCGGTTTGTGAATATGATGATAATTTGCAAAAATCACACTTAGTTAAAAACATGCCGTCAAAGGGTGAATACCCAAACCAACCCCCAAACGAACCCGTAGGAGGCACGAACACTTCGCACGGGACCAATGTAACTTGTAGGAACTGATCGCGTAGTCCCGGGTCTCTCAGTTTGAGAGTAGGACGATAATTTGCAAAAATCAACACTTAAACTGAAAAACAAGCCGTTAAAGGGTGAAAACCCAAACCAGCCCCCAAACGACCCCGTAGGAGGCACGAACACCTCTCACGGGACCAATATAACTTGTAGGGACTGACCGCGTAGTCCCGGGTCTCCCGATTTGAGAATACGACGATAATTTACAAAAATCAACACTTAAACTTAAAAACAAGTCGTTAAAGGGTGAAAACTCAAACCAGCCCCCAAACGACCCCGTAGGGGGCACGAACACCTCGCACGGGACCAATGTAACTTGTAGGAACTGACCGCGTAGTCCCGGGTCTCCCGGTTTGTGAGTATGACGTTAATTTCCATTCATATATGTATATTTTTTATTTTGAGTATTTTTTTTTTCTAAATTATTGGGTTACTAATATCGTATCTTTTTTGTAATCTATTTTTTTTTGCAGGATAACAGTTTATCGTTGGATTTTATCTGCGTGGAACACACAAAGAACTCAATGGTTTACAACAAGGGGTTTATTAATGAATCCATTTTTTTGTGTCATGACCGTACGGTCTTTTGTTGTTTCATTATTGACTTTTATGGCCATGAGGGCTTTTGTAAGTTAATTGTTATATTTTGTGGCCGTGCGGGCTTTATGTTAAGCAGGTTTTGTATTAACAGGTTTTGGAATGTCCAGAAAATAGAGGAAACTCTGCCCAATTTTTTTTGGGCCTATGAGCAGTTAAAGACTTGTAATATTTTGAAGTTTGTATGTACATTAGTTTATTAATAACGCGCAATATTATTAATTTGTGAATTTCGTGCTTTAAATATATTTTTTTTAAATTAAAAAAAATTGGCACAGTTCAAAACCGTGGCAAAAGTGTATCATATTTTGGCACGGTTTTAAACTGTGTTATTTTTTTTTTAAAATTATGCTGAATCTGGCACAGTTAAAAACTGTGCCAAAAGTGTGCCAGAAATATCAAATTCTGGCACGGTTTAAAAGTGTGCCAGAAGTGTTCCTATTTTGCTGAATCTGGCACAGTTAAAAACTGTGCCAAAAGTGTGCCAGAAATATCAAATTCTGGCACGGTTTAAAAGTGTGCCAGAAGTGTTCCTGTTTGACTGATTCTGGCACACTTTTAAACCGTGACAGAAAAAAATTCCCATTTTGGAACACCTGATTCTGGCACAGTTCAAAACCGTGCCAGATTTGATCTGGCACGGTTTTGAACTGTGCCAGAATCCTATTTTTGGTGTAGTGTGCGGGCCTTTATCAGTAACTTGAATCACACACTTATGCCTATTGATATTCTCCGTAACCTAGAGTTCATTAAACAGTTGCGCTAGAGAGTAATAAAATTGGTACCTAGAATAGTTTTGGCAAAACTGTTTAAAGGACTCCTCTAGTGATTGGACCATGAAATCAACTTGGATTTCCCCATCAAAAAATTCCCCTCCATGAGAGATGGGGTGATCTTGTCATTAAAAATAACCCGATATTTTTATTACATCATTTTCTTAAGAATCAAAATAGATATAGGATTTTCTTAAGTTATATATTTTTTTTTAAGAATCTCTAAATTTAAAACTAATTTGTAAAGACTTAATATAATTTTAATAAATGATCCCTATCGGGTAATTTATTAGAAAACTTTTAATCTTATTTTTTAGAGTTTTGTGAAAATCTAAAATTAATTTTCTAAAGAAAATTTCATTTGTAACACATTTGTGACGAGAGTCAATCTGTAATTTAAATAAATATGGGAATATTCTAAAATTAAAAGTCACTGAATTAAAATAAATAATTAAATCATGGAAATGGATTATCTTTCCTTGTTTGTTCTCATATTTATTCGCTTCACTCATTTCTTATTTTAGTTTTTATTAATCAGTTTAGTTTAATTATTAGTTCATCATTAGTAGTCTAAACATCCCTTAACAATTATTTTAAAAACCATTACTAAGTCTTCACTTTGCTCTTGTCCACATTAAGAAGCACAGATTGACCCCTTACCTGATCGTATACATGTTTTAGTGTATTTATAGGTACAAAAAGGGGTGTTTTACAAACGATCTTTAAAACAATGATACATACACAAAAGGCCAGTTATCATTAACCATCTCGAATAAATCTATATCATCCATCCAAAAAACAAGCCAACTCACACAAGTATCACCAAATATACGGGGTCATTTGATTCAATCCAAATTCAAATCACACCCATACGATTCAAAGCAACAATCATATAAGCATTTTAATCTCATAATTCTCAGGATTATGAATCTATGCACCTTTTGAAAATGGTGTAAGATTTCCTAAGTCTAATCAAGATGGACTTTAAACTTAAATTTCATGGATGGCCATGTTCAATACATTCCTAGATGTACCGATCACAATTCTCTTTTGAACTATCCTACGATTTCTCGAACCATAAGATAGGTTTCTGTAGTTCGAGATAAACTACTAGGATTGTATCGCACCCATTTGGATAGAAATCCCATTCCCTATATGTGTTGTGAACCATTCATTAGTACTAGAAGTGGATTTCGATCGCCTATGATCAATTTGAACCTAACTCACCAAAATTCCTACTAAGTATCATTGACTGGTATACATATGAAATAATATATTTAAAAGATAAATATAAATTATTCTCACAAACATGATACTCATTACAAAATGAACAAGACAATCCTTTTTAAATTAAATAAAATGTCATTACATGGTTTTAAGAATAAAATCCCAACACATCCACCCATCACACCCTTAGATCTAAGCCAAACAACAATGGTCGGACTTTAATGAACTCTACCAGATATCTTTATGTCAGGTTGACTCTAGTTTGGAGAGATACCTAACCTGAATAGCCCTCGAGCTCGATAAAATTTAATGTGAAATCATATTTTGGTGGAGCATTAGACATTGCTAACCTCCGACATGCTTCGACGTAAACATGAGGAACCCCTTTGAGGTTGCGATACTTAGGCGAAAACCCTGTTGACTCTCCAACAACTATGGAAATATGAATTTGTTAGTCATGGCGTTATCAAACGTCGATTTTTGTTCTCTTAAGTGTCATGGTCGTCATCGAAATCCGACGGCATTCGTCGGTTGAAGATCAACCATGTCAGAACTTTGGTGGGACCTGTGATTGATTTAAAAGTCTATGGTACCTACTTCTCCCAAAGGGTAAGACTTAACTTCATTATATGAATTATGTTCCAAACATACCCCTACTAATTTTGAGTGTTATTTTAACCTTAGCCTAAAGTCAACAAAACTTGCACATAGACCTCATGAAAATTTTAACCACATCCTTAATACTATTCTTTACTTCCTGAACCCGAACCTATATTCATTTGTAAATCCACCACCTCTATCTTGGGAAATTATTTCCAATTTCTATACTCTTCTGAAAATTTGATTTTAGCTCCCAAATTTTTTTAAATTTCCAAATTTTCGTTTGAAATTTTGACTTTTTTCACTTAACCCCAGTTTATAATACCGTATTTGATGTATCCCCCAATTTTATAATCTCTTAGAAATAACCTCCAAATTTTTAACACCATTAGATATATGTTAAAAAATTCATGTTTTATAATTAGACTTAACCCCCAACTCAATTGTTTTACCAAAATACTCTCATTTCATCTTCCTTTCCAAATAAAAAACCTAACTTCTCATCAAATACTAACCTACCACCACCCAGTGCCACCTCCTCTACCACCCATCTGCCTTTAACATAGTTGAAACTAATTGTAAGCATTCTATAAATGACCTCGTATTTTTTAGATCTTTCACTTCAAATCCATCTCCCAAACTAATCATCTTCACCCCTCTCAAACACCCCGCATCTTCAACCCCTCAAGTATCCACCTCTAATCTTGCCATAATGTTACTAGTTTTCTCCCCTAAAATCCCCTATCTCTGTTTTTAAAACTCAAACTCTTATTTCCAATTGTGAGCCTAACATGGAAAATCTAAACAATCATCATCTACTAATGACAACACTACATCTCTCCCTCTCTAGCACCTCCACCTTCATCTCCTAAAAAGGTTTATTGAGTTTTATGGATTTTTTCTGTTAAACTTCAGGTTCGCTAAAATAGGTAATTTAGGGTTTTAATTTGGAAGAAACAAGTTGCAATTTTATGGAATTTTCTCCAGTTTTGTAAGTTCGGTAATATTATTATGAATTGACTAGCTTCTCACAATGTTTGTTGATTTTTATAAGATTTTTCTCCATTTTCTCATAAATTGAAGAAGCCAGTGATAATCATGCAGGTAAAAGAAGATTATAAATTATTGATTTTTCAATTTTTTTTAGTTAGATGCCAAATCAATTAGCTTAGTTTGAATTAATGGAGTTGGTGGTGGAGGAGGTGGTGGTGGGTTAAGTGCTGGATGATAAGTTATCATTTTAATTTGGGTAAGAATATGACATGAGGATATTTTGGTCAAAAATTTGAGTTGTGGGTTAAGTATAATTATGAAACACGGATATTTTAACATATCTCTAATGGTATTAAAAATTGGGTGGTTATATCTAAGAGATTATGAAATTGGGGGTTATGTCAAATACGGTAATATAAATTAGGGGTTTAGTCAAAAAAGCCCTTGAAATTTTAGAAACTAGTCCCCTATTATAAAAAATTTGAATTTGTCCACTATTATTCCTTATATTCATGGGCTCATCAATTTTTATGATTATTTAACCCCGAATGGAGGAAAAATGCCTACAATAACTCATCAATATTGAAGAATATATTAAGGAGAAGGATCGAGCCTCTCACTACAATGTGGCTATGGGTATCCGTTATGGGTGGATTTAACAAATTTTCGTGAGGAGTGTCGACTGAGGGCAGCTGAATGGTCTAGATTTCTCATAAGTCTGAAGGTAAAACGTGAAAAATTTCAAATGAGAGTATCACGAATTATGTGGAGTATTTGCTTCTATCAATGTTGTGGCTCGTCATCTGGTTGTGGGTGACTCATCTCATATGGCCCCCATCATTGTTGTTATTATCGATTGTCTCCACATCCCTTCTATGGATCTGATAGATGTTCCATTAGAGGTTGTGGTCCATGATGTCCACTTTGTTTATTGTGTTTTAAATTTATCGACATTTTTATCTGGAATTTTCGGTTACTCGAATGCGATTCAAAGATTTGGAGATTTTTCCTCTCGATGATTTATACCCCACACTTCAGAGGGGAGGACATCGGGTTCAATGTCAGAGACATCTTCAGTATCTTCATTGAGAAAGTTTGGGTGACTCTCACACTTTTTTTATATGTGATGTCTTATTATATTGGTAACGTATTCCCGCTCATTGGGAAGGAATTGGATGTTGTTAAGATATGTTCTGTTATGGATTATTATGATACTGAGTTGTTTTTATGGACTGGAAAAATTAATCTCGGGATCATGTGAACCCACAATGGGTTGAGTTTTAGGTACATTTGTCGATCGCGCTTCAACGCCCATCATCGAGCTGGCTTTCCATCAATAACTCAAGCCTCTTTTGGTATTGTTGGCCTTTTTCGAGGAGCTGGTGTGATGATGTAAAGCCCTAAAACATGATTAAAATGTTAGTTATCTGATTAAGTATAACTTATGATTTATAAATTTAGTTATGGGTGTTAAACATTTTAATTATCGTGTTTAGGGGATGCATAGTCACGATATATATATATATATATATATATATATATATATATATATATATATATATATATATGTTGTTTACATTAGATGTTAATCGAGCTTATGATCTGGAATAACTTGTTTAGATTATATGAAGAGTTATGTGGTTAAATGCCTCATAAAATATGTTTTTGATGCATCATTATGTTTAAAAAATTAAACTAGGATGTTGGTGCGAAATCGGCGATGTTTGGTTGCCAAATGTGAAAGTTTTGAAATTTTCAGTACATTGCTACGATCATGTTCAAGCCCAAAATAGGCATATAGTTTTATGATTTGGGAAAAACACAAAATATAAAAGTTCTATATATATAAGTTATCTACGCGTACATTCAAAGTGATAGTAAATCGGGGCTTGAAATAGTGAGTTACGGTGATTTTACCAATGTGGGGTAAATCCGTCATTAGTGAAATTGTTTGATTGGACCTTTAGTCCAACCAATCACACGTAATCACAAGGGTAATTGCTATTGGACCCCTTAGAATGTGTTTTATGATTCAAAATCAGATATAAAACTTCTTCCTCATGAGAAATGAGAAGATTTGAAAGATTTGGCCTAAGGGGATAGAAAAGGGGAAGTTAAGGAAGAAATTGCTTCGAATAATTACAATAAATCGAGGAGTTCTTGTAAGTTAATTATTTCTTTGTTAAAGTTGGCCACATGGATGAGTTTTACAATTTGTATGCTTTTGTTTCTTATTTTGATAAATATTTGAATGATACCCATATTGCCTAATTGTGTTAAAATAAGGATGGCTTAAGAACATACATAAAAACTTGCGCTAGGATAGTAAACGTTAACTTTAAAATCCTACATTTGAATCACCTTCTTGTGAAGCATTTAATTTAAGAAATTTATGTATATAATGTGTGTGTATGTTAAAACATGTTTAGTATATGTTTCCATAATTGATACCTGAGGTAGAGATTATGTATGCTTAATCATGTTAGTTTATGCTTTAATGTTCTATTCTGAATAAGTTATGTTAAAAATGGCATACATCATTGAATACTAGTTGAAATCAAGTAATTCCACTTAGAGATGTTAGAGAAAATATATGAGTATAACATAATCTAATATGAGAATAAAATATCTTCTGCCTTGTCTTGGGGTTTGTTTTTGAGTTGAAGTTCTGTTGCGATTTTTCTGCAGAAACAATTTGGAAAAGGTCGTAAAAAATTAGCATAATTTTGCTTAGAGAATTCGTAATTTTATTCAGTAAATTGTGTTAGAACCGAAATGAATAGGGTGTGAAGTAGAATGTATAATTTTTTTTCAGTTATTTCATATTGACCAACTGATGTGATGTGTTACTAGGTTTAATGTTATTTGGTATATTGAAATACTAATGATGTTAATTTGATAGGTGGGGAAGCGACTAATATTACCATACCAAGGAAATAGTTTTGGTATTAATATTAGTAATTGCTTTAAGGTGAGTAACCTGCCCTATGAAATACATATATTCTTATATCTTCATATGAAAATGTATAGATTTAATACATGTGTGGGGACACTTTTGTAATGATGTGGTGTTTATGAAACAGATGCATAATATTAAAAATGTTAAGTGAAGTTATCTAATGTTATGGACTCTGGTGGGTACTTTACTAATTTTAAGGACTGTGGTGCATCCTACGGGATGCGGTGGTACACTTAATTCAACTTAGATTTGTGTACTCGAGCCAAATAAATGGATGTGGTGGTCCCCATTAACTGTGGTAGGTTAATTGGAGTGTGGCGGGTCCAAGCTTGCGAGAGTTTTACAATTCCTTCTTGGGTTATAACATTAAAAATAAAAAATTAAAAAAAATGGTAATTCAAATTGGTTAAATGTTTGGTTTGTGTGTGTATGGTCATTCACTAAGCTTTTATTGCTTACACTCCTATAATATTTTATTTCAGGTATGCCTATCGTTTGGAATTCACTGCCAAGTTAGGACTTTAAAACGGGGGAGTGACGGGTATCTAATATGGTTTGAATATCAACAAGATTTTTGGATAAATGTTAAACTAAAGAACATGTGTATGTAAAGTTGTTTAGTCCTTGTAAGTTATATATAAAGGTAGTTATTTTGTCATCTAAACATGCCTTTAAAGAAAAAAAAATAAGCTTGTGCCATTTCCTGAGAGATTTAAGGTAAAGTATTATTTAAGGAAATTTATCTCTATAAAAAAATTAAACAATGATGATTTTCACTTAATTAAGTCGGGGTGCGACAACTTAGTATTAGAGCATGGTTATTAGGTTCTGGACAGGGTGTGAGGGTCTAGACTGGTAGTGGACAATAAAAAGTGAGTTTGTTATGGGGCAGGGTTTTCACTAATAGTATTAATGTTAAACTTTTGCTATTGTATTTTGTTTAAGTTATTTATATCGCAGTAAGTGATGGATCAACATGAGCCTCATGATAGATCAAAGGGTGAGGCATCCTATGTTCCTAATAGTCAAGACGAAAAAGACATATTGAAGTGGATGAGCTAGAGGTGCAACAACAACATATTGATGATGTGGGAAGAATATTACGTGTTGTGGCACAATTAGTGGAACAAGAGAGAGGTGGAGCACATGGTGGATATAGGGATATATTACATGAGAGGTTCATGAAGTCAAATCCTCTATCATTTACTAGGACTACTGATCCGTTAGTGGTAGAAGGGTGGATTAGAAAGATGGAAACAATATTTAAGGTGATTGAAGTACAAGATGAACAAAAGGTTTTGTTAGCAAAATTTAGATTAGAGGATGACGCAAAGTTATGGCGGGATGCTATAGAGCGATTACTTACTACAATTAGGGGAGTGATGCTTGTAAATACTCCACAAATTACTTGGGAAAAATTTGTGAATGTTTTCTTTGAAAAATATTTTCCAATGCCTTATAGGAAAGAGATAGAAGAAGAATTTATCATGCTAAAATAAGGGATCTGAATAGTGGAAGAATATGAAACTTTATTTATATCCTTATCTAGATTTGCACCTGATTTGGTGAGGACAGAAGAAAGTAAATTTGATCGATTTCAAAATGGGTTGAATGTATTAAAACCATGGTTGCTAGTATGAAGATCACAGATTACGTCGATTTGGTGGATAGATCTATGGTTTTAGAAAAATCAATGAAAGAAATACAAGCTGAACATTCAAAGAAAATGAGACACGATGGTACAAAATTATATGGATGGGAGACGGGAACCTCAATTCAGAATGTAGCAGGAGAGGTACCTAAGTTTGAAGGATTTACAAATAGTAGAAATGCACCTAGAAGATTTCAATCTCGAGATGGAAGGATTGGGATGAGTGAGTTAGAAAATGCATTTGTGCTGGGACCGAGGGCCATGTTTTTTATAGATGTGGCAATCAAGGGCGTATGTCTCAGGAATGTACAATAGTTGAGACGTCACCTTTATGTTTTCATTGTCAGTATGCGAAAGAATTATCCGGTAATGGGAGCTACAACATCAGTTAGGAGTGTGACAGTAGGACGTAGGAGTTTTTCACATAATGTACACAGGGGAGGTAGAGCAAGCATATCTCAAAGCTAGGGCCAAGGCAAAGTGACAAGTACACCCAACGTAACACCACTACCGCGATAAGATTCACAAGCAACACCTAACGTAGTGACAGGTACACTTTATATTTGTGAGAAAAATGCTTATGTGTTGATAGATCCTAGCTTTACACGTTCTTTTGTGTCTTTACTTTATATATTGCATCTTAATAAGCCATTATCATCATTTTATTCTGGTTTGGCTATTGTTACTCCTATAGGGGAACCGATTTTTATTGATAGGGTGTGTAGGGAGTGTGTAGTGCGAGTAGGTGAAAAGAAGTTGTCGGTTAACTTATTACCTCTCGATATGTGTGACTTTGATGTGATAATATGTATGGATTGGTTAGACTCATATCATGTATGTATAGACTTCTTTAGAAAGGAGGTGGCATTAGGGTTACTGGGTGAACCTGAGTTTAAATTTATAGGGCATCAAAATGCCACTCCAATATGTTTGATTGTATGCTACAAAATCATATAAACTATTAAGGAAAGGGAGTCAGGGTTATCTTATTCATGTGGTGGTCACACGACAAGAGGCTAAAAAAGTATCAGATATACGAGTAATTAACGAGTTTATAAATGTCTTTCCAGAAGAATTTCCAGGGTTAGCACCGGACTGTGAGGTAAAATTTGTGATTGAGTTGGTACCAAGCACCGCACCAATATCTGTTGCACCATACCATATGGCACCTGCAGAATTAAAAGAGATAAAAATATAATTGCAAGATTTTTTAGACCATGGTTTTATAAGGTTAGGTGTATCATTATGGGAAGCCCCAGTATTGCTTATAAAAAAGAAAGATGGAACTATGAGACTGTGCATCGACTATCATCAGTTGAACAAGGTGACGATCCGTAATACATATCCACTATCCTACATTGATGACTTGTTTGATCAGTTGTGAGGAGCCAAAGTATTTTCTAAGGTTGATCTCAGATCCATATATCGTTAATTGAAAGTAAGAGACTATGATATTTCTAAAACTGCTTTTAGTTCCATGGAGGAGCATGAATACCATCTGCGTATTATTTTACAGACCTAGGAAGAGAAGCAGTTATATGCTATATTTACCAAATGTGAATTTTGGCCAGACAGGGTAGTATTTTTTGGGCATGTTATTTCTACTGATGACATTTGTGTTGATCCCAAGAAAGTGTAAGCATTAATGAATTGGGAAAGATCAACTAGTGTGACAGAGGTACATAGTTTTCAGGGATTAGCTGAATATTATAGGAGATATATACTAGGATTTCCTTTATTGCATTGCCATTGACTAAGCTTACGAGAAAGGATAACAGGTTTGTGTGGGATGATGACTGTTGATGTAAAAAATTAGATTACCTCTAATTAGTCAATCACAGATAAAATAAATAAGACAAAAGATTTTTAAAGTGGTTCAGCCTTGAAAGAATGGCCTACGTCCACTGTTTTTGTTATTGCTAACTATTTGTTTGGAATTATCGATAATGGATTTTACCAAGAAATTCTGAGTCCCCTCACAATGAGGAGGTTACAATGTATTTATAGCCCTTGGGCTGTACAAATGAAAGGACAATGTGCTGTTATCTAGTAGACATGTACATCTGTATGATAATAAATGAGCATTTAATGCGCAGTCGTTTCCTTGATTATCATGATTAGAATGTTAAGCTGCTGGAACCGCCTAAGCTGCTCAGACCGCCTAAGTAGCTCGACATGCTTGAGCTGCTCGGGGACCCTAAGTTGTTTGGTGTATAGGAGTTTCTCGGGGGGTTGAGTAGCTCGGTATAAGCATTTGCAGTTGCCACATAGGTTGACACGCGTCTTCAAATGATAGGTCCATATCAGCAGAATAAATTTGGTATCAACAGAAGCCCCCAATGTTTCGTAGTTGGATGTTGAAGAAAAGTATGGAACATTCTACTGCTTAGACTTTCAGTATTTATGGATTTTAGACAAACTTTCGTTGTACATAAGTCCTTTTTTGAGTGCATAGTATCAGGATTTTAAAGTGTTTTGAATTTCCATAACTGCTTTGTTTTTTGTGCCCTTTTCTTCTTTTTAGCCGTCGGATACGCAATCGTCCGTCCTGGTAATCATTGTTTTTCTCCATTCCCGAGGTAAAGTATTTAAATGCGGCAGAAATCCTATCGTCTTTCCTTTTTCAAATATGTATCTTTGAATTCTTAATTTCTTCTCCATCTTGTGCATTCGTTTCTTCCATTGTTCGTTGTCAACTGATTCACTCTTTTCCTGTAAGATCTTCTACCTTCTCTTTTATTTACTTTGTTCATCATGGTTTACCTTGTTGAATCGCTTGACAAATTTCGCTCTGAATTTTCAATTACTTCATGGGTCATATAGGAAGAACTTTTTGAACCTTCTGACTATTTTTCTTTGGCTGAGGGACATTGGTTCCTAAGTCTCTTTGTGGTCGAATGTGGCTTTTCTTTTCCTCCAAATCCTTTATGTTTGGAGTTCTGTCAGTATTTTGATGTTGTTCCTGCAAAAATAGCGCCAAATACTTGGAGAATAGTTAATGGAGTTCATAGGTTGAACCAACTTCATGGAATCCGTTTAGGGATTCCAGAGATAATGTATTTCTACAGATGGGTTGTTAGCGATAGTACTAGGTTTTTGAATGGGGCATTAGTTGTCAATCTTCCTGATGCCAACAGGGATTATTTTAAACTTGGAGTGGTAATGAAAAATTGGCAGCATCCTCCATTAAATGTAGATGATGTATATCAAGGTCCTAGATGTCCTCCTTATGGCAATGGGATAGGTTGTTTTTATTTTTATTCTATTTTTGAAATTATGTTTTCTTCATGTTTGATAAAATGCTTCACTGATATTTGATTTATGATTATTTGCAGTTGACAGCAAAAGAAAGCCTCCCAAAGAAACTCATATTAGATCAGCCTCTTATTTATTGCAGTATAAGAGCTATACTTCCTCCTTCACTGCTCATCCAGTAGTGGTTGACATCGACCAAGTACCAGCTTCTGAAACTAGTGTGGAAGGCTCCTCCTCTGAATCGAATATTCCCATTAGTAACCTAATGAAGAGAAGAAGAGCTCATGCCTTCTTTGACAAATCAGACTCTGCCAATGTGGAGGCAAAGAAAAATAAGAAGGATGTTCCAGAGGAAGGGACAGGAAATATTGATGTACCCCCTCCAGTTGCTGCCAAGAAAGTAGTTGAGAAGCCCCTTGTGGCTCCGAGTAAAGATGTGGCTATTTCTCCTCTTAGTGAGGTTGTCGTTATATCTCCAACAAAGACATCGTCTTTAGTTGAAACTGTTCTTGCTCTTCCGAGGAGGTTGAAGAAAAGTTCATCTGAGAGACCTGTTGGACCTATCTCTCAGCCTTTAAATGCTGAAAGTGGTATTCCTACTTTTGTTCCTCCGAGCTCTGCCATGGGCTCGGTGAAGTCTTGGATTATCCCATAAATCCAAGGTATTAAAGACACTCTTTCTCATGACAGGGTCACTTCCTTGGCTGCTCAACATATTGCCTCAGTAAGTATTACTAGTCTAAGTTTTCACTTTTCACTGTTATGTTCCTATATTGACTTAAAATTATTTCTTTCTTCAGCTGGTAATGTGTTTCAACAGTATTCTGAAGAAGGATGAGGTTTTTAAAGCTTCAAGCTCCTCAGGAGGTGTAAAGGAAGCTTTGTAGGTCTAACTCAGTCCTTAAAGGACTCTCGTCAGAAGTATGAAGAAGATAAAGTGTATTGGTAGAAGTAACTCAAGTCCATTGAGTAAGAGAGAGATCGAGCTGTGGAGGCCTCCAAGGGGTTGGAGAAGAAAATTAAAGAGTTTGAGAAGAACAATAAAGATCTTAAGGAGAAGCTCAAGAATGCTAAAGAGCTTGAGAATAAGCTCAAAACTGTTGAAGAGGAAGTTGGTAAACTTCGTGAGGTTGATCGCCATAAGGAAGAGGTGGAAGGAAAGCTGAAAGTTATCGAGGAGCTCCTTAGGGAAAGGACCTCCTCGGAGAAATAAAAGAGGAAAAAGGTTGTTAAAAAATCATTCAGTGCTTCTTGGGATAAAGGCTGGAATAAGGGCCTGGCTGCCATAACTTCACAAATGGAGTATGCTAGGCTCAAGTACTTTAAGGACGGATGGGTTGCTGCTTTGAAAGAGATGAAAATTGCTGAGAATTCAGAATTGTTCCAGCAACACATTCATGGCCCTCCTCCCTCTCCTAGGGAAGAAGAAGAGGACGAAGCTGCTTCATAGGAATCTTCCATGATGATTGGAGATCAAGTTCCTCCTGTTCCAGTTGTTCAAACTTTCTAAGAGCAACTTCAGCCCACCAGTACCTCAGTCGAGCAACTGCCACTATCTTTCGAGCAACCAGCCTCCTCATCCCAGCTTTTTGAGGAAGTTATAAAATACAAGTAGAAGATGTAAAGTTGCTCGAATTTTAATTTTTTTTATTCCTTTTGAATGTAACCTGAGCTTTGTATTTACCTTTTGATGAATAAAAATTTAAACTTTTGGTTGTTCATATTGACTTTCTTCTTCTTGCCCTATCTTTATCATTATTGATCATGTTTATGGCTTCTCTTTGCTAGTTTATGGCCAGGATGGAGCTATTATCAGCTCATGACACAGAACTGATGAAGAAATGTAATAATTACTTCACAGCTGGTCATGCAGACCTAAATGAGGCTCAAATCATTGACATCCTTGGTCCAGATACTTCTGAATGAGCAGTTGAAGCTTACCAATATCTGAAGTGCTTGCTCGACCGAGCTGTTGCAATAATATAGCTTATTATGAGATGATTTAGGATATTCAAGGAACTATAGAGGAACTCCAGTAGTAGTACAAAGAGTCCTCCCTGCTTTTTCACCAAGGGTATGAGAAGAAATATCAACAGTTAAATGCTGAAAAAGGGTATGATAAATTCATCACTGCTTACGAGAAGAAACAGAGCATTCTAAAGCTTGAGGTTGAGGAGCATAGGCTAATTGCTAAACTGTTGGAGCAGGAAAACAATGTTTTACAAGAAGAGATATCTCAACTAAAATCTAAAGCATCTTCCTCGGGAGCCTTAGTTCCTATCAATGACGAAGGTTTCTCTTTTCTGGAAGTAAAAAATGCCAACTTGCGAGATGAGTTGGAAACTTTGAAGAGAGCTGGACCCTCCACTTTTACTCGTGGTCGAGCAATATCTTCTTCTCGGGGACGACCAAGAGCTTCTCGGATCTCAATTGAAGAGGCGAGGACCCAATCAGCCTTGGAGAATCAGGATTTCCAGTTGATGGGGAAGAACCAAGCCTTAGCAGAGATGTACAAGAAGATTCTGAACCTCAATGAGCAAATTTCCACACAAAGCTCTGCCTTGGAAAATAAAGAAATTCTGGTGAAGAATCTTCACGAGCAACTGGAGAGGTTAACTTACTAATTCCATAAACAGCCCAGAGAGTTTTGGATGGCTGGTTATAATGAAGCCCTCTACCATCTTGATGACCGGATCCAACAGTCAAATAACGAGGGGTACAAGCAAGGATGGTTGAATGCACTGGGTGTGCTGAAATTGGAGCGAGGTCACTACTTATGGGATTATTATGATCCTGGATTGCTTGAGTTGCCCGTGCCTCCTTTTAAGCTCGGCATGAGTTGGATTCCTGCTCCGACAATTCCTCAGTGCTTGATCTCAAAGTACCTCGGCGATTACAGCCTTCATTCAAATTTTGACATATCTCGCCAAGACCATTTGGTTGATCGGCCATCAGTGATGAATGTTTGAATGCTTCGAGATGTGAATTTCATAAACTCTCCTTATGCCTTAGACGATCCTCCTGCTGGAGTAGAACCTGTTTCAAAGGCAGAAGGGAAAAAACCAATAGAGTAGGGTCTTTGATGTACGACTTGTAGTTTTCACAGCATATGTAATTCTTCTTAATTTGAATGAAGAAATTTTTTCATCTATTGCTATTTTATTTTCTTCTAAGTGTTTTACAGAATGTCTTTGTTTGTGAATACGTACATAATTTGATATGATATTCTGTTTTTTTTTTTATTATAGTGACTTATCACTCTTTGATTCTAAGCAATAAAACGACTTACATCCCATGATCCTGCTTAGGTTAACAAACCGGAGTTGATTGCAATTGATTTACCGACCAACCGGAGTTGGTGAAGATTAATTTGTCGACCAACCATAGTTGGTGGAGATTAATTTGCCGACTAACTGGAGTTGGTGGATATTTGTTCCCGACCAACCGGAGTTGGTGGATATTTGTTCCCGACCAACCGAAGTTGGAGGAGATTAATCTGTCGACCAACAGAAGTTGGTGGATATTGGTTCCCGACCAACCAGAGTTGGAGGAGATTGATTTGCCGATCAACCGGAGTTGGTGGATATTTGTTCCCGACCAATCGGAGTTGGGGGATATTAATTTTCCGACCAACCGGAGTTGGTGGATATTTATTCTCGACCAATCGGAGTTGGAGGATATTAATTTGTCGACCAACCGGAGTTGGTGGATATTTGTTCCCGACCAACCGGAGTTGGAGGAGATTGATTTGCCGACCAACCGGAGTTGGTGGTAATTTGTTTCCGACCAATCGGAGCTGGAAAAGATTGATTTGTCGACCAATCGGAGTTGGTGGTAATTTGTTCCCGACCAACCGGAGTTGGTGGATATTTGTTCCTGACCAACCAGAGTTGGAGGAGATTAATTTTCCGACCAATCGGAGTTGGTGGATATTTGTTCCCGACCAACCGGAGTCGGTTGTAATTTGTTCCCGACCAATCTGAGTTGAAAGAGATTGATTATGAACTTGATGCATAGTGTATAACACTAATACTCCGAAAATTTCAACAAAAAGAGAGAATTGGGTAAAACATTCAGCACTTTATTCATACTGAAGAAAACTTCATTTACATAGGAATCCCAACTACTGATAATACTTGCGTAGATGCTCTGCATTCCACACATTCTTAAATTCTTCTCCTTCCAAGGTTTCAATTCTGTATGTTCCTAGTCGAACAACTTCGGTTACTCTGTAGGGTCCATGCCAGTTAGCTTCCAGTTTATTATGCTTTTGAATTACTTTCTTTAGCACATAGTCTCCTTCCTTTAAATCATACTTCTTTACCCTCTTATTGTAAAACAGAGTTGTTCGTTGTTGGTATGCAGCATTCCTGATTGCTGCTTCTTCTATAACTTCTTAGAGCATATCTAGATCTAATCGCCTCATCAAGTCACTGATAGGAGAATTGAAATTCAGCACCCTGTGTGTGGGGAGGCCCAACTCGGTAGGTATAACAGCTTCACTTCCAAATTCCAGCATGTATGGAGATTCTCATGTTGCTGCTCGCGGTGTAGTACGATAAGCCCACAGCACAGAATGTAGCTCGTTAATCCAATTTGCCTTCGCATCATCTAGTCATTTTTTTAAACCGTTAGTAGCGTTCTGTTTGTCACCTCAGTTTGTCCATTGCTCTAGGGATGGCCTGGTGCAGAATGGGTCTTCAATATGTTTGACAGATGATAATATACAGCGAACTCCTCGTTGTCGAACTGAGTTCCATGATCTGTGATGAATGCATGGGGAAGCCCATATCTACAAATGATATTCTTCCAAATAAATTGATACACCTTGTCATACGTCATATCAATAAGAGGCTCAGCTTCTACCCATTTAGTAAAATAATATACATCGACCACGAGGTATTTAAATCTTCCTCGAGTCGTTGGAAGCAGCCCGTCCAAGTCTATTCCCCATATGGCGAATGGCCAAGGAGACGTGATGGGTGTTAGCAATGCTTGGGGATTTCTTCAGATAGAGGAGATACGTTGACATTTATCACATTTCTTGGCATAAGCTACACAATCGGCTCTCATCGTCGGCTAGTAATACCCTTGCATTGTCATTCTTTGTAAGAGTGTCCGACCTGCTACATGGGCTCCACAAGACCCTTCATGGACCTCTTCAATCAAATTTTTCACCTCGGAGGGGTGGGCACATCTTTGCAAACCTGCTGTAATTCCTCGTTTATATAAAATGCCATTAGTCAATACATAACGAGCAGCTTTAAACTTTAGTTTCTTGGCTGTGAGTTTATCAGTTGGTAAGGCCCCCTCCTCAATATAGGTCCTGATGGGATCCATCTAAGATGGTCCTAAATTAAGGGTAATGAAGTTCATCATCATATCTTTGTCAATGCTCCGACTAGCCAAGATTTCTATTGGGATTGTTCTTCGTAGCTCAGTGCGTGTGGCTAAGGCTAATCGAGCTAAGGCATCTGCTCTTGCATTCTCCAATCTTGGTATTCTAATTAACTGCACTGCGTCAAAGCTCGATATAATCTCCATTGCTTTCGCATGATTCTTGGTCATTAATTCTCCTTTTGTTGCGTATACCCCCAGCATTTAATTTACAATCAACTGTGAGTCACTGAATACAAAGACATGCTCTGCCTTCATGGTTTTTGCCAAACTAAGACCTACAATTATAGCTTCATATTCAGATTCATTATTAGAAGCCTTAAATTAAAAGCGCGGAGCATACTCCATATCGATCTCATCCGGACTGTTTAAAATAATCCCTGCCCCATAGCCTGTAGTGCAAGATGAGCCGTCCACATATAGATTCCATATAGGTACCTCATCCCCAAATTTTTGATTGGACAAAGTTCCTCGATGGAATATTTATTGCTTATTTATATCCTCCTCTATCACTTCTTGCTGCTCGTAGACCATCTTCTCTTGCTCGTCTACCAACTTAAGTTGGTCGGGGTTCAAATTTGATGATCCTGTAACATCCATAGGCTGGTCGGTATTCAATTTCTGCTCTTCGGAGGTGTCAGGATAAGTGAACTCTATGATAAAATTTGCCACTGCCTGCCATTTAAATGACGATTTAGGCTCATAAACTATGTCATATTCACCAAGTTCTACTGCCCATTACATCAATCTCCCTGATTTTTCTGGTTTATGAAGAGCTTGCCTTAATGGCATATCAGTATACACGACTATTATATGAGCTTGGAAATATGGCCTCATTCTTTTACTCGCTTCGATCAACGCTAGCGCCAACTTTTCCAGTCATAGATATCTGATCTCTGCTCCTCGAAAGGCCTTGCTAGTATAATAGATTGGTTTTTGCACTCCATCCTCTATTCTTATTAATGCCGAGCTCACTGCATTTTCTGAAACTGCTAGATACAAGTATAGTCTTTCTCCCATCACTGGTCTGGACAACAATGGAGGTACTCCCAAGTATTTCTTCAACTCTTGAAAGGCCTTCTTGCATTCGTCATTCCATTCAAACGTTTTTCAGAGTGTTTTGAAGAATGGGAGGCATCTATAAGTTGCTTGTGACACAAATCTATTAAGTGCTGCAACTCGCCCTATGAGACTTTACAC
This sequence comes from Sambucus nigra, assembly GCA_949130495.1. Taxonomy (NCBI): domain Eukaryota; kingdom Viridiplantae; phylum Streptophyta; class Magnoliopsida; order Dipsacales; family Adoxaceae; genus Sambucus; species Sambucus nigra. Next base: position 282,112,554 of record OX422216.1, on the reverse strand, counting down.
TTCTTTCTTCATCGTTGGAGATCGTAGCCCAATAGAGCCTTGATCTTTTTAAGGTTTGCTTCAATACCTCGTTGGTTGATAATATACCAGTGAAACATGCCTTCTCTTACTCCGAATATGCATTTGGTAGGGTTCAACTTCATTTGATATTTATCTAGTTGATCAAAGGTCTGGCCTAGGTCAATTAGATGATCAATAACTTTCTTTCTCTTCGTCATCATATCATCAACATAAACTTCCATATTGTGACTGATTTTCTCGAAAACACCTTGTTCATCAACCGCTGATATGTTGCACCTGCATTTTTAATTCCAAAAGGCATAACATTATAACAATAAGTTCCCCTTGCGGTGATAAAAGAGGTACTCTCCCTGTATTCAGGCTTTATTTTAATCTGGTTGTAACCAGAATAAGCATCCATGAAACTCAACAGTTCATGACCCGAGGTGGCATCCACCAATTGATCTATCCGAGGCAGAGGGAAATGATCTTTTGGGCAAGCTTTATTAAGATCAGTGAAGTCCAAGCACATCCTCCACTTGTTGTTCTTCTTCTTCACCATCACCACATTAGCTAGCCAATCAAGATATTTGACATCCTCAATAAAACAAGCTTTTTGGAGCTTCTCGACCTCTTCTTGTATAACTTGGTTCTTTTCGGGGCTGAACACTCTTCTTCTTTATTTTACTGGCTTGATCTCCTTGTTCACATTAAGCTCTTGACATAGGAAGGCTGGGTCTATCCCCGGCATGTCCTCATGGCTCCATGCAAAAGTTTGTTTTCTGCTTTTTAGAAACGCTATCAGCTCTTATTTTATCGACACATCCAGTGACGCACCAATTTGAGTTGTTCGTTGTGGATGCTCGTCGTCCAGAATGATATTTTTAGTAGCCTCCATGACTTGACCCTTAACGAGCTGAGACTCATCTCTTGGGTCTAAATTCTCAATCTCTGCATCTTCTATCTCATCTACCTGATAAGTAGTAGTCTTCTTCCTGGATTCTTCACGCTCTTCTTGCTCGATAAATGAATAGTAGCATTCCCAAGCTACTTTTTGGTCTCCCTTCACCACTCCTACTCCAAAGTTGGTTGGGAATTTTAAACATTGATGGACCGTAGATGGTACTGCTTTTAACTTTTTTAAACCTACCCTTCCCATGATGATATTATAAGCTGATTGGATATTTTTATCCATCACGAAAAAGCGCACTCTTTCTGTTCGACAAGCAGGCCATGCACTGATGAACATATCCAACTTGATCGTCCTAAGTGGAAAAAGTTTCTCGCCAGTAAAATTGAGGAGGGGCCGATGATATGGCTCCAACTGGTATAGCTTTAGGTTCAAACTATCAAAACATGGGTAGAACATAATATCTGTCGAGCTGCCATTATCCACCAATACTCATGAAATCACTACTTCCTTCATCCTCATTTTGATCACCAATGGGTCATCATGAGGATATAGCACACCTGCGAGGTCGTTCTTAGAGAAACCGATGACCATTTTATCTTTGTTCACCTTCCTCGGGCGATCATCTTCAGCTAGATTTATTCGTTGAATGTATGAACAAGCTTGAGCCTCATTGAGGTAAGCTTTCCTCTCTGCAGTAAGGTCTCCACCTCCTTCATCTCCACCTGTAATAACATTGCAATCAAATGATCCAAAATGAATTGAAAATACCTCACGTTCTGGCTGTTTCGGTCTCTTGGGGAGATCGGGGTCATCTTCGGGATCATCTTCATGATCTCTTTTCTTGTTGTCTTTTGTTCGAAGAGGATATTTAGACATTTGCCTTCCTCGTTCGCTGGTTCTACCTCCACTTTGACGATCAACATATTTAGTCAATTTTCCTCGTCTAATGAGTGCTTCAATTTCATTCTGGAGAGCTATGCAATTTTTGGTCGTGTGACTATGGTCCTTATGGAACTCGCAATATTTAGACTTATTCCTCTTATCAGGATCTGCCTTTATTTTTTCAGACCAGTTTAGTTCCTCGCTGTTCTTGATTTCTTCCAGAATGTGGTTTATATCTACCTTCAAAGGAGTATAATTTCCAAATTTCTTCAATTGTTCCAATGCTTTCTTTGCTTTTAATTGCTTGTTGCCACCATTGTTCTTCTGCTCCTTCTTCTCAACCTTATTGGCCTCAACTTTGGTCTCCTTAGTGTTCATGTTCTTCTTCACAGCCATAGCTTCCTCAGCATTCATGATTTTGGCTGCTTTTGCCATTAGTTCTGCCATGGTCCTGGACGGATCTTGGGCCAAAGTGTAGTACAATTTATTGGGCAACAGTCCACTCATCAAAGCAGTAATCGCAGTTTTTTCCTCATAATCAATTACTTCCAGTTTCTCATTATTGAAACGAGTAATGTAATCCCTGGTGCTTTCACCTGCCTTTTGTCTAACACTCAACAAGTGTGCTACTCGTTTAACAGGTATTGCTCCAAAATAGAAATTTCCAATAAAGAGCTCGGCCAGTTGAAAGAAAGTTGCAATCTTCCCCCGAGGAAGATTGTTATACCATATTTGAGCAGATTAGGTAAGAGTTCCTGAAAATTCCTTGCATCTCATCTCATCTGGAACTGCATAGATATCAGCAACAGCTTGGTATTATTCTATATGAAGGACAGGGTCAGTTTTCCCATCATATTTAGGCATTACCACAGGAGCTTTGAATTTTGATGGTGTAGGAAAATCCACGATTGCTTGTACAAATGGTGTCCCTTGGACAAAAGTTCTTTGTAGATGGTTCTTGGCCTTAGCCATTTCCCCTAATCTATCCTCCAACCTTTGAATTGAGCCTTTCCATGCATCATTTCCTTCCTCGATCCTAATGGTTCGAGCAACTGATCGTGTCGAATTAGCCTCTTGGGACCTTTCATGACGAGCAGCTGGTCGTGACTGGGCAGAGCCTTCCTTCAAATCAAATGGTCGTTGAGAGTTCCTCGACACAATCCTAGGGGGACTTATATTCCTCCTAGGACCCAGACGATCAAAAGGAGAGACCCTACTCAACCTTTCAAGAGCACTTTTCCTCTCTGGAGATAGAGTGATATTTTGTTGAGTGTTTGTAGCTCATACCGAGGAAGTCTGTCCAGGCTGATAAGAAGGATCATTAGATCTCTCAGTACGATATGAGTCGCTAGTTCGCGAAGAGAGAAAACGAATATTTCTTTGAAAACATCGTTGTCCTGATTGGGCTGGCACTCCGCCTTGTACGATTTGTATGAGTTGACGCATGGTTTCTTGCATGGTCGTTTGCCCTTGGGCTAAATTGGCCATAATACCAGCCAAATCAGAAAAACTTGGGGGAGCAGAAGGATTTGGGGGAATCCCAGTGTTTCGATTACTGGATTCCGGATTATCAGCCATTGATAATGAGTTATTTTGGTGAAAAACGCTAATTACAGTCGTTTCCCACATACGGCGCCAATCTGTTGATGTAAAAAATTAGATTACCTCTAATTAGTCAATCACAAATAAAATAAATAAGACAAAATATTTTTAAAGTGGTTCAGCCTTGAAAGAATGGCCTACGTCCAATGTTTTTGTTATTACTGACTGTTTGTTTGGAACTCTCGATAATGGATTTTACCAAGAAATTTTGAGTCCCCTCACAATGAGGAGGTTACAATGTATTTATAGCCCTCAGGCTGTACAAATGAAAGGACAATGTGTTGTTATCTAGTAGACATGTACAGTTGTATGATAATAAATGAGCATTTAATGCAAAGTCGTTTTCTTGATTATCTTGATTAGAATGTTAAGCTGCTCGGACCGCCTAACACTACACCAAAACTGGCGATTGGTTACGGCCAAAATCCCTGACCAAAACTATGGGTCGCGGACTTGGGCCGTGACCATTTCGAGCGGGACCATTTTCGTGGGTCACGGCCCAAGTCCGTGACCAAAAAATGGTCACGGCCGAGAGGAGTCACGGTAGATGGTCGCGGACTTGGGCCGTGACCAATGCCGTGACGGGTCGCGGCCCTTATCCGTGACCCATAACCGTGACAAATTGCTCTCGGCCAAAGTCCGCGACCCACGACCGTGACAAAGAAATAAAAATAAAAATTGGTCACGGTCCTCATCCGTGACCTACAACCGTGACAAATTGGTCGCGGCCAAAGTCCGCGACCTACAACCGTGACCAAAAATAAATAAATAAAATGGTCCCGGCCCAAGTCCGTGACCCACAACCGTGACGAAAAAAAGGAAAAAAATGGTCGCGGACTTTGGCGTGACCCATAACCGTGACCAAAAATATAAAACAAATGGTCGAGACCCAAGTCCGCGACCATTTTTATGCGTGACAGAAAAAATAAAAATGGTCATGGACAAAGTCCATGACCATATTTAACTATAATTTTTAAAAAAATGTATTTTTTTTGGTCCATTCCTAAAATTGGGGGTCTTGTGAGTGCACCTAAAATTGGGGGAACAATCCCAAACTACGAATAACATATATATACAAACTTATAAATATTACACGTCTTAATAATTCACAGACAAAAAAAAAAGTTGGACAGAATTTCCTCTATTTTCTTGACATTCCAAAACCTGTAAATGTAAAACCTACTTATTATAAAGCCCGCACGGCCATGAAATTCAACAATCAAATTATAAAAGCCCGCACGGCCATAAAACAAAACAATAAAAGGTCGCACGACTGTAACACAAAAAACAAAATCCTGAATGTCCACAACATATAAACAATCTTCATGTTGTGGACCATTTCTTCATTCTTTTGTTCCGCGTGCAAAAATCCTACAAATGATAGGATACATAAAAAAAATATCAGTAACCAAGTTGTTTTACAAAAAATTTAATCAAGCAGAAAAATGGCATATATGAGTTAAAATTATCAGTAACCAAGTAGAAATATGCAAATTACCGTCGTATTCTCAAATCGGGAGTCCCGTGGCAGCGTGGTCAGTTCCTACGAATTACATTGGTCCTGTGGGAGGAGTTGGTCCCACCCACGGGGCCGTTCGAGGGCTATTTCGAGTTTTCACCCTCTAACGTCATGTTATTAAGCCCAAGTCAAGAAATATGCAAATTACCGTCATACTCTCAAACTGGGAGACCCGCAGCTATGGGGTCAAATTCTATGAGTTACATTGGTCCCGTGGGAGGTGTTGGTGCCACCCACGGGGACGTTCAGGGGATGTTTCGAGTTTTAACCTTCTAAAAAATGTTTTTAAGCCTAAGTCAAGAAATATATAAATTATAGTCGTATTCTCCAACCGGGAGTCTTGCGACTGCGAGGTCAGTTCCTACGAGTTACATTAGTCCCGTGGGAGGTGTTGGTGCCACCCACAGGGACGTTCGGGGGCTGTTTCGAGTTTTCACCCTCTAATACCATGTTTTGCTTAAGTCTATAAATATGAAAATTACCATCGTATTCTCAAATCGGGTATCCCGCGGCTACGTGGTGAGTTCCTACGAGTTACTTTGGTCCCCTGGGAGGTTTTGGTGCCACCCACGGGGACGTTCGGGGCCTGTTTCAAGTTTTCACCCTCTAACGTTATCATTTTAAGCCCAAGTCTAGAAATATACAAATTAACGTTGTACTCTCAAACCGGGAGACTCGCAGTTGTGGGGTCAGTTCCTACGAGTTACATTGGTCCCGTGGGAGGTGTTGGTGCCACCCTCGGGGACGTTCGGGGGCTGTTTCGAGTTTTCACCCTCTAACGCCATGTTTTTAAGCCTAAGTCAAGAAATATGAAAATTATCATCGTATTCTCAAACTGGGAGTCCCGCAGCTGCGGGGTGAGTTCCTACGAGTTGCATTAGTCCCGTGGGAGGTGTTGGTGCCACCCAAGGGGATGTTCGGGGGCTATTTCGAGTTTTCACCCTCTAACGCCATGTTTTTAAGCCTAAGTCAAGAAATATGCAAATTATCATCGTATTCTCAAACCGTAAGTCCCGCGGCTGCGGGGTCTGTTCCTACGAGTTACATTGGTCCCGTGGGAGGTGTTGGTGCCACCCACGGGGTCGTTCGAGGACTATTTCGAGTTTTCACCATCAAACGTCATATTTTACTTAAGTCTATAGATATGAAAATTACCATCGTATTCTCAAATCAGGAGTCCCGCGGCTACGTGGTCAGTTCCTATGAGTTATATAGGTCCCATCCGAGGTGTTGGTGCCACCCACGGGGCCGTTCGGGGGCTGTTTCGAGTTTTCACCCTCTAACGTCATATTTTTAAGCCTAAGTCTAGAAATATGCAAATTACTGTCGTACTCTCAAATCGGGAGACCCGCGTCTGTGTGGTCAGTTCCTACGAGTTACATTGGTCCCGTGGGAGGTGTTGGTGCCACCCACGGGGACGTTGGGGGGGTGTTTCGAGTTTTAACCCTCTAACGCTATGTTTTTAACCCTAAGTCAAGAAACATGCAAATTACCGTCGTATTCTTAAACCGGGAGCCCCGCGGCTACGGGGTCAGTTCCTACGAGTTACATTGGTCCAGTGGGAGTGTTGGTGCCACCCACGGGGACGTTCGGGGGCTGTTTCGAGTTTTCACCCTCTAACACCATGTTTTTCTTAAGTCTATAAATATAAAAATTACCGTCGTATTCTCAAATCGGGAGTCCCGTGGCTGCAAGGTCAGTTCCGACGAGTTATATTGGTCCCGTGGGGGGTGTTGGTGCCACCCACGACGACGTTTGGGGGCTGTTTCGAGTTTTCACCCTCTAACGCCATGTTTTGCTTAAGTCTAGAAATATGCAAATTACCGTTGTACTCTCAAACTGGGAGGCCCGCGGCTGCGGGGTCAGTTTCTACGAGTTACATTGGTCCCGTGGGAGGTGTTGGCACCACCCACGGGGCCTTTCGGGGTCTGTTTAGAGTTCTCATCCTCTAACGTCATGTTCATAAGCCTAAGTCTAGAAATACGCAAAGTACCATCTTACTCTCAAACCAAGAGACCCACGGCTTTGGCGTCAGTTCCTACGAGTTACATTGGTCCCGTGGGATGTGTTGGTGCCACCCACGGTGACGTTCGGGGGTTGTTTCGAGTTCTCACCCTCTGACGCCATGTTTTTAAGCCTAAGTCAAGAAATATGCAAATTATCATTGTATTCTCAAACCGGGAGTCCCGCGGCTGCGGGGTCAGTTCCTACGAGTTACATTGGTCCCGTGGGAGGTGTTGGTGACACCCACGGGGACGTTTGGGGGTTGTTTCGAGTTTTCACCCTCTAACGCCATGTTTTGCTTAAGTCTATAAATATGCAAATCACCATCGTATTCTCAAACCGGGAGTCCCACGGATGCGTGGTGAGTTCCTACGAGATACATTTGTCCCGTGGGAGGTGTTGGTGCCACCACAGGGCCGTTCGGGGGCTGTTTCGAATTTTCACCCTCTAACGTCATGTTTTTAAGCCCAAGTCTAGAAATATGAAAATTACCGTCGTACTCTCTAATCGGGAGTCCCGCGGCTACGTGGCCAGTTCCTATGAGTTACATTGGTCCCGTGGGAGGTGTTTGTGCCACCCACGGGGCCGTTCGGGGCGTGTTTCGAGTTTTCACCCTCTAACGCCATGTTTTTATGCCTAAGTCTAGAAATATGCAAATTATCATCGTATTCTCAAACCGAGAGTCCCGCGACTACGGGGTCAATTCCTACGAGCTACATTAGTCCCGTGGGAGGTGTTAGTGACACCCACGGGGACGTTCGGTTTCGAGTTTTCACCCTCTAAGGCCATGTTTTTAAGCCTAAGTTAAGAAATATGCAAATTATCATCGTATTCTCAAACCTGGAGTCCCGCGGCTGCGGGGTTAATTCCTATGAGTTGCATTGGTCACGTGGGAGGTGTTGGTGCCACCTACGAGGCCGTTCGAGGGATGTTTCGAGTTCTCACCCTCTAACGCCATATTTTGCTAAAGTCTAAAAATATGCAAATTACCATCGTATTCTCAAATCAGGAGTCCCGTGTCTACGTGGTCAGTTCCTACGAGTTATATTGGCCTCTGGGAGGTGTTGGGGCCACCCATGGGGCCGTTCGGGGGCTGTTTCGAGTTTTCACCCTCTAACGCCATGTTTTTAACTTTAAGTCAAGAAATATGCAAATTACAGTCGTATTCTCAAACCAAGAGTCCCGCGGATACGGGGTCAGTTCCTACGAGTTATATTGGTCCCCTGAGAGGTGTTGGTGCCACCCACGGGGCCGTTTGGGGGCTGTTTCGATTTTTCACCCTCTAACGTCATGTTTTTAAACATAAGTCTATAAATACGTAAATTACCGTCGTACTCTCGAACCGGGAGATCCGCGGCGGTGTGGTCAGTTCCTACGAGTTACATTGGTCCCGTGGGAGGTGTGGTGCCACCCACGGGGACGTTGGGGGGATGTTTCGAGTTTTCACCCTCTAACGCCATGTTTTTAAACCTAAGTCTAGAAATATGCAAATTATCGTCGTATTCTCAAATCGAGAGTCCCGCGACTGCGGGGTCAGTTCCTACGAGTTACATTTGTCCCGTGGGAGGTGTTGGTGCTAACCACAGGGTTGTTTCGAGTTTTCACCCTCTAACATCATATTTTGCTTAAGTCTAGAATTATGCAAATTATTGTCTTGTTCTCAATTCGAGAGACCCGCGACTATGGGGTCATTTCCTCGAGTACCATTTGTCCCGTGGGAGGTGTTGGTGCCACCCACGGGGCCGTTCGGGGGCTGTTACGAGTTTTCACCCTCTAACGCCATGTTTTGCATAAGTATAAAAATATGTAAATTACCGTCGTAGTCTCAAACCGGGAGACCCGAGGCTGCGGGATTAGTTCCTACGAGTTACTTTGGTGCCGTGGGAAGTGTTGGCGCCACCCACGGGGCCGTTCGGGGGCTGTTTCGAGTTTTCACCCTCTAACGTCATGTTTTTAAGCCTAAGTGAAGAAATATGCAAATTATCGTCGTATTCTCAAATCGGGAGTGGGGTTCAGTTCCAACGAGTTACATTGGTCCCTGCGGCTGCGTGGTGAGTTCCTACGAGTTACATTGGTCCCGTGGGAGGTGTTGGTGCCACCCACGGGGCCGTTCGGGGGATGTTTCTAGTTTTCACCCTCTAAGGTCATGTTTCTAAGCCCAAGTCTAGAAATATGAAAATTACCGTCGTACTCTCAAACCGGGAGTCCCGCGGCTGCGTGGCCAGTTCCTACGAGTTACATTCGTCCCGTGGGAGGTGTTGGTGCCACACACGGGGACGTTCGGGGGCTGTTTCGAGTTATCACCCTATAACGCCATGTTTTTAAGCCTAAGTCAAGAAATATGCAAATTATCATCGTATTCTCAAACCGGGAGTCCCGCGACTGCGGGTTCAATTTCTACGAGTTACATTAGTCCCGTGGGAGGTGTTAGTGCCACTCACGAGAACATTCGAGGGCTGTTTCGATTTTTCACCCTCTAACGCCATATTTTTCTTAAGTCCATAAATATGCAAATTACCATCGTATTCTCAAACCGGGAGTCCCGCGGCAGCGTGGTTAGTTCCTACGAGTTACATTGCTCCCGGGGGATGTGTAGGTGCGACCCACGGGGCCGTTTGAGGGCTGTTTCGAGTTTTCAGCCTCTAATGCCTTGCTTTTCTTAAGTCTATAAATATGCAAATTACCGTCGTATTCTCAAATCGGGAGTTCCGCGGCTACGTGGTCAGTTCCTACGAGTTATATTCGTCCCGTGGGAGTTGTTGGTGCCACCCACGGGGCCGTTCGGGGGCAGTTTCGAGTTTTCACCCTCTAACGTCATGTTTTTAAGTCTAAGTCTAGAAATATGTAAATTACCATCGTACTCTCAAACCGGAAGACCCACGACTGTGTGGTCAGTTCCGATGAGTTACATTGGTCGCGTGGGAGGTGTTGGTGCCAACCACGGGGACGTTGGGGGGCAGTTTGGAGTTTTTACCCTCTAACGTCTTGTTTTTAAGCCTAAGTCTATAAATATACAAATTACCGTCGTACTTTCAAACTGGGAGACCCGCGGCTATGTGGTCAGTTCCTACGAGTTACATTGGTCCCGTGGGAGGTGTTGGTGCCACCCACGGGGACGTTAGGGGGCTGTTTCGAATTTTCACCCTCTAACGCCATGTTTTTAACCCTAAGTCAAGAAATATACAAATTACCGTCTTATTCTCATATCGAGAGTCCCGTAACTGCGGGGTCAGTTCCTGCGAGTTACATTGGTCCCGTGGGAGGTGTTGGTGCCACCCAAGGGGCCGTTTGGGGGCTGTTTCGAGTTTTCACCCTCTAACGTCATATTTTTAAGCCTAAGTCTAGAAATATGCAAATTACCATCGTACTCTCAAATCGGGAGGCCCGCGGTTGTGTGGTCAGTTCCTACGAGTTACATTGGTCCCGTGGGAGGTATTGGTGCCACCCACGGGGACGTTGGGGGGCTGTTTCGAGTTTTCACCCTCTAACACCATGTTTTTTAACCTTATGTCAAGAAATATGCAAATTACCGTCATATTCTCAAATCGGGAGTCCCGCGGCTGCGGGGTCAGTTCCTAAGAGTTACATTGGTCTCGTGAGAGGTGTTGGTGCCACCCACGGGGCTGTTTCGAGTTTTCACCCTCTAACGTCATATTTTGCTTAAGTCTAGAAATATGCAAATTACCGTCTTATTCTCAAACCGGGAGACCCGCGGCTGCGGGGACAGTTTCTACGAGTTCCATTGGTCCCGTAGGAGGTGTTGGTGCCACCCACGGGGCCGTTCGGGGGCTGTTACGAGTTTTCACCCTCTAATGCCATGTTTTGCTTAAGTCTAGAAATATGAAAATTACCATCGTACTCTCAAATAGGGAGACTCGTTACTGCGGGGTCAGTTCCTACGAGTTACGTTGGTCCCGTGGGAGGTGTTGGTGCCACCCACGGGGCCGTTCGGGGGCTGTTTCGAGTTTTCACCCTCTAACCTCATGTGTTTAAGACTAAGTCTAAAAATATGCAAATTACCGTTGTACTCTCAAATCGGGAGACCCGCGGCTGTGTGATCAGTTCCTACGAGTAACATTGGTCCCGTGGGAGGTGTTGGTGCCACCCACGTAGACGTTGGGGGCTGTTTCGAGTTTTCACCCTCTAACGCCATGTTTTTAACCCTAAGTCAAGAAATATGCAAATTACCGTCGTATTCTCATATCGAGAGTCCCGCGAATGCGCGATCAGTTCCTAAGAGTATCATTGGTCTCGTGGGAGGTGTTGGTGCCACCCATGGGGCCATTTGGGGGCTGTTTCGAGTTTTCACCCTCTAACGTCATGTTTTTAAGCCTAAGTCTAGAAATATACAAATTACCGTTGTACTCTCAAATAGGGAGACCCCCTGTTGTGTGGTCAGTTCCTACGAGTTATATTGGTCCCGTGGGCGGTGTTGGTGCCACCCACGGGGACGTTGGGGGCTGCTTCGAGTTTTCACCCTCTAACGCCATGTTTTTAATCCTAAGTTAAGAAATATGCAAATTACCGTCGTATTCTCAAATCGGGAGTCCCGCGACTGCGGGGTCAGTTCCTACGAGTTATATTGGTCTCGTGGGAGGTGTTGGTTCCACCCATGGGGCCGTTCGAGGGCTGTTTCGAGTTTTCATCCTCTAACGTCATATTTTGCTTAAGTTTAGAAATATGCAAATTACCATTTTATTCACAAACCGGGAGGCCAGCGGCTACGGGGACAGTTCCTACGAGTTACATTGGTCCCGTGGGAGGTGTTGGTGCCACCCACGGGGACGTTCGGGTGCTGTTTCGAGTTTTCACCCTCTAACGCCATGTTTTTAAGCCTAAGTCTAGAAATATGCAAATTACCGTCGTACTCTCAAATCGGGAGACCCGCGGCTGCGGGGTCAGTCCCTACGAGTTACATTGGTCCTGTGGGAGGTGTTGGTGCCACTCACGGGGCCATTCGGGGGTTGTTTCGAGTTTCCACCCTCTAATGTCAAGTTTTTAAGCCTAAGTCTAGAAATACGAAAATTATCGTCGTACTCTCAAACCGGGAGATCAGCGGCTGTGGGGTCAGTTCCTACGATTTACATTAGTCCCGTAGGAGGTGTTGGTGTCACCCACGGGGACGTTCGAGAGTTGTTTCAAGTTTTCACCCTCTAATGCCATGTTTTTAAGCCTATGTCAAGAAATATGCAAATTAACATCGTACTCTCAAACCGGGAGACCCGCGGCTGTGGGGTCAGTTCCTACGAGTTACTTTGGTCCCGTGGGAGATGTTGATGCGACCCACGGGGACGTTCGAGCGTTGTTTTGAGTTTTCACCCTCTAACGCCATGTTTTTAACCTTAAGTCTAGAAATATACAAATTACCATCGTATTCTCAAAACGGTAGTCCCTTGCTGCAGGGTCAGTTCCTACGAGTTACATTGGTCCCTAGGAGGTGTTGGTGCCATCCACGGGGCCGTTCGAGGGTTGTTTCGAGTTTTCACCCTCTAAAGCCATGTTTTGCTTAAGTCTAAAAATATGCAAACTACCGTCGTATTCTCAAATCGGGAGTCCCTCGGCTGCGTGGTCAGTTCCTATGAGTTATATTGGTCCCGTGGGAGGTGTTGGTGCCACCCACGGGGCCGTTCGGGGGCTGTTTCGAGTTTTCCCCCTCTAACGTCATGTTTTTTAGCCTAAGTCTAGAAATATGCAAATTACCATCATACTCTAAAATTGGGAGATCCGCGGCTGCAGGGTCAGTTCCTACGAGTTACATTGGTCCCTCAGGAGGTGGTGATGCCACCCAAGGTGACGTTTGGGGGCTGTTTCGAGTTTTCACCCTCTAAGGCCATGTTTTTAATCCTAAGTCAAGAAATATGCAGATTACAGTCGTATTCTCAAATCGAGAGTCCCGCTGCTACGGGGTCAGTTTTTACGAGTAACATTGCTCCCGTGGGAGGTATTGGTGCCACCCACGGGGCCGTTCGGGGGCTGTTTCGAGTTTTCACCCTCTAACGTCATGTTTTTAAACCCAAGTCTTGAAATATTCGAATTACCGTCGTACTCTTAAACCGGGAGTCCCGCGACTACGTGGTCAGTTTCTACGAGTCATATTGGTCCCGTGGGAGGTGTTGGTGCAATCTACGGGGACTTACGGGGGCTGTTTCAAGTTTTCACCCTCTAACGCCATGTTTTTCAGCCTAAGTCAAGAAGTATGCAAATTATCATCGTATTTTCAAACCGGGAGTCCCGCGGCTGCGGGGTTAGTTCCTACGAGTTACATTAGTCCCATGGGAGATGTTGGTGCCACCCACAAAGACTTTCGGGGGCTGTTTCGATTTTTCACCCTCTAACGCCATGTTTTTCATAAGTCTATAAATAGGCAAATTACCATCGTATTCTCAAATCGGGAGTCCCGCGACAGCGTGGACAATTCCTACGAGTTACGCTGATCCCGTGGGAGGTTTTGGTGCCACCCACGGGGCCGTTCGGGGGATGTTTTAATTTTTCACCCTCTAAAGTCATGATTTTAAGCCCAAGTCTAGAAATATGCAAATTTCCATCGTACTCCCAAATCGGAAGACCCGCGGCTGGGGGTTCAGTTCCTACGAGATGCATTGGTCCCTTGGGATGTGTAGGTGCCACCCACGGGGACGTTCGGGGGCTGTATCGAGTTTTCACCCTCTAACGCCATGTTTTTAAGCCTAAGTCAAGAAATATGCAAATTATCGTCGTATTCTCAAACCGAGAGTCCCGCTGTTGCGGGATCAGTTCCTACGAGTTACATTAGTCCCGTGTGAGGCGTTGGTGCCACCCACGGGGACGTTCGGGGGCTATTTGGAGTTTTCACTCTCAAACGCCATGTTTTGCTTATGGAAATTATCGTCCGTTGTATTCTCAAACCGGGAGTCCCGCGGCTGCGGGGTCAGTTCCAACGAGTTACATTGGTCCCGTGGGTGGTTTTGGTCCCACCCACGACGCCGTTCGAGGGTTGTTTCGAGTTTTCACCCTCTAACGCCATGTTTTGCTCAAGTCTGTAAATATGCAAATTATTATCGTATTCTTAAATCGGGAGTCCCGCGGTGGCGTGGTCAGTTCCTACGAGTTATATTAGTCCCGTGGGAGGTGTTGTGGCCCACGGGGATGTTCGGGGGCTGTTTCGAGTTTTCACCCTCTAACGTCATGTTTTTAAGCCTAAGTCTAGAAATATACAAATTACCATCATATTCTCAAACCGGTAGTCCCTTGCTGCAGGGTCAGTTCCTACGAGTTACATTGGTCTCTGGGAGGTGTTGGTGCCATCCACAGGGCCGTTCGAGGGTTGTTTCGAGTTTTCACCCTCTAACGCCATGTTTTGCTTAAGTCTACAAATATGCAAACTACCGTCTTATTCTCAAATCGGGAGTCCCTCGGCTGCGTGGTCAGTTCCGACGAGTTATATTGGTCCCGTGGGAGGTGTTGGTGCCACCCACGGAGCCGTTCGGGGGCTGTTTCGAGTTTTCACCCTCTAACGTCATGATTTTAAGCCTAAGTCTAGAAATATGCAAATTACCATCGTACTCTCAAACCGGGAGACCCGCGACTGCAGGGTCAGTTCCTACGAGTTACATTGGTCCCGTGGGAGGTGTTGGTGCCACCCACGGCGCCGTCCAGGGACTGTTTCGAGTTTTCACCTTCTAACGCCATGTTTTGCTTAAGTCTAGAAATAAAGAAATTACCGTCCGTCGTATTCTCAAACCAGGAGACCCGCGGTTGTGGGATCAGTTCCTACGAGTTACATTGGTCCCGTGGGAGGTGTTGGTGCCACCCACGGGGTCGTTCGGGGGTTGTTTTGATTTTTCACCATCTAAAGTCATGTTTTTAAGACTAAGTCTCGAAATATGAAAATTACCGTTGTACTCTAAAATCGGGAGACCCGCGGTTGTGTGGTCAGTTCCTACGAGTTACATTGGTCCCGTGGGAGGTGTAGGTACCACCCACGGGGACGTTCGGGGGATGTTTCGAGTTTTCACCCTCTAACGCCGTGTTTTTAAGCCTAAGTCTTGACATATACAAATTACCGTCGTATTCTTAAACCGGAAGACCCGCGGATGCAGGGTCAGTCCCTACGAGTTACATTGGTCCCGTGAGAGGTGTTGGTGCCACCCACGGGGCCGTTCAGGGCTGTTTCGAGTTTTCACCCGCTAACATCAAATTTTTAATCCTAAGTCTCGAAATATGAAAATTACCGTCCTACTCTTAAATCGGGAGATCCGCAGTTGTGGGGACAGTTCCTATGAGTTACATTGGTCCCGTAGGAGGTGTTGGTGTCACCCACGGGGACGTTCGGGGGTTGTTTCGAGTTTTAACCCTCTGACGCCATGTTTTTAAGCCTAAGTCAAGAAATATGCACATTAACATCGTACTCTCAAATCGAGAGACCCACGGCTGTGGGGTCAGTTCCTACGAGTTACACTGGTCCCGTGGGAGGTGTTGGTGCCACCCACGGGGACGTTCGAGGGCTGTTTCGAGTTTTCACCCACTAACGCCATGTTTTGCTTAAGTCTACAAATATGCAAATTACTGTCGTATTCTCAAATCGAGAGTCCCTTGGTTGCGTGGTCAGTTCCTACAAGTTACACTGGTCCCATAGGAGGTGTTGGTGCCACCCACGGGGACGTTCGGGGGATGTTTTGAGTTTTCACCCTCTAACGCCAAGTTTTTAAGCCTAAGTCAAGAAATATACAAATTATCGGCATATTCTCAAATCGAGAGTCCGGCGGCTGCGGGGTGAGTTCCTACGAGTGACATTTGTCCCGTGGGAGGTGTTGGTGCCACCCACGGGGACGTTCGGGGGCTGTTTCGAGTTTTCACCCTCTAACGCCATGTTTTTAAGCCTATGTCAAGAAATATGCAAACTACCATCGTATTCTCAAATCGGGAGTCCCGCGACTTCGTGGATAGTTCCTACGAGTAATATTTCACGTGGGAGGTGTTGGTGCCATCCACGGGGCTGTTTCGAGTTTTCACCCTCTAACGTTATGTATTTAATCCTAAGTCAAGAAATATGAAAATTACCATCGTATTCTCAAACCGGGAGTCCCGCGGCTTCGGGGTCAGTTCCTACGAGTTACATTGGTCCCGTGGAAGGTATTGGAGCCACCCACGGGGACGTTCGGAGGCTGTTTCGAGTTTTCACCCTCTAACGTCAAGTTTTTAAGACTAAGTCAAGAAATATTCAAATTACCATCATATTCTCAAATCGGGAGACCCGCGGCTGCGTGGTCAATCCCTACGAGTTACATTAGTCCTGTGAGAGGTGTTGGTGCCACCCACGGGGACGTTCGGGGGCTGTTTCCAGTTTTAACCCTCTAACGTCAAGTTTTTAAGCCTAAGTCTAGAAATACGTAAATTACCATCGTACTCTCAAACCGGGAGATCCACGGATGTGGGGTCAGTTTCTACGAGTTACATTGGTCCCGTCGGAGGTGTTGGTGCAATCCACGGGGATGTTCGGGGGCTGTTTCGAGTTTTCACCCTTAAACGCCATGTTTTTAAGCCTAAGTCAAGAAATATGAAAATTACCATCGTATTCTCAAATCGGGAGTCCCGCGGCTGCATGGTCAGTTCCTACGAGTTATATTGGTTCCGTGGGAGGTGTTGGTGCCACCCACGGGGCCGTTCGGGGGCTGTTTCGAGTTTTCACCCTCTAACGTCATGTTTTTAAGCCTAAAACAAGAAATCTGCAAATTACCGTCGTACTCTCAAATCGTGAGACCCGCGGCTGTGTGGTCAGTTCCTTTGAGTTACATTGGTCCCGTGGGAGGTGTTGGTGCTACCCACGGGGACGTTGGGGGGCTTTTTCGAGTTCTCACCCTCTAACGTCATGTTTTTAAGCCTAAGTCTAGAAATATGCAAATTATCATCGTATTCTCAAACCGGGAGACCTGCTGCTGCGGGGTCAGGTCTCTACGAGTTACATTGGTCCCGTGAGAGGTGTTGGTGCCACCCACAGGACCGTTCGGGGGCTGTTTCGAGTTTTCACCCGCTAACATCAAGTTTTTACGCCTAAGTCCAGAAATATGCTAATTACCGTCGTACTCTAAAACCGGGAGATCCGCGGCTGTGGGGTCAGTTCCTATGAGTTACATTGGTCCCATAGGAGGTGTTGGTGCCACCCACGCGGACGTTCAGGGGCTGTTTCGAGTTTTCGCCCTCTAACGAAATATTTTTAAACCTAAGTCAAGAAATATACAAATTATCATCGTATTCTCAAACCGGAAGTCCCCCGGCTGCGGGATCAGTTCCTACGTTTTACATTTGTCCCGTGGGAGCTGTTGGTGCCACCCACGGGGACGTTCGGGGGCTGTTTCGAGTTTTCACCCTCTAACACCATGTTTTTCTTAAGTATAGAAATATGGAAATTACCGTTCGTCGTATTCTCAAACCGGGAGTCCCGCGGCTGCGGGGTCAGTTCCTACGAGTTACATTGGTCCTGTGGGAGGTGTTGGTGCCACCCACGGGGCCGTTCGGGGGCTATTTCGAGTTTTCACCCTCTAACGTCATGTTTTTAAGCCCCAGTCATGAAAAAAGAAAATTACCATCGTACTCTCAAACCGGGAGTCCCGCGGCTACGTCGTCAGTTCCTACGAGTTACATTGGTCCCGTGGGAGGTGTTGGTGCAATCCCCGGGGACGTTCGGGGGCTATTTCTAGTTTTCACCCTCTAACGCCATGTTTTTAGGCCTAAGTCAAGAAATATGCAAATTATCGTCGTATTCTAAAATCGAGAGTTCCGCGTTTGCGGGGTCAGTTCCTACGAGTTACATTAGTCCCGTGGGAGGTGTTGGTGCCACCCACGGGGACGTTCGGGGGCTGTTTCGAGTTTTCTCCCTCTAAAGTCATATTTTGCTTAAGTCTAGAAATAAGAAAATTACCGTCCGTCGTATTCTCAAACCGGGACTCCCGCGGCTGCGGGGTCACTTTCTACGAGTTACATTGGTCTCGTGGGAGGTTTAGGTGCCACCCGCGGGGCCGTTCGAGGGTTGTTTCGAGTTTTCACCATCTAACACCATGTTTTTCTCAACTTTATAAATATGAAAATTACCATCGTATTCTCAAATCGGGAGTCCCGCGACTGCGTGGTCAGTTCCTACGAGTTATATTGGTCCCGTAGGAGGTGTTGGTGCCACCCACAGGCATGTTCGGGGGTTGTTTCGAGTTTTCACCCTCTAACGTCATGTTCTTAAGACTAAGTCTAGATATATACAGATTATCGCCGTATTCTCAAATCGGGAGTCCCACGGCAGCAGGGTCAGTTCCTACGAGTTACATTGGTCCCGTGGGAGGTGTTGGTGGCACCCACGAGGCCGTTCGGGGGCTTTTTCGAGTTTTTACCTTCTACCGCCATGTTTTGCTTAAGTCTTGAAATATGGAAATTACCGTCCGTCGTATTCTCAAGCCGGGAGACCCGCGGCTGCGGGATCAGTTCCTATGAGTTACATTGGTCTCGTGGGAGGTGTTGGTGCCACCCAGGGGCCGTTCGGGGGCTGTTTCGAATTTTCACCATCTAACATCATATTTTTAAGCCTAAGTCTAAAAATATGCAAATTACCGTTGTACTCTCAAATCGGGAGACCCTCGGCTGTGTGGTCAGTTCCTACGAGTTACATTGGTCTCATGGGAGGTGTTGGTACCATCCACGGGGACATTCGGGGGCTGTTTCGAGTTTTCACCCTCTAACACCGTGTTTTAAGCCTAAGTCTAGAAATATGCAAATTAGCGTTGTATTCTCAAACCGAGAGACCCACGACTGCGGGGTCAGTCCCTACGAGTTACATTGGTCCCGTGAGAGGTGGTTGTGCCACCCATGGGTCCGTTCGGAGGCTGTTTCGAGTTTTCACCCTCTAACGGCAAGTTCTTAAGCCTAAGTCTAGAAATATACAAATTACCATCGTATTCTCAAACCGGGAGATCTGCGGCTGTGGGGTTAGTTCCTACGAGTTACATTGGTCCCGTAGGAGGTGTTGGTGTCACCCACGGGGACGTTCGGGGGCTGTTTCGAGTTTTCACCCTCTAACGAAATGTTTTTAAGACTAAGTAAAGAAATATACAAATTATCATCGTATTCTCAAACCGGGAGTCCCGCGACTGCGGGGTCAGTTCCTACGAGTTACATTAGTCCCGTGGGAGGTGTTGGTGTAACCCACGGGGACGTTCAGGGGCTGTTTCGAGTTTTCACCCTCTAACGTTATGTATTTAATCCTAAGTCAAGAAATATCCAAATTACCGTCGTATTCTCAAATCAGGAGTCCCGCGACTGCGGGGTCAGTTCCTACGAGTTACATTGGTCCCGTAGGAGGTGGTTGTGTCACCCACGGGGACGTTCGGGGGCTGTTTAGAATTTTCACCCTCTAACGCCATGTTTTTAAGCCTAAGTAAAGAAATATGAATATTAACGTCGTGCTCTCAAATCGGGAGTCCCACGGCTATGTGGTCAGTTCCTACGAGTTACATTTCTCCCGTGGGAGGTGTTGGTGCAATCCACGGGGACGTTCGGGGGCTGTTTCGAATTTTCACCCACTAACGCCATGTTTTTAAGCCTAAGCCAAGAAATATGCAAATTATCATCGTATCTCAAATCGGTAGTCCCACGACTGCGGGGTCAGTTCCTACGAGTTACATTAGTCCCGTGGGAGGTGTTGGTGCCACCCACGGGGACGTTCGGGGGCTGTTTCAAGTTTTCACCCTCTAACGCCATATTTTGCTTAAGTCTATAAATATGCAAATTACCATCGTATTCTCAAACCGGGAGTCCCGCGATTGCGAGGTCAGTTCCTATGAGTTACATTGGTCTCGTGGGAGGATTTGGTGCCACCCACAGGGCCTTTCAGGGGCTGTTTTAAGTTTTCACCCTCTAACGTCATGATTTTAAGTCCAAGTCTAGAAATATGCAAATTACCGTCGTACTCTCAAATCGGGAGACCCACGGCTGGGGGGTCAGTTCCTACGAGTAATATTAGTCCCATGGGAGGTGTTGGTGCCACCCAAGGGGACGTTCGGGGGATGTTTCGAATTTTCACCCTCTAACGCCATGTTTTTAAGCCTAATTCAAGAAATATGCAAATTATCATCGTATTCTCAAATCTGAAGTCCTGCGGCTGTGGGATCAGTTCCTACGAGTTACATTAGTCCCGTGGGAGGTGTTAGTGCCACCCACGGGGACGTTCGGGGGCTGTTTTGAGTTTTTACCCTCTAACGCCATGTTTTGCGTAAGTCTAGAAATATGGAAATTACCGCCCGTCGTATTCTCAAATCGGGTGACCCGCGACTGTGGGGTCAGTTCCTACGAGTTACATTGGTTCCGTGGGAGGTTTTGGTGCCACCCACGGGGCCGTTCGGGGGATGCTTCAAGTTTTCACCCTCTAACGTCATGATTTTAAGCCCAACTCTAGAAATATAAAAATTACCATTGTACTCTCAAACCGGGAGACCCGCGGCTGGGGGGGCAATTCCTACGAGTTACATTGGTCCCGTGGGAGGAGTTGGTGCCACCCACGGGGACGTTCGGTGGCTGTTTCGAGTTTTCACCCTCTAACCCCATGTTTTTAAACCTAAGTCAAGAAATGTTCAAATTATCGTCGTATTCTCAAACCGAGAGTCCCGCGGCTGCGGGCTCAGTTCCTACGAGTTACATTTGTCCCGTGGGGGGTGTTGGTGCCACCCATGGGGCCGTTCGGGGGCTGTTTTGAGTTTTCACCCTCTAACACCATGTTTTGCTTAAGTCTATAAATATGCATATTACCGTCGTATTCTAAAATCGGGAATCCCGCAGCTCCGGGATCCGTTCCTACGAGTTATATTGGTCCCGTGGGAGGTGTTGGTGCCACCCACGGGGCCGTTCGGGGGCTGTTTCGAGTTTTCACTGTTTAACGTCATGTTTTTAAGCCCAAGTCAAGAAATTCGAAAATTACCATCGTACTCTCAAACTGGGAGTCCCGCGGCTACGACGTCAGTTCCTACGAGTTACATTGGTCCCGTGGGAGGTGTTGGTGCAATCCACGGGGACGTTCGGGGGCTATTTCAAGTTTTCACCCTCTAACGCCATGTTTTTAAACCAATGTCAAGAAATATGCAAATTATCATCGTATTCTAAAATCGGGAGTCCCGTGACTGCGGGGTCAGTTCCTACGAGTTACATTAGTCCCGTGGGAGGTGTTGGTGCCACCCACCGGGACGTTCGGGGGTTATTTCGAGTTTTCACCCTGTAACGCCATATTTTGCTTAAGCCTATAAATATGCAAATTACTATCGTATTCTCAAACTGGGAGTCCCGCAACCGCGTGGTCCGTTCCTATGAGTTACATTGTTCCCGTGGGAGGTTTTGGTGCCACCTACGGGGCCGTTTGGGGGCTGTTTCGAGTTTTCACCCGCTAACGTCATGATTTTAAGCCCAAGTCTAGAAATATGCAAATTATCGTCGTACTCTCAAATCGGGAGACCTACGGCTGGGGGGTCAGTTCCTATGAGTTACATTGGTCTCGTGGGAGGTGTTGGTGCCACCGACGGGGACGTTCGGGGGCTGTTTTGAGTTTTCACCCTCTAACGCCATGTTTTTAAGCCTAAGTCTATAAATATGAAAATTATCATCGTATTCTCAAATCGGGAGTCCCGCGACTGCGTGGTTAGTTCTTACGAGTTATATTGGTCCCGTGGAAGGTGTTGGTGCCACCCACAGGGATGTTCGGGAGCTGTTTCGAGTTTTCACCCTCTAACGTCATGTTTTTAAGCCTAAGTCTTGAAATATGCAGATTATCATCTTCTTCTCAAATAGGGAGTCCCGAGGCTGCAAGGTCAGTTCCTACGAGTTACATTGGTCCCGTGAGAGGTGTTGGTGGCACCCATGGGGCCATTCGTGGGCTTTTTTGAGTTTTCACCTTCTACCGCCATGTTTTGCTTAAGTCTAGAAATATGGAAATTACCGTCCGTCGTATTCTCAAAACGGGAGACTCGCGGCTGCGGGGTCAGCTCCTACGAGTTACATTGGTCCCGTGGGAGGTGTTGGTGCCACCCACGGGGCCGTTCGGGGGCTGTTTTGAGTTTTCACCATCTAACATCATGTTTTTAAGCCTAAGTCTAAAAATATGCAAATTATCATCGTACTCTCAAATCGGGAGACCCGCGGCTGTGTGGTATGTTCCTACGAGTTACATTAGTCCCGTGGGAGGTGTTGGTTCCACCCACAGGGACGTTCGGGGGCTGTTTCGAGTTTTCACCCTCTAACGCCGTGTTTTTAAGCTTAAGTCTAGAAATATGCAAATTACCATTGTATTCTCAAAGCAGGAGACCCGCGGCTGCGGGGTCAGTCCCTACGAGTTACATTAGTTCCGTGAGAGGTGTTGGGTCCACCCACAGGACCATTCGGGGGCTGTTTCGAGTTTTCACCCTCTAACGTAAAGTTTTTAAGCCTAAGTCTAGAAATATGCAAATTACCATCGTACTCTCAAATCGGGAGATCCGCGGCTGTGGGGTCAGTTCCTACGAGTTACATTGGTCCCGTAGGAGGTGTTAGTGTCACCCACGGGAACGTTCGGGGGCTGTTTCGAGTTTTCACCCTCTAACGCCATGTTTTTAATACGAAGTCACGAAATATACAAATTATCATCGTATTCTCAAACCGGGAGTCCTGCGGCTGCGGGGTCAGTTCCTACGAGTTATATTGGTCCAATGGGAGGTGTCGGTACCATCCACGGGACCGTTCGGGCGCTGTTTTGAGTTTTCACCCTCTAACATCATGTTTTTAAGCCCAAGTCTAGAAATATGCAAATTACCGTCATACTCTCAAATCGAGAGTCCCGCGGCTACGTGGTCAGTTCCTACGAGTTACATTGGTCCCGTGGGAGGTGTTGGTGCAATCCACGGGGACGTTCGGGGGCTGTTTCGAGATTTCACCCTCTAACGTCATGTTTTTAAGCCTAAGTCAACATATATGCAAATTATCATCGTATTCTTAAATGGGGAGTCCCGCGGCTGCGGGGTGAGTTCCTACGAGTTACATTAGTCCCGTGGGAGGTGTTGGTACCACCCACGGGGACGTTCGGGGGCAGTTTCTAGTTTTCACCCTCTTACGCTATATTTTGCTTAAGTCTATAAATATGCAAATTACCATCGTATTCTCAAACTGGGAGTCCCGCGGTAGTGTGGTCAGTTCTTACGAGTTACATTGGTCCCGTGGGAGGTTTTGGTCTGACCCACGGGGCCTTTCGGGGGCTGTTTCAAGTTTTCACCCTCTAACGTCATGATTTTAAGCCCAAGTGTAGAAATATGCAAATTAACGTCGTACTCTCAAACCGGGAGACCCACGGCTGGGGGCTCAGTTCCTACGAGTAACATTAGTGCCGTGGGAGGTGTTGGTGCCACCCACGGGGACGTTTGGGGGCTGTTTCGAATTTTCACCCTCTAACGCCATGTTTTTAAGCCTAATTCAAGAAATATCTAAATTATCGTTGTATTCTCAAACCAGGAGTCCCGTGGCTGCGGGATGAGTTCCTACGAGTTACATTAGTTCCGTGGGAGGTTTGGTGCCACCCACGGGGACGTTCGGGGGATGTTTTGAGTTTTCACCCTCTAACGCCAAGTTTTGCTTAAGTCTAGAAATATGGAAATTACCGTGCGTCGTATTCTCAAACCAAGAGTCCCGCGGCTGCGGGGTTAGTTCCTACGAGTTACATTGGTCCCATGGGAGGTTTTGGTGCCACCCACGGGGCCGTTCGAGGGCTGTTTCGAGTTTTCACCCTCTAACGCCATGTTTTGCTTAAGTCTATAAATATGCAAATTACCATCGTATTCTCAAACCGGGAGTTCCACGACTGCGTGGTCAGTTCCTACGAGTTACATTGGCCCCGTGGGAGGTTTTGGTGCCACCACGGGGACGTTCGGGGCCTGCTTCAAGTTTTCACCCTCTAACGTCATGATTTTAATCCCAAGTCTATAAATACGCAAATTACCATCGTACTCTCAAATCGGGAAACACGTGGCTGGGGGGTCAGTTCCTACGAGTTACTTGGTCTCGTGGGAGGTGTTGGTGCCACCCATGGGGCCGTTCGAGGGCTGTTTCGAGTTTTCACTCTCTAATGTCATGTTTTTAAGCCGAAGTCAAGAAATATGCAAATTATCGTCGCATTCTCAAACTGGTAGTCCAGCGACTACCGGATCACTTCCTACGAGTTACATTAGTCCCGTGGGAGGTGTTGGTGCCACCCACGAGAACGTTCGGGGGGCTGTTTTGAGTTTTCACCCTCTAATGCCATGTTTTTCTTAAGTCTAGAAATATGGAAATTACCGTGCGTCGTATTCTCAAACTGGGAGTCCCGCGGCTGCGGGGTCAGTTCCTACGAGTTACATTGGTCCCGTGGGAGGTTTTGGTGCCACCCACGGGGCCGTTCGGGGGCTGCTTCAAGTTTTCACCCTCTAACGTCGTGATTTTTAGCCCAACTCTAGAAATATAAAAATTATCATCGTACTCTCAAACCGGGAGACCCGCGGCTGGGGGGTCTGTTCCTACGAGTTACATTGGTCCCGTGGGAGGTGTTGGTACCACCCACGGGGACGTTCGGGTGCTGTTTCGAGTTTTCACCCTCTAACGTCATGTTTTTAATCCTAAGTCAATAAATATACAAATTACCATCGTATTCTCAAATCGGGAGTCCCGCGGCTGCGGGGTCAGTTCCTACGAGTTACATTGGTCCCGTGGAGGTGTTGGAGCCACCCACGGGGACGTTCGGAGGCTGTTTCGAGTTTTCACCCTCTAACGTCATGTTTTAAAGCCCAAGTCTAGAAATATACAAATTACGGTTGTACTCTCAAACCGGGAGTCCCGTGGCTACGTGGTCAGTTCCTACGAGTTACATTGGTCCCTTAGGAGGTGTTGGCGCAATCCACGGGGACGTTCGAGGGTTGTTTCGAGTTTTCACCCTCTAACGTCAAGTTTTTAAGACTAAGTCAAGAAATATGCAAATTACCGTCGTATTCTCAAATCGGGAGACCCGCGGCTGCGGGGTCAGTCCCTACGAGTTACATTGGTCCTGTGAGAGGTGTTGGTGCCACCCACGGGGACATTCGGGGGATGTTTCCAGTTTTAACCCTCTAACGTCAAGTTTTTAAGCCGAAGTCTAGAAATACGCAAATTACCATCGTACTCTCAAACCGGGAGTCCCGCGGCTGTGGGATCAATTCCTACGAGTTACATTAGTCCCGTGGATGGTGTTGGTGCCACCCACGGGGACGTTCGAGGGCAGTTTCGAGTTTTCTCCCTCTAAAGTCATGTTTTGCTTAAGTCTAGAAGTATGGAAATTACCGTCCGTCGTATTCTCAAATAGGGAGTCCCGCGGCTGTGTGGTCAGTTTCTACGAGTTATATTGGTCCCGTGGGAGATGGTGGTGCCACCCACAGGGACTTTGGGGGCCTGTTTCGAGTTTTCACCCTCTAACGTCATGTTTTTAAGCCTAAGTCTAGAAATATGCAGATTAGCTTCGTATTCTCAAATCGGTAGTCCCGCGGCAGCGGGGTGAGTTCCTACGAGTTACATTGGTCCCGTGGGAGGTGTTGGTGGCACCCACGGGGCCGTTCGGGGGCTTTTTCGAGTTTTCACCTTCTACCGCCATGTTTTGCCCAAGTCTAAAAATATGGAAATTACCGTTCGTCGTATTCTCAAACCGGGAGACCCGTGGCTACGGGGTCAGTTCCTACGAGTTACATTGGTCCCGTGTGAGGTGTTGGTGCCACCCACGGGACCGCTCGGGAGCTGTTTCGAGTTTTCACCATCTAACGTCATGTTTTTAAGCCCAAGTGTCGAAATATGCAAATTTCCGTCGTACTCTCAAACTGGGAGACCCGCGGCTATGTGGTCAGTTCCTACGAGTTACATTGGTCCCGTGGGAGGTGTTGGAACCACCCACGGGGACGTTGGAGGGCTGTTTCGAGTTATCACCCTCTAACGCCGTGTTTTTAAGCGTAAGTCTAGAAATGTGCAAATTACCATCGTATTCTCAAATCGACAGACCGGCGGCTGCGGGGTCAGTCCCTACGAGTTACATTGGTCCCGTGAAGGTGTTGGTGCCACCCATGGGGCCGTTCGGGGGCTGTTTCGAGTTTTCACCCTCTAACGTCAATTTTATGAGCCTAAGTCTAGAAATATGCATATTACCTTCGTACTCTCAAACCGGGAGATCCGCGGCTGTGGGGTCACTTCCTACGAGTTACATTGGTCCCGTAGGAGGTGTTGATGTCACCCACGGGGACGTTCGGGGGCTGTTTCGAGTGTTCAGCCACTAACACCATGTTTTTAAGCCTAAGTCAAGAAATATGCAAATTAACGTCGTACTCTCAAACCGAGAGACCCATGGCTATGGGGTTAGTTCCTATAAGTTACATTGGTCCTGTGGAAGGTGTTGGTGCCACCCACGGGGACATTCGGGGGCTGTTTCGAGTTTCCACCCTCTAACGAAATGTTTTTAAGCCTAAGTCAAGAAATATGCAAATTATCGTCCTATTCTCAAACCGGTAGTCCCGCGGCTGCGGGGTCAGTTCCTACGAGTTACATTAGTCCCGTGGGAGGTGTTGGTGCAACCCACGGGGAAGTTCAGGGTTGTTTCGTATTTTCAACCTCTAACGCCATTTTATAAGCCTAAGTCAAGAAATATCCAAATTACCGTCGTATTCTCAAATCGAGAGTCATGCAGCTGCGGGGTCAGTTCCTACGACTTACATTGGTCCCGTGGGAGGAGTTGGTACAACCCACGGGAACATTCGGGGGTTGTTTCGAGTTTTCCCCATCTAATGCCGTGTTTTTAAGCCTAAGTCTAGATATATACAAATTACCGTCGTATTCTCAAATCGGGAGACCCGCGGTAACGGGGTCAGTCTCTACGGATTACATTGGTCCCGTGGGAGGTGTTGGTGCCACCCACGGGGATGTTCGGGGGCTGTTTCGAGTTTTTACCCTCTAACGCCATGTTTTTAAGCCTAAGTCAAGAAATATGAAAATTTTCGTCGTATTCTCAAATTGGGATTCCCGTGGCTGCGGGATCAGTTCCTACGAGTAACATTAGTCCCGTGGGAGGTGTTGGTGCCACCCACGGGGACGTTCGGGGGCTATTTCGAGTTTTTACCCTCTAACGCCATGTTTTTAAGCCTAAGTCATGAAATATGAAAATTTTCGTCGTATTCTCAAATCGGGATTCCCGTGGCTGTGGGATCAGTTCCTACAAGTAACATTAGTCCCGTGGGAGGTGTTGGTGCCACCGACGGGGACATTCGGGGGCTGTTTCGAATTTTCACCCTCTAACGCCATGTTTTTAAGCCTAAGTCATAAAATATGCAAATTATCGTTGTATTCTCAAATCGGGAGTCCCGCGGCTGCGGGATCAGTTCCTACGAGTTACATTAGTCCCGTGGGAGGTGTTGGTGCCACCCATGGGGACGTTCGGGGGTTGTTTTGAGTTTTCACCCTCAAATGCCATGTTTTGGTTAAGTCTAGAAATATGGAAATTACCATCCGTCGTATTCTCAAACAAGGAGTCCCGCGACTGCGGGGTCAGTTCCAATGAGTTACATTGGTCCCGTGGGTGGTTTTGGTGCCACCCATGAGGCCGTTCGAGGGTTGTTTCAAGTTTTTACCCTCTAATTCCATGTTTTGCTTAAGTCTATAAATATGCAAATTTCCAACGTATTCTCAAACCGAGAGTCCCGCGGCAGCGTGATCAGTTCCTACGAGTTACATTGGTACCATGGGAGGTTTTGGTGCCACCCAAAGGGCCTTTCGGGGGCTGTTTCAAGTTTTCACCCTCTAACGTCATGATTTTAAGCCCAAGTCTATAAATATGCAAATTACTGTCATATTCTCAAATCGAGAGTTCCGCGGTTTCGTGGTCAGTTCCTACGAGTTATATTGGTCCTGTGGGAGGTGTTGGTGCCATCCACGGGGACGTTCGGGGGTTATTTCGAGTTTTCACCCTCGAACGTCATGTTTTTAAGCCTAAGTCTAGAAATATACAATTTACCGTCTTATTCTCAAAGAGGGAGTCCCTTGTTGTAGGGTCAGTTCCTACGAGTTACATTGGTCCCTGGGAGGTGTTTGTGCCACCCACGGGGCCGTTCGAGGGCTGTTTCGAGTTTTCACCCACTAACGCCATGTTTTGCTTAAGTCTACAAATATGCAAATTACTATCGTATTCTCAAATCGGGAGTCCCTCGGCTGCGTGGTCAGTTCCTACGAGTTATATTGGTCCCGTGGAAGGTGTTGGAGCCACCCACGGGGCCGTTCGGGGGCTGTTTCGAGTTTTCACCCTCTAACATCATGTTTTTAAGCCTAAGTCTAGAAATACGTAAATTACCATCGTACTCTCAAACTGGGAGACCCGTGGCTGTGTGATCAGTTCCTACGGGTTACATTGGTCCCGTGGGAGGTGTTGGTGCCACCCACGAGGACGTTGGGGGTTGTTTCGAGTTTTCACCCTCTAACGCCGTATTTTTAACCCTAAGTCTAGCAATATGAAAATTAGCGTCGTATTCTGAAATCGGGAGTCCCGCGGCAGCAGGGTCAGTTCCTACGAATTACATTGGTCCCGTGGGAGGTGTTGGTGCCACCCACGAGGCCGTTCGGGGACTGTTTTGAGATTTCACCTTCTAATGCCGTATTTTGCTTAAGTCTAGAAATATGGAAATTACCGTCCATCGTATTATAAAACCGGGAGACCCGCGGCTGCGGGGTCCATTCCTACCAGTTACATTGGTCCCGTGGGAGGTGTTGGTGCCACCCACGGGGCCGTTCGGATGGTATTTTGAGTTTTCACCATCTAACGTCATGTTTTTTAGACAAAGTCTAAAAATATGCAAATTACCGTCGTACTCTAAAACCGGGAGACCCGCGGCTGTGTGGTCAGTTCCTACGAGTTACATTGGTCCCGTGGGAGGTATTAGTGCCACCCACGGGGCCGTTCGGGGGCTGTTTCGAGTTTTCACCCTCTAACGTCATGTTTTTAAGCCTAAGTCTAGAAATTTCTAAATTACCGTTCTACTCTCAAACCGAAAGCCCCACGGCTACGTGGTCAGCCTACGAGTTACACTGGTCCCGTGGGCGGTGTTGTGCAATCCACGGGGACGTTCGGGGGCTATTTCGAGTTTTCACCCTCTAACGAAATGTTTTTAAGCCTAAGTTAAGAAATATGCAAATTATAGTCGTATTCTCAAACCGAGAGTCCCGCAGCTGCGGGGTCAGTTCTACGAGTTACATTAGTCCCGTGGGAGGTGTTGGTTCCACCCACGGGGACGTTCGGGGGATGTTTCGAGTTTTCACCCTCTAACGCCATATTTTTCTTAATTCTCTAAATATGCAAATTACCATCGTATTCTCAAACCGGTAGTCCCGCGGCTACGTGGTCAGTTCCTACGAGTTACATTGGTCCCGTGGGAGGTTTTGGTGGCACCTACGGGGCCGTTCAGGGTGTCGTTTCAAGTTTTCACCCTCTAATGTCATGATTTTAAGTCCAAGTCTTGAAATATGCAAATTATGGTCGTACTCTCAAACCGGGAGACCCGCGCGTTACATTAGTCCCGTGGGAGGTATTGGTGCCACCCACGGGGACGTTCTGGGGCTGTTTCAAATTTTCACCCTCTAATGCCATGTTTTTAAGCTTAAGTCAAGAAATATGCAAATTATCGTCGTATTCTCAAACCGGGAGTCCCGCGGCTGCGGGATCAGTTCCTACGAGTTACATTAGTCCCGTGGGAGGTGTTGGTGCCACCCACGGGGACGTTCGGGGATTGTTTCGTGTTTTTACCCTCAAACGCCATGTTTTGCTTAAGTCTAGAAATATTTAAATTACCGTCCATCGTATTCTCAAACCGAGAGTCCCGCGACCGCAGGGTCACTTCCAACGAGTTATATTGGTCCCGTGGGTGGTTTTGGTGCCACCCACGAGGCCGTTCGAGGGCTGTTTCAAGTTTTCACCCACTAACGCCATGTTTTGCTCAAGTCTATAAATATGTAAATTACCATTGTATTCTCAAATCGTGAGTCCCGCGGCTGCGTGGGCAGTTCCAACGAGTTATATTGGTCCCATTGGAGGTGTTGGTGCCACCCACGGGGAGGTTCGGTGGCGGTTTCGAGTTTTCACCCTCTAAGGTCATGTTTTAAAGCCTGAGTATAGAAATATACAAATTACCGTCGTATTCTCAAACCGGGAGTCCCTTGCAGCAGGGTCCGTTCCTACGAGTTACATTGGTCCCTGGGACATGTTGGTGCCACCCACGGGGCCGTTCGAGGGCTGTTTCGAGTTTTCACCCTCTAACGCCATGTTTTGCTTAAGTCTACAAATATGCAAAATACGGTCGTATTCTCAAATCGGGAGTCCTTCGGCTGCGTGGTCAGTTCCTATGAGTTACATTTGTCCCGTGGGAGGTGTCAGTGCCACCCACGGGGACGTTTGGGGGTTGTTTCGAGTTTTCACCCTCTAACGAAATGTTTTTAAGCCTAAGTCAAGAAATATGCAAATTATTGTCGTATTCTCAAACCGGGAGTCCCGCGGCTACGGGGTCAGTTCCTACGAGTTACATTAGTCCCGTTGGAGGTGTTGTTGCACCCACGATTAAGTTCGGGGGATGTTTCGAGTTTTCACCCCCTAACGCCATTTTTTAAGCCAAAGTCAAGAAATATCCAAATTGCCGTCGTATTCTCAAATCGAGAGTCCCGCGGCAAAGGGGCAGTTCCTACGACCTACATTGGTCCCATGGGAGGTGTTAGTGCCACCCACGGGGCCGTTCGGTGGCTGTTTTGAGTTTTCACCCTCTAACGTATTGTTTTTAAGCCCAAGTCTACAAATTTGCAAATTACCATTGTACTCTCAAATCGGGAGTCCCACGGCTACGTTGTCAGTTCCTACGAGTTACATGGGTCCCGTGGGAGGTGTTGGTGCAATCCACGAGGACGTTCGGGGGATGTTTCGAGTTTTCACCCTCTAACGCTATGTTTTTAAACCTAAGTCAAGAAATATGCAAATTATGATCGTATTCTCAAACCGGAAGTTCCGCGGCTGCGGGATCAGTTCCTACGAGTTACATTAGTCCCGTGGGAGGTGTTGGTGCCACCCACGGGGACGTCCGGGCTGTTTCGAGTATTCACCCTCTAATGCCATATTTTTCTTAAGTCTATAAATATGCAAATTACCATCGTATTCTCAAACCGGGAGTCCCGCGGCTACGTGGTCAGTTCCTACGAGGTACATTGGTCCCGTGCGAGGTTTTGGTGCCACCTACGGGGCCGTTCGGAGGGGTTGTTTCTAGTTTTCACCCTCTAATGTCAAGATTTTCAGCCCAAGTCTTGAAATATGCAAATTATCGTCGTACTCTCAAATCGGGAGACCCGTGGCTGGGGGGTCAGCTCCTACGAGGTACATTAGTCCCATGGGAGGTGTTGGTGCCACCCACGGGGACGTTCGGGGGCTGTTTCGAATTTTCACCCTCTAACGCCATGTTTTTAAGCCTAAGTCAAGAAATATGCAAATTATGATCGTATTCTCAAACCGGAAGTTCCGCGGCTGCGGGATCAGTTCCTACGAGTTACATTAGTCCCGTGGGAGGTGTTGGTGCCACCCACGAGGACGTTCGGGGGCTCTTTGAGTTTTCACTCTCTAATGCCATGTTTTTCTTAATTCTAGAAATATGGAAATTACCGTGCGTCGTATTCTCAAACCGGGAGTACCGCGGCTGCGGGGTCAGTTCCTACGAGTTACATTGGTCCCGTGGGAGGTTTTGGTGCCACCCACGGGGCCGTTCGGGGGCTGCTTCAAGTTTTCACCCTCTAACGTCGTGATTTTAAGCCTAACTCTAGAAATATACAAATTACCATCGTACTCTCAAACCGGGAGACCCGCGGCTGGGGGGTCAGTTCCTACGAATTACATTGCTCCCGTGGGAGGTGTTGGTGCCACCCACGGGGACGTTCGGGCGCTGTTTTGAGTTTTCACCCTCTAACACCATGGTTTTAAGCCTAAGTCAAGAAATAGGCAAATTATCGTCGTATTCTCAAACCTCGAGTCCCGCGGCTGCGGGATCAGTTCTTTCGAGTTACATTTGTTCCTTCGAAGGTGTTGGTGCCACCCACGGGGACGTTCGGGGGCTGTTTCGAGTTTTCAACCTCTAACGCCATGTTTTTCTTAAGTCTAGAAATATGGAAATTACCATCAGTCGTATTCTCAAATCGGGAGTCCCGCGACTGTGGGGTCAGTTCCTACGAGTTACATTGGTCCCGTGGGAGGTGTTGGTGCCACCACGGGGCCGTTCGGGGGCTGTTTCGAGTTTTCACCCTCCTACACCATGTTTTGCTTAAGTCTATAAATATGAAAATTACCGTCGTATTCTAAAATCGGGAGTCCCGCGGCTCCGTGGCCAGTTTCTACGATTTATATTTGTCCCGTGGGAGGTGTTGGGGCCACCCACGGGGCCGTTCGGGGGCTGTTTCGAGTTTTCACTCTCTAACGTGATGTTTTTAAGCCCAAGTCAAGAAATATTCATATTACCATCGTACTCTCAAACCAGGTGTCCCGCGGCTACGTGGTCAGTTCCTACGAGTTACATTTGTCCCGTGGGAGGTGTTGGTGCAATCCACGGGGACGTTCGGGGGCTATCTCGGGTGTTCAACCTCTAACGCCATGTTTTAAGCCTAAGTTAAGAAATATGGAAATTATCGTCGTATTCTAAATTTGGGAGTCCCGCGACTGCGAGGTTAGTTCCTACGAGTTCAATTAGTCCCGTGGGAGGTGTTGGTGCCACCCACGGGGACGTTCGGGGGCTGTTTCGAGGTTTCACCCTTCAACTCCATATTTTGCTTAAGTCTATAAATATGCAAATTCCCACCGTATTCTCAAACCAGGAGTCCCGCGGCTGCGTGGTCAGTTCCAACGAGTTACATTGGTCCCGTGGGAGGTTTTGGTGCCACCTACGGGGCCGTTCGGGGGTTGTTATTTTCACCCGCTAACGTCATGATTTTAAGCCCAAGTCTAGAAATATGCAAATTACCGTTGTACTCTCAAACCGGGAGACCCGCGGGTGGGGGTCAGTTCCTACGAGTTACATTTGTCCCGTGGGAGGTGTTGGTGCCACCCACGGGGACGTTCAGGGGCTGTTTCGAGTTTTCACCCTCTAACGCCATGATTGTAAGTCTAAGTCAAGAAATATGAAAATTATCATTGCATTCTCAAACCGAAAGCCCCACGACTATGGGATAAGTTCCTACGAGTTACATTAGTTCCGTGGGAGGTGTTGGTCCCTCCCACGGGGACGTTCGGGGGCTGTTTCGAGTTTTCTCCCTCTAACGTCATGTTTTGCTTAAGTCTAGAAATATACAAATTACCATCCATCGTATTCTCAAACCAGGAGACCCACGGCTGCGGGGTCATATCCAAGGAGTTACATTTGTCCCGTGGGAGGTGTTGGTGCCACCCACGGGACCGTTCGAGGGCTGTTATGAGTTTTCACCATCTAACGTCATGTTTTTAGGCCTAAGTATAGAAATATGAAAATTACCGTCGTACTCTCAAACCGGGAGGCCCGCGGGTGTGTGGTTAGTTCCTACTAGTTACATTGGTCTGGTGGGAGGTATTGGTACAACCCACGGGGACGTTCGGGGGATGTTTCGATTTTTCACCCTCTAACGCTGTGTTTTTAAGCCTAAGTCTAGTAATATGCAAATTACCGTCGTATTCTCAAACCGGGAGACCCGCGGCGGCGAGGTCGGTCCCTAAGAGTTATATTGGTCCCGTGAGAGGTGTTGGTGCCACCCATGGGGCCGTTCGGGGGCTGTTTCGAGTTTTCACCCTCTAACGTCAAGTTTTTAAGCCTATGTCTAGAAATATGCAAATTACCGTCGTGTTCTCAAATCGGGAGTCCCTCGGCGGCGTGTTCAGTTCGTAAGAGTTACATTGGTCCCGTGGGAGGTGTTGGTGCCACCCACGGGGACGTTCGGGGCCTGTTTCGAGTTTTCACTCTCTAACGAAATGTTTTTAAGCCTAAGTCAAGAAATATGCAAATTATCGTCGTATTCTCAAACCGGGAGTCCCGCGGCTGCGGGGTCAGTTCCTACGAGTTACATTAGTCCCGTGGGAGGTGTTGGTGCCACCCACGGGGACGTTCGAGGGCTCTTTCGAGTTTTCACTCTCTAACGCCATATTTTTCTGAAGTCTATAAATATGCAAATTACCATCGTATTCTCAAACCGAGAGTCCCGCGGCTGCATGGCCAGTTCCTACGAGTTACATTGGGGCCGTGGGAGGTTTTCGTGGCACCTACGGGGCCGTTTGGGGGCTGTTTCATGTTTTCACCCTCTAACGTCATGATTTTAAGCCCAAGTCTAGAAATATTAAAATTACAGTCGTACTCTCAAACCGGGAGACCCGTGCCTGGGGGTCGGTTCCTATGAGTAACATTAGTCCTGTGGGAGGTGTTGGTGCCACCCATCGGGAAGTTCGGGGGCTGTTTCAAATTTTCACCCTCTAATGCCATGTTTTTAAGCCGAAGTCAAGAAATATGCAAATTATCGTCGTATTCTCAAACCGGGAGTCCCGCGGCTGCGGGATTAGTTCCTACGAGTTACATTAGTCCCGTAGGAGGTGTTGGTGCCACCCACGGGGACGTTCGGGGGCTGTTTCGAGCTTTTACCCTCAAACGCCATGTTTTTCTTAAGTCTAGAAATATTTAAATTACTGTCCATAGTATTCTCAAACCGGGAGTCCCGCGACTGCGGGGTCAGTTCCAACGAGTTACATTGGTCCCGTGGGTGGTTTTGGTGCCACCCACGAGGTCGTTCGAGGGTTGTTTCAAGTTTTCACCCACTAACGCCATATTTTGCTCAATTATATAAATATGAAAATTACCGTCGTATTCTCAAATCAAGAGTCCCGCGTCTGCGTGGTCAGTTCCAACGAGTTATATTGGTCCCGTTAGTGGTGTTGGTGCCACCCACGGGGATGTTCGGGGGCTGTTTCGAGTTTTCACCCTATAACGTTATGTTTTAAAGCCTAAGTCTATAAATATACAAATTACCATCATATTCTCAAATCGGGAGTCCCTTGCTGCAGGGTCAGTTCCTACGAGTTACATTGGTCGCTGAGAGATGTTGGTGCCACCCACGGGGACATTCGAGGAATGTTTCGAGCTTTCACCCTCTAACGCCATGTTTTGCTTGAGTCTACAAATATGCAAATTACGGTCATATTCTCAAATCGGGAGTCCATCGGCTGCGTGGTCAGTTCGTATGAGTTATATTGGTCCCGTGGGAGGTGTTGGTGCCACCCACGGGGACGTTCGGGGGATGTTTCGAGTTTTCACCCTCTAACGAAATGTTTTTAAGCCTAAGTCAAGAAATATGCAAATTATCGTCGTATGCTCAAACCGGGAGTCCCGCGACTGCGGGGTCAGTTCCTACGAGTTATATTAGTCCCGTGGGAGGAGTTGGTGCCACCCACGGTTAAGTTCGGGCGTTGTTTCGAATTTTCACCCTCTAACGCCATTTTTTAAACCTAAGTCAAGAAATATCAAAATTACCATCGTATTCTCAAATCGACAGTCCCGCGACTGCGGGGTCAGTTCGTACGAGTTACTTTGGTCCCGTGGGAGGTGTTGGTGCCACCCACCGGGCCATTCGGGGGATGTTTCAAGTTTTCACCCTCTAACGTCATGTTTTTAAGCCCAAGTCTAGAAATTTGCAAATTACCGTCGTACTCTCAAATCGGGAGTCCCGCGGCTACGTGGTCAGTTCCTATGAGTTACATTGGTCCCGTGGAAGGTGTTGGTGCAATCCACGGGGATTTTCGGGGCTCAAACGCCATGTTTTTAAGCCTAAGTCAAGAAATATGCAAATTATCATCGTATTCTCAAACCGGGAGTCCCGCGGCTGCGGGGTCAGTTCCCACGAGTTACATTAGTCCCGTGGGAGGTGTTGGTGCCACCCACGGGGACCTTCGGGAGCTGTTTCGAGTTTTCCCCTCTAACGCCATATTTTGCGTAAGTCTATAAATATGCGAATTACCATCGTATTCTCTAATCGGGAGTCCCGCGGTTGCGTGGTCATTTTCTACGAGTTACATTGGTCCCGTGGGAGGTTTCGGCGCCACCTAGGGGGGCTGCTTCAAGTTTTCACCCTCTAACGTCATGATTTTAAGCCAGTGTCTAGAAATGTGCAAATTACCATCGTACTCTCAAACTGGGAGACATACGACTGGGGGGTCAGTTCCTACGAGTAACATTAGTCCCGTGGGAGGTATTGGTGCCACCCACGGGGACGTTCGGGGGCTGTTTCGAATTTTTAACCTCTAACGCCAGGTTTTTAGGCCTAAGTCAAGAAATATGCAAATTATCGTCATATTCTCAAACCGGGAGTCCCGCGGCTGCGGGATCAATTCCTACGAGTTACATTAGTCCCGTGGGAGGCGTTGGTGCCACCCACGGGGACGTTTGGGGGCTGTTTTGATTTTTCACCCACTAGCGCCATGTTTTGCTTAAGTCTAGAAATATTGAAATTACCGTGCGTCGTATTCTCAAACCGGGAGTCCCACGGTTGCGAGGTCAGTTCCAACGAGTTACATTGGTCCCGTGGGAGGTTTTGGTGCCACCCATGGGGCCGTTCGAGGGCAGTTTCGAGTTTTCACCCTCTAACGCCTTGTTTTGCTCAAGTCTATAAATATGAAAATTACCATCGTATCCACAAATCGGGAGTCCCGCGACTGCGTGGTCAGTTCCTACGAGTTATATTGGTCCCGTGGGAGGTGTTGGTGCCACCCACAGGGATGTTCGGGGGATGTTTCGAGTTTTCACCCTCTAGCATCATGTTTTTAATCCCAAGTATCGAAATTTACAAATTACCGTCGTACTCTCAAATTGGGAGTCCCGCGGCTACGTGGTCAGTTCCTATGAGTTACATTGGTCCCGTGGCAGATGTTGGTGCAATCCACGGGGACGTTCGGGGGCAGTTTCGAGTTTTCACCCTCTAACGCCATGTTTTTAAGCCTTAGTCAAGAAATATGCAAATTATCGTCGTATTCTCAAATCGGGAGTCTCGCGGCCGCAGGGTCAGTTCCTACGAGTTATATTGGTCCCCTGGGAAGTGTTGGTGCCACTCACGGGGCCGTTCGGGGGCTGTGTCGAGTTTTCACCTTCTAACGCAATGTTTTCCTTAAGTCTAGAAATATGGACATTACAGTCCATCGTTTTCTCAAACTGGGAGTCCCGCGGCTGCGGGGTCATTTCCTACGAGTTAAATTGGTCCCGTGGGAGGTGTTGGTGCCACCCACGGGGCCGTTCGGGGGCTGTTTCAAATTTTCACCCGCTAACGTCATGATTTTAAGCCCAAGTCTAGAAATATGCAAATTACCGTCGTACTCTCAAACCGGGAAACCCGTGGCTGGGGGGTCAGTTCCTACGAGTTACATTGGTCCCGTGGGAGGTGTTGGTGCCACCCACATGGACGTTCGGATGCTGTTTTGAGTTTTTCCCCTCTAACGCCATGTTTTTAAGCCTAAGTAAAGAAATATGAAAATTTCTGTCGTATTCTCAAATCGGGAGTCTCGCGACAGCGGGATTAGTCCCTACGAGTTACATTAGTCCCGTGGGATGTGTTGGTGCCACCCACGGGGACTTTCGGGGGCTGTTTTGAGTTTTCACCCTCTAACGTCTTGTTTTGCTTAAGTCTAGAAATATGGAAATTACCATCCGTAGTATTCTCAAATCGGGAGTCCCGCGGCTACGGGGTCACTTTCTACGAGTTATATTGGTCCCGTGGGAGGTTTTGGTTCCACCCATGGGACCGTTCGAGGGCTGTTTTGAGTTTTTACCCTCTAACGCCATGTTTTGCTCTAGTCTATAAGTATGCAAATTACCATCGTATTCTCAAATTGAGAGTTCCGCGGCTGCGTGGTCAGTTCCTACGAGTTATATTGGTCCCGTGGTAGCTGTTGGTGCCACCTACAGGGATGTTCGGGGGCTATTTCGTGTTTTCACCCTCTAACGTCATGTTTTTAAAACTATGTCTAGAAATATGCAAATTACCGTCGTATTCTCAAACCGGGTGTCCCGCGGCTGCAGGGTCAGTTCCTACTAGTTACATTGGTCCCGTGGGAGGTGTTGGTGTCACCCACGGGGCCGTTCGGGGCTTTTTCGTGTATTCACCTTCTACCGCCATTTATTGCTTAAGTTTAGAAATATGGAAATTACCGTCCGTCGTATTCTCAAATCGGGTGACCCGAGGCTGCGGGGTCAGTTCCTAAGAGTTACATTGGTCCCGTGGGAGGTGTTGGTGCCACCCACGCGGCCGTTCGGGGACTGTTTCTAGTTTTCACCATCTAACGTCATGTTTTTAAGCCTAAGTCTATAAATATACAAATTACCATCATACTCTCAAACCGGGAGATCCGCGGCTGTGTGGTCAGTTCCTACGAGTTACATTTGTCCCGTGGGAGGTGTTGGTACCACCCACGGGGACGTTCGGGGGCTGTTTCGAGTTTTTAAGCCTAAGTCTAGAAATATGAAAATTATAGTCGTATTCTCAAACCGGGAGACCCGCGACAGCGGGGTCAGTCCCTACGAGTAACATGGGTCCCGTGACAGGTGTTGGTGCCACCCATGGGGCCGTTCGGGGGTTGTTTTGAGTTTTCACCCTCTAACTTCAAGTTTTTATGCCTATGTCTAGAAATACGCAAATTACCGTCGTATTCTCAAATCGGGAGACCCGCGGCTGCGGGGTCAGTCCCTACGAGTTATATTGGACCCGTGAGAGGTGTTGGTGCCACCCACGGGGCCATTCGGAGGCTGTTTTGAGTTTTCACCCTCTAACGTCAAGTTTTTAAGTCTAAGTCTAGAAAAATGCAAATTACGGTCGTACTCTCAAATCGGGAGATCCGCGGTTGTGGGGTCAGTTCCTACGAGTTACATTGGTCCCGTAGGAGGTGTTGGTGTCACCCACGGGCACGTTCGGGGTCTGTTTCGAGTTTTCACCTTCTAACGCCATGTTTTTAACCCTAAGTCAAGAAATATGAAAATTATCGTCGTATTCTCAAACCGGCAGTCCCGCGGCTGCGGGGCTAGTTCCAACAAGTTACATTGGTCTCGTGGGAGGTGTTGGTGCCACCCACGAGGACGTTCGGGGGCTATTTCGAGTTTTCACCCTCTAACGGAATGTTTTTAAGCCTAAGTCAAGAAATATGCAAATTACCATCGTTTTCTCAAATTGGGAGTATCGCGGCTGCGTGGTTAGTTCCTACGAGTTATATTGGTCCCGTGGGAGGTCTTGGTGCCACCCACAGGGTCGTTCCGGGTTATTTCGAGTTTTCACCCTCTAACGTCATGTTTTTAAGTCTAAGTCAAGAAATATGTAAATTACCATCGTACTATCAAACCGGGAGACCCGCGACTGTGTGGTCAGTTTATACGAGTTACATTGGTCCCGTGGGAGGTGTTGGTACCACCCATGGGGACGTTGGGAGGTTGTTTCGAGTTTTCACCCACTAACGCCATGTCTTTAACCCTAAGTCAAGAAATATGTAAATTACCGTCGTATTCTCAAACCGGGAGTCCCGCGGCTGCAGGGTCAGTTCCTACGAGTTACTTTGGTCCCGTGGGAGGTGTTGGACCCACCCACGGGGACGTTCGGGGGCTGTTTCGAGTTTTCACCCTCTAACATCATGTTTTTAAGCCCAAGTCTAGAAATATGCAAATTACTGTTGTACTCTCAAACCGGGAGTCCCGCGGCTACGTGGTCAGTTCCTACGAGTTACAGTGGTCCCGTGGGAGGTGTTGGGGCAATCCACGGGGACGTTCGTGGGCTGTTTGGAGTTTTCACCCTGGAACGCCATGTTTTTAAGCCTAAGTCTAGAAATATGCAAATTTCCATCGTATTCCCAAACCGGGAGTCTCGCGGCTGCGGGGTTAGTTCCTACGAGTTAAATTGGTCCCGTGGGAGGTGTTGGTGCCACCCACGGGGCCGTTCGGGGGCTGTTTCGAGTTTTCATCCGCTAACGTCATGATTTTAATCCCAGGTCTAGAAATATGCAAATTACCGTTGTACTGTCAAACCGGGAGACCCGCGGCTGGGGGGTCAGTTCCTATGAGTAACATTGGTCTCGTGGGAGGTGTTGGTGCCACCCACGGGGATGCTCGGGGTCTATTTTGTGTTTTCATCATTTAACGCCATATTTTTCTGCCTAAGTCAAGAAATATGCAAAATATCATCTTATTCTCAAACCGGGAGTCCCGCGGCTGCGGGATCGGTTCCTACGAGTTACATTAGTCCCGTGGGATGTGTTGGTGCCACCCACGGGGACGTTCGGGGGATGTTTCGAGTTTTCACCCTCTAACACCAGGTTTCGCTTAAGTCTTGACATATGGAAATTACCGTCCGTCGTATTCTCAAACCGGGAGTCCCGCGGCTGCGGGGTCAGTTCCTACGAGTTACAGTGGTCCCGTGGGAGGTTTTGGTGCCACCCACGAGGCCGTTTTGGGGGGCTCTTTCGAGTTTTTAGCCTCTAACACCATGTTTTGCTTAAGTCTATAAATATGCAAATTACCATCGTATTCTAAAATCGGGAGTCCCGCGGCTCCGTGGTCAGTTCCTACGAGTTATATTGGTCCCGTGTGAGGTGTTGGTGCCCCCCACGGGGCCATTCAGGGGTTATTTTGAGTTTTCACCCACTAACGTCATGTTTTTAAGCCCAAGTCAAGAAATATGTAAAATTTTCATCATTTTCTCAAACTGGGAGTCCCGCGACTGCGGGGTCAGTTCCTACGAGTTAAATTGGTCCCGTGGGAGGTGTTGGTGCCACCCACAAGGACGTTCGGGGGCTGTTTCGAATTTTCAACCTCTAACACCAGGTTTTTAAGCCTAAGTCAAGAAATATGCAAATTATCGTCGTATTCTCAAACCGGGAGTCCCGCGGCTGTGGGATCAGTTCCTATGAGTTACATTAGTCCCGTGGGAGGTGTTGGTGCCACCCACGGGGACGTTCGGGGGCTGTTTTGAGTTTTCACCAACTAACGCCATTTTTTGCTTAGGTCTAGAAATATTGAAATTACCGTGCGTCGTATTCTCAAATCGGGAGTCCTGCGGTTGCGAGGTCAGTTCCAACGAGTTACATTTGTCCCATGGGAGGTTTTGGTGCCACCCATGGGGCCGTTCGAGGGTTGTTTTGAGTTTTCACCCTCTAACGCCATGTTTTGCTCAAGTCTATAGATATGAAAATTACCGTCGTATCCACAAATCGGGAGTCAATTCCTGCGAGTTATATTGGTCCCAGGGAGGTGTTGCTGCCACCCACGGGGATGTTCGGGGCTGTTTCGAGTTTTCACCCTCTAGCGTCATGTTTTTAAGCCCAAGTCTCAAAATTTGCAAATTACCGTCGTACTCTCAAATCGGGAGTCCCGCGGCTACATGGTCAGTTCCTATGAGTTACATTGGTCCCGTGGGAGGTGTTGGTGAAATCCACGGGGACGTTCGGGGGCAGTTTCGAGTTTTCACCCTCTAACGCCATGTTTTTAATCCTAAGTCAAGAAATATGCAAATTATCATCGTATTATCAAACCGGGAGTCCCGCGGCCGCAGGTTTAGTTCGTACGAGTTACATTGGTCCCCTGGGAGGTGTTGGTACCACCCACGGGGCCGTTCGGGGGCTGTTTCTAGTTTTCACCTTCTAACGCCATGTTTTGCTTAAGTCTAGTAATATGGAAATTATAGTCCATCGTACTCTCAAACCGAGAGACCCGCGGCTGGGAGATCAGTTCCTACGAGTTACATTGGTCCCGTGGGAGGTGTTGGTGCCACCCACGGAGACGTTCGGGGGCTGTTTCGAGTTTTTACCCTCTAACGCCATGTTTTTAAGCCTACGTCAATAAATATGAAATTTTTTGTCGTATTCTCAAATCGGGATTCCTGCGACTGCGGGGTCAGTTCCTACGAGTTACATTAGTCCCGTGGGAGGTGTTGGTGCCACCCACGAGGACGTTTGGGGGCTGTTTTGAGTTTTCACCCTCTAATGTCTTGTTTTGCTTAAGTCTAGAAATATGGAAATTACCTTCCGTCGTATTCTCAAATCGGGAGTGCCGCGGCTACGGGGTCACTTCCTACGCGTTACATTAGTCCCGTGGGGGGTTTTAGTTCCACCCATGGGGCCGTTCGAGGGTTGTTTTGAGTTTTTACCCTCTAACGCCATGTTTTGCTCAAGTCTATAAGTATGCAAATTACCATCGTATTCTCAAATTGAGAGTCCCGCGGCTGCGTGGTCAGTTCCTACGAGTTATATTGGTCCCATGGTAGGTGTTGGTGCCACCTACAGGGATGTTCGGGGGCTGTTTCGAGTTTTCACCCTCTAATGTCATGTTTTTAAGACTATGTCTAGAAATATACAAATTACCGTCGTATTCTCAAACCGGGTGTCCCGCGGCTGCAGGGTCAGTTCCTACTAGTTACATTGGTCCCGTGGGAGGTGTTGGTGTCACCCACGGGGCCGTTCGAGGCTTTTTCGTGTATTCACCTTCTACCGCCATTTATTGCTTAAGTCTAGAAATATGGAAATTACCGTCCGTCGTATTCTCAAATCGAGTGACCCGAGGCTGCGGGGTCAGTTCCTAAGAGTTACATTGGTCCCGTGGGAGGTGTTGGTGCCACCCATGCGGCCGTTCGGGGACTGTTTCTAGTTTTCACCAACTAACGTCATGTTTTTAAGCCTAAGTCTATAAATATACAAATTACAATCATACTCTCAAACCGGGAGATCCGCGGCTGTGTGGTCAGTTCCTACGAGTTACATTTGTCCCGTGGGAGGTGTTGGTACCACCCACGGGGACGTTCGGGGGCTGTTTCGAGTTTTCACCCTCTACCGTCGTGTTTTTAAGCCTAAGTCTAGAAATATGAAAATTATAGTCGTATTCTCAAACCGGGAGACCCGCGACGGCGGGGTCAGTCCCTACGAGTAACATGGGTCCCGTGACAGGTGTTGGTGCCACCCATGGGGCCGTTCGGGGGTTGTTTTGAGTTTTCACCCTCTAACTTCAAGTTTTTATGCCTATGTCTAGAAATACGCAAATTACCGTCGTATTCTCAAATCGGGAGACCCGCGGCTGCGGGGTCAGTCCCTACTAGTTATATTGGACCCGTGAGAGGTGTTGGTGCCACCCACGGGGCCATTCGGAGGCTGTTTTGAGTTTTCACCTTCTAACGTCAAGTTTTTAAGTCTAAGTCTAGAAAAATGCAAATTACGGTCGTACTCTCAAACCGAGAGATCCGCGGTTGTGGGGTCAGTTCCTACGAGTTACATTGGTCCCGTAGGAGGTGTTGGTGTCTCCCACGGGCACGTTCGGGGTCTGTTTTGAGTTTTCACCTTCTAACGCCATGTTTTTAACCCTAAGTCAAGAAATATGCAAATTACAGTCGTATTCTCAAACCGGGAGTCCCGCGGCTGCGGGGCTAGTTCCAACAAGTTACATTGGTCTCGTGGGAGGTGTTGGTGCCACCCACGGGGACGTTCGGGGGCTGTTTCGAGTTTTCACCCTTTAACGGAATGTTTTTAAGCCTAAGTCAAGAAATATGCAAATTACCATCGTTTTCTCAAATTGGGAGTCTCGCGGCTGCGTGGTTAGTTCCTACGAGTTATATTGGTCCCGTGGGAGGTGTTGGTGCCACCCACGGGGTCGTTCCCGGTTATTTCGAGTTTTCACCCTCTAACGTCATGTTTTTAAGTCTAAGTCTAGAAATATGTAAATTACCATCGTACTCTCAAATCGGGAGACCCGCGACTGTGTGGTCAGTTTATACGAGTTACATTGGTCCCGTGGGAGGTGTTGGTACCACCCACGGGGACGTTGGGGGGCTGTTTCGAGTTTTCACCCTCTAACGCCATGTTTTTAACCCTAAGTCAAGAAATATGCAAATTACCGTCGTATTCTCAAACCGGGAGTCCCGCGGCTGCGGGGTCAGTTCCTACGAGTTACTTTGGTCCCGTGGGAGGTGTTGGACCCACCCACGGGGACGTTCGGGGGCTGTTTCGAGTTTTCACCCTCTAACATCATGTTTTTAAGCCCAAGTCTAAAAATATGCAAATTACTGTTGTACTCTCAAACCGGGAGTCCCGCGGCTACGTGGTCAGTTCCTACGAGTTACAGTGGTCCCGTGGGAGGTGTTGGGGCAATCCACGGGGACGTTCGTGGGCTGTTTTGAGTTTTCACCCTGGAACGCCATGTTTTTAAGCCTAAGTCTAGAAATATGCAAATTACCATCGTATTCCCAAACCGGGTGTCTCGCGGCTGCGGGGTTAGTTCCTACGAGTTAAATTGGTCCCGTGGGAGGAGTTGGTGCCACCCACGGGGCCGTTCGGGGGCTGTTTCGAGTTTTCATCCGCTAACGTCATGATTTTAATCCCAGGTCTAGAAATATGCAAATTACCGTTGTACTGTCAAACCGGGAGACCCGCGGCTGGGGGGTCAGTTCCTATGAGTAACATTGGTCTCGTGGGAGGTGTTGGTGCCACCCACGGGGATGCTCGGGGTCTATTTTGAGTTTTCATCATCTAACGCCATATTTTTCTGCCTAAGTCAAGAAATATGCAAATTATCATCTTATTCTAAAACCGAGAGTCCCGCGACTGCGGGATCGGTTCCTACGAGTTACATTAGTCCCGTGGGATGTGTTGGTGCCACCCACGGGGACGTTCGGGGGATGTTTCGAGTTTTCACCCTCTAACACCATGTTTCGCTTAAGTCTTGACATATGGAAATTACCGTCCGTCGTATTCTCAAATCGGGAGTCCCGCGGCTGCGGGATCAGTTCCTACGAGTTACAGTGATCCCGTGGGAGGTTTTGGTGCCACCCACGGGGCCGTTTTGGGGGGCTCTTTCGAGTTTTTAGCCTCTAACTCCATGTTTTGCTTAAGTCT
Organism: Sambucus nigra; assembly: GCA_949130495.1. Lineage (NCBI taxonomy): Eukaryota > Viridiplantae > Streptophyta > Magnoliopsida > Dipsacales > Adoxaceae > Sambucus > Sambucus nigra. Next base: position 282,067,710 of record OX422216.1, on the reverse strand, counting down.
ATAAATATGCAAATTACCATCGTATTCTAAAATCGGGAGTCCCGCGGCTCCGTGGTCAGTTCCTACGAGTTATATTGGTCCCGTGTGAGGTGTTGGTGCCCCCCACGAGGCCATTCGGGGGTTATTTTGAGTTTTCACCCACTAACGTCATGTTTTTAAGCCCAAGTCAAGAAATATGTAAAATTTTCATCATTTTCTCAAACCGGGAGTCCCGCAACTGCGGGGTCAGTTCCTACGAGTTAAATTGGTCCCGTGGGAGGTGTTGGTGCCACCAACGAGGACGTTCGGGGGCTGTTTCGAATTTTCAACCTCTAACACCAGGTTTTTAAGCCTAAGTCAAGAAATATGCAAATTATCGTCGTATTCTCAAACCGGGAGTCCCGCGGCTGTGGGATCAGTTCCTATGAGTTACATTAGTCCCGTGGGAGGTGTTGGTGCCACCCACGGGGACGTTCGGGGGCTGTTTTGAGTTTTCACCCACTAACGCCATTTTTTGCTTAGGTCTAGAAATATTGAAATTACCGTGCGTCGTATTCTCAAACCGGGAGTCCTGCGGTTGCGAGGTCAGTTCCAACGAGTTACATTTGTCCCGTGGGAGGTTTTGGTGCCACCCATGGGGCCGTTCGAGGGCTGTTTCGAGTTTTCACCCTCTAACGCCATGTTTTGCTCAAGTCTATAGATATGAAAATTACCGTCGTATCCACAAATCAGGAGTCCCGCGACTGCGTGGTCAATTCCTGCGAGTTATATTGGTCCCAGGGAGGTGTTGCTGCCACCCACGGGGATGTTCGGGGCTGTTTCGAGTTTTCACCCTCTAGCGTCATGTTTTTAAGCCCAAGTCTCAAAATTTGCAAATTACCGTCGTACTCTCAAATCGGGAGTCCCGCGGCTACATGGTCAGTTCCTATGAGTTACATTGGTCCCGTGGGAGGTGTTGGTGAAATCCACGGGGATGTTCGGGGGCAGTTTCGAGTTTTCACCCTCTAACGCCATGTTTTTAATCCTAAGTCAAGAAATATGCAAATTATCATCGTATTCTCAAACCGGGAGTCCCGCGGTCGCAGGTTTAGTTCGTACAAGTTACATTGGTCCCCTGGGAGGTGTTGGTGCCACCCACGGGACCGTTCGGGGGCTGTTTCAAGTTTTCACCTTCTAACGCCATGTTTTGCTTAAGTCTAGAAATATGGAAATTACAGTCCATCGTACTCTCAAACCGAGAGACCCGTGGCTGGGGGATCAGTTCCTACGAGTTACATTGGTCCCGTGGGAGGTGTTGGTGCCACCCACGGGGACGTTCCGGGGCTGTTTCGAGTTTTTACCCTCTAACGCCATGTTTTTAAGCCTACGTCAATAAATATGAAAATTTTTGTCGTATTCTCAAATCGGGATTCCCGCGACTGCGGGGTCAGTTCCTACGAGTTACATTAGTCCCGTGGGAGGTGTTGGTGCCACCCACGAGGACGTTCGGGGGTTGTTTTGAGTTTTCACCCTCTAACGTCTTGTTTTGCTTAAGTCTAGAAATATGGAAATTACCTTCCGTCGTATTCTCAAATCGGGAGTCCCGCGGCTACGGGGTCACTTCCTACACGTTACATTAGTCCCGTGGGGGGTTTTAGTTCCACCCATGGGGCCATTTGAGGGTTGTTTTGAGTTTTTACCCTCTAACGCCATGTTTTGCTCAGGTCTATAAAAATGCAAATAACCATCGTATTCTCAAATCGAGAGTCCCACGGCTGCATGGTTAGTTCCTACGAGTTATATTGGTCCCGTGGGATGAGTTGGTGCCACCCACAGGGATGTTCAGGGCCTGTTTCGAGGTTTCACCCTCTAACGTCATGTTTTTAAGACTAAGTCTAGAAATATGCAAATTAACGTCGTATTCTCAAACCGGGAGTCCCTCGGCTGCAGGGTCAGTTCCTACTAGTTACATTGGTCCCGTGGGAAGTGTTGGTGGCACCCACGGGGCCGTTCGGGCGCTTTTTCAGGTTTTCACCCTCTAACATCATGTTTTTAAGTCTAAGTCTAGAAATATATAAATTACTGTCGTACTCTCAAATCGGGAGACCCACGGCTGTGTGGTCAATTCATACGAGTTACATTGGTTCCGTGGGAGGTGTTGGTGCCACCCACGAGGACGTTGGGGGGCTGTTTCGTGTTTTCACCCTCTAACGCCATGTTTTTAATCCTAAGTCAAAAAATCTGCAAATTACTGTCGTATTCTCAAACCGAGAGTCCCGCGGCTGCGGGTCCAGTTCCTACGAGTTACATTGGTCCCGTGGGAGGTGGTAGAGCCACCCACGGGGACGTTCGGGGGTTGTTTCAAGTTTTCACCCTCTAACATCATGTTTTTTAGCCCATGTCTAGAAATATGCAAATTACTGTTGTACTCTCAAACCGGGAGTCCCGCGGCTACGTGGTCAGTTCCTACGAGTTACATTGGTCCCGTGGGAGGTGTTGGCGCAATCCACGGGGACGTTCGGGGGTTGTTTTGAGTTTTCACCCTGAAATGTCTTGTTTTTAAGCCTAAGTCAAGAAATATGCAAATTATCATCTTATTCTCAAACCGGGAGTTCCGCGGCTGCGGGGTCAGTTCCTATGAGTTACATTAGTCCCGTGGGAGGTGTCGGTGCCACCCATGGGGACGTTCGGGTGTTGTTTTGAATTTTCACCCTCTAATGCCTTGTTTTGCTTAAGTCTATAAATATACAAATTACCATCGTATTCCCAAACCAGGAGTCCCGCGACTGCGTGGTCAGTTCTTACGAGTTACATTGGTCCCGTGGGAGGTTTTGGTGCCACCTACGGGGCCGTTCGGGGGCTGTTTCAAGTTTTCACCCTCTAACGTCATGGTTTTAAGCCCAAGTCTATAAATATGTAAATTACCATCGTACTCTCAAACCGGGAGACCCGCGGCTGGGGGGTCAGTTCCTACGAGTAACATTGGTCTCGTGGGAGGTGTTGGTGCCACCCACAGGGACGTTCGGGGGCTGTTGTGGGTTTTCACCATCTAACACCATGTTTTTAAGCCTAAGTCAAGAAATATACAAATTATCATCGTATTCTCAAATCGGGAGTCCCGCGGCTGCGGTATCAGTTCCTACGAGTTACATTAGTCCCGTGGGATGTGTTGGTGCCACCCACGGGGACGATCGGGGGCTGTTTCGAGTTTTCACCCTCTAACACCATGTTTTGCTTAAGTCTTGAAATATGAAAATTACCGACCGTTGTATTCTCAAACCGGGAGTCCCACGACTGCGGGGTCAGTTCCTACGAGTTAGATTTGTCCCGTGAGAGGTGTTGGTGCCACCCACGGGGCCGTTTTGGGGGGCTGTTTCGAGTTTTCAGTCTCTAACACCATGTTTTGCTTAAGTTTATAAATATGAAAATTACCGTCGTATTCTAAAATCGGGAGTCTCGCGGCTCCGTGGTCAGCTCCTACGAGTTATATTGATCCCGTGTGAGGTGTTGGTGCCCCCCACGGAGCCGTTCGGGGGTTATTTTGAGTTTTCACCCTCTAACGTCATGGTTTTAAGCCCAAGTCAAGAAATATGTAAAATTATCATCGTATTTTAAAATCAGGAGTCCTGCGACTGCGGGGTCAGTTCCTACTAGTTACATTAGTCCCCTGGGAGGTGTTGGTGCCACCCACGAGGACTTTCGGGGGTTGTTTCGTGTTTTCACCCTCTAACGCCATATTTTGCTTTTGTCTATAAATATGCAAATTACCATCGTATACTCAAACCGAGAGTCCCGCGGCTGCGTGGTCAGTTCCTACGAGTTACATTGGTCCCGTGGGAGGTTTTGGTGCCACCTACGGGGCCGTTCGGGGGCTGTTTCAAGTTTTCACCCGCTAACGTCATGATTTTAAGCCCAAGTCTAGAAATATGCAAATTACCGTCGTACTCTCAAATCGGGAGACCCGCGGCTGGGGGTTCAGTTCCTATGAGTTATATTGGTCCCGTGGGGGTGTTGGTGCCACCCACTGGGATGTTCGGGGGCTGTTTCGTGTTTTCACCCTCTACCGTCATGTTTTTTAAGTCTAGAAAGATGCAAATTACCTTATTATTCTCAAATCGGGAGTCTCGTGGCTGCAGCGTTAGTTCCTACGAGTTACATTGGTCCCATGGGAGGTGTTGGTGGCACCCACGGGGCCGTTCGGGGGCTTTTTCAAGTTTTCACCTTCTATCGCATTGTTTTGCTTAAGTCTAGAAATATGGAAATTACCGTCCGTCGTATTCTCAAACCGGGAGACCCGCGGCTGCGGGGTCAGTTCCTACGAGTTACGTTGGTCCCGTGGGAGGTGTTGGTGCCACCTACGGGGCCGTTCGGGGGGCTGTTTCAAGATTTCACAATCTAACATCATGTTTTTAAGCCTAAGTCTAGAAATATACAAATTACGGTCATACTCTCAAACCGAGAGACCCGCGGCTATGTGGTCAGTTCCTACGAGTTACATTGGTCCCGTGGGAGGAGTTCGTACCACCCACGGGAACGTTCGTTTCGAGTTTTCACCCTCTAACGCCGTGTTTTCAAGCCTAAGTCTAGATATATACAAATTACCTTCATATCTCAAATCGGGAGACCCGCGGCTGCGGGATCAGTTCCTACGAGTTGCATTAGTCCCGTGGGAGGTGTTGGTGCCACCCACGAGGACGTTCGGGGCTGTTTTGAGTTTTCACCATCTAACGCCAAGTTTTGCTTAAGTCTAGAAATATGGAAATTACCGTGCGTCGTATTCTCAAACCGAGAGTCTCACGGCTGCGGGGTCAGTTCCTATGAGTTACATTGGTCCCATGGGAGGTTTTGGTTCCACCCATGGGGCCGTTCGAGGGCTGTTTTGAGTTTTTACCCTCAAACGCCATGTTTTGCTCAAGTCTATAAATATGCAAATTACCATCGTATTCTCAAATCGAGAGTCCCGCGGCTGCGTGGTCAGTTCCTACGACTTATATTGGTCCCGTGGTAGGTGTTAGTGCCACTCACAAGGATGTTCGGGGGCTGTTTCGAGTTTTCACCCTCTACGTCATGTTTTTAAGACTAAGTCTAGAAATATGCAAATTACCGTCGTATTCTCAAATCGGGAGTCCCGCGGCTGCAGGGTGAGTTCCTACTAGTTACATTGGTCCCGTGGGAGGTGTTGGTGGCACCCACGGGTCCGTTCGGGGGCTTTTTCGAGTTTTCACCTTCTACCGCCATGTTTTGCTTAAGTCTAGAAATACGCAAATTATTGTCCGTCGTATTCTCAAATCGGGTGACCCGCGGCTGCGGGCTCAGTTCCTAATAGTTACATTGGTCCCGTGGGAGGTGTTGGTGCCACCCACGGGGCCGTTCGGGGACTGTTTCGAGTTTTCACCATCTAACGTCTTGTTTTTAAGCCTAAGTCTAGAAATATGCAAATTACCACCGTATACTCAAACCGGGAGTCCCGTGGCTGCGTGGTCAGGTCCTACGAGTTACATTGGTCCCGTGGGAGGTGTTGGTGCCACATACGGGGCTGTTCGGGGGCTGTTTCAAGTTTTCACCCGCTAACATCATGATTTTAAGCCCAAGTCTAGAAATATGCAAATTACCGTCGTACTCTCAAATCGGGAGACCCGCGGCTGCGGGGTCAGTCCCTACGACTTATATTGGACCCGTGAGAGGTGTTGGTGCCACCCACGGGGCCGTTCGGAGGCTGTTTAGAGTTTTCACCCTCTAACGTCAAGTTTTTAAGTCTAAGTCTCGAAATATGCAAATTACCATCGTACTCTCAAACCGGGAGATCCGCGGCTGTGGGGTCAGTTCCTACGAGTTACATTGGTCCCGTAGGAGGTGTTGGTGTCACCCACGGGGACATTGGGGGTCTGTTTCGAGTTTACACCCTCTAACGCCATGTTTTTAATCCTAAGTCAAGAAATATGCAAATTACTGTCGTATTCTGAAACTGGGAGTCCCGCGGCTGTGGGGTTAGTTCCTACGAGTTACATTGGTCCCGTGGGAGGTGTTGGTGCCACCCACGGGGACGTTCGGGGACTGTTTCGAATTTTCACCCTCTAACGCCATGTTTTGCTTAAGTCTATAAATTTGCAAATTACCATCGTATTCTCAAACTGGGAGTCCCACGACTGCGTGGTCAGTTCCTACGAGTTACATTGGTCCCGTGGGAGATTTTGGTGCCACCTACGGGGCCACTCGGGGGATGTTTCAAGTTTTCACCCTCTAACGTCATGATTTTAAGCCCAAGTCTAGACATATGCAAATTACCGTCGTACTCTCAAATCGGGAGACCCGCGGCTGGGGGGTCAGTTCCTACGAGTAACATTGGTCTCGTGGGAGGTGTTGGTGCCACCCACGGGGGCGTACGGGGACTGTTTTGAGTTTTCACCATCTAACGCCATGTTTTTAAGCCTAAGTCAAGAAATATGCAAATTATCATCCTATTCTCAAACCGGGAGTCCCGCGGCTACGGGATCGGTTCCTACGAGTTCCATTAGTCCCGTGGGATGTGTTGGTGCCACCCACGGGGACGTTCGGGGGCTGTTTCGAGTTTTCACCGTCTAACACCATGTTTTGCTTAAGTCTTGAAATATGGAAATTACCGTCCATCGTATTCTCAAACCGGGAGTCCCGCGACTGCGGGGTTAGTTCCTACGAGTGACATTGGTCCCATGGGAGGTGTTGGTGCCACCCACGGGGCTGTTTCGAGTTTTCAGCCTCTAACGCCATGTTTTGCTTAAGTCTATAAATATGCAAATTATCGTCGTATTCTAAAATCGGGAGTCCCACGGCTCCGTGGTCAGTTCCTACGAGTTATATTGGTCCCGTGGGAGGTGTTGGTGCCCCCCACGAGGCCGTTCGGGGGTTATTTTGAGTTTTCACCCTCTAACGTCATGTTTTTAAGCCCAAGTCAAGATACGTATTCTAAAATCGGGAGCGTGCGACTGCGGGGTCAGTTCCTACTAGTTACATTAGTCCCGTGGGAGGTGTTGGTGCCACCCACGGGGACGTTCGGGGGTTGTTTCATGTTTTCACCCTCTAACGCCATATTTTGCTTTAGTCTATAAATATGCAAATTACCATCGTATACTCAAACCAGGAGTCCCGCGGCGGCGTGGTCAGTTCCTACGAGTTACATTGGTCTCGTGGAAGATTTTGGTGCCACCTACGGGGCCGTTCGGGGGCTGTTTCAAGTTTTCACCCGCTAACGTCATGATTTAAGCCTAAGTCTAGAAATATGCAAATTACCGTCGTACTCTCAAACCGGGAGACTCACGGCTGGGGGGTCAGTTCCTATGAGTTACATTGGTCCCGTGGGAGGTGTTGGTGCCACCCACTGGGACGTTCGGGGGCTATTTCGAGTTTTCACCCTCTAACGCAATGTTGTTAAGCCTAAGTCAAGAAATATGCAAATTATCATCGTATTCTCAAACCTGGAGTCCCGCGGCTGCGGGATCAGTTCCTACGAGTTACATTAGTCCCGTGAGATGTGTTGGTGCTACCCACGGGGACGTTCGGGGGCTATTTCGAGTTTTCACCCTCTAACGAAATGTTTTGCTTAAGTCTAGAAATATGGAAATTACCGTCCGACGTATTCTCAAACCGGGAGTCCCGCGGATGCGGGGTCACTTCCTACGAGTTACATTGGTCCCGTGGGAGGTTTTGGAGCCACCTACGGGCCGTTCGAGAGGTGTTTCGTGTTATCACCCTCTATCGCTATGTTTTGCTCAAGTCTATAAATATGCAAATTACCATCGTATTCTCAAATCATGAGTCCCGCGGCTGTGTGGTCAATTCCTATGAGTTATATTGGTTCCGTGGGGTTGTTTCGTGTTTTCATCCTCTACCGTCATGTTTTTAAGACTAAGTCTCGAAATATGAGAATTACCTTCGTATTCTCAAATTTTGAGTCCCGTGGCTGCAGGGTCAGTTCCTACGAGTTACATTGGTCCTGTAGGAGGTGTTGGTGGCACCCACGGGGTCGTTCGGGGGCTTTTTCAAGTTTTCACCTTCTACCGCAATGTTTTGCTTAAGTCTAGAAATATGGAAATTACCGTCCGTCGTATTCTCAAACCGGGAGACCCGCGGCTGCGGGGTCAGTTCCTACGAGTTACATTGGTCCCGTGAGAGGTGTTGGTGCCACCCACGGGGCTGTTCGGGGGCTGTTTCAAGTTTTCACCATCTAACGTCATATTTTTAAGCCTAAGTCTAGAAATATACAAATTACGGTCGTACTCTCAAACCGAGAGACCCGCGGCTATGTGGTCAGTTCCTACGAGTTACATTGGTCCCGTGGGAGGAGTTGGTACCACCCACGGGAACGTTCGGGGGTTGTTTCGAGTTTTCACCCTCTAACGCCGTGTTTTTAAGCCTAAGTCTAGATATATGCAAATTACGGTCGTATTCTCAAATCGGGAGACCCGCGGCTACGGGGTCAGTCCCTACAAATTACATTGGTCCCGTGAGAGGTGTTGGTGCCACCCATGGGGCCGTTCGGGGGCTGTTTCGAGTTTTCACCCTCTAACGTCAAGTTTTTAAGTCTAAGTCTTGAAATATACAAATTACCGTCGTACTCTCGAACCGGGAGATCCGCGCCTATGGGGTCAGTTCCTACGAGTTACATTGGTCCCGTGGGAGGTGTTGGTGCCACCCACGGGGACGTTCGGGGGCCGTTTCGAGTTTTTACCCTCTAACGCCATGTTTTGAAGCCTAAGTCAAGAAATATGAAAATTTTCATCGTTTTCTCAATTCGGGAGTCCCGCAGCTGCGGGGTCTGTTCCTACGAGTTAAATTGGTCCCGTGGGAGGTGTTGGTGCCAACCACGGGGCCATTCGGGGCTGTTTCGAGTTTTCATCCGCTAACGTCATGATTTTAAGACCAGGTCTAGAAATATATAAATTACCATCGTACTCTCAAATCGGGAGACCCGCGGCTGGGGGGTCAGTTCCTACGAGTTACATTGGTCCCGTGGGAGGTGTTGAGGCCACCCACGGGGACGTTCGGGGGCTGTTTAGAGTTTTTGCCCTCTAACGCCATGTTTTTAAGCCTAAGTCCAGAAATATAAAAAATGTCGTCGTATTCTCAAATCGGGAGTCCCGCGGCTGCGAGATTAGTGTCTACGAGTTACATTAGTCCTGTGGGAGGTGTTGGTGCCACCCACGGGGACGTTCGGGGCTGTTTTGAGTTTTCACCCTCTAACGTCTTGTTTTGCTTAAGTCAAGAAATATGGAAATTACCTTCCGTCGTATTCTCAAATCGGGATTCCCGCGGCTACGGGGTCACTTCCTACAAGTTACATTGGTCCAGTGGGAGATTTTGGTTCCACCCATGGGGCCGTTCGAGGGTTATTTTGAGTTTTCACCCTCTAACGCCCTGTTTTGCTCAAGTCTATAAATATGCAAATTATCATCGTATTCTCAAATCGAGAGTCCCGCGGCTACGTGGTATGTTCCTACAAGTTATATTGGTCCCGTGGGAGGTGTTGGCGCCACCCACTGGGATGTTCGGGGGTTGTTTCGAGTTTTCACCCACTAACATCATGTTTTTAAGACTAAGTCTAGAAATATGCAAATTACCATCGTATTCTCAAATCGGGAGTCCCGCGGCTGCAAGGTTAGTTCCTACTAGTTACATTGGTACCGTGGGAGGTGTTGGTGGCACTTACGATGCCGTTCGGGGTCTTTTTCCAGTTTTCACCTTCTACCGCCATGTTTTGCTTAAGTCTAGAAATATGGAAATTACCGTCCGTCGTATTCTCAAATTGGGTGACCCGCGGCTGCGGGGTCAGTTCCTAAGAGTTACATTGGTCCCGTGGGAGGTGTTGGTGCCACCAACGGGGCCGTTCGGGGACTGTTTCGAGTTTTCACCATCTAACGTCATGTTTTTAAGTCTAAGTCTAGAAATATGCAAATTACCGTCGTACTCTCAAACCGAGAGATCCGCGGCAGTGTGGTCAGTTCCTACGAGTTACATTAGTCCCGTGGGAGGTGTTGGTACCACCCACGGGGACGTTCGGGGGCTGTTTCGAGTTTTCACCGTCTAACGCCGTGTTTTTAAGCCTAAGTCTAGAAATATGAAAATTACAGTCGTATTCTCAAACCGGGAGACCCGCGACTGCGGGGTAAGTCCCTACGAGTTACATTGGTCCCGTGAGAGGTGTTGGTGTCACCCATGTGGCGGTTCGGGGGTTGTTTTGAGTTTTTACCCTCTAACGTCAAGTTTTTATGCCTAAGTCTAGAAATATGCAAATTATCGTCGTATTCTCAAACAGGGAGACCCGCGGCTGCGGGGTCAGTCCCTACAACTTACATTGGACCCGTGAGAGGTGTTGGTGCCACCCACGGGGCCGTCCGGAGGCTGTTTCGAGTTTTCACCCTCTAACGTCAAGTTTTTAAGTCTAAGTCTAGAAATATGCAAATTATCGTCGTACTCTCAAACCCGGAGATCCGCGGCTGTGGGGTCAGTTCCTACGAGTTACATTGGTTCCGTAGGAGGTGTTGGTGTCACCCACGGGGACGTTGGGGGTCTGTTTCGAGTTTTCACCCTCTAACGCCATGTTTTTAACCCTAAGTCAAGAAATATGCAAATTACCGTCGTATTCTCAAACCGGGAGTCCCGCGTCTGCAGGGTTAGTTCCTACGAGTTACATTGGTCCCGTGGGAGGTGTTGGTGACACCCACGGCGACGTTCTGGGGCTGTTTTGAATTTTCACCCTCTAACGCCATGTTTTGCTTAAGTCTATAAATATGCAAATTACCATCGTATTCTCAAACCGAGAGTCCCGCAACTGCGTGGTCAGTTCTTATGAGTTACATTGGTCCCGTGGGAGGTTTTGGTGCCACCTACGGGGCCACTCGGGGGCTGTTTCAAGTTTTCACCCTCTAACGTCATGATTTTAAGCCCAAGTCTAGAAATATGCAAATTACCGTCGTACTCTCAAACCGGGAGACCCGCGGCTGGGGGGTCAGTTCCTACGATTAACATTGGTCTCGTGGGAGATGTTGGTGCCACCCACGGGGACGTACGGGGGTTGTTTTGAGTTTTCACCATCTAACGCCATGTTTTTAAGCCTAAGTCAAGAAATATGAAAATTATCGTCGTATTCTCAAACCGGGAGTCCCGCAGCTGCGGGATCAGTTCCTATGAGGTACATTAGCACCCACGGGGACGTTCGGTGGCTGTTTCGAGTTTTCACCATCTAACACCATATTTTGCTTAGGTCTTGAAAAATGGAAATTACCGTCCGTCGTATTCTCAAACCGGGAGTCCCGCGGCTGCGGTGACAGTGTCTACGAGTTACATTGGTCCCGTGGGAGGTGTTGGTGCCACCCACGGGGCCGTCCGGGGGCTGTTTCGAGTTTTCAGCCTCTAACGCCATGTTTTGCTTAAGTCTATAAATATGCAAATTATCATCGTATTCTAAAATCGGGAGTCCTGCGACTCCATGGTCAGTTCCTACGAGTTATATTGGTCCCGTGGGAGGTGTTAGTGCCCCCCACGGGGCCGTTCAGGAGTTATTTTGAGTTTTCACCCTCTAACGTCATGTTTTTAAGCCCAAGTCAAGAAATATGTAAAATTATCGTTGTATTCTAAAATCGGGAGTCCTGCGACTGCGGGGTCAGTTCCTACTAGTTACATTAGTCCCATGGGAGGTTGTTGGTGCCACCCACGGGGACGCTTTGGGGTTGTTTCGTGTTTTCACCCTCTAACGCCATATTTTGCTTAAGTCTATAAATATGCAAATTACCATCGTATACTCAAACCGGGAGTTCCGCGGCTGCGTGGCCAGGTCCTACGAGTTACATTGGTCCCGTGGGAGGTTTTGGTGCCACATTCGGGGTCGTTCGGTTGCTATTTCAAGTTTTCACCCGCTAACGTCATGATTTTAAGCCCAAGTCTAGAAATATGCAAATTACCGTCGTACTCTCAAACCGGGAGACCCGCGGCTAGGGGGTCAGTTCTTACGAGTTACATTGGTCCCGTGGGAGGTGTCGGTGCCACCCACTGGGACGTTCGGGGGCTGTTTCAAGTTTTCACCCTCTAATGCAATGTTTTTAAGCCTAAGTAAAAAAATATGCAAATTATCGTCGTATTCTCAAACCTGGAGTCCCGCGGCTGCGGGATCAGTTCCTACGAGTTACATTAGTCCCGTGGGAGGTATTGGTGCCACCCACGGGGACGTTCGGGTGCTGTTTCGAGTTTTCACCCTCTAATGAAATGTTTTGCTTAAGTCTAGAAATATAAAAATTACCGTCCGTCGTATTCTCAAACCGGGAGTCCCGCGGCTGCAGGGTCACTTCCTACGAGTTACACTTGTCCCGTGGGAGGTTTTGGAGCCACCTACGGGGCCGCTCGAGGGGTGTTTCGAGTTTTCACCCTCTAACGCCATGTTTTGCTCAAGTTTATAAATATGCAAATTTCCATCGCTTCTCAAATCGAGAGTCCCGCGGCTGCGTGGTCAGTTCCTACGAGTTATATTGATCCCATGGGGGTATTGGTGTCACCCACAAGGATGTTCGGGATCTGTTTCGTGTTTTCACCCTCTACCGTCATGTTTTTAAGCCTAAGTCTAGTAATACGTAAATTACCATAGTATTCTCAAATCGGGAGTCCCGTGGCTGCAGGGTCAGTTCCTACGAGTTACATTGGTCCCGTGGGAGGTGTTCGTGGTACCCACGAGGCCATTCGGGGCTTTTTCAAGTTTTCACCTTCTACCAGAATGTTTTGCTTAAGTCTAGAAATATGGAAATTACCGTCCGTCGTATTCTCAAATCGGGAGACCCGCAGCTGCGGGGTCAGTTCCTATGAGTTACTTGGTCCCGTGGGAGGTGTTGGTGCCACCCACGGGGCCGTTCGGGGGCTGTTTCAAGTTTTCACCATCTAACGTCATGTTTTTAAGCCTAAGTCTAGAAATATACAAATTACCGTCGTACTCTCAAATCGAGAGACCCGCGGCTATGTGGTCAGTTCCTACGAGTTACATTGGTCCCGTGGAAGGTGTTGGTACCACCCACGGGAACGTTCGGGGGTTGTTTCGAGTTTTCACCCTCTAACGTCGTGTTTTTAAGCCTAAGTCTAGATATATGTAAATTACCGTCGTATTCTCAAATCGGGAGACCCGCAGCTACGAGGTCAGTCCCTACGAATTACAGTGGTCCCGTGAGAGGTGTTGGTGCCACCCATGGGGCCGTTCTGGGGTTGTTTCGAGTTTTCACCCTCTAACGTCAAGTTTTTAAGCCTAAGTCTAGAAATATGCAAATTATCGTCGTATTCTCAAACCGGGAGATCCGCGTCTTTGGGGTCTGTTCCTACGAGTTACATTGCACCCGTATGAGGTGTTGGTGTCACCCACGGGGACGTTTGAGGGCTGTTTCGAGTTTTCACCCTCTAACGCCATCTTTTTAAGCCCAAGTCTAGAAATTTTCAAATTACCGTCGTACTCTCAAATCGTGAGTCCCGCGGCTACGTGGTCAATTCTTACGAGTTACATTGGTCCCGTGGGATGTGTTAGTGCAATTACGGGGACGTTCGGGTGCTGTTTCGAGTTTTCACCCTCTAATGCCAAGTTTTTAGGCCTAAGTTAAGAAATATGCAAATTATCATTGTATTCTCAAATTGGGAGTCCCGCGGCGGTGGGGTCAGTTCCTACGAGTTACATTAGTCCCGTGGGAGGTGTTGGTGCCACCCACGGGGACGTTCGGGGGCTGTTTCGAGTTTTCACCCTCTAACGTCATGTTTTTAAGCCTAAGTCAAGAAATATGCAAATTATCGTCGTATTCTAAAATCGGGAGTCCCGCGACTGCGGGATCAGTTCCTACGAGTTTCATTAGTCCCGTATGAGGTGTTGATACCACCCATGGGGACGTTCGGGGGCTGTTTCGAGTTTTCACCCTCTAACGCCATGTTTTGCTTAAGCCTAGAAATATGCAAATTATCGTGCATCATATTCTCAAACCGAGACTCCCGCGGCTGCGGGGTCAGTTCCTACCAGTTACATTGGTCCTGTGGGAGGTTTTGGTGCCACCCACGGGGCCGTTCGAGGGTTGTTTAGAGTTTTCACCCTGTAACGCCATGTTTTGCCCAAGTCTACAAATATGCAAATTACCGTCGTATTTTCAAATCGGGAGTCCCGCGGCTGCGGGGTCAGTCCCTACGAGTTTCATTGGTCCCGTGAGAGGTGTTGGTGCCGCCCACGGGCCGTTCGGGGGCTGTTTCGAGTTTTCACCCTCTAACGTCAAGTTTTTTAGCCTAAGTCTAGAAATATGCAAATTACCATCGTACTCTCAAACCGGGAGATCCGCGGCTGTGGGGTCAGTTCCTACGAGTTACATTGGTCCCATAGGAGGTGTTGGTGTCACCCACGGGGACGTTCTGGGGCTATTTGGAGTTTTCACCCTCTAACGCCATGTTTTTAAGCCTAAGTCTAGAAATATGCAAATTAACGCCGTACTCTCAAATCAGGAGATCCGCGGCTGTGGGGACAGTTCCTACGAGTTAAATTGGTCCCGTGGGAGGTGTTGGAGCCACCCACGGGGACGTTCGGGGGATGTTTAGAGTTTTCACCCCCTAACGCCATGTTTTTAAGCCTAAGCCAAGAAATATGCAAATTGTCATCGTATTGTCAAACCGGGAGTCCCGCGGCTGCGAGGTCAGTTCCTACAAGTTACATTAGTCCCGTTGGAGGTGTTGGTGCCACCCACGGGGACGTTCGGGGGCTGTTTCGAGTTTTCACCCTCTAACGCCATGTTTTTAAGCCTAAGTCTAGAAAAATGCAAATTATCATCGTATTCTCAAACCGGGAGTCTCGCGCCTGCGGTGTCAGTTCCTACGAGTTATATTGGTCCCGTGGGAGGTGTTGGTGCCACCCACGGGAACGCTCGAGGGCTGTTTCGAGTTTTCACCCTCTAACGTCATGTATTTAAGCTTAAGTCAAGAAATATGTAAATTATCATCGTATTCTCAAACCGGGAGTCCCGCGGCTGCGGGGTCACTTCCTATGAGTTACATTGGTCCCGTAGGAGGTGTTGGTGCCACCCACAGGGCCGTTCGGGGGTTGTTTTGAGTTTTCACCCTCTAATGACATGTTTTGTTTAAGTCTATAAATACGCAAATTACCTTCGTATTCTCAAACCGAGAGACTCGCGGTGGCGAGGTCAGTTCCTACGAGTTATGTTGGTCCCGTGGGAGGTGTTGGTGCCACCCACGAGGCTGTTCGGGGGCTGTTTTGAGTTTTCCCCCTCTAACGTCATGTTTTTAAACCTAAGCCTAGAAATATGCAAATTACCATCGTACTCTCAAACTGGGAGACCCGCGGCTGTGGGGTCAGTTCCTACGAGTTGCATTGGTCCCGTGGGAGGTGTTGGTGCCACCCACGGGGACTATGGGGGGCAGTTTCTAGTTTTCACCCTCTAAGAGCCATGTTTTTAACCCTAAGTCTAGAAATATTCAAATTACCATCGTATTCTCAAATCGGGAGTCCCGAGTCTGCGGGGTTAGTTCTCACGAGTTACATTGGTCCCGTGGGAGGTGTTGGTGACACCCACGGGGACGTTCGGGGGCTGTTTTGAATTTTCACCCTCTAACGCCATGTTTTGCTTAAGTCTATAAATATGCAAATTACCATAGTATTCTCAAACCGAGAGTCCCGTGACTGCGTGGTCAGTTCCTACGAGTTACATTGGTCCCGTGCGAGGTTTTGGTGCCACCTACGGGGCCACTCAGGGGCTGTTTCAAGTTTTCACCCTCTAACGTCATGATTTTAAGCCCAAGTCTAGAAATATGCAAATTACCATCGTACTCTCAAATCGGGAGACCCGCGGCTGGGGGGTCAGTTCCTACGAGTAACATTGGTCTCGTGGGAGATGTTGGTGCCACCCACGGGGACGTACGGGGGTTGTTTTGAGTTTTCACCATCTAACGCCATGTTTTTAAGCCTAAGTCAAGAAATATGCAAATTATCATCGTATTCTCAAACCGGGAGTCCCGCGGCTGCGGGATCAGTTCCTACGAGTTACATTAGTCCGGTGGGAGGTATTGGTGCCACCCACGGGGACGTTCGGGTGCTGTTTCGAGTTTTCACCCTCTAATGAAATGTTTTGCTTAAGTCTAGAAATATGGAAATTACCGTCCGTCGTATTCTCAAAGCGGGAGTCCCGCGGCTGCAGGGTCACTTCCTACGAGTTACATTTGTCCCGTCGGAGGTTTTGGAGCCACCTAAGGGGCCGCTCAAGGGCTGTTTCGAGTTTTCAGCCTCTAACGCCATGTTTTGCTTAAGTCTATAAATATGCAAATTATCATTGTATTCTAAAATCGGGAGTGGTGCGACTCCGTGGTCAATTCCTACGAGTTATATTGGTCCCGTGGGAGGTGTTGGTGCCCCCCACGGGGCCGTTCAGGAGTTATTTTGAGTTTTCACCCTCTAACGTCATGTTTTTAAGCCCAAGTCAAGAAATATGTAAAATTATCGTTGTATTCTAAAATCGGGAGTCCTGCGACTGCGGGGTCAGTTCCTACTAGTTACATTAGTCCCATGGGAGGTTGTTGGTGCCACCCACGGGGACGCTTGGGGGTTGTTTCGTGTTTTCACCCTCTAACGCCATATTTTGCTTAAGTCTATAAATATGTAAATTACCATCGTATACTCAAATCGGGAGTTCCGCGGCTGCGTGGCCAGGTCCTACGAGTTACATTGGTCCAGTGGGAGGTTTTGGTGCCACATTCGGGGTCGTTCGGTGGCTGTTTCAAGTTTTCACCCGCTAACGTCATGATTTTAAGCCCAAGTCTAGAAATATGCAAATTACCGTCGTACTCTCAAACCGGGAGACCCGCGGCTGGGGGGTCAGTTTCTACGAGTTACATTGGTCCCGTGGGAGGTGTTGGTGCCACCCATTGGGACGTTCGGGGGCTGTTTCGAGTTTTCACCCTCTAATACAATGTTTTTATGCCTAAGTCAAAAAATATGCAAATTATCGTCGTATTCTCAAACCTAGAGTCCCGCGGCTGCGGGATCAGTTCCTACGAGTTACATTAGTCCCGTGGGAGGTATTGGTGCCACCCACGGGGACGTTCGGGTGCTGTTTTGAGTTTTCACCCTCTAATGAAATGTTTTGCTTAAGTCTAGAAATATGGAAATTACCGTCCGTCGTATTCTAAAAACCGGGAGTCCCGCGGCTGCAGGGTCACTTCCTACGAGTTACATTTGTCCCGTGGGAGGTTTTGGAGCCACCTACGGGGCCGCTCGAGGGGTGTTTTGAGTTTTCACCCTCTAACGCCATGTTTTTCTCAAGTTTATAAATATGAAAATTTCCATCGCTTCTCAAATCGAGAGTCCCGCGGCTGCGTGGTCAGTTCCTACGAGTTATATTGGTCCCATGGGGGTATTGGTGTCACCCACAAGGATGTTCGGGGTCTGTTTCGTGTTTTCACCCTCTACCGTCATGTTTTTAAGCCTAAGTCTAAAAATATATAAATTACCATAGTATTCTCAAATCGGGAGTCCCGTGGCTGCAGGGTCAGTTCCTACGAGTTACATTGGTCCCGTGGGAGGTGTTCGTGGTACCCACGAGGCCATTCGGGGCTTTTTCAAGTTTTCACCTTCTACCAGAATGTTTTGCTTAAGTCTAGAAATATGGAAATTACCGTCCGTCGTATTCTCAAATCGGGAGACCCGCAGCTGCGGGGTCAGTTCCTATGAGTTACTTGGTCCCGTGGGAGGTGTTGGTGCCACCCACGGGGCCGTTCGGGGGCTGTTTCAAGTTTTCACCATCTAACTTCATGTTTTTAAGCCTAAGTCTAGAAATATACAAATTACCGTCATACTCTCAAATCGAGAGACCCGCGGCTATGTGGTCAGTTCCTACGAGTTACATTGGTACCGTGGAAGGTGTTGGTACCACCCACGGGAACGTTCGGGGGTTGTTTCGAGTTTTCACCCTCTAACTCCGTGTTTTTAAGCCTAAGTCTAGATATATGCAAATTACAGTCGTATTCTCAAACCGGGAGACCCGCAGCTACGGGGTCAGTCCCTACGAATTACATTGGTCCCGTGAGAGGTGTTGGTGCCACCCATGGGGCCGTTCGGGGGTTGTTTCGAGTTTTCACCCTCTAACGTCAAGTTTTCAAGCCTAAGTATAGAAATATGCAAATTACCGTCTTATTCTCAAACCGGGAGATCCGCGGCTTTGGGGCCTGTTCCTACGAGTTACATTGCACCCGTATGTGGTATTGGTGTCACCCACGGAGACGTTTGAGGGTTGTTTCAAGTTTTCACCCTCTAACGCCATGTTTTTAAGCCCAAGTCTAGAAATTTGCTAATTACCGCCGTACTCTCAAATCGTGAGTCTAGCGGCTACGTGGTCAATTCTTACGAGTTACATTGGTCCCGTGGGATGTGTTAGTGTAATCCACGGGGACGTTCGGGGGCTGTTTCGAGTTTTCACCCTCTAACGCCATGTTTTTAGGCCTAAGTCAAGAAATATGCAAATTATCATCGTATTCTCAAATTGGGAGTCCCGCGGCGGTGGGGTCAGTTCCTACGAGTTACATTAGTCCCGTGGGAGGTGTTGGTGCCACCCACGGGGACGTTCGGGGGCTGTTTCGAGTTTTCATCCTCTAACGTCATGTTTTTAAGCCTAAGTCAAGAAATATGCAAATTATCGTCGTATTCTAAAACCGGGAGTCCCGCGACTGCGGCATCAGTTCCTACGAGTTTCATTAGTCCCGTATGAGGTGTTGATGCCACGCAAGGGGACGTTTGGGGGTTGTTTCGAGTTTTCACCCTCTAACGCCATGTTTTGCTTAAGCCTAGAAATATGCAAATTATCGTGCATCGTATTCTCAAACCGAGACTTTCGCGGCTGCGGGGTTAGTTCCTACCAGTTACATTGGTCCTGTGGGAGGTTTTAGTGCCACCCACGGGGTCGTTCGAGGGTTGTTTAGAGTTTTCACCCTGTAACGCCATGTTTTGCCCAAGTCTACAAATATGCAAATTACCGTCGTATTTTCAAATCGGGAGTCCCGCGGCTGCGGGGTCAGTCCTACGAGTTGCATTGGTCCCGTGAGAGGTGTTGGTGCCGCCCACGGGCCGTTCGGGGGCTGTTTCGAGTTTTCACCCTCTAACGTCAAGTTTTTAAGCCTAAGTCTAGAAATATGCAAATTACCATCGTACTCTCAAACCGGGATATCCGCGGCTGTAGGGTCAGTTCCTACGAGTTACATTGGTCCCATAGGAGGTGTTGGTGTCACCCACGGGGATGTTCAGGGGCTATTTTGAGTTTTCACCCTCTAACGCCATGTTTTTAAGCCTAAGTCAAGAAATATGCAAATTAACATCGTACTCTCAAATCGGGAGACCCGCGGCTGTGGGGACAGTTCCTAGGAGTTAAATTGGTCCCGTGGAAGGTGTTGGAGCCACCCACGGGGACGTTCGGGGGCTGTTTAGAGTTTTCGCCCCCTAACGCCATGTTCTTAAGCCTAAGCCAAGAAATATGCAAATTTTCGTCTTATTGTCCAACCAGGAGTCCCGCGGCTGCGAGGTCAGTTCCTACAAGTTACATTAGTCCCGTTGGAGGTGTTGGTGCCACCCACGGGGACGTTCGGGGGCTGTTTCGAGTTTTCACCCTCTAACGCCATGTTTTTAAGCCTAAGTCTAGAAAAATGCAAATTATCATCGTATTCTCAAACCGGGAGTCTCGCGGCTGCGGTGTCAGTTCCTACGAGTTATATTGGTCCCGTGGGAGGTGTTGGTGCCACCCACGGGGACGCTCGAGGGCTGTTTCGAGTTTTCACCCTCTAACGTCATGTATTTAAGCTTAAGTCAAGAAATATGTAAATTATCATCGTATTCTCAAACCGGGAGTCCCGCGGCTGTGGGGTCAGTTCCTATGAGTTACATTGGTCCCGTAGGAGGTGTTGGTGCCACCCACAAGGCCGTTCGGGGGCTGTTTTGAGTTTTCACCCTCTAACGCCATGTTTTGTTTAAGTCTATAAATATGCAAATTACCTTCGTATTCTCAAACCGAGAGACTCGCGGTGGCGAGGTCAGTTCCTACGAGTTATGTTGGTCCCGTGGGAGGTGTTGGTGCCACCCACGAGGCTGTTCGGGGGCTGTTTTGAGTTTTCACCCTCTAACGTCATGTTTTTAAGCCTAAGCCTAGAAATATGCAAATTACCATCGTACTCTAAAACTGGGAGACCCGCGGCTGTGGGGTCAGTTCCTATGAGTTGCATTGGTCCCGTGGGAGGTGTTGGTGCCACCCACGGGGACTATAGGGGGCAGTTTCTAGTTTTCAACCTCTAACGCCATGTTTTTAAGCCTAAGTCAAGAAATATTCAAATTCTCATCGTATTCTCAAACTGGGAGTCCCGCGGCTGCGGGGTCAGTTCCTACGAGTTACATTGGTCCCGTGAGTGGTGTTGTACCACTTACAGTGCCGTTCGGGGGCTATTTTGAGTTTTCACCCTCTAACGCCATGTTTTGCTTAAGTCTAGAAATATGAAAATTACCGTTGTATTCTCAAACCGGGAGACCCGCAGCTGCGGGGTCAGTTCCTACGAGTTACATTGGTCCCGTAGGAGGTGTTGGTGCCACCCACGTGTCCGTTCGGGGGCTGTTTCGGGTTTTCACCTGCTAACGCCATATTTTTAAGCCTAATTCTAAGAATATGAAAATTATCATCGTATTCTCAAATCGGGAGTTCTGCGGTTATGTGGTCATTTCTTACGAGTTATATTGGTCCCATGGGAGGTGTTGGTGCCTTCTACGAGGCCGTTCGGGGGCTGTTTCGGGGTTTTCCCCACTAATGTCATGTTTTTAAGCCTAATTCTAAAAATATGATAATTATCATCGTATTCTCAAAAAGGGAGTCTCGTGGATGAACGGTCAGTTCCTACGAGTTACATTGGTCCCGTAGGAGGTGTTGGTGCCTCCCATGGGGCCGTTCGGAGGTTGTTTTGGGTTTTCACCCTCTAATGCCATGTTTTTATGCCTAAGTCTCGAAATATGCAAATTATCATCGTATTCTCAAACCAGGAGTCTCGTGGATGTGCGGTCAGTTCTTACGAGTTACATTTGTCTCGTGGGAGGTGTTGGTGCCACCCACGGGGCCGTTCGGGGGCTATTTTGGGTTTTCACCCGCTAACGTCATGTTTTTAAGCCTAATTCTAGAAAAATGCAAATTATCGTCGTATTCTCAAACTGGGAGTCCCGCGGCTGCATGATCAGTTCCTACGAGTTACATTGGTCTCGTGGGAGGTGTTGGCACCTCCCACGGGGACATTCGGATTTTCCTACGAGTTGTTTCGGGGTTTCCTCCACTAGCGCCATGTTTTTAAACTTAAGTCTAGAAATATGCAAATTATCGTCGTATTCTCACACCGGGAGTCCCGTGGCTAAACGGGCAGTTCTTACGAGTTACATTGGTCTCGTGGGAGGTGTTTGTGCCTCCCACAGGACCGCTCGGGTCTGTTTTTGGTTTTCACCCTCTAATACCATGTTTTTATGCTTAGGTCTAGAAATATGCACATTATCATAGTATTCTCAAACCGGGAGTCCCGTGGCTGCGCGATCAGTTCCTAAGAGTCACATTGGTCCTGCGGGAGGTGTTGGTGCCACCCACAGGGCCGTTCGAGGTCTGTTTCAGGTTTTACCTCATTAGGATATTTCACTATTTGAATAAAATATATCATAGGAGGATACAATCTCAATCTAAACAAGGATTGGTATTATGCATTTGAAATGTCACGATTATATAATTGCTTTGGACACTAATGGATTACCTCAAGCAAGGATAATTGTTTATATATAGGTATCATGAAGCTTTCATTTCTGTCTTGAGTACATTATTGTTAACTAAGAATAATTACTTCAATTAGGTACTCTTGCACAGAGTAGACAGGAATTTCTATGAGTATCAAATCAACTGTATTTATTTTGTCTAAGAAAGTATATTTAGAATGTGAAATGACGTTCACCTGTAATTAATGCATGCCACTATAATGTCTCTTTCTGCGAACTGTTATCCTAAAAGAGAACCCCCAAGCTTTATACCTACATTACCAAAGAATACAGAGACCTCAATGGGAATTACCTCAATGGGAATTACCTGAATAGTGTGAAATGAGTCATCCACAACAATTTGATAACATCATTCCACGAATACAAAAATGTAAAATTGAAAAATAAATGAAAATCAATCCAAGTAGGCAATATGTCAACCTCGATCCGCTTGCTTTCAATATGTAAACCAATCCATAGAGAATGCATATATCCAGATGCATACATGATGCATATATGCAAGCATATATGTAGATGCATATGTGCATATATGCAGCCTACATATATGCAGATGCATATATGCTGTCGGGTTTTTAAAACCATACATATAACGTGTTTTTATAAAACATGAACAAAACAGAAGATCTATCATTCCAAAGCCACCCCCATCTCACCCTCAGCAACACCCACAAAACACCTTCAGAATAATACCCAACATCTTCAACAACAATTTCACACAACCCTAGCAATTGCAACAACAGTAGCAACAACCTCACCTTCAATCAGAAGATCTATCAAAGAATCACCAACCAACAAAAACCCAAGATCCAACCTTTCAGACCACCATAAACTTAAAGTTGCATATAAGTGTTTCATTGCACATACCATACATAGAAATTGTCTACTAAGATTGAGATACTATTAGTGAAAAGAGAATTTAAAGAGTTATACCTAAAGTAGATTGTGATTGAGGAAAGGTGAGAGAACAAAATAAGCAGAAAAGTCCATCATGCCTTCCGATTGAAGAACATTTTCATTAAATCTGCAAAAAACATTTTCATTAAATTTATTTTAAAAACTATTGATTTAAAAACTATTTTAAACTGTGTATGTACCCGCTGCATCCTTTGTAGTTTAACCTCTCGCAATCTTTGTATTGCAGTCGCTAGTCCCTCAATTGTGTCATTACTAATGCGCTTTGCTCCTTCAGACTCACCTAAACTGGAATGAACCTCACTAACTGTTTACTTGTAATCAATACCAAGCACTAAACATAGTGAATTCAAAGTCTTTTGATGGTCCAGAATCTTCTTAAGGCGATCACTCTTCTAGTAGAGAAACATTAGCTAATGAGAAAAAAAAATCCTTAGATAAAAAATAAAAAAATAAAATATAGAATTATGCAAGATAAATATGCATAAAATGAACATATTTGACCTTTTCTTTCTGAAGTGCCTGCAGCTCCCTGTGCAACTCTTCAATCTTTCTTAATGACAAATCGATTTCATCCACAACTGTTTTGGAAGGGGTATATTGGGAAGACCTATAAATCTCATTTCTTATTTTCTGTATTTGCTCAAGAACTTCAAGAAATTGAGTCCTCCTCTCACATTTCCTCTTTCGTATCTCCTTTAATTCTGGAAGGATGGCTCTAAGTTCTGCCTTCAAGCTTCCAGTGTTTTGATCAGACTGAAGAAAGAAGACAGCCACAATTCTTAGTATTTAGTGAATTTAAAACTTTTACGAACACTTCCATAATGTGAACTTTATAGCACTCCACTACATATGTAAAACAATGAATTTAACATTATCTGGTCATGGTAACAATTTGATCTGCATTCTATCAATCTCACAATGCATACTCCAAAATATTTCTATTAGTAATTATAAAGATGGTTGTCCAATCGTGTATCCTATTGCGTATCGAAAACCTATGTATTGCGTATCGTGTGATACATTGATAAATGTAAAAGTAAATGCGTAGAGAAGAAATTATACTAAAAGAGAAAACATATTATAGTTTGAGAGAGACGGTTTCATCACCATTTCATTAAATCTGCAAAAAACATTTTCATACTAGTGTGTTATCTCTGATGGTTTATCTGCCATAAATATAACCACTTGTCTATCAACAATGCAATGGTGATGAAATCTTCTATAATATAACCAGTAGATAAGAAATCTTCGACTAGAGATGAATTTAATAAATTAATTTAATAAAAGAAATGAAACCTCTTGTCAGCAGAGATGAAATCTTCGGCCAGTGGAGATGAAATCTACGGCCATCGCTCATGAAATCTTTAACGGAACGCATCTCTGGCATAAGAATTTTTTCCCTGCCACCCAATAAAATATGCAATCTTCATTTTCAATCCACGTACGAATACCCGGTTTGAATTTATATACGAATACTAAGTGGAAAAAAATCTAATAAATTAATTACCTATGGTCAATGATACACTGTAAATTAATTATCAATGATACATTGAGTGGTTAATATCAATACCAAAAATATAGGCTGTGTACACAAATCATATTCATGTATGAACACAGACACATTTTTTACATACAAACAACATGAATGGACCAGGATTCTGTGTCTGGGTTTTATGCTTACAAGAAAAACAGTAGGCAAAAAAAAATATATATATATATATAGACACACACAACATAAGCATATAGAAGTGCCAGGAACAATGGGGCAATTTATCAATTACATCCCGTAACCACTCAACACCATAAAACCAAAAACATATATTCTTACAGCTTCTTCTCACAAATCATATATCCAAAAACAAATAGGAAAATGATAAATAAGCAAATCAAAACTAGGGAAAAGATTCACCATAACTAGGGTAAAGATTCTTACAGATTAGAGAGAGAATAGGAGAGGATGCCATGGTGAGACTCTGAGAGAGACGGCAGTGAAATCGCAACAAAATCACAATTGTGACCCATTAATGCAACAAAATCGCAACGGTTTGGCGCCGAAATGAAATCGCAACAAAATCTGAGTATTTGGGTGCCAGGCTTTCGACAAAATGAAATGGTGCGACTATTTTTTTTTGTAAGGGCACTGGTTACGGCCTCAACCGTGACCCACCAATTGTGACCCATAAATGAAGTGATTGTGGTGGATAAAGAATTATTGGTCACGGCCCATAGCCGTGACCCATGCTCAGAAAAGGTCACGGCCCTCAACCGTGACCCCATATGTGTATGTTTTATGCTTCGTCGTGCCTATGGTCATGGTCCAAGTCCGTGACCCATTCGCGACCAAGCATGGAGGGAATTTTAGCGTGAGTTTGGCGCCAACATGGTCACGCCCCGGTCACGGCCCAAGTTCGTGACCCACAGTGGTCAGGGATTTGGTCCGTGACCACTTCCAGATCACCCATGATTCAGTGTGGTAATAAATATGGTCACTCCAAATATTGAGAGGGTTACGGCCCACTGGACGTGACCATTCACAGGATTTGGTGTAGTGTAAGTAGCTCGACACGCTTGAGCTGCTCGGGGCCCCTGAGTTCCTCGTGGATTCTTAGTTGCTCGGTGATCTTGAGTTGTTTGGAGTATAGGAGTTTCTTGGGGGGTTGAGTAGCTCGGTATAAGCATTTGCAGTTGCCACATAGTTTGACACGCGTCTTCAAATGATAGGTCCATATCAGCAGAATAAATTTGGTATCAACAATGACTATGAGAAAAGCTTTGAAAATTTAAAGGATAAGTTGACATTAACTCCAGTATTGACTGTCCCAATGGGTACAAAAGGTTTGGTCATTTATAGTGATGCCTAGTATCAAGGACTTGGTTGTGTATTAATGCAGCATGAAAAAGTGATCGCTTTTTCTTCTCGATAATTAAAGATATATGAACGCAATTACCCTACACATGATCTTGAGTTGGTCGCAGTAGTGTTTGCACTAAATATTTAGAGGCACTACTTATATGGTGTTAGTTGTGAAATTTTTACTGACCATCAAAGTTTAAAATACTTGTTTACTCAAAAGGACTTTAATTTAAGACAAAGAAGGTGGATGGAACTTATAAAAGATTATGACTGCACAATACATCACCATCCGGGTAAGGCTAATGATGTTGCTAATGCTTTGAGTATAAAATCTCTAGGCAAAGTATCTTGTAGTTATTGTATTCGAGTTGATTTACTGGGAGAGTTAGCTTTAATGAGGGTGGAATTAACTTTAAATGAGTCTCGTGGAATAGTAGCACATTTAAAGTTAACCTAAGTTGATAGACTGGATAAGACAAGCACACGCAAGAGATATATAATTGGAGAAAGTTAAAGACAATATGAAAAGGGTAAAGTAAATGAATTTTCTATTCATGATAATGACCTTGTTATGTATGATAACCGTTTATCTGTACCTAATGTGCCTGATTTAAGGAGAACAATTTTAGAGGAAGGTCGTTATTCTTTATATATTATGCATCCACGAAGCACGAAACTATATAGAGATTTAAAATAATGTTATTGGTGGTCGGGAATGAAACACGACACTGCAGATTTTATTGCTAGATGTCTAGTTTGCCAACAAGTGAAGGCGGAGCATCAGAAGCCTAGTGGTTTACTATAGTCCTTACCTATTTTTGAGTGGAAATGGGAGCATGTTACTACATATTTTGTTATAAGTTTACCTAAATCATCATGAGGGTTTGATTATATTTGGGTTGTCATTGATAGATTGACTAAGTCTTCACATTTTCTCCCTATTAAAACTACTTACTCCAGGGATAAATATGTCAAAATATATGTGGATGAGATAGTGAGATTTCACGGTGCACTTGTTTATATTATTTCTGGTAGAGATCCTAAGTTTACTTCACACTTTTGGCCTAGTTTACAACGAGCTTTGTAGAGTAAATTGAAATTTAGTTCAACTTTTCATCCTCAAACTGATGGGCAATCAGAAAGAACGATCCAAAGACTCAAAGACATGTTACGAATTTGTATATTAGATTTCAAGGGCAGTTGGGATGAACATTTGTCACTAATAGAGTTTGCTTATAATAACAGTTATCATTCGAGTATGGAGATGGCTCCTTATGAATCTTTTTATGGGAGAAAGTGAAAGACTCCGGTATGTTGGACCGAAGTAGGAGAACAAAAACTACTTAGGCTAGAAATTGTGCAGCAGACTACTGAAAAGATAAATCTTATTCATAATCACTTGAAGGTGGCGCAAAGTAGACAGAAAAGCTATGCAGGCAACCGAAGGAAAGAATTGAAATTTGATGAAGGTTATCGAGTATTCCTACGCGTTTCTCCTTGGATAGGGATTACAATAATTGGAAAAAGGGTAAATTAAGTCCTATGTACATTGGCCCTTATGAGATAGTGAAATGAGTTAGAGTTGTAGACTATAAATTGGCACTACCACCATAATTGTCTCAGATACATGATGTTTTTCATATATCGATGTTGTGTAAGTATGTACCCGATCCTTCATGTGTGTTTATTTCACAATCGATAGATCTTCAAGATGACTTGACCGACGTGGAAGAAGCAATCGCTATTTTAGATCGAAAGGAGTAAGTGTTACGTGATAAAACCATTCCATTAGTTAAGGTAATTTGGAGAAGTCGGAATGTGGAGTATGCCACTTGGGAAGGAGAGGAAAACATGAAGAATCAATATCACTACACTAAAAATAGGAATATGGCACGGTTTAAAACTGTGCCAGATAAAATCTGGCACGGTTTTTACCAGTGCAAAAATCAGGTGTTCCAAAATGCCCATTTTTTTCTAGCACGGTTTAAAAGTGTGCAAGATTTGGTCAAACAATAACACTTCTGGCACATTTTTAAACTGTTCCAAAATTTTATATTTCTGGCACACTTTTGGCACAGTTTTGAACTGTGCCAAATTTTTAGATCAAAGAAAAAAAATATATAAATAATATTATCCAAAAAATCACCAACATTTCCACTATTTTTCGTACCTGTTTTACCAAAACAAAAATTCAATAATAATACAAAGTCCGCACGGAAAAAATAGTACAATAACAATACAAATAGTGCGCAATAACATAAGTATTCATCCAGACATTAAGCCCCATTAAAATTAATGGCTCAAATTCCATTCATAGAAAACTCATCTCAATACATATGAAATTCATCTCAATACATGATTGGATTTGAAAAATCCATATCAAATACACAACAAGCACGTTCAAATACATCAATTAAATGGTCGTTGACTAGGCATGCGATCTGCATGAATATATGGGTGGTTCCCACAAGGCTTTCGATTTATAAATCCCCAAAGATATTTGTCGAATGATTCAAATTTGCTCTGAATCTGCACTTGAAATTATACAATGGCGGAGATCATCATGAATGCCACCTAGTTGGAATCTCTACTACAAAACTTCATAAATACACACAATATTACTCAAATTTTATTGAATGAAATGTTATACATAAGGATCCAAAAAGATTTAGATGATCATGAGAGGGAAATACATGTCATATATACACATTCTGCTAGGTATTTATGTACATTAAACATGGATTCCATGCCACCATGCACGACAACATCGTTAATGCCTAATTGGTTACTATGTGCTACAAACTTTGTTAGTATGACAAAATCAATCTATCCTTGTCAATGAAAGGTAAAAACCGACTGAAAGTAAACTTTAAGTAAATTAATGCATATTTCAAACAACACAAATGGAGAGGCTATAAATAATTACGAACTACAATACTCCAAAATTCTATCACGTCTAGCTCCCTGCTTTGCTACACACTAATTCAGTACTTCCCTCGTAACAGCAAATAAAATTTGAAATCTACAAACTACAAAAACACCATAACACAGAACAATTGCGGGGTGATCATTACCTCAATGAACAAAGGTCGTGTCATTATTTACCATATAGAAAGATGCATTAAAAAAATTTAGTATAGAATGACACCATTCATCCCGGAAGCACAAACTTTGTTAAGCGTTCTCGAGACAACTGTATTAATAAAACTGCAAATAGAAAAATGAATTTATCAATGACATTTAACATTAAAAAAGAAAAATCAAACCATTTACTATTATATAATAGTTAATATAAATGTTAATATAATTGTTATATAACAGTTATGTTAACTGTTATATAACCTGTTTATATAAAAAAATTATATAATTGTTATAAAACCTGTTATATAACAATGTATATAACTGTTATATAACAGTTTATATAATCGTTACATAACTACTAGCATGCAGCCCGCGCGATGCGCGTGCGAATGCCAAAGGAGATTGAAAACCAACCGTCATAGAAAAGTCACTTTCAATATCAAAGTATGGTTAAAGATTTCTCCTAAGTGGGCTTTCTCAGTGCTGTAATGCGTGGATAAACAATTTAGCATTCAAATTGCTTCGCAATAATTAATGGGAAAAAGATTCCCTGTATATTTTTTTCTCGCACTGGAACAATTAATAGGTTAGGCTTAGAAGAAACGTATGGCTCTATCGTTGTCATTAATTAGCTAAACAAGTTTATATCGATTATCAAAAGATTTATTTTAGGATGATTTGAGTTTTACCCCCCATTAGTTTTGTCTGTTTGGGGATTAGCCCCCAATTAAATACTATAATACGATTAACTCCCATTTTCACTTTTGGGGACGCTTTTTGGGAAAAAAATATATTGCTAAAATATTTTTAAAAATCAAAAAGCATCGTTAAAAGTGAAAATGAGAGTTAATCCTATAATATTTTTTAATTGGGGGTTAATCATCAAATGGACGAAAGTTACGGGGATGAAGGATAAAAAAGGCGCATGTGGATTCTTTTTCGTACTTATTTAAAGAGGAAAAATTGGTTCTTAAATATAATTTAAGCCCGTCTTTTTCTTGTTCTAGATTTCGCAAAGTTTAATTTTTTTGTTTATATTTTCATTAGCGCATGTAAGAGACTTGGGAGAGGCTTTTTTTTACTCTTCTTTTAATAAATTTATTTTCTTGCTTTAAAAAAAATTGGGATTAAAACTCAAATAACCCTTTATTTTAGGGTGTTTCTAAGGGCACCCCAAATAATACTTCAAAATACCACAAATCTTTTTTTACTACAACGTACCACTTGATTTTAATTGTTACTTCCAAATACCATCAAAGGGCTACCACATATTTAAAGTTGCAAAAAATTATTTACCTAATTTCTCTCCTTCTCTCTACACATTCAAACCTCTCAACTTCTCAACCTTTCAACTTCAAAATCTCTCAACTTTAACTACAAATTAATTTCATTGTCTAAACCTCCAAAGCTTCAAAGATCTTCATCAAATCATCATTCAACACCATACACAAGATTATAGTCATCAAAACATATATAATATACATTGTTTAATATATTAATCATTATGAAAAATATGTTAAACCCTTGAAAAACATGTTAAACCTATTAAAAATATGTTGAACAACAATAATTTGTTATTTTTTTGTGCAAAGAGCATTTAATACTCCTCATATGTTGAGAAAACACCACATAATCAGTAAACCCTAGCGTAAAAAAATCCTAGGTGATAATCTAGTGGTTCGGTATAAAGACCTCGAATAAAGACCCAAATTTCGTCATGTTTGCCCCGAATCAAATATGGTATGAAAAAATGGATTCAAACTTCATTCGGCATAATCATCCCGAATGAAAATTTTTCTTCAAAAAAAATTTAAGTGCATTCCCTTCGGCATAATCATCGTGAATATATGCATTTGTTTCGGTATAATCATCCCAAATGAAACTTTTTCTTCAAAAAAATTTAAGTTTGATTCGGGATAATCACCCCGAAAATCATCATCTTTTTTTGGGGGCCCAACCCGAACCACTAGATGATTTCTGCAATTTTTTATATTTTCAATCCCTATAAATAAACAAATATATATATATATATATAATCGGATCCAAAGTTTAGAAGAAAAATGTGATTTTGGGAGTTTTCATTTGCTTTTGAGGTGTTGTCATTGTCTTTTGGGCGAATATCCATTGATTTTTGAATATTTAAATAACAAACCCTAGTTATTTAATAATGTTGAAGATGATTTGTTGAAGAAGATAAAGAGAGAGCTTAACCCTACTTATTTAATAATGTTAAAGATGGTTGGTTGAAGATGATCTGTTAAAGAAGATAAAGGGAGAGTTTAAAGTATAGTGTAAAGAAAGAAAATGTGTGGTATTTTGTGTTGAAAATAGTGTGTAATATATATATATATATATATATATATATATATATATATATATATATATAACTAGCATGCAGGTCACGCGATGCATGACCGAAGTTATATAAACTCTATTTGATTATTGTTGTAGAATGTTTGAGAAAATATATGTGTTTAATAATTTCAATGCATCAAATATTCTTTGATTGAATCAGTAACCCCAAACACCATAACCACATAATTTTGGGGGTTTCCAACAATTCTGAGACACAATCTTTATGTATGTGGACCCAAATAAAATATAATTCCTATAGTGAAACTTCAAACAATCATAAGTGATATCAGTTGAAGAAACTTCTTAAAAAACCAAAATCATCTATAAACTACCCAAAAAGAATATAAAATGAGAACTCCAAAAAATGTAATCTTTTATTTTTTGCGCTTTACCAGCTACAGGACAAATGCTTGTTTGTAGATACTCATAGCCCAGAACAAAATTACACAAAACCCATGAACTTGCACGAAGACTGTAGAACTCCACGCGACAGCACACTACAACCCCATATACACGCATAAAAAAACACTCTCAAAGAAAACCAATAGCGAAAACCAATGTCTCAGACTAAATCACATACCACACCATATGTTTCCACCCTTATTTCCAACCAAAACCTTTTGAACTTCATCTATACCGAATTTTCTTGGGAAAACAAAGATCCCCCGCCTCGAAAACGACACCCAAAGACATCAAATCCATAAACCATCCGACCTCAGTACCATATCCTAAACACGGAACGGGCGGTGACCAGAGGGAGAGGAAAACGTCGAACTGGGCGTACATTTTTTTCCTTGTTCTCAAGTGTGGGTTCAAGTATACAGAGAATGGGTGAGAAATATTGCAAAGGGACATAATGAAATATAGAGAGAAAATAGTGGTAGTGGTTTGTTAGATGACCTGCTAATATATCTAATTTATCTTTTTTAAATATATAACATGAAAGAAAAACTAAGAGACTTATGGACGGTTAATGGGAAATAGAGATGAGGAAGAGGAAAGGTCGGGTGAGATACTCGATTTGGATGACAAAGAGGTAAATTGCTAGATGGACGGTTCAATTCCTCAAATTCTATAGCGGAAGCCACATAGATAATAGATAGCCTTTTAGGAAGTTGCATTTATGATAGTTTAGTGTCAACCTCATATGATTTGGGTCTATAATTTTTATATAGTTATATAGATTATATAACGGTGTATATAATTGTTATGTAACAGTTTATATAAATTATTATATAATAGTTATGTTATATAATAGTTAATATAAAAATAAATACAGTTAGTAGCTCTAGTAGCTTTTTTTGCGCGGACTCCATCCGACAGTAACTTTGGTTGATCATTAGTTTATCTTCTTTAGTTGATCGTTAAAACATTAATTTTGTGAAACGCATAGACAAACATATATGCAATAGCTTACAAATGTCAATCAACTTACTCCGTCTCCATCGTATCCACCATCTCCACCAATATCTCCTCTATCGACAGCCATCTCGATCCACCCACCGTATGCACCCATCTTCACCAAATGAGCACATCCCAATTCTCCTAAGTTCCTAACAAATGAATATTTCTTCTGAAGAAACATGATTATAATTTCATCCTAAAGAGTTTGACACTCCACTCTAGAAAATTTGGCATAAAACACATTCGCAAAAATAGTAGAAGCAAGCATTGGATGTTCTATTGCAAGAAGAATATTTTGATCACCATCTTTAAGAGTGCTACAATTAACATCCTATTTAGTTGTCAATATTGAGTTCTACATTTAGTCGTTTCTATTTTCGCCAAACTGTCAATTTTTTCTTTTTTTCTATTATGTAGAGTAATACTCAAATCCTTAAAGAATAATTAAAGTTCTTGGATAATACTTAAGTTAACTCCCACGAAAAATGAAGATAGTTAAAGTTCTTGACAATGAAGATGTTGTCATGCCAGATGTCCCACGGATGCCTAAGTCAAGTGCTAGAGGAAGACTAGAGGGTAACTCGACTCAGGAAGAGGAGACAATTATTAAATCTAACTATCCTATTTTTGTATGAGGCAAAAATATGGAAAAGAAAAGAAGGGTGGATTAAATACATGTTAGTAGAGTTAATGCAAAGTCTTAAAATTTTGGAATTATGAGAAATGTCCTAACCCAATTTTATCTTTATGATCAACATAATTATATGGAACATTAGAGTGATTTCTAAAAAGGGAGACCTTAAGAGACTTAAAAGACTTTCTAAATTCATGAAACTTTTGTTATAGTTATTCTTGAACCTAAACTTAAAGAGTAAAAACTGGAGACTTTCAAAATTAAGTTAGGCTTTCATTTGGTCTTTGCTAATTCAAATTAAAAAAAATTGGTGCTTTGTAAAGGAAGGGATATCAACTTCTTTTGATGCTTCTATGGCCAATGCCGAAATATTACTTTCAGCTTTGATAATAAGGTTCTCAAGATTTTTTTTTTTATTCAAAAATCACTCAAGTGGAAAGAACAGAATTGAGGAGCTTCTTGAGTAACAACTTTTCTATAAATAATTGGATGATATGAGGAGATTTTAATGTAGTAGCACACAATGATGAAAAGGCGGGTTGAAATAAGGTTGATATGGATGTTTCTTATAAGTTTTTAGAGTTTTTAGAAAATTTAGAATTGGTTAATCTTGGTTTGATTGGTTCAAAATTTACTTAGTTCAATAAAAAAAGGAAGGGTAGATAGAATTTCGTGTAGGCTGACATTTTCAAAGAAGATTGAAGAGCCGAGGATACTTTGTTAGCTAGAGAAATTGATTTTGACCTTGATCCCAATGAAGATAACTTGGAGAAGTTATCTTTGGCTCAAGCTTATAGCATCCAAAATCTCAATGTGGAGGATGCATATTGAAAGAAAAAATCTCATGATCAATGGCCTAGCAGGGGATACACAAATAATTCTTTTTTTTCTACATCTATGTTAAAACTAAGAGAAGAAAACTTATAATCACCTTGATCAGTGATAGTCATGGAAATCTTAAGTCTGAGGAATGGGACATCAAGCAAGCAATAGTAGTTTATTTTGAGGAGAAATTCTCTGCGAAATAGGAAGCAATCATCATTTAGAAAATGCTTCTTCTTTATGTTGAGACATTCTACTCAATGAAAAGACTTCACATTTCATCTACTCCATATATACACTTGGCACCTTTTACTTCAATTGAGTTTTTGTCAAAGCGTATAAAATAACCTACATTTCATTCATGAAACCAAGGCTTAAGGACTCGAATTGAAGGGTTTTTCGTGTTCAGATTAAACATGGATAGATGAAACTTTATGAGCTCTCTTTTCAAACACATAAGCATGTGATGTTGATTAAACTAGCAATCAACATAACAAGAAAATATGATTGACATCATAAAAAAAAGTTATGAAATTGGTTTTTTAAATTAACTCAATTCCCTCATTCACACATTCCACTAGGAAGAGGCGTATCAGTTTCCTAGACTGGAAAATGAGGCAGGCATGTAGTTGAGGTTTGTACAGTTTGATTCATAAAAAGTGGAGTTGTAAAATGTGAGTATGTTTAGTTATTAAACTTCGAGCCTATCTTAAATGAATTTGTCATTAAGTCTGAGATCATGAATTCAAATGTAGGTTTGTAGTGTTTATAACCTCAAGTGAAGCTAAGAAACTATTGAGTTTCGAAATAAAACACTCGAGTTCAAGTACTTGACCATATAAAGAGGAATAGAATGTTCATGAGATAATAAATTATTATAAGTCACTATAACATTATTGCATCAATTACGTTGCATCATATATATGATAGCTTTGTAATAATTTCACACTGAAATAAAAATGTATTAGTCTCAAATACACCAACAGGTATGTGTGACACCCAGACTAATTATATATCAGGTAGCTACTCCTTTATTCAAATTAATACAAAATGTCAAGTTGGTTCAGTTCATAGCATCACTGTCGAAAACATTTTTAAGCAATTACTAGCCACCTAATATTAAAACAGTGAGTTGCCAAATTTTATTAAATTAAATTAACATGCAACCGATTAAATTATAAGCTAACTATACCACATCCACATCACAATCACAATGGAAATAATAATGCAATAATAAATGAGTATGGAGTACCACTCCCCTGAATAATCCAAATACCGAATAAAACCCAATACAAAGTCTGAATAAATAAATAACTCCAAAACTGAAATGAAACTGAAAGTATGAGAAAGTAGTCTCTAAATGGAAAGGGCGCGACATGCCCTAACAGATGAATGACCCAGAAATAGAATCAAATGCAGAATGTGGAAGCGTCTACTACCGAGATCCTATAACTTCCATAACAGCTACAACACGTCAATGGATTAGTACTCCTATGCTTGGCATCCATGTGTTTAATTACATTAAATAGTGAATATTATATACATGTTAGTTATGTGCTCTCACATGAGTTCCTCACCCCTCAGCCAACGTGCACGCCTAACGTATATCCTTAACCCATCCTAGTTATGCAGTCAACTAACTAGTCTGTACCACTTCCTGTCCTCACATTATAATATAGGGGTCTATTCACATCGTTCTAACATATCCTACGTGTACTCACCTTTTCACTGATAAGATTAATTTATAACAATTACGATAGGAAATTCTCATTTTAATTCCCATTCAAAATGTCTCAATAATTTATATTCACACTTTAACAAAGAGTCTGTTATAATCACAAGTATATTACTCTCAGCACAAATACACAAATAGAGCACCCCTAGGCAAAGCTGTCGTGCACACATACTCTGTTATCGAATCCCGGTACATCACGTACATAAGGACTACATGTTCCGAATCTCTCAGGAACCGTTTTAATAAGCAAAATCACACATATTGGAGGCGAACATAGTTCACATATCCATGGGTCACGCACATACCTACGCTCCCATGGTCAGCTGACTTATTAACTAACAAATAAGCCATTCACAACCCTATGTCCTTAAGGTGCTGATATAAATCCCCCCGTAGGCACACAAAGATTAGATGGCCCTATTCCGAAAGTCGACCTTCCGTGATAGCAAGTATGGTAGGTATGTCATACACACAATAATCCATATACTAAGCATTCACACAACTTAGATAACTTGTTATATTATTAAAGTTATATTCTCAGCCTTATACCATTAGTCTAATTCATACACTATGATTATTCCGGATGATATATAATATATTTTGCCGACACATCTCACGTCGTATAATTTCGAGTACTTAAACCTAACCGAAGAGGTTACTAAGTCTCCTAACTTTCCCACATATTAATTCAGTACTCTTAAATCCTTACTTATGTCCCAAATCCTAACTTATCACTCCTAAGAATTTAAATCATGTTCTCGCATCATAAATTAGGAAATTAATCGTCGGACACTCGTAAATTCAACGCTACATTCCAACCCAATTCTAATATGTTTCGGGTTTCAAAAATAGACCTACTCGTCTCCCTCAAGTCCTAATGTATTCACATGATCCCCAACTACAATGTTTGATGGCCGAAAACACTAAAATTAAAAAGGGGGGAAAAGTCACCATTTGGGGGGGGGGGGGGGGGTCGATCGATCGACCGATGAATGTCGACCGATCGATCAAGCAGGTGAGGCTACGGGTTTCTTCATTTTTCAGTCCCAAATTTGTCTCAAAACTTCATTACATGATGTAAACTCCTAATATAAGTATATGGGGTCATTATACAACCTAATTACATGATTCTTAACATTCCAAAACTTTTGAATCATCAATAATTAGCCTTTCTTGGATCAAATCTTCATATTAACATAAAAACCCTATTTTTTCTATTTTCTTCAAGGACCATCATATTTCTCTTCCTAAATCCATTTTTAATTCATCTAGGGTTATGATTTGGTTACTGAATTACTTCCATAACTAATCTACATGCAAATCTAATCCAAGATTTTGGTTTCTTCTCCAAATGTTATGAGTTTTCATCATTATTCAAGGCCATCATCAAATCGTATACTAGCATGGATGAATTATTCGCTGAAACTTATTGAAATCAAATCACTTGCCTTGGAAATGATGTTATGATCCGCTGATGATGTTAAAGGCTGGTTCTCTCCCTCTTTTCGGTCATGATTCCAACGAAAAGTGGTGGTGGGTGGTGGTTATGGTTTTGTAACCCTCCTGTAACTTCTCCTCTTTCTCACGTTTCCCACTTCTTGATTTTTGACAGATAATGGCCCTAATAGACCTCATTTTGGCTGATAAATAAGGCCTAAAATTCATGGGTCTAAATTCCTTAAAAATTAAAATGACTAAAATACCCTCCCGGGTTACCGGTTTGTCCGAGAAATGTCCCGGGTCCCGAACTAAACCCCCGGCTAGTGTTTTTTGATTATTTCAACCCCTCCGGACACGTTGGCGCACTCAAAATGACCATACGGGTGATAAAATTATAATTTACTTTTAAATCTAATCAAATTGATTCCTGACGCGACTGACACACGCATTCCAACTTAATTTTCCGAATTGTTGTATTTATGACTCGCGATAATTTTAATAAATTCAATAATCATATATTACCATATATACCCAGTGATATTAAACATCATCATCATAATCAAATACCAACTCACGTCTCGCTAGTATTTAAGTCCGGATTAATTTCTAATTAATTCCAATTTAATTTAATTAATCCCATTAAATAAAATCAATAAAATTACAGGGTATTACATACTTCCCCCTAATAACAGAATTTCGTCCCGAAATTCGAAAACAAAATACACCTAGCAAAAATAACTCTGGATAATGCTCGTGCATCTCATCCTCGCACTCCCAGGTAGACTCCTCGGTATTATGATATCGCCACTGAACACATACTAACGGTACTATCTTCGACTTCAATTTCCTCTCGATACGATCTAGAATAGCAATCGGCCCCTCCTCATAGGAACTATCTGGCTGTAGGTCAATATCCTCTAAAGCAATGTGAGTATGGGCCAAATCGTCTCGAATATATCTCCTCAGCAATGAAATATGGAACAGGTCATGGACCCTATGCAAGTGTCTCGATAACCCAAGTCTATATGCGACTGGCCCAATTCGCTCAATGATAGGGAATGGGCCCACATATCTAGGCATCAACTTCCACTTCTTCTCGAAGCGCATAATACCCTTCATAGGAGACACCCAGAGCAGCACTTGGTCCCCCACATTGAACTCTCGAAAGGACCTCTTGGCATTGGCATAACTCTTCTGTCGGTTCTGAGCTACCAGAATAGGACTCCGTATCATCTATATCCTCGTCGAAGTATCCTAAATCACCTCCGGCCCAAGGAGTTTGTTATCCCCCACCTCAAGCCAACATGATGGGGATCGACAAGGTCTACCGTACAACTCCTCGAATGGAGCCATACCAATAGTGAACTGGTAGGAGTCATTATAGGCAAACTCCACCAGTGGAAGATACTGCTCCCAATCACCACCAAAGTCTAGGATGCACATACACAGCATGTCTTCCAACATCTGATTCGTCTACTTGGTCTGCCCATCTGTCTGCGGGTGATATGTTGTACTCAATAGCAACTCCGTTCCCATGGATTCCTGGAAACTCTCCCAAAACCGTGACACAAATATCTTATCTCTGTCAGACATGATATTGAGAGGCACCCCGTGGAGTCTCACTATCTCAGCTACGAAGATTTGGGCATATTTTCCCATAGTGTCGTCTGTTCGGGCTTGCAGAAAATGAGCCACCTTTGTCAATCGATCCATGATTACCCATATGGAGTCCTGACCCCTCGACGATGTGGGTAATCCCGTGATTAAGTCCATGGAAATGCTCTCCCATTTCCACATAGGAATCTCTAATGGCTATAAAAGTATTATCGGCCTCTGATGGTTCACCTTTACTAGATGACACATGGCACATTTCAAAACGAACTCGATAATATCTCTCTTCATCCCGCTCCACCAGTATTGTCACCTCATATCCTGGTACATCTTATCCCCACCAGGATGTACCGTGAATCGTGACCCGTGCGACTCTGTCATTACC
The DNA here is from genome assembly GCA_949130495.1 of Sambucus nigra. NCBI lineage: Eukaryota > Viridiplantae > Streptophyta > Magnoliopsida > Dipsacales > Adoxaceae > Sambucus > Sambucus nigra. Next base: position 282,028,705 of record OX422216.1, on the reverse strand, counting down.
TCGTATTGCAAGTCCTCCCCCTCAGGAATAACTAACCTTCCATTGAAGCATAAGCCCCCGTCTGAACTAACTATATAAGACTCAGCCCCCTCTGCTAACAATCGTACTATCTACTCCTGACAAAACAGGTCTGCTGCCTGGGCCTGTATCACCCTCATAATAATCTGTGGCATAACTGTCATCACCGACATGAATGATCAGGCCACTGCGTTTTGGTGTCCCAACTCTTTCAACTTTGCTTTCCACACCTCGACCACCTCACCTACTGGACTATGGCTCAATGCATCTGCTATGATGTTAGCCTTCCCTAGGTTGTATTAGATATCGAACTGATAATCCTTCATAAACTCGAGCCACCGGCGTTAACGCATATTCAGCTCCTTCTGCGTGAAGAGGTACTGAAGGGACTTGTGGTCTATGAATAAATGGAATTTCTCCCCCAGGAGATAATGTCTCCAAATCCGTAGTGCAAACACAACTGCTGCTAACTCCAAGTCATGGGTGGGGTAATTCTTCTAATGAGGCTTTAGCTTATGGGAAGCATAAGCTATAGCCTGACTCTCCTGCTGCAGTACACCCCCAAGTCCTAGTAAGGACGCATCAGTGTAGACTAGATACTCCACTCCCAACCTGGGCAATGTTAACATTGGTGCTGAGTTCAACTTGTCCTTTAACTCATCGAATGCCAACTAACAGGTATCCCTCCAGATAAATGGCATACCCTTGCGAGTCAGATGTGTCAAAGGACCCGTTAATTTAAAGAACCCCCGAATAAACCTCCTTTATTATCCCGCTAAGCCCAAGAAACTACGTATCTCTGTCGGTGTCATGGGTTGTCCACACTCCCTCACTGCTGATACCTTCCCCGGATCAATGGATATCCCCCTGTCTGAAATGATATGCCCCAAAAACTGAACCTCCTTCAGCCAAAACCCACACTTCTCATATTTTGCATACAACTCGTTCTGACGCAGCGTTTGCAAAACTTGTCTCAAGTGGTCGGCATGCTCCTCCTCTGTCCGGGAGTAAACCAGAATGTCATCAATGAAGACAGTGACGAACTGGTCTAGGAACTCTCTGAACACCCTATTCATCAAGTTCATGAACACGGCTGGGGCATTGGTTAGGCCAAAAGGCATAACCCTAAACTCGTAGGAACCATATCTCGTCAAGAAGGCAGTCTTCGAGATGTCCTACTCCCTGATACGCAACTAATGGTATCCCGATCTCAAGTCAATCTTTGAGAAGAAGGCATCTCCTTTCAACTGGTAGAATAAGTCATCGATTCGGGGCAACGGCTACTTATTCCATATCATGACCTTATTTAATTCCCGGTAATCTACACACAACCTCAAAGATCCATCCCTCTTTATAATGAACAGCACAGGAGCACCCCACGGTGAAGTACTCCTACGAATAAACCCCTGACCCAACAGCTGCTCTATATGATCCCGTAACTCCCTCATCTCCGCTGGAGCCATACGGTAAGGTGCGCGGGCTATCGGCCGAGTGCCCGGCGTCAAATCTATGACAAAGTATATCTCTCTACTAGGAGGTAATCCTAGAATATCCTATAATACTTCAGCGAAGTCCCTAACAACTGGAATTGAATCAAGTGGTATAACCACCTCCCTAGAGGTCTCCTCCTCTATATAATACAAGTGAGTGGACGATCCTCCCTCAGGACGAGGCATCTCCACTAGGAACATCGCCTGCCCGGGTATGGAAAAAATAATACTCCTACTAAAATAATCAATCATGGCTCGATACGTAACCAGCCAATCCATACCAATGATCGGATCGTACTCGATCATATCCAATACTAGCATATCGGTAGATAAAGTAAACCTCCTAATCTCTATGCCCATACCTCTACATATAAGAGAAATCACAGAACTCCTACTCAACGGTGAATCTACACAAGTAACAGTGCTCTTCGAAGTATCTAATAACCCCATAGCGCGTGCAAATTTCGTGGCAATAAAATAGTGTGTGGCTCTCGTGTCAAATAAAATATGCCCCATAGTCCCCTGAATAGAAAACATACCCTCAATCGCGGGTGGGTCATGCAGGCCTGCGGCCTGCTAGAGCTAATAAACTCGATCGTACTGAAGATGTCCCTGTTGAACTGGGATTGTTGGGATAGGTGGAAATGCTGCCATCTGCGGTGGCACTGGGAGGGCGGCGGGAAACATCGATCTCTGGGGCTCATGCCGAGCACCCTGTTGCTGCTGCTGTGGGGCCCTACCCCTTTCAAGACATTCCTGGCATTTATGGCCAATCTTGCCACATATGAAACATTTCCCTGAGAAGTTCCCCCTCTCTAAACCTGTTGCCAACTGCCCTAATGGTCGTTACCATTTCTACCCTGGCCATGCTGGCCCTGCTGAAACTGCTGCTGGTCGTGCTGACCCTGCTGGCCATGCCGAAAACCTCCTTGGCTATGCCTGAAACCTCCTGATCTAAAAGAATCCTCCTACTGGGGACCCTGATCACCCTGCATGTGCTGACCGTGAGCTGATTGTGCCCCACTGGCACCATTACCCATTGTCATGCCCTACTGGATGGACTATCCTGCTCGCTTACCCTCTGAAAAATGAAAGCAGTGGTCCTGGCAGTGGAGTAATGCTGCGTTAACCACATCTGAGTAGGTGGACAACGAGAGATTACCTAGTAGGTGTTGACGGGTCCTCCAAGTCAACCCATTCATGAACTTTCGGATCTTCTTCTCTTCTATAGGGATCTCATCGGGAATAATGTTCAGAAGACCGGTGAACTCGACCTCATACTCTACCACTTTCCTCCCTTCTTGCTTTAGGTTCATTAATTTTTGCCTCATCTCGGTGTGAACTGCTGACGAAAAATATTTGCGATCGAACCGCACCCATAACTCCTGAATATAAAGAATATCTCTCTCCTTCGCGGTGGTAATGGACTCCCACCACTGCAACGCTGCTCCAACTAGCTTAAATGTAGCCAGTATCTGCCTCTGCACATCTTTACACTCATACATCCTCAAGTGTCGTTGGTTGTCCTTGTTCTACTGGCTCGACACAACAACGTCAGAGCTCCCTGTGAACTCTGGAGGGTGCGCCTTCTGAAAGGCATCACGAACACATTCCCAAGCAGACGAGAATGCATGATCCTAGATTGGGGCTACCACCTGTGCCTGAGGTGGTTCCTGCTGCACGACTCCTAACGCGGCATTTATCGCCTGGGCTACAATGGCGATAACTTTCGCAGCGTTCTTAGAATCCTGAACTGGTGCAGGCTGAGGCTCGAGTTGGGCACCCCTGGGAACTCACTGTGCACGTCGAGGAGGAATCTGAAATGAGAGAGAAGTTTTATAAGTCCACAGTTAATATCTCAAAATAGCTGAAGAATGTAAGATACACAAAAGAGTACAACAATCCTAAAATATAGGGCTTTATATCAAGGACGCTACGCGAAAACATAACAAGCCGTACAGATCCTAAGGACACTAGAACCTGATGCTCTGATACCACCTGTGACACCCCGGCTAATTAAATACCAGGTAGCTACTTCTTTATTCAAATTAATACAAAATGTCAAGTTGGTTCAATTCATAGCATCACTGTCATAAACATTTTTAAACAATTACTAGCCACCTAAAATTTAAAAAGTGAGTTGCCAAATTTTATTAAGTTAAATTAACATGCAACCGATTAAATTATAAGGTAACTATACCACATCCACGTCACAATCACAATGGAAATAATAATGGAATAATAAATGAGTCTGGAGGAACACTCCCCTGAATAATCCAAATATTGAATAAAACCCTATACAAAGTCTGAATAAATAAACAACTCCACAACTTAAATGAAACTGGAAGTATGAGAAAGTTGTCTCTGAATGGAAAGGAGGCGACTTAACCTAAGAGATGAATGACACAGAAATAAAATCAAATGCAGAATGTGGAGGCGTCTACTACCGAGATCTTGTAACTTCCACAGCAGCTATAGCACGTCAATGGATTGGAACTCCTATGCTTGGCGTCCCTGTGGCTGGGCACCTAAAAGGTTTTTCAAGAAAAATAGATTTGAAAGAAAATGGGTCATAGCCCGAGGTGAAAACAGTTTAAAAATAGAAAGTGTTTAACTACATTAAATAGTGAATATTATATACATGTTAGTTACATGCTCTGACATGAGTTCCTCACCCCTCAGCTAATGTGCACGCCTAACGTATATCCTTAACCCGTCCTAGTTATGCCGTTAACTAACTAGTATGTACCACTTCCTATCCTCACATTATAATATAGGGATCTATTCACATCGTTCTAACATATCCTGCGTGTAACTCACCTTTTCACTGATAAGATTAATTTATAACAATTACGATAGGAAATTCTCATTTTAATTCCCATTCAAAATGTCTCAATAATTTATATTCACACTTTAACAAAGAGTCTGTTATAATCACAAGTATATTATTCTCAGCACAAATATACAAATAGGGCACCCTTAGGCTAAGCTGTGGTGCACACATACTCTGCTATCGAATCCCAGTACATCACGTTCATAAGGACTATGTGTTCTGAATCTCTCAGGAACCGTTTCAATAAGCAAAATCACACATATTGGAGGCGAACATAGTTCACATACCCATGGATCACGCACATACCTACGCTCCTATGGTCAGTTGACTTATTAACTAACAAATAATCCATTCACAACCCTATGTCCTTAAGGTGTCGATCTAAATCCCCTCCATAGGAACACAAAGATTAGATGGCCCTATTCCGAAAGTCGACCTCCCGTGATAGCAAGTATGGTAGGTATGTCATACACACAATAATCTATATACTAAGCATTCACACAACTTAGATAACTTGTTATATTATTAAAGTTATATTCTCAGCCTTATACCATTAGTCTAATTCATACACTATGATTATTCTGGATGATATATAATATATTTTTCCGACACATCTCACATCGTATAATTTCGAGTAGTTAAACCTAACCGAAGAGGTTACTAAGTCTCCTAACTTTCCCACATATTAATTCAGTACTCTTAACTCCTTATTTATGTCCCAAATCCTAACTTATCACTCCTAAGAATTTAAATCATGTTCTCGCATCATAAATTAGGAAATTAATCGTCGGACACTCGTAAATTCAATGCTACATTCCAACCCAATTATAATATGTTTCGGGTTTCCAATATATCCCTACTCGTCTCCCTCAAGTCCTAATGTATTCACATAATCCCCAACTACAACGTTCGATGGCCGACAACACTAAAATTCAAAATGGGGGAAAAGTCACCATTTCGAAGGGGGATCGATCTATTGATCCTGACCATCGATCGATCGATGGTCGATCGATCAACATTCATAATCGACCGATGAATAGCGATCGATCGATCAAGCAAGTGAGGCTATGGGTTTCTTCGTTTTTCAGTCCCAGATTTGTCCCAAAACTTCATTACATGATGTGAAATCGTAATAGAAGTATATGGGGTCATTATACAACCTAATTACATGATTCTTAATGTTTCAAAACTTTTAATTCATCAACAATCAGCCTTTCTTGGATCAAATATTCATATTAACATAAAAACCCTATTTTTTCTATTTTCTTTATGGACCATCATATTTCTCTTCCTAAATCCGTTTTTAATTCATCTAGAGTTATGATTTGGTTACTGAATTACTTCCATAACTAATCTACATGCAAATCGTATCCAAGATTTAGCTTTCTTCTATAAATTTTATGAGTTTTCATCATTATTCAAGGCTATCATCAAATCCTATACTAGCATGGATGAATTATTCACTGAAACTTAATGCAATCAAATCACTTACCTTAGAATTGATGTTCTGATCTGCTGGTGATGTTAAAGGTTGGTTCTCCCCCTCTCTCCGGTCAAAATTTCGACGAAAGGTGGTGGTGGGTGGTGGTTATGGCTTTGTAACCCTCCTGTAACTTCTCCTCTTTCTCACGTTGCCCACTTCTTGATTTTTTATAGATAATGGCTCTAATAGCCCTCATTTTGGCTAATAAGTAAGGCCTAAAATTCGTGGGTCTAAGTTCCTTAAAAAGTAAAATGACTAAAATACCCTCCCGGGTTACTGGTTTGGCCTAGAAATGCCCCGGGACCCAAACTAAACCCCCGGCTAGTGTTTTCTGATTATTCCGACCCCTACGGACACGTTGGCGCACTCAAAATGACCATACAGATGATAAAATTATAATTTACTTTAAAATCTAATTAAATTGATTCCTGACGCGATTCACACGCTCGTCCCAACTTAATTTCTCGAATTATCGTATTTATGACTCGCGACAATTTTAATAAATTCTTTTTTTTTTTTTTTTTTTTTTTTTTTTTTTTTTTTAGAAGAGGAAATTATCCCCCTGAGATTTTATTAAAGAAAGCAAGAAGCGAAGAGATTACATGAAGAGCTGATGACTTTATAGAAACAGTCACCTTTACAACATCATAGAAAAGACTAATTGACTCTAAAATTGGGAAAACCCCAAGCATCCATGTTTATGAGTCCTTTCAAATCTTTTGGAAAGACATCTAGAGAACTTGATTCAGTATATCTTTGAGAAGACCAGCCATAAGAAGCAAGCAAATCAGCACATTTGTTTCCCTCCCTCAGAATATGACAAAACTGCACATTATGCTCTTGAATCTTGTTTTTGATCTTTGCAATGTATGGCATTAGACTCCATGGGCATTTTATATGATCATTCAACACTTGGATAACAATAAGAGAATCTGATTCTATAATTATGCCCTCATTCAAAATAGACTCACACATTTCCATACCTCAAAGAATCGATAGGGCTTCTGCAATAATATTAGTACCATTCCCAAAACTCGATGAAAAAGCTTTTATGAACTTTCCTGCAGCATTTCTAAGAACTCCTCCTCCTCCCATAGGACCTGGATTTCCTTTACAGCATCCATCTACATTTAGTTTGAACATATTTCCCTTTGGAGGCCTCCATTGAACCAGTCTTATTGAATGTCTCTGCTGCTTTTGATGCATTCTTGAGGGATGATTCTGAAAAATATCCACTCCTGTGTATAAAGTTAATAGAGAATGTATCTCTTTTATGGCTCTGGAAGGTTGCATTCTCACATCTTCAAATCTCCATTTGTTTCTAGCTTTCCATATACCCCAATTTTAATAAATTCAATAATCATATATTACCATATATATACCCAGTGATATTCAACATTATCATCATAATCAAATAAAAACTCAAGTCTCGCTAGTATTTAAGTCCGGATTAATTTCCAATTAATTCCCATTTAATTTAATTAATCCCATTAAATAAAATCAATAAAATTACGGGGTATTACAGTATGCATTGAGTATAGAAATATGGAATTGACTATAACATTATTTCATTGAGTATATCATTATGTCCATACTAATAAAGAAGCGGTATGTAAACATATTGACATCATAGAGCGGAGAGAAGATGGGGCATAGAGAAATACCGAGCAGGAGGGAGGCGTCTGAAAAGCTGTTACTTAAGTCATTTAATTCAAGGTTAAACTATCTAAGTAACTCTGAACTATTTTTGGGGGGAAATCTTTTCTTTAAATCTAAAAAATTAACCACAAGATGTGTTTAATAAAAATATGTACGAGATATTTCAAGATTATGTAACTAGTTTTGAAAATCAAAACTAAAACAGTTTAAATCAATTAAACTCAGCACACCTACAAGAATTAGATGAGGAGATGTAGAAAGATTAAGTACACACAGTTGTTAACGTGGTAAAACCTAACCCAACAAAGGAAACATCCACGGTGACTTCTAAGTCACAAACCAAAAATCCACTAAAACAAAATATACAAGTTACAAGCTATTTAACATATATGCAAACAAAACAGACCTATACAAGTTTAGAATATGTACCCACTGGTTTGATTCTAACTTCTCTGCAGTTCTGATGTTGATGTGGATTTCTCAGCTTCCTAACTTTTCCACACTTTATTCCGACTTTATGTTGAATCTTGACGTTTCAAGATCTTATAGCCAACACTTCTAGTGTTGTAGTGTGACAAGTGTTTGTGACAGTGTTCTAACACATGCATGCACACATGCACACTTAATTATACAAACAAGTCCTATAAAATTAAAAAAACAGATTTAAATGATAAGGTTTTCAGTTTCTCTCTTCTTTAGAAACAAAAGACTTTCTTGATCTTTCAAATTAACCCAGAATCCAAGGTTACCTTGCTCGAAAGACGATCAAGGTCTTAAACAATTTCAGAGTGCTTTGAAAAAAAAATTAAAATTGGAAACCACCGATTGTGATTCCAACTAGATCAGAAGTCTTGTTTTATTAGAACTAGAAACAGAAAATAAATTTGTTGATTCTTGAGTTGTGAAAAACATTTACAAAAGGAAATAATCAACAAATATGATTTCTCAAGATGAAAAACGAAATAATACAGATCTAACTGTAATATGACATAAAATAGCAAGATCTACAGTTTTTATGAAAAGAAATAGAGATCAAACTTAAAATGTCTAAGTTGATTACACGATCTCAAACTCAGAGGATTCAAACCACGAACAAGCTTTAGACTACTACCAAAATAACTCTCAAACACTCAGGTTTGGTTTTTGGTTGTGAATTAATTTTGTAAAAGGAATTTAGGGTTTGAAACGAGATTAGGGTTTGAACGTTTAGGGTTTTCTCTCTCTGGCTTCTCTCTCTTCTCTTCTCTCTCTCTTCTCTCTCTCATCTCTCAATTAGACGAACTGGCAAAAGATTTTGAAAGGCAGAGGATCAACCTCCTTTTATACTAAGCAAGGAAGGTTCAAGAATATCAGCTCAAATTTAATGGCTTAGATTTGGTCTTAGGCATTTGACTTTCATCCAAAGGTTTATCATCAGTGGTGGTTTAAACGATTTCTGATTGGACAAAAGGGGGTTTACTGGGATTAGGATAAAACGCTTGCAGATCGTCGATTAACTAGATCCAAGGGCTGAGATTGCTAACAGGTTCTGAGTCTAACAATAAACACAAATAAGGTCGTTGTAACGTTGACAGGTGTAACGCTCAGATGAACTAAAAAACGCGTGTTTCAAACTTAATTACACAAACACCCTGAAGTCTCAAGCACTTTAGGATCCTACCCAACCCAACATTCAGATAAGTATAGATAAAACCAATAATCATAAAATGACCCCAAAAGTTTTAAAACCCAACTTTTAATTTCTTAAAAAATCATTTAAAAATTATTTAAAAATTCCCAAAATTATTTAAAACTTATTTTAAAAGGGAATTAAGTCACACAACTCAAACACAAGCACATAATGAAATATATTTATAATGTATACAACCCTAGTGTTGTTGTGGTTGAGAATTTACCTTCAAATGAATCAATTGAAGCATCATGAGAAGAATCTGAGGTTCTTTGGTATCTAGGGGATGGGACTCAAATTTTATCAGAATTTCTAAACTAGATGAGCACTTATACAATATAGACTCAAGTAAGTCAAGAGTATAAGGTTCTTCAATCTCCCCCTTTGGAAATATGAGACAAAATCTTCTTTGAGTCATTTAGGACTCGTAGGGATAGGAAAAAATAAGAAAAACCTATTAGTAAACAAAATTCTATCTACCCATATCCTAGAAAAAGAAAATTACATAACTTAACTAATTACAAACTAGTACCCTAATAACATCTATTGAAGACAACGGCACAGATTCCTACAAATAAGACTAAGATCAAGATTTTTAATCATATGTACAAGAAAAAATGAACTCATAAGACTCAAATTTCTCCCCCATTTTGTCTCAAATGGATAAAGGGTAAAAATTTATTTTAGTCACACGAGTTTATTTAGCACAAACCATTCCTATCGATTTTCGTAAAGAATGAAATCTATTGTAATCCAAAGGTTTTGTAAACATATCTGCGAGCTGCAAATCAGTAAGAAGATAATTAATTTCCAATTCCTTAGTTTCAACTAATTCACGAATAAAGTGATGTCTGATTTTTATATGTTTTGTTCGCGATTGTTGAACAGGATTTTTAGAGATATTGATCGCGCTTTGATTATCACAATAGAGATGCAGTTGGTCTTACTGAATGCCATAATCATTTAGCATTTGCTTAAGCCAAATTAATTGGGCACAGCATCTATGTATTCAAATTCAGGTGTAGATAATGATGTGCATTTTGTTTCTTACTACTCCATCCTACCAAATTGTTACCGATATAGTAACACGCTCCTGATGTGCTCTTACTATCATCAGTGACCTTGCCCAGTCTGCATCAGTGTATCCTATTATAGTACTAGGAGTATCATTGGTGTACCATAGTCCTAAATTTATAGTGCCTTTTATGTATTTGATGATTCTTTTTACACATACTAAGTCACTCTCTTTAGAATTATTTTGATAACGAGCACACACACAAACTGCGTACATGATATCAGGATGCGAGGCAGTAAGGTATATTATGCTTCCTATCATACTACGATATAGATTAGGATCTATGGATTTTCCACTCTCATCTTTAGGTAATTTGACCATAGTACTCAGGGGAGTTCTAGCTTCTTTGGCATTGTCAAGCCCGAATGTTTCAATAATCTCTAAAGCATATTTCGATTGTGAAACAAATAAACCTTCTGAATTCTGTTTCACTTAAAGACCCAAGAAAAATTGCAACTCCCCCATAAGAGACATTTGAAATTCTTTATGCATAATTTCAAAAAATGATTTAAATTCGGAAGGGGAAGTTGATCCAAAAATGATATCGTCGACATATACTTGAGCTATAATAATATCTTTGTCAAAATGTTTGACAAATAGAGTTTGATCATTTTTTCCTCTCCTAAAACCTTTATCTAAGAGAAAGTTGGAAATACGGTCATAGAAGGCTCTTGGCACTTGTTTCAGACCATACAACGCCTTTTTAAGATGACAAACATGATTTGGATACTCAGGGTCAATAAACCCTTTTGATTGTTCAACATAGGTCAAGTCTGACTTTACATCCATTTGGTAAAGCGTAAAGTGCAAGTAACAGGCTATAGTAAAGAGAAGACGAACAGATTCTAAGCGAGTAATAGGATAAAATGTCTCGTTAAAATCTATTCCTTCAATTTGAGAATATCCTTGAGCCACTAATTTGGCTTTGTTTCTAATGACTATCCCACTTTCATCAGTTTTATTTGTAAAAATCCAACGTGTGCCAATAACCTTTTTATGATCAGGCCTAGGTACAAGATACCAAACATCATGAATGACAAATTGAATAAGTTCTTCCTAAATGGCAGAAATCCATTGAGGATCATTCAATGCCTCATTTACATTCTTTGGTTCCACAAAGGAAACAAAACATGCATAATGAGCATAGTTTCTTAATTGAGATCTTGTACGTATAAGCCCACAAGGGTTACCAACAACGTTATCAATAGAATGATCTTTAGAAACCCAGTTAGGTACTTCAGGTTTCTCAATTGGTAAAGAATCATCTATTTCTAGAGAGTCATTTTCTAAAACATTTTCAGACTCTTCCATAATAGTTGGTTCTCCAGTCTTACTATCAACAGTAGTGTCACTTACAATAACGTTTATGGATTCCATTAAAGTCTTTGTGGGAAGATTATAGACACAGTATGCTCTACTACCAGGAGAATACCCTAGGAAGATAGCTTTATCTCCACGAGTCTCAAATTTGGATAAGAGTTATCTGTCTTTACAGACATAACATGTACTACCAAAAGTTCTAAGGTATTAAAGATTGGTCTTATTCCCATACTATAGTTCGTAAGGAGTTTGTTTAGAATTTTTTCTAAGATAGACCCTATTAATAATGGGACACGTAGTACGAATTGATTTTACCCAAAAATATTTAAGTAAACACTTGGCATGAATCATGACACGTGCCATCTCTTAAAGGGTATGATTCTTTCGCTCATCAATTCCATTTTGTTGAGGAGTCTTAGGAGCACTAAATTCATGTTTATAACCATTATAGTCACAATACTCTATATCACATGTATCTATGAATTCTCCTCCTCTATCACTATGAATTCTATTCACTTGAGTGTCCTTCTCATTTTCAATACGAAGTAAGATTTTTAAAAAAGTTCTGAAAGTGTCTGACTTTTATTTTAAGAAGGCCACCCAAGTAAACTTGGTGAAATCATCTATCATAACTAGAATGTAACTGTGTCCACGTAGATTAACAGTACGAGAAGGGCCCATTATGTCCATATGGATGAGCTCCAAGGGTTTAGAGGCAAGGATATATTTAACTTTCTTATGAGGTGCCTTAATAATTTTTCCTTCCTGACATGATCCCCAGATAATGTTAGAGATAGATTTGATCTTTGTAATTCCTCTAACTATTTCTTATGAAGACAATCTACTAAGGCTGTCGTAATTTATATGACCCATCCTATTATTCCATACTTCATTATCATCTATTCTGGCAATGTTACAGATTTCAGTACTGTTCTAGACAGTATAACAATTGTCAGGAGTCTTAAGTCCTGTAAGAATGCACTCACCTTTTTCATTTAAAATCTTGCAATTATTCTTTGAAAAGGTGACAGTATGATTTGAGTCACAAAATTACGAGATACTTAGTATATTAGCCTTGAGACCTTTTACTAGAAGAACATTTTCAAGAACAAGCATTCCTTCTTCTTGGAGTCTTCCTTTACCAATGATTTGAGATGATACACCATCACCGAAAATAACTTTTCCTCCAGCAAAGTCGCTTTTGTTTAAAAGTTTTGTATCATCCCCAATCATATGTTTTGAGCAATCAGAGTCTAAATACCAACCAGAAGAAGTGTGTTCAGCTTTTAAAGCATTAATCACAATGTTACACTTCATCTGGGGCAATAGCTCATCTTTTCTAACCCAAATAGCCCTTGTTTTGGTTTTGCGCATATTTGCTCTCATTTGATAAAATTTGCGAGCATTAAATTTTTGTTGGAAAATATTTTGCGCATGCATTTGAGTTTTATGGAGGATATGAGAATTTGATTTAGGAAAGTTCCTAGGAATTCCTTTTGTAAATGATCTTTTAGGTCTGGTCTTTCTCTTTCTATAGTTAGAGTTTTTGTCTGGTTGTCTAGGCAGAACATAATTGTTACGGCTTCTCCTAGAATAGTTAAATTTTTAGTATAAAGGAGTATTACAAACAGTCTTAACTAAACGTCTAGAGTAGAAACCTTCAAAATAATGTCCGTATATGTCATAGTAAGAGCAATACAGATTGCTTGAAGAGGGTATCTCCTTAGGAAAATCTCTAAAAATAGTTTCATGGAATTTTGATGTTGAACCTTATTCCTAGGGAGTATAGTTTGAAACGCAGAATCACTCTTCCTAATCGAAGGGCAGATGTATTTAGCCTTAGGTAGACTATCACACTTAGAGTGACTTGATTCCCCAATATCAAACTTTTGTTATTTTTTATCAAACTTATCACTTAGGGATTGAAAATCTGGACATGTTTCCATAGGTCTTTTGCCACCTGACACAAACTTGATTGGTTCAAAGTTTTTAATTTGTGTCTTTAAATTTGGGGAAAATTCTATTTCAGTTCGATCATCAGAATTGGTTTTTGAATCAGCAACAAAATCATCAAAACACTTGGAGTTATTTTCAAACTTAGCAAATTTTTTTAAAATAGTTGTTGTCTTTTACTTAGCTTATTCCAATTCTAATAATGTCCCTTTATATTTCTCTCCAGAGTTTCATTTGTTTCAATCAAATTTTTTAATTTTTAATCAAAAAGATTGACTTCATTTTCATGAGTTAAACATTGGGTAGTATACTCTTCAGCGTTAAGTTTAACCAATAGACTTAGGACTTCTAGTTTCTTAGTGAGGTCTTTCACTATCTTCTCTAGTCTAGAGATTTTCTTGAGAGTTTTGGCATAAAGTGTGTGAACATCAAGGAGGTCTTCAGTGTCCGAATCACTAAGTGTTGTGTGTGAAGTGACCTCTAAGGATTTAATTCTTGAACTAAAACACATTGACATCATCATTATCTCTTTCCCTTTGACTCACACACCCCGCTGTAGAACTAGCAATGTTCTCAAAAATTAAAGCATCTAAACCAATAGCAGCATTATTCATAACAGCAGAAGTAGATCTACTAGCATCATTCTCATACTTAGGCATAGGCATATCATCATTATAGATTATCTTGTCAAAGAAAGACATGCAAGGATCAAAAACATCAGATGACTCAGGTTCCTCATTATTAGAATCACTTGAATCATCCCATGTCTTGCGAATGTTGGCCATAGTATGTTTATTGGTCGTGTTCAAGTTAACTCTACAGTCTTGTGCTATATGACCCAATTTTCCACATCTAAAATATTCAATATTCTTAAAATCTTTGTTAGGTCTCGTGTGAATTTCCTTGTGATGTTTGTCTTGAGCTTTCTCATGAGGTTTGTGATTAGACTGAGTTGGATAATTTGGCTTGCCTAATCTGGTTGCCATTTTATTTCTAAATTTCACAATCTTCTTAAACTATTTTGACATCAAGGCAATCTGATTATCCAAACTATTTATATCACAGTCCTCATCAGAATCATTATTGGGAATACTAAGCTCGGGCTTTATCAGCTTAGAAGAAAAACTCAAGTTGGAACTAGTCTGTTTCCTATGGGACTGGGTTAATGGTTTCTTAAATTCTAGTTCCATTTCCACAGTTCTAAATTTACTACTAAGTATTTCAGGAGTGAGATTTTGATCACTCATTTCCTCAATAGCATATCTTTTGTTATAAAATTTATGTGGCAATGACCTTATAATTTTTGAGACAATTTCATGTCTATCATAAGTTATCCCATTAGAATGTAATTTGGTCACAATGTCAGTCAAATTCATGTAAAATTTATTAAAATATTCAGAGTCTGACATAACTAAAGAGTTATACTACTGGATAAGCATCTGTGTTTTAGCAACCTTAACTCTAGTGTCTCCTTCATGTGCAGTAACTAGTGTATCCCAAGCTTCCTTAGAAGTGGAACAAGATGAGATCCTTTTAAACTCATGTTCATTTATAGACATAAAAATGGCATTCTTTCCTTTGTTATTGTTCAGAGAGGCTTGCTTCTCTTCTCGAGTGAATTCACTTAATACTTTCTTAATCCTCTCATTGCTTCCTTCAGTGGCTGGGTTTGTAGGATAAGTATATCCATTTTCAACAACGTCCTAAACATCATCTCCCAAGGTTCCTTGTATGAAATCAACCATCCTTACTTTCCAGTAAGGAAAGTTATTTCCATCAAAGAGAGGGGTCTGGACAAGTTACCAACTCTTTCGTATTTCTCGTCCATTGTTTGATTTTGAGAAAATAATTTCAGAAACACAAGATCTTTAACGAAAATTTCCAAAGCTCTGATACCAATTGAAAAGTTGTTACTTAAGTCGTTTAATTCAAGATTAAATGACTTAAGTGACAGCTTTTCAGCGTCTTAGCTCACGTTCAGTGCCAATGCGCCAGTTCGCCTAAATTAAATAAAATGATTTAGTTCATTAGCTTAGGTACAAATATAACATGAACTAATAATCGTCATATTTAATTTGTAAACATTAAGGGAATAGAACTTACTGATCAAATGAAATTAGAAAATTATGAATCACAGTTGGCATTGTTGTATACATAAGATTAATTCTAATGCATTGGTATACATAAAAATCCTAATAAAGAGAAATGAGTTTCAAGAATACATGTGCTAGTAAACCATTTCATAAATTTCCCATGTTTTAGCCTTTTCAAGCACCAGACTAGTCCTTCGAAGTGATAAACCCCACGAAGAGGCATTAAGTGCTCATTTGGTACGGTGTTTATGTTGATCTAATGCGTTGATATATATTTGAGTCTAAAGGAATGTTTCATTAAATATTGTGCATATTATATAGTGACTTTTATTTAGGGTCAAGTACTTATTTTCTTGTATATAAGCTAGTTACATAGTTCTTAAAATGTGAAATTTAAATAGTACATGCATAAATAAGACATTACTCACATGTTCATCATTGAAACATAGCAAAGGTTTGGTGACAATCTGAGCTAGATCAATAGCTTCACCCCCTGTTTGAGACAGATCTTTATAAACAACTCTGGTTTGAGAAAGTTATTTGTACTCCTTCCCAGCCTTCGATTACACTGAACAATCAATAACGATATTTGAAATAAAAATAAACATTCAAAAAATTGATGTTTCTCCATTACAATACAACCATAATCTCAAGGAAGAAATCAAAGAGAGATTATTTATTAAATAAGATGTGTAACTAACATCTTTGTAATATTTTGCGTTTGTTAATACAATAACTAAATTAGGACATACTGATTCATTATTAAATTAGATTTGTTAGCCAGAGATATCATCACAAGCCAATAATAAACAAAAAAAAGTCACTTTTTATTCATTTTATCATTAACATACAAAAAAAGCAAGTAGACCCAATTTAAATAAATAAGGAACCTACTCAACTGAGTAGTTTACTGTCACTACATACATAATATATTTATTGTGAATACCTCAGCAACATAAAGTCTTCAAATGGATAAAAAAGAATGAGTACATTCATATAAGAAACATAAATGAGAAGATAAAAAGCTATTTGATAAATAATAAGAATTGATACAAAATCAACAAATTCGTTAAAATAAGCAAAAGACAAAAATCAATCACATTCACTCACTAAGAGATAAAAGCGTAATGAGAAAGTTTAGAAAGTACCGAGCGAGAGAGATGAAACCCTAGAACCTGGGGAGCCATAATGGAGGACTTGAAAACCCTAGAAAATTGGATAAATTTGTTTCACAAATCCTCGGCCCTGTATAGATCCTCCCATGGATATAAGAGCAATAAGGAATACCTTGAGTAAAAATCTGAAGGATACCTTTGGTAAAAGATGTGAGAATAGGAGAATGAGAGATATGTGACCAAATCACGGAGAAAATACCCGAATCGAGAAGTAAAAATTTGAGAGAGATTTTTACTCCTGAGATACCTAAATCGAGGAGCAAATACCCAAATCGCAGAGCTGTTGTGACCAAATCGCGACATAAGTGAGAGAGAGACGGAGCGGGAAGCCGTGACTAAAAGTGAGAGATAGAGGCCCAAGCAAGAAGATGTCAGAATGAGAGGTAGGAGAGGGCGGGAGATTAAAACTGAGCAAAATGTATTTTTAAGGGTATTTTATATTTTAGCCAAGTGTACTCAATTTTGGTACACTTTTAAACAGTGCCAAATTTTGGCACTGTTTTAAAGTGTGTCGGATTGTCATTAAACCATGCTAAAATTTGGCACAGTTTTAAATTGTGCTAAATTTTTAATGTCAAGGTGTGCCAAATTGTTGTTTATGGTGTAGTGTATCCTGATCTGTTTGGTAAGTTTCTTATGCATTAAATTTTGGGGACGGAAAAAAAAATTTAGAGGGGTAGAATTGTAAGGCCCTAAAACGTGATTAGTAATGTTAGTTACATGATTAAGTATAAGTTATGATTTATAAATTTTGTTATGGGAGTTAAACATTTTAATTATCGTGTTTAGGGGATGCATATTCACGTGATATATATTTTGTTTACATTAAATGTTAATCGAGCTTATGATCGAGGATAAGTTGATTAGAGTATATGATCAGTTATGTGATTAAATGCATCATAAAATACATTTTTAATGCATCATTATATTTATATAAGTAGACTAGGTTATTGGTGCGAAATTGACGATGTTTGGTTGCCAAATGTGAAAGTTTTGAGATTTTCAGTACATTGTTACCCTTCTACTCGATCCCAAATTAGGCATACTAGTTTTATGGTTTGGGGAAGTAAAAAATATAAAAGTTATATGTATATAATTATCTACGCGTAGACGCAAAGTAGGAGTAAATTGGAGCTCGAAAAAGTGAGTTATGGTGATTTTACCAATGTGGGACAAATCTTTCATTAGTGAAATTGTTTTATTAGACCTCTAGTCCAACCAACACGTAATCACAAGGATAATTTCTATTGGACCCCTTAGAACGTGTTTTCTGATTCAAAATCAGATATAAACCTTATTCCTCGTGAGAAATGAGAAGGTTTAAAAGGTTTGGCCTAAGGAGAGAGAAAAGGGGAAGTTAAGAAAGAAATTGTTTCGAAAAATTACAATAAATCGAGGAGTTCTTATAAGTTAATTACCTCTTTGTTAAAGTTGATCACATGAATGAGTTTTACACTTTGTATATTTTTGTTCCTGAATTTGATATATATTTGAATGATACCTTAATTGTGTTAAAACAAGGATGGCTTAAGAACATGCATAAGAATTTGTGCTAGGATAGTAAATGTTAACTTTAAAATCCTAGATTTGAATCACCTTCTTGTGAAGCGTTTTAATTTAAGAAATTCATGTATATGATATTTGTATGTGTTAAAATATGTTTAGTATATGTTTTCATGATTGATAACCGAGGTAGAGATTATGTATGCTTAATCATGTTAGGTTATGCTTTAATGTTATATTCCGAACTAGTTGTGTTAAAAATTGCATAAATCATTGAATACTTATTGAAATCAAGTCATTCTAGATGGAGATATTAGAGAACATATATGAGTATAACATACTCGAAGATGAGAATAAAATACCTTTTGGTTTGGCTTGGGATTTGTTTTAAAGTTGAAGTTCTGGTGTTGTTTTTCTATCAAAACAATTTGAAAAAGGTTGTAATGAAATGGGCATAATTTTGCTTAGAGAATTCATAATTTTATTCCATAAATTGTGTTAGAAGGGAAATGTGAGGTAAAATGTCTAATTTTATTTCATTTATTTCAGATTAACCAACTGATGTTATGTGTTACTAGGTTTAATGGTATTTGGTGTATTGATATAATAATGATGTTGATTTGATTGGTGGAAAAGCGGTTAATACTACCATACCAAAAAAATAATGTTGGTATTAAATTTAGTACTTACTCTAAGGTGAGTGACCTGCCATATGAAATAAAGATGCTTATATTTTCATATGAAAATGTATATCTTCAATGCATGTGTGGGGATACTTGTGTAATGATGCGGTGTTTATGAAACATATGTATATGATTAAAAATGTTAAGTGAAGTTATCTAATATTATGGACTGTGGTGGGTCCTTTATCTAATGTTAAGGAATGTGTGGGTCCTACGAGATGTGGCAGTCCCTTTAATCCAATTTAAATATTTGTGTAATCAATTCAAATATAGGGATTTGGTGGTCCCCATTAATTGTGGTGGGTTAATTGGACTATGGCGGGTCCAGGCTTGCGAGAATTTCACAATTCCTGCTTGGGTTATAACAATAGAAGTAAAAAATAAAAACAAATAGTTATTCAAATTGGTTATATGTGTGGTATGTGTGTGTATATGGTCATTCACTAAGCTTTCATTGCTTACACTCCTATAATGTTTTTTTTTCAAGTATGCCTATCATTTGGAGTTCACTACCAAGTTAGGACTTTAAAACGGGGGAGTGAAGGATATTTAATATTAATTGAATATCAACAAGCTTTTTGGGTAAATGTTAAACTCAAGAACTTGTGTATGTAAAGTTGTTTAGTCCTTGTAAGTTATATGTAAAGGTAGTTATGTTTTCATCTAAACATGCCTTTAAAGAAAAAAAATAAGCTTATGCTATTTCTCGAGAGATTTAAAGTAAAGTATTGTTTAAGGAAATTTATCTCTATAAAAAAACAAAAATAAAAATGATGATTTTCACTTAATTAAGTCGGGGCACGATAGACGGTGTCCCTAACAAAAAAATTGAAGGTCGTGTTCTTGTTCCTTGGTCGTGATTGGGCTATATGACTACTCTCCATGGCCCTCTTTTTTTAGTTGGTATGTGAGGCGTTTACAAGGTCAGCTTCCCTCTCAAGCAGGGAAGTCCACATGTGTTGTTTTGCTCCAAGCCCTTTATGATCAAGACGAGATTTTTCAAATGAGGTAGATGATGTATACGAGAGACCCAAGAATTTAATTTTAATCTTTACTTACTTATTTTCATGTCATGTTTGATCATTTTCTCTCTTTAGATTAGTATAATACGTTGAGAATAATATTCTTTTGGGATATTATAGTGTGCCGTCATCAGTCATTTTACTTTTTAGAGTTATCTTGGTAAGATAACTTAGACTATAAATAAGGCATTTGACCACCTATTTTAAGGAATATTATTTTTACTTTTGATATGAACAAGAATTACATAGAGAAACTAGGCATTGTGCCTCTAAACCAATGTTGTCTGCTCTCAACTACATCATGGTTTAGTTTCAAATGTTGACTATTAGTTTACAACTAATAGGTTATATTTCAAATCAACAGACTATTTTTCAATCCATTGTTCAATTTTACTTCTACAAAGAGTATCATATTTGAAGGTAGCATACACCGTTACACATATAATTGACACTAAATAGAATACACCATGTTTCGGTGTGTAAAAATATTTTTTTTATTATAGATTTTTACGGCCTAGTCCCTTGACCGGACATTTTGGACGTTTTAATTGGGTCAAACAAATTTTAAACGATTAGGTCCATATAAATACCTTTTTCGACATTTCATTCATTTTGTTATCATTGACCTAATCAGCGATTGACAGCATTTCCAATAAGCACGTCCCTTCTCTTTCTTCATTCTGCTTCTGTCAAACAAGTTCGTTCTCTCCATTAACTTAGGATCTTATGATTTTTTTTTCACTTCTGTTCAATGAGATTTGTTTTGTCAAAGAAAAAGTTATCAATTTGTTCAAAGAAATCAATCCTTTGCGGTTTGTTTAACCTAGATTTTCCTTTACATTTATTCGATCATTTGTAAGTTTATACTTGTTATGAAGAAATATTTTGCATGTTGATCAATTAAAATAGCTTGATGTATTTGTTTTGTTTAATCAAATCATTATAATTGTGTAAAGCATGTGATGAATTAACTCGAACATTGAATGAATGATTTGGTTGTGTATTTTTATAATTATATTTTAATTTCATATGAATATATTTTTACTTTGTGTTTTGATTTCGTAACAGGTTGTGTATCTATATGTTTTGATTGTGTGTTCATGTGTGTGTACACTTTATGTATATACAAGTTGTTCATGCATATACCTCAAATCATTATTACAGTAAAGTACATGCAATTTGATGTAAAGTACACGTGAATTTTGGACTTGATTATTTCTGATTTTTTCTTTTGACATTAATTTGGAATAATGTTAATGTGTATTTACTTTGTTAGTTTTGACTCATTACATAATAGACTTGTCTTGTGTTAGATGGGAATGTGTTTATTGGTCCGCGCCAGCGGCATTAACCAATTTTGATGTTTTACAATAGTAAAATACTTTATATATACCTTAGCAAAAAATAGCAGTAAAGTACACGCAATTTGATCTAATGTACACGTGATTGTCTATTTATTAATTTTTATTTTGTTTTTTGATACTAATTCTTCAAATGTTGATGTACATTTACTTTGTTAGTGTTGAGTCATGTTTAATAGAATAGTCATGCCTTTGTTGGTTCGCGTTAGCGGCATTAATTAAAATTGAACTTTAACAAAACCATTTTTATGTGTTAATATAATGCAGGTGATAATGGAAAGTTATCGATTGCTAGATGTTGTCATTTGGATAATATGGCTTGCATTGAAATTTTTGAAGACAGATCATTAGATTTCATATGCAATGAGTTACGTAGTAGGTTTATGGATTTGAAAGCTGGATCTTTTTCATTGAAATACGGCTTTGCTGATGAAAGTCGATTCATGTTGCTTTGTGATAAAAATATTCGTTGTATGTTGCGGTCTCAAATGATTCTCAATGATGATTTTATTTGGATATATGTCTTTGATTCAGTAGCTTTTGCCACTAGTACTATTCATGAACGGGTCGAATGCACGTATAGAATTTGTGATCGGGTTGACCATAGTTATACAAGTTGTGAGAGGGTTGAATGCAGTGGTACAAAATGGTAGACTATATATCATCATCCACTGCGATTGGTATTAGTAGTGGTGTTGAAAATGATGTTTATATTAGAGTTTTGGAGCCGAGTACATCAAAAGTTTATCTCTCCGATGATTGGAATACATATATTAGTCATGAAGAGCAGTGTTTCAAAGGAGGTGTGGTTGAGTTTTGTGATAAGTTGTGAAAGTATGCTGTTGAGGTTGGTTTCAAGTATATATATTTTAAGAATGATAAAACTTGGGTGACAGCAGAGTGTTCTAAAAGGAATACTGAGAATTGCATGTGGCGAGTTTATGCTTCATTATTAACATTAAATGATTACTTTTATATAAGAAGTCTGAACAATTAGCATACTTGTAGGGGTATATATCGTAGTCCATTAAGCAAAATGATGGACTCCAAATTGGTTTCTATGTTGCTTGCTGATGAGTTAAGGGATAAACCATTGTTGAGACCAATTGATGTAGTTAGAGATATGAAAACAAATTATAGTCTTGATATAGGTTATCATCATGCATAGCGTGGCAAAGAGATAACTGCTACTGAGTTGCATGGTGATGAGAAAGTTTTGTATGCATTAATCAATGATTATAGGAAACTTCTATTGCAGTATAATCCAGGATCACATTGCATTCTTGATGTCGAACTTGAGAGAAAATTATTCAAAATAATTTTTGTAATGTTTATAGGATCCATTAATGAATTTTAGTACCGCATGCCTGTTTTGTTTGTTGATGGTGCCTTTTTGAAGAGTAGGTACTGTGGAACGATTTTGTCAACAACTGCAAGGAATGGGAACAATGGTAAATGTGAAGCATTGAAGTTTACTTGACAATATTATGCCTTTGTTTTGTAATACTTTGTATGTTCTTTCAACAGAAAATATAGTACACGCATGAAATCACAAAGTACACGTGAATATATGCGTGTACTTTGGGAATTATGCGTGTACTTTGAGGTCTATTTTTTTATTTGCATTAGAATCCCAAAGTACACGCAAAAGATAAAACAGTACACGTGAATTTATATTCTATGTCACGTGTACTCTGTGATGTCATGCGTGTACTTTTCGATTTCTTGTAAAGTACACGAATTTCATTACTATGTACACGTGACATTCGATTTACACTTAATGTTTACATTGTAATGTTTTGCGTGTACTTTGTGATTCTTTCTTTGTTATTGTCAAATGAAATAATCATAATATGTTTATAATTTATATTTGTGTAACCTATTACTACAAATATATTTATTCTCTTGTATAGCCTACGTGTTTATTGGTCCGCGCTAGCAAAACTATTTTATAAATTCATGTGTACTATTTTATCTATTACGTGTACTTTGGGATTCTAATGCAAATAAAGAAACAGACCTCAAAGTAAACGTGTAGTTCCCAAAGTACACGCATATATTCACGTGTACTTTGTGATGTCATGCGTGTACTTTTGGATTTGTTGTAAAGTACACGCATTTCATTACTATTTACACGTGACATCCTGTTTACACTTAATGTTTATATTGAAATGTTTTGAGTGTACTTTGTGATTCTTCATTTGTTATTGTCAAATGAAACAATCATAATATGTTTATAATTTACATTTGTTTAACCACTACAAATATATTTATTCTCTTGTATAGCCTACGTATTTATTGGTCCACACCAGCGACACCATTTTCAGAGTTCATCATATAATCTGTGTGTACTGATATATGTCATTATAATTTCAGACCTTTATCCTCTTGCATATGCAGTGGTTGATTCAGAGACGGAGGATAATTGGATGTTATTTCTCATTAATTTGCGTGGTGCAATAGCTCATCAAGATCGAAACATCACATTCATATCTGATCGGAATAATGGTCTTATTGAAGGTGTTTCTAAGGTTTTTCCAATGTCTGCACATTACTACTGTATACATCATTTACAGGGAAATATAAAGAAGAAAATATAGGGTACTGTGAACTTTCGAAAGAAGCTCGTTCAATATTTCATGCGTTGTGCATATACTATGACAGTTGATGAATTTCAGAAGAATATTGATGCCCTGAAGAAGGAAGGTGGAGTTCTTGTTGTTGATTTTCTTAATAATTTGCCTCTGAAGAATTGGTCTTGTGCATATTTCATCGGTAAGCACTATGGTGACATGGCATCAAGTGTTGCGGAATCATTTAACTCTTGGATTCTAGAGGAATGGCATTTATCGATAATTAATATGATGGATAAAATGAGAATCAAAATTATGAATTCAATGTAAACAAACTTGTTGAATCAAAAACATGGTCAAAGGAGTTGTGTCCTCATTTTGATAAATTACTGACTGAAAATTGGAATAAATTGAGACATTGAAATATTAGCCGCTCAAGTACGCATGTATTCAAACTTCATGCAAATGTGAGGGCCACGGTTAACTTAGAAAAAGGAATTTTCTCTTGTAAGAGTTGGCAACTACGATGTTTTGCATGTTCTCGTGTTCTTTCTGTCGTAAGGAAGATAGGTGGAAGTATTTATAATCATATTGAGGATTATTATAAGGTTTTTTTCTACAAGAAATCATACTCATCACCTATAATTCCTCATCCTGATTTGATGTCCCTATAGATTCCATTACCTAAAAATCCAGCAATCCTTCCTCCATTAACAAAGAGACCGACTGGGAGGCCTAGAAATAAGAGAATAAAATATGTTGGAGAGGTCATAATAAGAGAAATAACTTTCTTTAGGTGTAGTAAAACAGGTCATTACATATCCACGTGTAAAGAACCAATTTGATTCCTCTTAATATTGTTCAATTCATTCATTGTAACATTAGTTTTAAATAAAATCAATGAACATTCACATTTAAATAAATTATTGTAATTTTATTGTTGAGTGTTAATTTCTGTATTATTTATTTTGGAATGGAATCAACATAGAGTACGCGCATGTTTTTATAAAGTACACGCATATTGATATGACCAAAATCTAATTCAATATATGTGTACTTTATGTATTCTAGATGTAATTTTTTAAAGTACACATATATAAATGCATGTACTATTTAGAAAATAGTTTTGGACATTACAATATGCGTGTACTTTATGTATTATGCGTGTACTTTATAAAGTACACGTGTAATATATAAAGTACACACATTTAAATAATGGTTTGGGACAATACCTTGTGCGTGTAGTTTATAAAAACTTGCGTTTATTATAATTTAGAATAGATAGAATCATATTTTGACAATACAATCATATTTTAACATACCAATTTTATTACAATAAATAAATGTAGTATTAATGTTTACATTTTTACAATACAATGTGGTTTTTTCCTTTTTTTATGTGTGTGTAGCAGTTCATTAAAATACACGCATTTTTAGTAAAATACACGTGATCATTTTTTTTTAATGTTCACGTGTACTTTACCATATTTGTGTGTACTTTACATGTTTACTCTATGTTATGGTTCGAGACAGCACTATATTATGTATGTTTTGGTGTATGATATAAGTCACAATACATGCATGAAAGAAATAAAAATTACATTAAAACAAAAAAATAATGTACACTTTTTTCACATAACAAAAGCTGAAAAAAATAAAGAAGGCTTCTATTAGGAAAAGTTGTTAAAGGCATATATGGTGTCAGGAAAAGAGTCAATTAAATTCGAGCATACTCGAATTTCTTCTTCTATGACAGCTACAAGGCCTTCATGGTTCTTCTCCTTCAGCTTGGTAATTTTCAATGGAACTTCTTGTGTATAGAAGACATGAGGTATTCATGTGTTTGAGGAGGGTCCTTATCCACATCAAATAAATCTATGGGATTGGGTGGAAGTCCAGAGTATCCTTCTCTCACATATGTTTGAAACTGCTCAAAGGCAGTTTCATATGTGGAAAGATTTTCCTTAATTTCCCTTTTTTTTTATTTCTATCATCTTTCTCAAGAGTAGCTCGCAACTTTTATGCTGGAATACTCATTATGTAATCTTTACCCTAGATGTAATGGTTAAGAAAGGAACAAATATTACTCTTTTATAGGTAAAGTTAAAGCTATTTATTTCTTTGACCATAAGTTGTTGGGATAGTCAGTAGTTGAGCTTAATAAAATATTTTTGGTTATTGTGTCCTGCTGAATAAGTATATACAGTAGTTTTATTCCTACGTGTTGAATGGTCCGCGCCAGCGGCACAATTTTTTTTACTAGAAATTATATGGAACTACATTGAATAATAAATATATATATATATACAGAAAAAAATTACAATCATCTGTTATTAAAAAATTTCAAAAAAAATATTATACAAAGTATTTTGTTATAAAGTACACGCATAATATTTGGCCTCATTGCGTGTACTTTGTGATTCTTTCTTTGTTATTGTCAAATGAATCAATCATAATATGTTTATAATTTAGATTTGTGTAACCTATCACTACAAATATATGTATTCTCTTGTATAGACTACGTGTTTATTGGTCCGCCCCAGCGGCACTATTTTCAGAGTTCATCATAGAATCTGTGTGTACTGATATATATCATTATAAATTCACGTGTATTGTTTCATCTATTACGTGTACTTTTGGATTCTAATGCAAATAAAAAAACAAACCTCAATTTACACGCATAATTTCAAAAGTACACGCATATATTCATGTGTACCTTGTGATGTCATGCGTGTACTTTTGGATTTGTTGTAAAGTACACGCATTTCATTACTATATACACGTGATATCTTGTTTACACTTAATATACTAGAAATTATATGGAACTACATTGAATAAAAAATAATATATATATATATATATAGAGAGAGAGAGAGAGAGAGAGAAAAACTTTACAATTTCCTCTTATTAACAACCATGGAATAAAAATTCATTAGCTATATATGGTCTTTGTTGGAGAATTTCATCATCTTCAAATGATGTTTTGAGAGCATTTCCTTTGGCAATTTGTTCCTATAGTATATAAAATACACCCCACAGTCAACACTGAAATTAAAATAAAATAAATATATCAGTTAGCATAATGCGAACGAAATTTGATGAAATGTAACTTGATGAATTATGCTTGTATTTATTCAAGATTGTTTGATCTTACCTATTATTTTGTCTCACGCATTCATTATCTTTGAGTAGTTCAAAATTTACATCATGACTCAAGAACCAGTCTATTGTTGTTTTTTCCCCGTTAGATAGTGCATCTTTCAATTCCATCCCTTCAAAGGATCTTATTATTATACCTTTTTGACTTATTTGTGGTGCTTGGTCCTTTAATTTGTACAAATTTTCTTTGAAAATAAAAAATTGTTAAGAGAAAAAACCATGAGTATATAAAATAAAAAAGTGCATGTAATGTAAATATGTTTAGGGCGTAACCAATTTATTGGCCTCATTGTAGTATAATGAGGATTGATTTATTTGCAATGGGCGAAGAGAGTCCATATGGACAACTTTATTTGTTTCTTTGTAGATAACTAACAATCTAAAATGGCCTGCATCATCTCTAGTTGAATGTTTCATGGAAATGAAAAGAATATCATAAATTCTAAAAAATTGTATAATGTGTTTTTCGATTTGTTCTTTCTGCATTTCATGATAATTTTTTTGAACAGACTCCTATTAAAAGTAATAGATTTGTTAGTAACATAAGTATGATAATATATATTTTAAAATGATGGGCAATACTTAAGGTTTTATTTTCCTTACCCAAGCATATAAGTTAAAAGCGTGCATAGGTCGAAGCCCATAGTTCTTCATTTTTGTCTCCATTAAATGGAAGAAGCATTTAATTATCTAGTTCGATATTTCTTCGCCTTTCATCAATTCTTTAATATCGTCCCCGCAAACGAATGCATCCTCCGTCGTAAAGAGACAATTGCTGAATTTCAATACAGAAAATAATGTTAGAAGAATAGTTTAAACATGTATATAATCTATGATCATAAAATAATATGCGTGTATTTTATCTTTATGCGTGTACTTCATAAAGTACATACATAATGTTCAATACAAAAATACGTTTACTTTCATAAAAATAAGCGTGTACTTTATGAAATGGTTGTACTTAATAAAGTACACGCATAAAGTTAGATACAAAAATGCGTGTACTTTATAAAGTAAACGCATAAAGTTAGATGCAAAAATGTGTGTACTTCATAAAGAGATGCATGTACTTTATAAATTACACATGTACTTTATAAAGAAGACGCATAAAGTTCAATACAAAAATAAACAATTAGAAGATTTTCCCTGTATCCTTCTCCTCCATCAAATATTTTTTCAATTTATTCTGGACTTCTTCTTTAAGGTGTTTTGAACACTTGTAGATTTTCAGGTCCACTTCATGTGTTGCATTTGGTCTGCCCTTTTTATTCTGGCCTTTATTGTTCTACCCTTTTTTCTTTTAAATATGACAGTAGAAGCCTTATTGTGCTCATCTCCTTTTGACAAACCATGAATAGGATGTGAATATACAAAGTGTTTATCAATCTTGGGCTTCCTGTCAACTCTTTCCTGGATTCTCAAAATCATTGAGTTCTGAATTGAATTTATTTCTTTATCCTTTTTAGATATGGAGGATGACAAATCTTCTATCTTTTTCTTGAGATTATTATTTTATGTTTCCTAGTGAAAAGAAAACATCGTGTTTAAATATTAAACATGCCATAAACCTCAATGATAATAAACAAAATGTGCGTGTACTTTATCAAATTATGCATGTACACTCCATTATTTGAAAAGAATACCAAAGTACATGAGAAAATTTTCAAAATACAAGTAAATATAAAAATAATTCCACATGTACTTTGGGGTGATATGCATGTACTTTGTAAAATACAACTATATTTTATAAAATTATTGCTTGTACTTTATAGAAAAATGATACAACTGTATTTTAATCAAAAGTACATGTTCAGCTCTTTTAAATTCTGACTGCTGAAGATCCAGCAACAATGTCCCCTTTTCTACGTCTCCATCTCTCAATTTTTGCACTACATCTTCAAATTTATTTTTCAGATTTCCATTACTGTCAGACAGATATGCATTTTTTTTGTTCCAAAATTCTGGATGTTTCAGTCTTTTTTTCAATAACCAATCCAGTTGTTTAATTTTATCTGAGTCATTCATTGTGGCTTGATCAATATTTTCTTTCAAAGTATTGTTTAACAAGACAAGTTGGGCCTTTTCCACCTCAAACTTATTTAGTAACTCTTTTTCTTTCGAAATGTTAGAATTCTCCACCTTCAACTTCTTTATTTCCTCTTGAGCTTCCAAAAGTGAACTACTATCAATCTGCAACTGTACATTCATAATGGTAAGGTTGGCACTCTCCACCTCCAAAGAGGCCACCTTCTTTAGTGCACAATCAAGGTCCTCAATTGCTTTAGATAGTTGGTTATTTTTTCCAACAATTCCCTTTTCAAACTAGCAATTTGTTCCTCCAAATTAACCTTCTCAGGCTTTTCAGCATCTGTTGGTTTAACAATTCCCTTTGGTTGATCACTTCCCTTATTTTTCTTTGGACTCACAATGTTTTTAAAGGGAATATTCCAAACTGATGAAAACTCATTTTTATTAAATTCTTCAACAACTTTTTCTGATGATGACGCAACATGTATAGGACTTCCTGTAGAAATGTTCAAAGAGTAACTCGGCCCTTCAAACTGAGATTCCCTTTCTACAGAACTGTTACAAGTTGGTTTATTTGTAGTGTCCTTCAAATTTGTTGTTGCGATGTCATTCAACACAAACCAATCTCTCAAAGAAGACAATTTCCACCTAAGGAATTTTGGCGTCTTCTCTTTAAAATTTTCAACGGGATGAATAATATCAAATTTCTCACATGCCCAATACTGTGATCATGCAAAAAATAAAATGATATTAATAATTGTATTACCTAGTTATTCATAATTGAAAGTACACGTGATTTTTACAAAGTACACGCGAAATTAAACGTGTACTTTGTAAATATAACAAGTGTATTGTGAAAGTACGCGTGATTTTTACAAAGTACATGTGTACTTTGTCAATATAAGTTCACGTGTACCTTATAAAGTTCACGTGTGCTTTATAAAGTACACTTATTATATTTACAAAATATAGTACACGTGCACTTTGTAAAATACACGTGTACTTTCAAAATACAAGTGAAAATATTACGTGTATTTTCAAACTACACGTGATACTAATAAATTACATGCGTGAATTGGTTTACATATCACGTGTACTTTTAAAAAAATCGCGTGTACTGTAATAGTACACGTGATTTTTACGAAGTACACGTGATTATTGGTTTGTATATTTATAAATATCAGGATGTTGTTTTGCTCACCGATAAGAAAATGACACATCCACTTGTTGTGCTAGGTTTTGAACTTGTTATTTTGTCAAGTGAATTTATGAGAAATTCATGCACAGCAGATGCCCAATCATAGCTATTCATTTCATCAATAATGTTGATGTATTTTACAAAAAAATCTGCTAGTGTGAAGTTTGAGTTAGAGAAAAACAACATGGTCAAGAAGTGGAGACAAACAAGTTTTACAAAATCGGCAATGCCTTCATATGTCTCCAACTCGATCGATTTCTTCAAACCCTCTAATATTTCTGACTTTCTAATTTATTTATTTATTTTTTAAAGTATAGTGTAAGTAATCCAGGTTTTTAAGATATAGTCGGTCTCTTTTTCAGTTCTATTGATTTTATCCCCTCAACTATTGGTATGTAAAATATTTCACTTATATCTATTGGCATTATTTCAATCCTACTATTCATTTGGAAACTTTTGGTTTCCTTGTTGTACAGCTTGATAATCGATAAAATATTTTTATCGGTCTTCTTGTGGTCCACTTCTACTACTTTCCCACTGTAGTAGGCATTGAAAAGCTCCCAGAATGGAGTCTTCTTAAGCAGTTTAATATGCTTATCTTTATTTTCTCTTTAATCTTACCAAAATCATGAAGAAAGCTAACAACATTTTATCGATTCTGGTCATTCTTCTTTCAAGCACGTGTAGATTTCAATGCAACACTATAACTAGAACTCGGTGAAGAAATATCTTCAAAACTGCTCTTTTTTTTGTTATTTCCTTTTCTTGCCTTCATCTCCATCCCCATTCTATTGATCTATAACCAAAATTTAAATTACTAACCTATAATGGTAATTTACATGTACAAAATATAAAATACATGCAAATTAGAATAAAACATAGACTAAAATAATAAAATACATGCGTATTTAACAAAAGTACATGCAATATTCTTACAAACAATTCATACAAGTCTCAATAAATATATGCTAAAGGCGGTAATATATATCGTCCGTTTCATGGTAATATCGAACAGAGGTTGTTCGATAAGTCAAAAACCAAGATTCTCTCTTCCTAACATATTCAGAAAAGAAGTGATACAATAGCTCCATATTAAAAGCGCCAACATTTTCAAAACCTCTTAAGCAATACTGCTCAATTTGTTTAGCTAAATCCTTCACTTTCGATTCAGTTACTTGAAGTTGTTACACATCAAAAGTGCACTTAATGTCTTCAAAGTAGTTGTAGAAACCAAGTAACATCTTAGCTCTATCATTCATGCGAAGAAGAAAATGAATTTTGTCATCATTGGTACTATTGACTGTCAATGTGAAAGGTTTTGCATTGTTAAGATCTTCAAAGGTGCAAGCAGCAATTTTGTAGTTGAGCATAGTCACTCGTATGATTCTTAAACAATAACACAATAAAACATAAAAGTTCACTCATAATACATAATAGTACACGCATATTAGATTGAACAAATTCAATTTCTATGTGCATGTACTTTGTGAACTTTGCGTGTACTTTCAAAAAAGTACATGCAAAAATGCCAAAGTACACGCAATAATACTTCTTACAAACTAATGGAATATCATTCAAATGCCGTTGGCACGGACCAAAATAACTCCTAAACATTAACACAATAATAATACTATTTAGAAACTCATGGAATATCATTCAAACGCCGCTGGCGCGGATCAAAATAACATAGGATTGATCAAATATAGATTTGAAATATATATTGTATAGAGTAAACGTATAAAACATAAAAGTACACGCATATTGGACTGAAAAATTTAATTTCAATGTGCGTGTACTCTGTGAATTTTGCGTGTACTTTTTGAAAGTACACGCAAAATACACATAGTAAACGCATATTGGACTGAGAAATTCAATTTCAATGTGCGTGTACTCTGTGAATTTTGCGTGTACTTTTTGAAAGTACATGCAAAATACACATAGTACACGCAATAAAACAGGACTTTTATATGTACATATTCCAATCATGTATAATACAACAATAATACTTCTTACAAACTCATGGCATATCATTCAAATGCCGCTGGCGCGGACCAAAATAACATAGGATTGATCAAATATGGATTTGAAATATATATTGTATAGAGTACACGTATAAAATATAAAAATATACGCATATTGGACTGGGAAATTCAATTTCAATGTGCCTGTACTCTGTGGATTTTGCGTGTACTTTTTGAAAGTACACGCAATAAAACAGGGCTTGTACATGTACATATTTCAATCATGTATATATTCCTAGTCCTCGATAAATGATGTATACAGGAGAAAATGTACAATGATGAAATACATATATCTAACATGCAAAAAGTGTGTTTTGCATTTAAAATCAGGGCTACATATATATTTTTTCATATCATGAAGAAGAAGAAGAAGAAGAAGAAGAAGAAGAAGAAGAAGAAGAAGAAGAAGGTGATTTTATCAGTCCATGTGTAATGACTACAAATGTATACTTATGAGAACACAAAATACATAAGGACAAACAGGTGATATCAGAAATAAAACGCTAAGAACAGAACATATGCTTAGTGTATGGTATAATCTTAAGTACAAAACTTAAGAACATATATATGAGAATGTATCAATACTTGTTAGTAGTGTTTTGAAGAATTTGATTGAGAATGTGAAATGCTCGGTAGAACTTCAACGATTAGGGTTTGATCCCTTTAATTAATGTGAAGTGTGTTTGTATTGGAATTCAGGGATATTTATATATTGTTGTTGACCAAATTTTGATTGAGAATGAGAATTGTTTTGGTGTTTTGATCGAACAGAAAGTACGGTTAGGGTTTTGATCGAAGCGAGTTAGGGTTTTGATCGAATAGTGTTTTTGGCGCTTTGATTTTTGAAAAGTGCGTTTTTGTTTTAATTTCGGGGTATTTATATGTTGGACCTAATCGTTTAAATTTGTTGAGCCTGATTTTTTTATCCAAAATTGTTAGTTCAAGGACTATACCGTAAAAGCCCTACATGTGAGATCCATATTGAATCGATACCCGTGCCCAGGTCATATTTTTGTTAATTCTGGTCACATGCATTTGATTTGACACCCTCAAACTTTATGTTCTCATTTTATTGGCATTAACATCACATCGGCATAAATAATACGAGTTCGTAAATGAAATTAAATTGAGCAGTATTTTCTCAAGCTAGCAAATCAAAAGTAAAGGCTCAAGCGTTCTAGTATATCTCATCTCACGTTGATCTTAAACTGAGCTTCTTAACTATGGACTCTTGATTTGTTATGCAGCAAATCAAAAGTAAAAGCTCAAGCGTTCTAGTATATCAAATTTAAATAGATTGAATTTTTATGTTGTAATATGATCTCGAGCGAATCACACCAGCCCAGTTCTAAGTATTCAATGCCGTTTGATGAAACTGAGCCCACTTGTCTAACAAGTAATCTCAAATAAACCTCTAACCAAGACTGATTTGATTTCAAGCAGCTTAAAGCCTAGTTCTAAGTATTCAATAAACTTAATGGGGGTTGGAATGTATTTGCAAAATTACATCATGATGTACTTTTGGTTCAACATTCCAGATTTCGTAAATTACCAAAATGTTCAGTGTTATAAAAGATATACTCACGCACATAAATATATAACATGGTTATTCAACCGTAAAACATGAATCGTGAGATTTTATATACAAATTTATGAATTTATAATTTGAATTATAAAAACTCGAAATCAAACTCAGAATAAGTATATAGCAAAAATTATGCAGCATTTTCAGGCCAAAAAACTGGAACTATAAACTATACTTCCTTCTTAACTGCTTTCTTTAAAACAGCACCAATATTTGTAATTATATACATTTGCCTCCAAAATGATTTTTATGAATTTTTTCGAGAATTTTTTACGACGTTTTAATAATTTACAATGCTTTTTAGGGTTAATGACTTAATGAATTTGCACAAAGATCGAAATACGCCATACAAAGCCTAAATTACCCAACAAAATAATAACAATAACAATTCTTTAAAAAAGTCGTCAATACAAATCATCAAAGAAAAAACTCTGGTTACTGATTTGCTTCCAAAAAGGTATCTTTTTTCAAAGGGATTGTGTACAGACACCCCCAATTTTTCTCTGAGAAACCAAAGCACTATTTTATCATACTCTCTACCAACTCTAAGCACTTGGCGGTATCCGAGAAAAAAAATATGTGGTGAGTTTAGCAGGACCTTTTTCATAGTAAGAACAAGCTGTTCTAATAGACATGGAAATCACGTTGGATTGCTCTTTTTCCTAACAAGCTTAGTTCCATGTAATCATTGAAAATCTTTTCTAATGTATATGGGAATCACGTTCCATGTAATCAATGGGGACTAAAAATGGAGCGAACAGAAGTACAAAGTTTTCAGTTAGCATATCATCTTGAAATAAAGAGAAAAACAGATCTAATAGTAGTGACCCAAGACTAAATCCCACACCAGAATTCAAGTTTTTTTTTTTTTTAATGTGACAACAGGAAATTAAAGTTTTCCAATCGCTTCACTGAAATGAACACAAACTACTCCACTTCCTGTAGGTAATCTTCAATTTCAGCTGGTGTAAGAACTCTGCAACAACACAGACAAAGTACACCAGTATTATCAAACAGAACATAAATGATCGATTCAAAAAATCCAAAGAAAATGGGAAACTTACCTAAATTTCTTATCCATGCCAATTATTCCAATTTCAATGTTTTTGCCTGATATTTGTCCTTCAAATCTGAAAGATGCATACAGAAGCAAAGGTTATATAAAAACAAACGAAATGTGATCTCCATATATGAGTTGACATATTGAGCATGCATGAACTTAGATTTGAGTTCAAAAAAATATAAGAAGATTCTCTATTTTTTTATTTCTCATATTATGAGACTTAAAACTATTTTCCACGCTCACGACAAATATTATAAGAGATATAATTGATAAATTACGTATCGGGCATCTTCCCTCACTCCATATTTAGTTTTTAAAATATTAAATGACTATTTACCCTCATTTTTCTATCAACACCTTTGATCATAATGTGAGTGTAAAATTAATAAAAAATTTAGTTAACACAACATATTAAATTGATAGTAATTAATAATATCTCAAACTTAAGACACACACATTGTTATTAGACACATTAAAATTGAGTTAACAAGATACATTAAAATTGAGTCAACACGACCCATTCATCAAATAGATAATATTTCTAATGGTTTTTTTTACTTATTGAGTTTCGTACCCCTTTTTTAGTTTGGTACCTTTTCCGTTAAGGGTCTGTTGGAGTTAAAACGTGAAAAAAGAAACTATTTTAAAAATTAAGAAAAAAAATTATTAAAATGAATTAAAAGCTTAAAAAATTGAAAATAAAAAATAAAAATAACACAAAACAAAACAGAGTATCACTCCCAAACCTCTTCCTCTCATCCACCCCCGACAACCACCACTCCCGTCCATCACCTTCAACCGCTCCATCCCCACACCGGCGATCATCTCCACCCACCAAACCACCTCTCTCTCTCACAAAACACAAACGCGCACATGAGCAAAACCCAAAATTGGTTTGAAACCCAGAATCAAACCAGAAAATCGTAACCAAATACAAACTTAAAATTGATTATGAATCTGATTTGTATATGCATTTGTATGTGCGTATGAATATGAACATTCGAGTTTGATTTAGGGTTTAAATATGTTTTTTTCTGGTTTGGGACTCATTTTTGGTACTTTCGGATGTCTTTGTGCCGGGGGGGGGGGGAAGAGAGAGGACGGTGGTGTATTTTGTGAGAAAAAGGGGGGAGGGCTGCCGGATGTTGGGGTGGAGGATTTTGAGGAGTTTTTTTTTTCCTCCTCCTGTATTTTCTTTATTTTATCATGCAACCACCCTAATCTAGCCAAGGCAGCGGCCATATAGGTAGCCACGGCCATAGCATAAGGATGCGGAGAGTAAGAAAGGTCAAGGGTGTTAGCTATAGGCCACGAACTACAAGGGCAAACCATGGGAGATTGAGCCATGTGGGAAGCCGAGGGGTGGGTGACCTTTGAGAGATTGAGCATTAGGTCATCGAGGTAATCTAAGGAGTTGGGAAATACTATTTTCTCATCACCTACCTCATTTGCTTTATTATTACATTGCATCGTTTGAATATCTATTGCCTTTGTTTATACTAACATTGTCAGTTGGCTGGGACTTTTGAGTTAATCCTTGCTGAGCTATTTGAGCTCATCTCTTTCATATTCCTTCCTGGGGATAGGAGCCGAAGCGTTAGTAGAGACCGCGGAGGGGATTGTAACCGCGTAGTATAGACTGACCTAGAGAGGCTTTTTACATGTTTTACTTAGATTTCACTCTTAGTCGTATTTACTCAACTTTATGGTTTTGTGTTGCAGATTGTACAGGAAGGATTTGTTCTATGCCATGTATAGAGACAATTATGATTATCAATGAATTTGAAATCTTGGTAGATGATTCCTCTTATGCGGTGTATAATTAACTATGATGAATTATTAAATCCGCCAAACCTGATTTAGAGGCCGAGGCCTCCTATAGGCCGCAGCAATGTAAGGATTGCCCTAATGATAATTAAGTTTTAAATTTCTGCGAGGAAAAGTAATCTAACGTCCACGATCATATATTGCAGGCCACGGGGCGTTACAATTCATCATTCTAATTTCTTTTTTTTCCTAGTTATTTTAAATCAATTTATTTTTCCACAGGTCATGTGCGTCATGACCATTGCGTCTAACAAGCCCTTACCGGAAAAGGTACCAAAGTCAAAGTGAATTGAGAAAAGGTACCAAACTCAAAAGTGGGTAATTTATGACGTATTAAAGTTTAAAAAAAAACATAATTTTATATCACATTAAAATTGAGACGACACGTTCAGGGAAGAACCCAGAAATTAAGCTTGAAGCGGGGCAACCGAACGGGACCGTTTTGGTTGACCGAACTGGTGTTGGGCAGATATGGTACGATGATGACAAGATCAACCAACGCAGATAATAAAGAGGCTGAATTAATGTCGATCACAAATTACTCAAGAATGATACGGATGGATCATGTATAAAAAAAATATTCGATTTGTGTTTTTCATTTGTTAGTGTTTAAGTTAATTAAATTGGTCTCTATAAAAACATGTGAGTGATGTGGTTGCTTGAGATAGAATATAATTTTAAAACTATATTTGTGTTTCGCCGGTTATTCATGTTAAATAAAACAAGACACGTTACAGTTCGAGTTAACTAATGTAATGTAATTTGATACGATTTATTAAATTTTCTGGGTTCAGGCAAATAGCAAGAACGAATCTAAAATGATACGATACAACACACCTAAATTGTCACTATTAAATTTATTCAAATTCACAATTTTTAACTTATTCACATTAATTTTGGAATAATTAATGTATTTAACACGTAATATAAAATAACGTATTTAACGTGTCTCATGTTAACTTGGATTTAACGTCATGTTAACTCAATTTTAATTTATCGTGTAAACTTAATAACATGTCATCTCAATTTTAATTGTCGTGTTAACACAATTTTAACACGTGTCAAATAACATGTTTAAGGTATCGTTAACTTATTATCAATTAGCATGTGGTTTTAAGTAATTTTAATTTATTTTACATTTACATTACACTCAAAGGTCTTGATAGAAAATGAGGTGTGGCATAGTCATTTAAATTTGGGGGAGGATAAGAGTAGAATGGGGATAGCTTAACCCTTTCGCATTTTCACATCAAAGAGAAGAAAAGTCACAGGCAACAGTTCCTCCATAAAACAAGCA
The DNA here is from genome assembly GCA_949130495.1 of Sambucus nigra. Taxonomy (NCBI): domain Eukaryota; kingdom Viridiplantae; phylum Streptophyta; class Magnoliopsida; order Dipsacales; family Adoxaceae; genus Sambucus; species Sambucus nigra. The sequence goes on along the minus strand of OX422216.1, from coordinate 281,990,617 downwards.
ATTCAATGTTAGATACTTACCCTTCCTTGAGTGTCAAAATAGCCGTATGAACTGCATCGTCAAGTTCCATATCATCCGTATACCTACAAGCAACATTTCAAATGACGGTTGAAATAATGAACGGAAACTTGTAACAATTTCAAGAATATTAGCAGGATTTGAAAGCGTTCACAATCAATAGAAATCTGTTAAAACTGAGTAAACGTTATATCAAATGAGTAGCCGCCATTAGGAAGTACAAAATACGTAACCTACAAACCAGAAGTTCTTTCTGAATTACACAGTTTTTTAAAGGGTGATTTGGACTTCGGTCTCCATTTGTTCTGGCTTATTACACTTTGGGTGCCAAAGTTCGCAATATATACCTTTAACCCCTAAATGATTTTTTATGCACACTTCAACGATTTTTTGTTACACTTTATAAGTAGAGCCGACAAAACTGGCCCATTGAAAAGAAATCCCCATATTTAGACCACGTATTATTTCGTGGGGACCATAAAAACAAATGTGGCCCAAATTTTATAACCCATAAGAAAAAGGCAAGGGTCAAATTCGGGCCATCCTTTATCTCTGCATAAGTTGTGAAATATGAAAACCTCATTATTTGGGTGCTTTACTGAGTATGACAGCTTCAGCTACATCTCTCTCTGTCATTAATAGTTACAGGTCAGTCACTCTTCCCTTATCTCAGATCTATTCTCTCTCTCTCTCTGCCCTCCACCCTCCAAAAATAAAATAAAAATTGTCATCTTCTTCATATCTGCTTGTTCAACTCTTCACGTATTTACCTCCTAATAAAATTGTTCTTGTTCAAAGGATATCACGGGAGGCCATGAGCATTTATAGAGCTTGTACACACTTAAAGTAATTTTCTCGATTCCCGAAATAAAAAGTTTAAAAATAGCCCGATCCGAACCCAACCCGAAGCCCAGCCCAAATTCGGTCCACCCAAAACCAACCCAACCCATGACCAATCCACCCAAACCCGTGCTGGTACTATTTATAAGTATTTATGATGTTTTTGAGGATCAAAGATATTATTGCGAACTTTGGCACCCAAATGTAATAATAAGAGAAAAAATGGGTGCCATATAAAAAAAATAAAAAAAAAATATTGTGCGTGTGTTTTGGGTGGGTTGGTGGGAGGTGGGGTGGGGTGGGGAGCTGATTTGTATCAAAATGACATATATGATTATTTTTCACAGAGGAAGAATTTTACAAGCAGCATAGATTTTATGTAACTCACAATTGTTGGGAATATTGGGGAGATGTGAGAAATGGTAGAGGGAAACGAAATCTCGTTCAAAATAGTGCAAAATGTTTGTAATAAAGTTCAAAAAGAGAGAGAGAGAGAGAGAACAGTGTCTTCAGGCCTGAACAATTCAAACGAGATTTAAGCATTTTACAAACTAAAAGCAATGGATGCAGTATCAGAAAAATTGAATATAAATCTCAAGACAAAAATATCAATGGACCTTTTTTCAAGAAATGTCTTTGCATTAGACACATTTTTTCCCATGGCCGAAGCTTTCCAGGAGAAGTATGAACCTGATGGATCCACCTACGATACAAAATCAATGAAATTTTTAGTAACGTGCAGACCTTGAAAATTTTCAAAGCTACTTTAAGAAACAAACGATGAAATTATTGAACGTAGATATATTAGAAACTTGAGGTAAAAAACAACGCTGAACAATGATATAATCATTGGATACCAAAGTAATCCAGCAGAGGTCATAAAAATATTAAGATAAATAGATAAGGGATCACTATCATTTAGTCCCACTTTTTAAAGATTCATTTGTAGCCACTCCCATGTTTTTATTTTTTAGTTGGTGGTCCTATTTTAACAGCTATGAGACAAGCATGGTTCAAAGTCAAGGCCGATACCGCGACGATACGACCGAGTTGACTAGGTATCGGTGCCCACCGATCCGATTACGAGTTGAGTTTTCAATTATTGATGTGAATCAACCCTATATTGGTAAATTCTCGATAGTATCGGTGATAGAGCGGTATAATCGGCCCATATCGCAATAGAATCGGCCCATATCGGCGATATCGCGATGGAGTCTACCCTTATCGGCGATATCACAATAGTATCGCCCATATCGGTGATATATCGGTCGAGATGGTATAAGTTACTACGAATCAATCTCTCTCTCTCTCTCCAGTGTTGTGTTGGTAAGCGTGGGTTTTTGGGGGGTTACGAAATGCTAATTGTTTTTTTAATTTTGTGTGCTGTGTGTGGGTTATTTGGTCATCCTGTGGGTTTAATTTAGTGCGTTGTATATGTGCCAGTTTTTTTTTTAAAAGAATACAAATGATCCAAATGTTATTTGTTATTATTTTTTATAATAATGTTCCCAATGTTATATTTTAATATGTTATTATTTATAAAAAAAAGTAAATGTTATTCTTTTACAAAGAAATATGCAACTGTAATTATTGTAAAAATAATATTTGTATCCTCCGAACATTTGTAAAAATAATATTTGAATCCTTTATGTAAAAATAACATTTGCAACACAAGTAAAAAAAAATATTTGCATCCTCTTTGTAAAAAAATAACATTTCCATCAATTTAAAAAAAACATTTGCAACCCAACAACAACAAAAAAAAACATTTACATTCCTTTTATAAAACAATAACATTTGCATTATTTTTTGTAAGAAAATAACATTTGCATCCTTTTTGTAAAAAACGATTGTAAAAAAAATGTAGTGTTTTGTCAAAATCACTATTTGTACCATCTTTGTAAAAAAATAACAATACTAAAAAAGAAACATTTCTATCCTTTTTAGAAAAACATAACATCCTTAAAAACCACATTTGTATCCTCTTACTAAAAATAATACATAGAATATAATTGTTGTATCCACTTTGCAAAAAAAAAAAAAATATCCCATAGCATTTGTTTTTCTTTGTAAAAGCATAATATTTGTATCTTCCGTGAAAAAAAATATTGATTTATTATGGAATATTGAATCTGCAAGTTCGCAGCACGTCAATATAATCAATTGTACAATGTTATGCATATTAAATGATAGTTTTAAACTTATCTGATTGGTCCACATTGTTAATCGTATTTTTTTTAAATTTTCTAGATTTTTTTCGGAATTTTTTGCACTCTCTAAATAGTGTATCTTTGCGTATCGCCCGATACCGTGACCGATACCGCGACCGAGTTGAAAATCGAGTGGCCGATACCGGGACCGATACCGAGACTTTGAACCATGGAGACAAGTGTCATTCTCGGCGGAAAGGAAGAGAGGCGGTTGTGGGCAGTTTTGGGCGGTTATGGGACTTAATACAATTTAATAAATACATGAGGGGAACCTAACAAAACTTTGGAAATGGGACTAAACCCAAAAAAACTAAATAGCTAATAGTATAAAGCATGGTTCAAAGTCAAGGCCGATACCGCGACGATACGGCCGAATTGACTAGGTATCGGTGCCCACCGATCCGATTCCGAGTTGAGTTTTCAATTATTGATGTGAATCGACCCTATATCGGTAATTTCTCGATAGTATCGGTGATATAGCGGTATAATCGGCCCATATCGACAATATCGCAGTAGAATCGGCCCATATCGGCGATGGAATTGGCCCATATCGGCGATATCACAATAGTATCAACCCATATCGGTGATATATCGGCCGGGATGGTATAAGTTATTAAGAATCAATCTCTCTCTCTCTCTCTCTCTCTCTCCAGTGGTGGTAAGCGTGTTTTTTTGGGAGGATTACGAAATGCTAATTGTTTTTTTCATTTAGTGTGCTCTGTGTGTGGGTTATTTGATCATCGTGTCGGTTTAATTTAGTGCGTTGTATATGTGCTAGTTTTTTTATTTTTAAAAGAATGCAAATGATCCAAAATGTTATTTGTTATTATTTTTTATAATAATGTTCCCGATGTTATATTTTAATATGTTATTATTTATAAAAAAACGTAAATGTTATTCTTTTACAAACAAATATACAACTGTAATTATTGTAAAAATAATATTTGTATACTCTAAACATTTGTAAAAAATAATATTTGCATCCTTTATGTAAAAGTAACATTTGCAACATAAATAAAAAAATATATTTGCATCCTCTTTGTAAAAAAGTAACATTTCCATCAATTTAAAAAAAACATTTGCAACCCAACAACAAAAAAAATAACATTTACATTCCTTTTATAAAAAAATAACATTTCCATCATTTTTTCTAAGAAAATAACATTTGCATAGTTTTTTGTAAAAATCGATTGTAAAAAAAATGTAGTGTTTTGTCAAAATCACTATTTGTATCATCTTTGTAAAAAAATAACAATACTAAAAAAGAAACATTTCTATCCTTTTTAGGAAAATATAACATACTTAAAAAACACATTTGTATCCTCTTACTAAAAATTATACTAAGAATATAATAGTTGTATCCTCTTACTAAAAATAATAGTAAGAATATAAAAGTTGTATCCTCTTTGTAAAAAAAAAATTATCCTGTTAATAAAAAGGTAACATTTGTTTTTCTTTGTAAAAACAAAATATTTGTATCCTCCGTGAAAAAAAACATTGATTTATTATTGACCATTGAATCTGGCAAGTTTGCAGCACGTCAATATAATCAATTGTACAATGTTATGCATGTTAAAGGATAGTTTTAAACTTATCTGATTGTTCCACATTGTCAATCGTATTTTTTTAAAATTTTCTGGATTTTTTTCGAAATTTTTTGCGCTCTTTAAATAGCGTATCGCACGATACCGTGACCGAGTTGAAAATCGAGTGGCCGATACCAGGACCGATACCGAGACTTTGAACCATGGTATAAAAGGACTTAACATGAGACATATGTTGAATTGTTTATTAGTTTCATTACTATTAGCATTCTCACAATTCCCTTATAAAAACTAGACAATTTGAAGGAAGAACAGATCTTTTCCTTTAGAAATGACCGTAGATGGAACCACATGGGCAAGTGCTTTGTGTGGTTGATATTAATCATGAGTTGTAAGAAGTAATCATTGAGTTTTAGAAAGACATTAGACAGCCCATATCAACTAAAAAAAATTTTGTTCTTGACAAGGAACGTGAAATTTTTGTTAATAATAACACACAGTTAAGAGGAATACAATTTTGTCTAGTTCATAATTCCCATGCAATTAAATGAAATAAGATAGAAACGAATCTCTTAAAATGCTGACAAAAAAGCCCAAAAGGATGGTAAGAATCTTGCTCTTGTTCATAAGAGCCTTGATCAAAAGCAGTTTTGAAACAATCTCACCCATAGAACTAAAGTAAAAAAAAAAAGAAGCTGCGCGGCATATCAGCTTTAACTATTAGCAATGGCCATTGAAATGCAAGGTGAACACCAGATCCGGACCCATATGACATACCTGGTATAATTGGGGACCCTTGTCATCAAAGCCAGCAACCAAAAGCGAAACACCAAAAGGCCTTACTCCACTGGAGGAAACCAAGAAAATAACATATTGTAAAGAAAACAAATATAGTCATAATCTCTGTTATGGGTCTAGAAATTATATAAGTAAATCACAAATTCTGATTCAGATTCAGGATGAAGTTCAGTGTGACTCTTAAAAGGCAGCTACATAAATCAGCTTTATCTAATAAGATATTTCGGCCTATATTTCTGCATTCAAATTTCTCTTTCAACCTGGGGACACTTTCACAAACAGGATTGTGGATGATCATGTCCTAAGATTGATTTTAGCCTAAAATATGTTTTACCGTGTATTATAATGTGTTCTCTATACATTTAATTTTACAGTATTTTCTTACATTTTGCATTATATCTCACAATACAAAACATGATTTGAAAACTATGGTAATACAGTATCATGTAAGAATGAAGTAATACTTACCCTGACTGAGTGAACTCCTGCATAACAGCAGCAGTTTCCCTTACAAGTTGTGTAACAGGGATTGGTTCCTACAGTTTACCATCAGCATAAATAAGTTTGCAAGTTAAATGGCCTTATAACCCATTATGATGCATAAAAAAAAATAAAAAAAATAAAACAACATATAGTCGAAACTCAGAGGCCGAATAAAGACTAATGGAATAAAGACTGCTAGTTCATAATAAAGATGAGCAACAGAAAAAGGTGCAAATACGTAATAGCCTAGCACAGTGGATGAGCTAGCCCTGATAATCTCCATAAGAAGTGGTGCAAACATTTCAATCACATGCTTGTACTAAAGATTAGTATAAAATGACTGAATTCATGATCAGCGCAAGTCCACAAATACTGTGAATTACGAATTATTGTCAAAATTGTGTCCCATTGAGAAGCCACAAATTAAGTAACTGTGTCGAATAAGAAACAAATGCTGCTACACAACTAGAGGAACAATAGACAAACATTATAAGAAGGAAAAAAGACTTCTAAAGCCTCCCTACAGCAGGAGTGGGGGTAAACATGAACTCACAAACCCTATATTATGGTTTTCATTCAAACATGAACATAGCATATATCTAGTCCAATCCCGAATATATATATATATATTCGAGATTGGACTAGAATTACTGGGAACTAAACCGTTTGCCTTTTTCTTTTTTGGTTACAAACCGTTTGTTCAACTTCTTACAAGAAGTAATGAACATGATCGGGGCATGAAAAGCAGTCAGGGGCCGTTATTTTTTTTATTTTTCTTGCGTATTTCTGCAAACCAATAGATAAGACGTAAGACGAAAGTTTGGCATATATTTTCACATCAGAGAGTATATACAAATTAGAAAAAATCAATTAAGTATTGCAATATTATGTTAAAAAAGGAAAATGCAATATTATGTTAAAAAAGGAAAATGCAATATTATATGAGTCGTCAAATTTTAAAGACATATAGCTGCAGCAAATTCTGAACTCAAGTTTCAATGAGTAGCTATATAATTTACAAATAATACTGTATTTAAGCCATTACTGTTATCACTAACAAACAATTGGCCATCATCGAAGGCAGCTTGCAAAAATATGGCAGTAAATACCCTTGACCCATATTGACCATCATACGTGATTTCCTTCAGCTAACCCAACAAGGGCCAGCCATTTTTTAGCAAGTCAACATTAAATGGCAAATTGAGTTTGCAATCACAATAAGGGTGTGTTTGATTACAAAGTTGGAAAATAGTTCATATTTATGAGAAGTTGAATAATGGATGGAAAAAGGTGGTAGTAGTTTGGTATTACTTTTGGAGTTTTTCATGGAAATAAATTCTTTAGGGGGTAGGTAAGAAATGTTTTCCATAAATTGTTGTTACTTTATTTCTTCAGGATAAATAAGATATAAGAGTAATCAATTATAAGACGGAATCTTACCTGCTCAAATGCACCAATAAATTCATTTTTTTATGGGAATGATTTCACTTTGTACAAATCTTTTTACACCCTTTAAATACTCAACCTTCTTCTGTCATAAGGCCCTTAAAAAATCTATGCAATTAGCTTTTTGACTTCATACAAGAGAAGTATTGAACGATAAGTTGAAGAGAAGTTCAAGCATGTACTTCGGGATCCCACGGAATTAGAATACAACTCTAATGTTGCTTGCTTACGGAGAAGTGTGGTCTTGACCATGTTTTTTTACAGTTGAAATGATCAGACCAACTGATTTTTTTAAGATAGAGAAGAGAGTGAGGAGGGGGTGGGGAGATAATCAGATTTGCAGCATCGTAGTTGGTGTGTGTACCACCTTTGTATTTATATTTTTTCATTTTTGATATATTTTTTCAAGAAGCCAAAAATGTTTCTCAACTCAACTCAACAAAGCCTTTTTCCAATTATTTAGGGTCGGCTACATGAATTCTATTTTTCCATTCCATTCTTTTCAGTGCAATATCTTCTGTTAAACCACATGATATCATGTCTTTTTTTGCAATATCCCACCAAGTCAATTTATGCCTACCTCTATTCCTTGTGTTACCATCAATACTAACTAAATCACTCTTCCTTACGGGGGCATCCATTGATCTAAGCTTGACATGTCCAAACCATCTACGTCGATTCTCTCAATTTATCTTATAGGAGTTACTTTTACCGTTTCACGAATTTGTTCATTTCTAATTTTATCCTTTCGAATTTTACCACAAATTCATCTTAGCATTCAGATCTCCGCCAGTCATTTTCTGCACATTTTGTTTTTTGGTTACCCAATACTCAGTCCCGTATAACATGGCGGGTTTAATGACCGTCCTATAAAAATTTTCTTTTTTAACTTCAAAGGTATACACCTATCACACAATACGCCAGTAACACTTCTCCACTTAACCCAGCCTACTTTAATTCTATGAGTAATTAATATCTCCACGTAGTGGGCTTCTATGCTGAAAAAATTGAACAGATGGATAGGGGCTTTGGGAAGACACCTTTATACGAGATTTGTATGAGCTGTATAGGGGCTGTGTCGAAGGGAGTGCGGTAATAATCTTGGAAGGTTTTCTGTTTTGGGTGGTTGTTGGCTGTTGGTTAATTGAAGTGAGGGGTTCTGCCGTGCTGTTGATGAAGTGGACTTTTGTTTTCTGCTTATGTTTTTATTTTATGTATTTGTATAGCTTTTTCGTTCCAAGTGTTTTTGTGGATGGCTGGTCAACCACAGCTTTGTAATATTTTCCTTGTATATCAGTGTGGTTCCCATGTTTCTGATTAGAGAGAGAGGGGGGTCAAGCAAGAGAATCTCTAAAACCTGACTAATCTAACTATGTTAATCATTTTTTTTTCGAATCTGTTTAAAAATTAATAATGAAAGAATTTGAATAGCCCTAAAGAAGGCATTCAGTACTTTGTATAGACGATGATATTGTTCTGCCTGCTTCCTACTTTTCCGAACCAAAACGCGAGAATCAGGGCCCATGCCACTGCAAAGTAGAAGAAAGTTAGCCAAAAGGAGTATTGGGGTACTAAAAATATTGAACAATGGCAACAATGACATAATTTAAAGAAATATTCAAACCTGTATACAACTCCAATATTTGGGGTCAATATTTGAATTTTTTGCACCTGTCATCAAAAGTATCCAAATATCAGAACCAGCATTGCTATTTGACTTGATATAGAAAATAAAAGGAAAAGATAACACGAATAAAGACAACTACAAGTTAGACAGCTTCTATGTTCCAAGAACATTAAGTGATATAAATAAAAAATTCAAATTTCATTATGTCTAACAACCCATTACTCAGCTGAATTTTTGTTTCTTTTTGCAGTACACGAAAAAAGAGAATCAACAATGAATATAAATATATCACTCGGATACTTTTCAAGTTCCAATTTAGCATATACACATATAGCATGATCATCCAGACTTGTGCTTGGTAGATTTCCAAGAGCAAAGATCGTCTCCTCTTTTGGGGGGTTTTCTCTTCTTTCTTTTGTGGAGGGAGTTATAAAATTGAGCAAGTCAAAAGCCAATTAAACAGGAGAGAGATGCAAGTGACATCTCTGGCACAACAGCTTACGCCGAGACAGGTGGATTTTGTATGAAACAGTTTGATGGGAAGAATATAAAGCTTCTCATTGGGGATATTCCCTTTTTTTTTAAACAATACTGAAGTAGATAGCATTGAACTAGAGTTGGTGCCTCCTGGAAATGGTGAATGAGCTACCTTGCATGGTCCTAACTTTTCTACATGATTCAAGTTCAAATTTCTGCATTGAACTAGAGTGTGCATGACCGTCAGACATGCAAACACCACCATTCTCCCCAACAGAGGAGGGAATGCCGTTTGGCAGGTATATCATCGCAGACAAACAAGCGAGGGTGACTGGTCAGAAATCCCAATAATGGCTGACAAACATAAATTCATCCCGAAAGTTTGTCACACTGCAAATTAATACACAAATGCCTCTGAGGGCCACCAATGCCAAACAACGGTCATGTCACCCACAAGGAGCTCCCTCCATGCTAGGAGCTGAAAATCAATCTCTGACCGTGTATCCCATATCCCAGAATGGGTTCACATACCCATGATCAGTCATCAACACCCCAAGCAATGCACCAATCCCAAGACAAACATTAGAAGAACTAACTGATATGCCCATATATATATATATATATATACTCGGCCAGGCCGAGGGCGCCCTCCAACCTGACGACCCCTCAGGGGGCCGACCCTTCATCAGGCTCCAGACGACCCCTCAGGGGCCGATCCTTCATCAGGCCCCGGACGACTCCCCGAGGGGTACGACAGTACGAGGCCCAAATTAGTCCAGACTCATGGCCGGAAGGAACTTTGCCCTCGGCCTCATATCAAAGGCCGAGGATGACATCATCACAGCGCGTGGTTTGGGAGACGCGTGGAACAGAGGCTCACATGGCACATGGGAAACCGTTACAAAAAAATCACACCCTCACGTGAGGGAATATTATGTCATCATTTGGCATCTACAGGTGTCAACAGGAGATTGGCTAGATCATCATTCACATGCACCATGCATACTTGGGGGTACACTACACCCCCCAAGACCTATATATACTTATCACCTACAACCCTACAGGGAGGATAGATAATGGTAACCCTAGCTGAAAACTCTGCTTGTACACACAGTAGAGAGAGAAAGTGAGCTTATGTGCATTGTATCCAAGGCCATTAGTGCCCATACTTAGTGGATCACACACTCACAGTGGATGTAGGCCTAATTGGCTGAACCACTATACATCACTGTCTTATTCCTCTTATACTCATCTCCTTCTATATACTTATCCACTTATACGCTTACATCTCTATGGCTGCCATGTTACTATTGTATGAGCTCATCATCACTTATCTGGTGGTGCTAAATCCAAGCATCATCAGTTTGGCGCCGTCTGTGGGAACGAGAAGACATCTCTTCCTTTGTACAGCTTGACCTCACTGGGCACTCTGGTGGTGAACCAGTTCTCCCCCTAAGAGGAGATGTTTCACCATTGAAAGAGACCCACTAAGGTTCTCAAGCTCACCAGTCTTTTTTCCAGTTCAGCTGTTCACAGCTCAAACACATGGCACCGGAGATGCCACCAACACCACTCCCTCCACCGGATAGTGGAGTAGGACCCAGCTCCAGTCAGTCGCCACCTCAGTCTGAGATGGCTGATGTGGCGGCAGCCTTGAAGTCTCTGGCAGCAAGCCAGCAGATCATGCAGGAGCAGTTCACAGCTCTAAGCCAGCAGAACATACTAAGACCACCAGGGGTCTCACCTGAGATGATTACTCCGGCAGCAGCTCCAGGACAGCATGAGGCCAGGGGACCACCCCAGGCACCACGCAAAGACCTACCACCCCTTCAGCGGAGTAGGGATGTTGCTGAACCCCGGTGTCTACGCCTGGGGAAGCAAGGAAACCCTTGCCCTGAGGACAGGTATGATGATCTGGAGGGGGAGGAGGCCCCCATAGAATGCTGGGAACCGTATGAGGTCTCCAACAATACTGTACGACCTCTCCAGGAGAGCAGAGGGAAGTGTGGAAGGCAAAATCCTGACGATCTCCCAAAAGGCTCTGCTTTCGAACGCTTGAGCAGGGGGTCGGCCTTTGAAAGGCTGGGCCCAGTAAATGACCTACGGGAAAAATTGTCCAGGTCAAGGAGTGTCGCGAGGTCCAGAAGGGAGGCAGCAGATGACCGACCCCGCGGGGGCCGGCCCATAGGACAGGACGACGGCCAGGGGGAAGTAAACAGCCGACACAGGCCAGCCGCGGCAGGACCCTCCGGCCATCTCAAAGGGGCGGCAGGGGATAACATCGGTCAGGCCGACCCTACGAGGCCATGGAACGACTCGATCCAGCGATTGGAGGATAAGATTAGCGATATACTGAAAAGTCGGGACCCTCTTCAGAGGAGATACACCATGGGCTCACCCTTTGTGACGAAGATAGTCAACTTCCCTACGCCATCAAAGTTCAAGCCACCTGTGGTCACACCAAGATATGACGGGAGCACCAACCCTGTCCACCATGTTGAGATGTATCAATCAGTAGCAGACATATACTCTATCTCAGACGAGATGAGGTGTCGTGCCTTTTCTGGTACCCTGACAGGGGCTGCACATGTCTGGTACACGTCTCTTCCAAAAAATTCCATTGAAAACTTTAAGCAGTTGGCAGATCGGTTCATCCACAACTTTTGCTTTGGGGTGAGGCCACAGAAGAAGACCACTCACCTGCTCTATGTTAAGCAGGGGAAGAATGAGAGTCTGAGGGACTACATAGCCAGGTTCAATAAAGAGAAGCTGGAGGTGGAAGACTATGAGGAGAGCATAGCTATGACTGCCCTAATTGGAGGACTCCAAAAGGGGAAGCTGTTATGGAAGCTTGCTGAAGACCCCCCTAGGACGATGGTTGAATTGCTGTCAACAGCAGGAAAGGTGATGAACGCCGAAGAGGCGATGGCCGCAAAATACGAAGATGAAAAAGGAGGCGCTAGTGGAAGTAAATACCCTAAGAAGAACAAAGAGGGGAAGAAGAGGTCCACAGACGACAAGTTCGCTGGTTACACCCCTCTAACGATCAGCTGTGAGCAGATACTCAATGAGATAAAGAGTGACCGGTCCCTGAAGTGGCCTGAGAAACTGAGGGCAGCCCCCAACAAGAGGAACAAGAACCTGTGGTGCGAATTTCACCAAGACCACGGCCACATAACAGACAAGTGCTTTCCTCTGAAAGATGAGATTGAGAAGATGCTGAAAGAAGGGAAGCTCAGAAAGTACGTCGACAAAGGTGCCTTCAAGAGGGGCCGAGGGGACGACCCCAGGAAAAAGCGAGGCGATGCATGCAGAGAAGGTCCTCAAAAAAGAGGGGACGACCCTTCTGACGATGAGGACGACCCTGACCTCCCGCCGAGAGACGACCAAGGCCCTGTCAAGAGGCTTAATATGATCTCGCTCGGAGTGGGAATGATCTCCGGGGGTCTAGCAGGAGGAGGGTCTGAGGTCGCTGACAGGAAGGCCCATGTGGCTGAGGCCAAGGCAGTGACAAAGACGGTACACTCAACCTCTCTGGAGGTTAAGTCAGAAAAGAGGAAGAAGGTCGATATGGACACTCTGATAGTGAGGTTCTCGAGAATGGACTTTAAAGGCCTCCTAGCCCCACACAACGACCCACTCGACGTCACAACTAGGGTGCACGGGTGTGAGGTGCCGAGGATATTGGTCGACGGGGGCAGTTCTGCAGATGTAATGTTTTGGCCGTGCTTCAAAGCCTTAGGTCTCAACCGTGCTAGACTCGTCCCATACCATCATCCATTAATTGGGTTCAGTGGGGAAAAGGTTCATCCCCTTGGAGTGTATGAGGCCGATGTCAGGATGGGGGACGAGTGGCCGAGATGGCTTACCAAGAAAGAAGGTCAGTTTCTTTGTGATGGATGAACATGTGTTTTCGGCCTACAACATCATACTGGGGCGTGTGGCCCTCAAGGGGTTTGAAGCTGTGCCGTCTACGGTCCATCAGATGATTAAATTTCCTACCCTTACGGGGTGGGGGAAGTTCAGGGAGACCAGACGACAGCGCGAGAATGTTACTACAACTCCGCTGAAGAAAGGGAGGCACACAAGAGGGCTACAACCACTTACAATATTGATACCCTAGACCCCAGGGATGAGACGAAGCTAAAGAAAGGAGAGGCCGCGGAAGAGGTAGAATCCATCATCCTCGATGAGGATGACCCGGAAAAAACCGTCCAAGTCGGCAAGTCTCTGAAGCCCAATATCAAGGAAGACCTCATTAAACTGTTGAGGAGAAGACGAAGCGTCTTTGCGTGGAGTCATGTAGATATGCCGGGGATCGACCCTGAAATTATGTGCCACAAGCTCAATGTGGTAGAGGGAGCAAAGCCAGTAAAGCAGAAGAGGAGAATTTACTCTAGAGAAAAGTATGAGGTCATAAGGGATGAGGTCAAAAAATTTGAAGACGCTGAATTTATCAGAGAGGTCATCTACCCTGAATGGCTGTCCAATGCAGTCATTGTCCCAAAGGCCAACGGGAAGTGGAGAATGTGTGTGGACTTCACCGACCTCAACAAACACTGTCCCAAAGACAGCTTCCCTCTCCCCCGCATTGACCAGATTGTAGACGCTACCGCAGGCCATGAGCTCATGAGCTTTATGGATGCCTATTCAGGGTACAACCAGATCTTCATGAACCCTGAAGACTCGGAGAAGACAGCCTTCATTACGGACAAGGAGGCATACTGTTATAGGGTCATGCCCTTTGGCCTAAAAAATGCGGGGGCAACTGTAATACCCCGTACTTTTGGCTATATTTATTTTTGGGTTTAATTAATTAAATGCGTATTAATTGGAAATTAATCCGGGTTATAAATACTAATGAGATGCGAGTTGGTATTTGATTATGTGCATACGTGTTTTGATATATGTATTTGGTATTATAAAAGTTGTCGTGAGATTTATATACGACATTTTATAAATTTTGTTGAGACGCGTGGGACCGCCGCGTCACGGTGAAATATTTTGATAATAAAAGTGAATTTAAAATCTATAATCCGTATGGTCGTTTTGAGTGCGCCAACGCGTCCGGAAGGGTCGAGATAGTCAGAAAACACTAGCCGGGGGTATAGTTTGGGTCCAGGGATATTTTTAGGCCATACCGGCAACTTAAAGGGTATTTTGGTAATTTTACATTTTGAGGAATTAAAAGTGACGAAAATTGGTTAATTAAATCTGATGTGGATTTGACCCACTAAGCCCATAACCAACCCATACGTAGGTTATCATTTAGGTTTTCTAAGTTCCCCAAATCAAACCCTAGCCACCTTAAGCCACCATTGGAGAAGGAGCTTGGAGAGAGGAATTTCTGCAGAAAACTTCATCAAACCTACACCAAAATCAGAAATCAAACCAAGGCAAGTGACTTTATTCCATTTAAATTCAGAGAATGTCTTTTCCATGTTAGAAATTGAAGAATTTTGATTGTTCTTGAAAGATTAAATGAAAACCCATGTAGTTGGAGTTTAGAACTTGAAAATTTTGAAGAGAATTGCATGTAGTATGATAGGTAGATGATTTCCCTTATAATAACTGTGATTAGGAGAAATTAAAACGAATTAAATTCTGGGATTTGATGATGATATAAAGTTAGGGTTCATGTTCTTGAGATATTGGGAAAAAGTGTAGAAATTTGTAAATTTAATTGATGTTAGGATGGATTGATCCCTTAAAAACATGTTAGGATGTGACTATATATGTTTAGTATTGATTATAGACCTTTAAACGATGGTTGGGACTTAGTTTAGAAGATTTGAGGTGTTAAAATGGATGAAAAACGAATTGGGGAAAAATCTGGGCCGAAACTGGTCAGTCGTTAGAAGCAGTCCCCAGGTCGTTCGAACGAACTCGTTCGAACGAGCTTCTAACGAGTTGACCAGTCGTTGCTAACGAGTAGGGATTTCGTTCGATATCTCGTTCGAACGAGATATCGTTAGAAGGGACAGTTCGTTCGAACGAATTGGATCTCGTTCGAACAGCCTCGTTCGAACGAGACTTCTAACGAGCTGACAGTCCAAACTCGTTCAAATAGTCTCGTTCAAACGAGACTTCTAACGAGCTGGCAGTTTGGGCCATTTTGGACTGTTTTGATTTTTGGAGTTCCGTAAACTTATTCGAGGATATAGATATCATTCCGTAGATGTAGTAATGATAGAATTGGGACATTTGGGTATTTATGAGAAGGAATTTACATACGAGAGTTGTATTACATGGACGGTTTGGGTTGAGACGTGAGTGTCATACTACGACGTGAGAAATTATGGCGCGTATGATTACAAACCGGAATAGTACAAATTGTAATAATTATAGTTAGTACGAGAGTGCAATATGTACTACGACTAAAATACGGTATTACTAAGATGTGTGTTTACTTAGTATTGGTATATGAATTGTGTGTATGACATACCTACCATACTTGCTATCACGGGAGGTTGCGTTCGCTTAGGACCCTCTAATCCTTGTGTGCCTACGGGGGGGATATAGACTGGTACCTCGATGAACATAGGTCAGAGAAAGACTTATCGGGATGTTAATAAGTCCGCTGATCGTGGGAGCGTAGGTATGTGCGTGACCCATGTGATGTGACTGTGTTCGCCTCCACTATTTGTGATTTGTGTTATCTGAACTATTCCTGAGAGATTCGGAATGTGTGATCCTTATGTACGTGATGTACCGGGATGGATAGCAGAGTATGTGTGCATCGCAGCTTAGTTCTCAGGGTGCTTGTATTGTATATTTATGATGTGAATAATATACACTTAATTAATGAGAACATTCATGTTAATGTTGTATAAATAATTACGGTATTGTTTCGAGAAACATAAGGAGTTAGCTGGTAGAGAAATATATTGCATATTGAACATCTGAGTTTACATTAAATCCCTATCTAATTACGAGCGTTATATGTTAATAGGACCGGGTAATAAGGGTAGGAACTATTACAGTCTAGCTGGTTATGATGTCACTTAGCTAGTGGTTTATATCATTGTAGATGGGTACTTACGTTAGGAGTGCACAGTTAGACGAGAGGTGAGAATATCATGTGAGTGCACGTCCTAACATGTACTTTGCATTTAATGTTTTAAATGTTTTTAAAGCACTTGCAGGTTTTAAAATATAACTCCACATTCGCGCTCTGACCCGTTTGCTTTTCAAATCTTTTTCTTGTAAAACCATTTTAGGTGCCCAGCCACAGGGACACCAAGCATAGGATACTCATTCAGGTGACGAGCTATAGCTGTTTGTGGAAGCTACAGGGATTTGCATGTAGACGCTTCTATCTTTTGGATTCCAGAGTCACTATCTATCAGTTGTAGGGCATGTTGCCCATTTCTATTTAGAGACATCTTTTACATTTCAGTTCTCAGACTTTAGCATCTATTATTTCAGTATTCGGTTATTCATTTCAGTTATGGGATTGTAGTGAGGAGTTTTCCTCCAGACTTTATTTACTCTATTGTGATGGTTATTCGTTTTACTTCAGTATGGTGAATGGTGTTATTTATTTCTTCATTACACTTGTTGCATGTTAATCAGACTTAAATTAAAATTTGGCAACTTACTTTTTAAATACTAGGTGGTTAGTAATCTTTAAAAGGTTTTCGACAGTGATGCTATTAACTGAGCCAACTTGGCATTTTGAATTAATTTAATAAAGGAGTAGCTACCCGGTATTTAATTAGTCGGGGTGTCACAGCAACGTACCAACGCCTTGTAAATAAAATGTTTGAAGACCAAATTGGGAAGTCTATGGAGGTCTATGTAGATGACATGCTGACTAAGAGTTTGAAGGCAGAGGATAATGTGGCAGACCTGGAGAGGACCTTTAATACGATGGACAAATACCAGATGAAGCTCAACCCGGCCAAGTGTGTCTTCGGGGTCGAAGCAGGGAAGTTCTTGGGGTTAATTGTCAACCAAAGAGGCATCGAGGCCAATCCTGAAAAGATAAAGGCCCTTGTTGAGATGAAGACCCCCAAGTCCATTAAAGACGTTCAGAGACTCACGAGTTATTGCCTTGAACAGGTTCGTGTCTAGGGCCACAGACAGGTGTTTACCATTCTTCAAAATTCTCAGAAAAGCCTTCGAATGGAGTGATGAGTGTGATGAGGCTTTCAAGGAGTTAAAGTCATACCTGGGGTTCTCCCTTGCTGTTGTCACGGCCGATGCAAGGTGAACGACTTTATGTGTACCTCGCCGTCTCAGAGTCAGCCATCAGTGCAGCCATTGTGAGAGACGAAGATGGGGTACAGAAGCCCGTGTATTTTAACAGCAAGGCACTCCAGGGGGCAAAGCAAAGATATCCAAGGATGGAGAAGTTGGCCTTTGCTTTGATCCATGCATCGAGAAAGATGAAGCCATACTTCCAGTCCCATACAATGGTCGTCCTCACCGACTCTCCTCTTAGGCAGGTTTTGCACAAGCCTGAGAAATCAGGGAGGCTAATAGCCTGGGCTATAGAGCTGGGGGAGTTTGACATAGTGTATCAGCTAGGACGGCCATTAAGGGGCAAGCATTGGCAGATTTCGTGGCCGAGTTTACTTGGGAAGATGACAAAGCCGAGGGTGAGAGCCTCGGGAAGATAGATAACGGGCACGGTGAGCTCACCGACACACCTGCAGATAAGGCTGAGACAAGCACCGCTAGAAGGAAAGTGGCTGAAAACGAAGAGGGAAGATATCTCTTTAGATAGGGGTCACTCACAGAGGGAAGTTTCTCGGAAGAACATGTCGTGTGGAGTCTCTTCGTTGATGGGTCCTCTTGCGAAAGCGGGAGTGGAGCTGGATTAATAGTATCAGCACCTGACGGCACAGACATTGAGTACGCCCTAAGGTTCAACTTTAAGGCCTCTAACAACGAGGCCGAATATGAGGCCTTGATAGCAGGCCTCTCCTTGGCCAAATCTCTTAGTGTCGGCCAGATTTTGGTTCATAGTGATTCAAGGCTAGTTGTGAATCAGACACTAGGAGCATACGAGGCCAAGGACGAGAGGATGGCTAGGTACCTTGAGAAGGTGAGGTCATTACTGAAGAGCTTCAGAGAAGTAAAATTGAAGAGGATACCTAGGCTCGATAATGGTCGAGCTGACGCCCTTGCTAGGTTGGCCTCGGCGACTAGGACGGATATCAGGAGGACAGTCCCAGTGGAAATTTTGCTTCGACCAACTATTGAAGATGCTGAGGGAACACTTGGCACTTGCCAAGGTATCGCTAAGGAAGCCTCATGGATGGACCCTCTGATCAGATACATTAAAGAGGGGGAGGTACCAGAAGCAAGGCAAGAAAGGAAGAAGTTGAGATACAGAGTTGCAAAATTCACTGTCATTGGGGACACCTTATACAAAAAGGGGTTTTTGCTCCCCTTACTTAGGTGTGTGCACCCCTCTGAAGTCCCTTCCATTTTGCAAGATGTGCACGAAGGATCATGTTCAAGCCACATTGGGGGCAGATCCTTAGCGAAGAGGGTGATCACCCAAGGGTACTGGTGGCCGACCTTGGGGAAAGATGCCGCAGCATATGTAAAAAAGTGTGATAAATGCCAAAGATTTGCCACCATCCCTCACCAACCCCATCAGCCTCATACCTCCATTACATCCCCATGGCCGTTTGCAGTGTGGGGGATCGACCTAGTAGGACCCTTACCAAGGGCAGTCAATAACTATCGGTTCCTCATCGTAGCGATTGACTACTTCTCAAAATGGGTGGAGGACGAACCGATGGTCACGATTACAGAGCAGAAGACCTTCCAGTTTATATGGAGAAACATTATATGCAGATATGGTCTCCCAAACACCCTCATCTCGGATAACGGGACTCAATTCAAGAATACCTCTCTACAGAAGTACTGTGAAAGGGTGGGTATCAAACAATTCTTCTCTACCCCAGGCCGACCTCAGGCCAACGGGCAAACGGAAGTTACAAACAGGACGATCCTTGACGGGATCAAGAAGAGACTTGAAGAGGCAAAAGGAAGATGGGTTGAGGAGTTATATGCTGTACTGTGGGCCTACAGGACGACGGCAAAGACCTCCACCGGAGAGACCCCATTCATGCTAGCTTAAGGCTCAGAGGCTGTCATCCCCACTGAGATTGGGTTTCCTACTCATAGGTTCCAAATGTATGACCCCCGGAGAAATATGGAAGAGAGGAGACTTGACTTAGACCTGATTGAGGAAAGGAGGGAAGACGCCGAGATAAGGCAAGCCGCCTACCAGCAGAGGACTGCAAGGTTTTACAATCAGAGGGTGAAACAGAGACCAATTGCAGTGGGGGACTTGGTCCTCAAAAAGACTTGGCAGAAGCCCAACAAGCTCCATCCTAACTGGCATGGCCCATATAGGGTCATCGACGAAGTTGTCCCAGGGACCTATAGACTAGAAAACCTAAAAGGGGAACCCTTTTCCAACCCCTGGAATGCATATCATTTGAAGAAATACTATCAGTAGTTTTGTAAGGTCCTATAGAACGACAGTTGTAATAGGTGTTGCTCCGGCGGAACACTTGGAAAATTAATGAGAAATATTTGTGTTTCCTCTCATATTGTGTTTATCAGTTCTAGTACGCATGAAATCATCTTTGGAGGACGACCCTCGGCTATAATGAGGGTCAATGGTGGGGATAACCCCACCATTGTCCTCAAGAAAGACGAGGGAAGACTTGAATAACCATTAATTTGGTAATTGGAACCCTCGGCTATAATGAGGGTCAATGGTGGGGACGACCCCAACATTGCCTTCAAGAAAGACGAGGGACGACTTTATTTAAAACCATTAAATTGGTAATTGGAACCCTCGGCTATAATGAGGGTCAATGGTGGGGACGACCCCAACATTGCCTTCAAGAAAGACGAGGGACGACTTTATTTAAAACCATTAAATTGGTAATTAGAACCCTCGGCTATAATGAGGGTCAATGGTGGGGACGACCCCCCTTTGCCCTCAAGAAAGACGAGGGAGGACTTGAGCATCAATTAAAATTGATTAAAAACCCTCGGCTATAATGAGGGTCAATGGTGGGGACGACCCCACCATTGCCTTCAAAAAAGACGAGGGAATACGTAATTAAAAACCATTAGTTTGGTTATTGGAACCCTCGGCTATAATGAGGGTCAATGGTGGGGACGACCCCACCATTGCCTTCAAAAAAGACGAGGGAATACGTAATTAAAAACCATTAGTTTGGTTATTGGAACCCTCGGCTATAATGAGGGTCAATGGTGGGGACGACCCCACCATTGCCTTCAAAAAAGACTAGGGAATACTTAATTAAAAACCATTAATTTGGTTATTGGAACCCTCGGCTATAATGAGGGTGGGGACGACCCCACCATTGCCTTCAAAAAAGGCGAGGGAATACTTGATTAAAAACCATTAATTTGGTTATTGGAACCCTCGGCTATAATGAGGGTCAATGGTGGGGACGACCCCACCATTGCCTTCAAAAAAGACGAGGGAATACTTAATTAAAAACCATTAGTTTGGTTATTGGAACCCTCGGCTATAATGAGGGTCAATGGTGGGGACAACCCCACCATTGCCTTCAAAAAAGACGAGGGAATACTTAATTAAAAACCATTAATTTGGTTATTGGAACCCTCGGCTATAATAAGGGTCATTAATTTGGTTATTGGAACCCTCGGCTATAATGAGGGTCAATGGTGTTAACAATATCTTTGTAATGCAAATCACACTAGGAATGAATATGAAGAGAGCAAAGGGGGACGATACCATAGAATAAATATTACAATGTCTTGTTCAACAAAAGAAAAGTACAAAAATATTAAATACATGAAGAGGGTATGGTCTACAGACAGCCACCCTATTGAGCAATATCAGAGGGCAAGGCCTCAACATCTATTGGAGATTCTTCTACAAACCACGACAGGCTGAGCCTCAGACGTGCCTGTGCCTTCTACATGCTGAGATTCAACTTGGGCTAGGGCTTCAGCAATAAGTGGATCGTCCAGTTGAACTGTCTCAAGAGAGGGGCGGACGGACGATACGGCGTCAGCAAACTTAAGGACAACCCACCGATAGGCCGTCCTAATCCCCCTCTCTAAGTACTCAAGACCGAAGCCTTGGAACTCGTCTGAGAGTTTGTAGGCTTCCACAGCATCGGCCCCGCCTTCCTCACTGCCTCAGATAGCTTAGCCTTGAACTGAGTCCCTAGGTTGGTCAAGGCTTCATCTTTCTCTTTAATGAGCAAGTCTTTGGCCTTCAGGTCCTCATCATGCTGCCTCGTCAGCTCGTCCAAAACCCTTGCATGTTCAGTTCTAGCACTCTCTAGCTCAGCCCTCGCAGTCTCCAAGTCAGTCTGCGGATCAGCCTCACGTTGGATGGCCCTCTCGGCCTCATGAAATTTCTCCTGATTCTCAGCCATCCACTTGGTGGCCGAGGTAAAGGCGCATACAGACTGCACAGAAATAATAAACGGATGTCAAGAGGACGAGAGAACAGTTTGTGAAAGAATACGACTAAGGGAATGAAGTGAGAACCCATACCTGAGCTAGGGCGTGCAGACCATAGTCATACACCTTTGCTGGAGGCATCTTGGATAAAAATTCATAATCAGCAGCAGAAGGGGCAGAAAACATGGACGCTTTGGCCGCCCTCAGGTTCGCGATAAGGGAAGAGGGCTCAGCCTTCAGAAGCGCCAGGTTCTGGGACCAGAAGGCCCCCATGCTGGATGAGGAGGTAGCCCCTTCAGACGCCTCGACCCTTACCCTTGTCCGAGAATCTGGTCGAGGGTCGACAGGGACCTCGGGCTCTTTCCTCTTTTGTCTATCAGGGGTCGGCTCAGCATGTGTCGGCCCCACCGTCTTCGTCTTCCTCGGGGCTTGCTGAGGCTCCTTCCCCTTCTTCTTTCCCAAACCAGATAGTAGGCTCGGGGCAGTCATTTCCCAGAGAAAGTCTGATATACCAGCAGGATGACCTGAAAGGAGAACGACACGTTAGAAAAATGCAGAGATAAAGATGAAACACTTGAAAAAAGTAAAGGAGCAAAAAATAATATAACTCACATAGTTCTGTCAGGGGGCCGACCCTCAGACCAGCTTCCTTGAGGAACCGAGGGGTCATCAGATCTTCAAACTTTGGAAGTTCACCCCCTCTCCCTCTCCCTCTCCCTCGTCCTCTCAGATATTCAACTATATCTTTCTCTTCCAGACTAAGTCCGGGGTCTGACCTGGCCTTCATTGAAGGGTTAGACCATCTTCTGGGGACCCTCGGACCATCGGCTAAAGGTTGTGCCTCAGCGGGAAACTCCCACTCTCCAGAGACAAAGAAGAATCTCTTCTTCCAATCGTGGTTGGAGGTTTGTGCCACGTGGAGAAGTTTTTTATCGGACTTCCTCGCACCCAGATGGTAATACCCAGGTTGTTTGGACGAGGAAGTGATGTTATAGCAAGCCAAGAACACATCGGAGGAAGGCTCATCAGTAAAGGCATTTTTCCATAGGGAAATGAAGCTGAGGATCGTCCTCCAGGAATTAGGAGGGAGCTGAGAGGGGGCTATGCCGAGGGATGACAAAATATCTACGACAGCAGGATGTAAAGGGAGTCTGACACCTACCTTGAACATTTGTTCGTATACCGCTATCTCTCCCTCTTCACCCTCAAAGACCCTCTCGTCCTCAGAGGGAACCCTCATAGATATGGTGGGAGGAACACCATATGCATGCCTCCACAGAAGAAGGTCACGATCCCTGACCGAGGAAATATAAGACGAGGCGTGAGATGTGTCAACTGGGTCATCTGAGTCCTCATCATCCTCAGTTCCCTCTCCCTCGGCCTCGGCCTCATCACCTGTCAGAGGCCCTTGGGGAAAAGCCATCTGGAAAGGGTGTGGAGATAGGGTTGTCACAGGGACAGCCTCGGAAGCAACCATACCCTCGACCTGTCGGCCTGGGCTTAGATCAGACGTCTCTTCTCTCCCAGAAGGTCCAGCGCCTGTTGGTGACGACGCCCTCTCATCCATCTCACTTGAATAACTCTCGGCTGGACGACAGGACGACCCGCAAGACTCAAGAGGGTTTTATTGTGGCAAGAGGAATGGGAAAGATGGGCCGTACCCAATTAGGGTCGGCCCAATTAAGGTCGTACCCAATTAGGGTCGGCCCCTCGTCTTCTCTCCTCTTTCTCTATTCGTCTGATTTCAACAAATAACTTCTCTCTCAGGGAAGGCTTCAGCTAAGCTGTAAAGCCTCCAAAGCATCAAGAGGGAGACCTACACTTGGAAGAATTTGGGGAACTTAACTACAAACAAGTTTGCAGTTGACCAGGTTGAACTTTTGGATTAAAACAAAAGAAATCGATGGTTTTCAATCAAGAACGATCAAGAACACTCAAAAACCAGTCGCCAGAAAAGTTATGAAACAACCCAAATCCAGCCCTACAAGCCTAAAACAAGAAAGCGAAAAAGAAATGAAAGTAAAGAGGACACTGGGGCAGAGAGATTACCTGAGAAAAAATAGCAAAGCTGCCAAACTCGAAATGTCGAAACTGCAGAAATGGCAAGAAGGCTGGAAGCTAGAGAGAGAGTTCAGGCGTGAAGAAGAAGAAGAAGAGAGAGAAAGTTCAAAAAATTGTTTAAATACCTTGCCAATGAGTGGGCCCACTAACCAATGTAGAGCACGGCCCACGAGGAGAGCATCATTAGGGCACAAAGCCCCAGGCAAAGTGTGCAGCCGCCACGCCTTGGAAACTGAAGTGACAATGAGTACCTGCCTAGGTGTCATATCAGCTTAACAGGTATCACTCACCTAACTGATCATACACCCATCTCAATTACAACACTATCCCTCAGCCATCTCAACAACATCCATGGCTAAGGGCTGGGGGGTGATTGATATGCCCATATATATATATATATCCTCGACCAGGCCGAGGGCGCCCTCCAACCGGACGACCCCTCAGGGGGCCGACCCTTCATCAGGCCCCGGACGACCCCCCGAGGGTACGACAGTACGAGGCCCAAATTAAGCCAGACTCATGACCGGAAGGAACTTTGCCCTCGGCCTCATATCAAAGGCCGAGGGTGACATCATCACAGCGCGTGGTTTGGGAGACGCGTGGAACAGTGCGCGTGAGGCTCACATGGCACGTGGGAGACCGTTGTAAAAAAATCACACCCTCATGTGAGGGAATATTATGTCGTCATTTGGCAGCTACAGGTGTCAACAGGAGATTGGCTAGATCATCATTCACATGCACCATGCATACTTGGGGGTACACTACACCCCCCAAGACCTATATATACTTATCACCTACAACCCTACAGTGAGGATAGATAATGGTAACCCTAGCTAAAAACTCTGCTTGTACACACAGTAGAGAGAGAAAGTGAGCTTATGTGCATTGTATCCAAGGCCATTAGTGCCCATACTTAGTGGATCACACACTCACAGTGGATGTAGGCCTAATTGGCTGAACCACTATACATCACTGTCTTATTCCTCTTATACTCATCTCCTTCGATATACTTATACACTTATACGCTTACATCTCTATGGCTGCCATGGTTACTATTGTATGAGCTCATCATCACTTATCTGGTGGTGCTAAATCCAAGCATAATCACTAACCACGATAAAATCACCATTATTCCCAAATATTGGAAAGAAGTCACCCACATGATATGATCCCAACTCCCTGAATCGAGTGTGAGTCTCCAACCAACCTCAGAGAATATATCAAAGAAGTCTGTGATACAAAACCCAACATCGTCGTCCCCAAAGATAGGAAATAAGTCCCTGAGATCAAACCCGTATCTAACCTGAGTAATATGAAAATGTCAAAAAATTCCAATGCGATTGCCTAGTTGAGTTCCTCGTATTCAATTCCGTCGGTTGGGGCCAATGTGTCTTCCACCCGAACTCGATCTTTGTTCGGCAATAATCAGTAATCAGTCTCTTTGTCGCAACACTCCTCGTACCGGGGAGGAATAATGAGTCCCAATCGGTACCCTATGGCCTCAGAGTATAAGGAAGAGCGACAATCTTACCAGTTCATCAGCCATCTCCACATTTTTAAGAGATTCCTAGTATGGAGCTCCGAGCATCCTAAATTCTTCCTCGGTTGGCTTAAAATGATCCAATCCATCAATACATGGCCTCCGAATTGGTAAAATGGTAGACGATAGGCTTCCGAAAGAAGTTGAGAGGTGCTTTTCAGGACTTTTAGGTGTGGGGGCTGAAATGTAATTTTCAAAAGTAGAGGAGGTGGTTGGGTGTTACTTTTGCAAGGGGTTTGGTATTTATAAATTTCAGGGGGTGTATTGTGTTAAAATTTGAAGACCAAGAGGCTACAATAGTAATTAATTTAGGAAGGCGTAGAGTTGGAAATAGAGAGAAAAAAGAGGTTAGGACTTGCACTTCTCTTGGTTTCACACGAGCACCGTGGGCACTCATCCAAGGTTGCTCTCATTTCCTCAAACACTACCGGATCGGGTGGTGAGAGGGTTCGCATCTAAAGTTTTAATAGAAAATCGATCCATGGATGTTCGCGGATGACTCCGATCACCGAAGGGGCTCCAATCCAAGTCGACTGGGTTTGAAGATGGTCGGCAAGAATCGTCGTGGATGGCCGGAAAGGAGGCGATAGCCGAAGGGGCTGGAGTCGATTTCAGTTGTGTTTTCTGGGGATTTAAATGTATATGGGTTTGGGGGTGGGTACCGGGGGTTGGAGGACTGGAAATGGGAATCACCGAGCGCCTGTCCAACGACAATGCGATGGTGGGGTCCCCTAACCTAGGGCTTATTGGAGTTTTGACAGTTGTTTAAGGTTGGGACAGTTAGTAAGACTGTAAAATGAACCAAGCTACTCGAGTTCGGCTCGTGTTCATTCGAAAAAAGCTCGTTCTAGACAGACTCGTAAAATAAACGAACCAAGCTTGAACATAGTTTTAAGCTTGTTATCTTATTGAGCTCGGTTCAGATTCGGCTCGATCACCAATAATCATACTAAATTAGTGTAAATAACCACGTTAATCGACCTCGGCTCGTGTTTGTTTGCTTGGAAGCTCGTTCGAGCTCAACTTGTAAAATAAACAAAACACGCTTGAAAATATTTTTAGGCTCGTTTACATTTACAAATCAAAATTGAGCATCTTTAAGCTCGGATCGGCTCGGCTCGACTCATTTACACCCCGTTGGTGTAGGGAGTTTGTTGTGGAGTTTTCAAATCTAGGGGTTTGGGTGGAAATAAGGGCATTACCCCTTAACCGCTTGCGGCGGGGACCTGGTGTGGAGCGATCCACGAGTTCCTCCAAGCCTTGCCCATGGACCTACAACAACTTTAACGACACCTCAGGAGCGAATGCAACGTTGATACCAATTTGATGTACACGGAGGAATTTTCACAACAAAAACAACATTTGTTTAGAGGTCAATTGACGTGAATTGGAAATATAAATTAATATATTCTTATTTTATATTAGTATTTTATAATACTACTATTTATTAGGATATATATAGGAGTATTATCCGATTTATAATACTACATCACCAATGGTATAATTTCACTCTCTAATTCTCATTCATATCCAAAAGTATGTATGTGTCAATTTCGTTGCATTTCACATCACCAATAGTCTAATTTCTCTCTCTAATTCTCATTCATATCCAAAAATAAAGTGCTAACAAAGAGTGGCCAGTGATCAATAAATCTCGGGACCCTCATAAACTTCAAAAGGTCTTTGCAATCCAAGTGAAATAACATATGTCGCATAAAAAGGGTACATACACAATGAAAAAACAAGCATATGGATTTGTCTTGTAAAATAAAATTATACATGTTTCCATGATTACAATGACCCATAATTATGGATATCAGGGTGAAGGCAATGATCACGGATAGTACTAATAAATTCTCTATATGATGGGATGAGGAAGAAATCTGTCATCTAAGTAGACAATTTTATTATTAAACAAGACAGACGAGCACAATCATAGACGAGTTCATTATAATTAGCACATAAATCCCTACAAAGTAATTCCTACATGCTAGTTGCAGGTAAAACATATATACTCACAGATGTTTCATCAACCAAGATAGATGGTAATTTCTTTTCTGTCGCAATAACGACACCATTAGCGGCTGCAACCAACGGGTAAATATATAAGTAATAGTAATAACAATAATAAACAATAAGTATAGCCATTACAGAAACAGGTGTCTTTTATATTATGAAGGCTGTTTAGGGGGAAAACTATAAAAATATTTAATTCCATGTGGATCCAATACTGTGTTTTCACATGCAAAGAATTGATTCAAACCATCTCTTAACATATTGTCATATAAATAGATTTTCTTCTTTCTCCTTTTCCAAGATAACCTTTTTTATATAAATGGATAGGTATTTCTCTTTATCTTCAAGCAAATTGCTCTTAGGCCTTAACCTTCCTGATCATTTAGCCATCTGTTCTTGTATAAATAATAGGATCAAGTGTGAACTTAGATTACATAAGGAGTAGATAACTAATAGAACAGCAGGCATGTGAGTTTGAAAAGAAATTGATTATGTAAGGACATGTTGACATTGCGCCTATTAATTTTACTTCTGCTCTCCTATATATCGATTATCAATAAAGCAAGAATGATGGAGCTTATATCTCATATTATGGTAGCATCTTACAAGCTGTTACATCTATGTAAATAAGAATCATTAGATATACACGACAAAAAATACAGAAAAAATAACTTGGAATTACCTTTAATCCCTAAAGATGTTTGACCGGATCCAACGGCTGTTAACGCATGTTCAATCTGAACAAGCTTCCCAGAAGGACTGAGGCATAGTAAGTCATGATAAGAAAAAACAAATGACTCCAATCAGAAAACACACACACACACATGTATTGAATGCGCATAGCTTTCTTAGTAAAAATGTATGCACATAGACATTGGAAGTGCATATCCATAATTGGTGACACAGAATGTATAAATGCTTTTGTATATGAATACACAAGATTTTGCTACCAAGAGAGTCGACAATGAATCCATACCTGAAAGTTGTGAGAGAGAACGAGTACTGGCTATCACCCATTGTGAGTTAAATGAAACTAAAGAGAGAGCCTTGTAGATTTGACTGGAGTAAAATAAGCATTGTCAGTGTTGAAGATCACTCTTGTAGAACATATATGCATATGATCTTAGTACGATTTAAAGAGAAGTGTCATAATGTTATTGGTATAACTTCTAGCTGATATGACACTCACGCACCTTGTACTTCTAGAGTTTCTTGAAATTTGAAATTTGAAAGACAAGAATGACTTTTCCATCCCACATGATCCATGAACTTGTGTAATTTCTTAAAAGCCACTTCGGAATTAAGAAAAGTTGTTGAATTATAATAAAAATAAAACAACAATTGCCATGATATATACACATCCCATAGACGCGCCTTTTTTCAGATGCAATGAGAGACCACAAAAACCCATACTCTTTCACAAGATACAAGCTTTTTCAACAAAGTACTAATTCTAGCTCTTCCAACAAAATATAAATTATAATAGCCACAACAACAGTAAGGATGGAAAGTGGTTTGCATTAGGATAATTATCAAAAGCTAGTAGGCTGGCAGAGACTTATGCGAGTTGTCATCTACTGATTTTCAGTAAGAAAGTATTATTAGAGGGTGCGGGACCTGACGACCACGGCCAAGACCCAAGGTGCGCCTAGGCCTTGGGCATTTTCGTGAGCAATGTGCGCTAAGAGTGGAGCTTGGTGGTTCATGCGTTTGTGGAATGGCTTGAGGCACCATGCCATGGCATTTGCATCGGCAGGCTGAGATAATTGTGTCCATAGTTATTTAAGGCGCAAGGCACACCAAGGCGCCAATGTTTCCCTAAAGCCTAGGTGCAAGGCGAGGGGCGTGCTTGATCGAAGTGAGGCGCACATTATACAAGACATGCAAAAATTGTAAATCTATAATAATAAGATTACTTTACTATCTAAAATTTGAAATATAGCATAAATTACTATTATACAAGGTTATGAAGAGACACATAAGAAGATATATCTAATATACCATACCAAAAAACATATAATCAAATATCAAAATTTTTTTAACATTTTAATTATCAAATAATCAACAAAATCGAAGATATTAATATATTTAATACAAGTGTACTCCAATGTATGAAAAGAAAATTCAAATCAATCGGAAATGAACAGTGTTGGAGTATTTTGGGTTTCTTTTGACTAAGTAGTGACTAGTGAGAAAGAAAAAATTCCACCACAACTTATGCTAACTTTGGTTAGTTTTGGGTTGGGAAATGGTTCAATTCTCCGTATTTCAATGGAAAATACATAATTTTCACATATTAATTGATCAATTCTTGTATTGGAGCATTTTCTAGAAAAAATTAACAAGTCGTGCCTAAGGCGCACCTTGAGCCTGGAGCCTAGGCGCAAAAGGTGCCTTATTGATGTAGCCTAGCCTAAGGTGAGGCGAGGCGCCAATGATGGCACCTTGGAGAGCTTGGAGCCTATGCGCGCGCCTAGATGCGCCTTTAACCACTATGGTTGTGTGACTAGGAATGACCACTTTTATGGGACAATTGATGTTGGCATTGAAACGAAGTAGGATTACATGTGCTGCAATTCGTGCATGTGTTGGAGCAGCTATGGATGACAGTTAAAATAACTGAGGTATCAACAGCATTGCATTGTTGATGGACACATCTTGGGACAAGACACTAGTAGTTTCATAGGGCAGTAACTGCAGTTAAGTTTGCTGGCAACATTTAATTGGTTCAATTGCCTAGTTGGAGATGTCGGTGGACGGCCCAAGGGGTAGGCAAGAGAGGCCACCGACTTGGGCCCCCATAAATTTTTAGGGCCTCAAATTTTTTTATTCATCTATATTTATATAATTGTTTATTATATAGATAATGTAAATTTTTCAAAAGGAAAAAATAGGGTCAATACATATATATGTAATATGTAGAATGTAACTGATGTATATTGACGACACGCGGCGCAAGGAGGTGAATCGGGAAGATAATTTTCATTTTTAATTGTATTTTATTTTATTTTATTTTATTTTATTTTTATTAGTTAAATAAATGAATATTCCTTTGGAATATTCTAGTTTAGGGAATTTTCGTATTTTAGTCTTTTTAGGGTCTTTACTTGCTCTCCAAGTATAGCTAGGGGTTAATTTTGTCTCTAGTTTATTTTGTCCCTTTTAGTCTTTTAGCTTTTAGGGTTAGTTTATCTAGCAAGCTAACCTCACCCTGTAAATAAGGCCTGTGGCCCTCATTTGCAATCACAACTTGACTTCTGGAAACGAAGAATTAAAGTGAGTCTCCCCTATTGTTGTTGTTGTTGTTGTTGTTGTGTAGTATAATTAATACACTTTCACAACACATCAAAATGGTATTAGAGCAATGTTTGCTCTTGATGTGTCTTGGTATTAAGGGGCATACGAAGTTCGGTACGAGTTATGGCTTCGATTCGGAACAACCGTTCGGCCGAGAGGGCGTCCTGGCTGATAAATGTTCCCGTGACTTACGGATTTGTGATCGAAACCCCAAAATTTGATCAAATATCTGACGAAGAATTGTTATGAAGAATGAACCTCAACCCGAGGGCGAGGTGGAGCCGCCATGAGCCAACCCAAAAAGTTATCACCACCACACAACCACCAACAATGGATCATTCATTTATTCTAACAATAAAACACATCTAGACCTAATCTAGAATTTTCTCAAAGGATCATTCATTTATTCCAACAATAACGCACTAAAAATAAAATAAAAAGTACAATTCATAACATCCCTCTATTGAAAGAGCTTGCCTCGAGCGCGAAGGCGGGAGAAGTGAAGATCATTGAAGTTATACCAACTCCCTACTTAAAACGAAAGTTGTCCTCGAAATCAATCCGCATATCGGCTAGCACAAAGGGAGAACATACTGCTAGACACCCAATCCACAATTGGAGAATGCAAACCCTGCCATGAAACTTCTCGTAAGAGGAGACCAAGCATCCGCACATGATGACGAGGCCACACCTCGGTTGGCAATGTGGATAAACAACTTCATTTTAAGACGCAAAAGTACCAAGTCCATACGAGATGTAAAAAGCTCCAAAGAGGGTTCGCGTAAACATGCTTAAGTGGACCTAAGCAAACCAACAATACATCGAGACTATGGCAATTGACGCCACCATCGAGGAGGAAAAACTATCATCAAGCGCAGTAGGAATGGAGGCAAAAGAGAACAGCTCGCCCAAAAATTGAGAACTAGCGATAGCAACAGTATATGTATGGGGTTCGAATAAATGTGTCCCTCAAGATCCATCTCCTTGTACTTGAATTTCAAATAAAGCGTTGCCTCGGTGAATCCTCAACTCGTAAGCGACACTCCTTATAGCGGGCCAGTGTGATGAGGTTAAACTGATATCCCATTGCCTTATTGAAATAAATGCAAACAAGTTGCGATTTATAAGTATTATGGGTTGTTTTGTAAACTTTAAAAGCGGTTTGAGAAATTAAAGGCCCGTTTGGTTAGCAATTCTAATTAAGTTTTCTGTATTTATATACAATTCTGATAAGAATTTGAGTTTGTCACACCTGTTTTTAAATACTGAATTATAATATTTATGTGTTATCAAGTTTTTCTAGAAAAAGCAAAAGGGCAGATCTCGAGTTAGGGCAGGCCACATCGTCGAAGGTCTAACTGAGGTCGCCCGAGGATGACGACCTCTATTGATGGCCGGCGCGGGTCCATCGGGTCAAGTTCGGTTTTGAGAGTTTCGAAGATATCATATCACTGCAAGGGGTGGGAGATTTTCCGGTGTTGGCTATCAGTCGAAAGGGCTCGTCGGTCATCGTTGAGAGTCGTCAGACGCCAACTAGTTGGTGTTGCAAATACGGTGAATTAGGCTTGGTCTAATGGTTTAAGGTGGCGGATTTAAGGGTTTGAACTGAACTGCTAAGGTTTTGTGAAGATGGGGTGGGTTGCAACATCCAAGCAGAAAGGGGGTCCAAGAGGAGAGTGTTGGAGACGAGCGGTGCTCAGACAGAAGTCGTCGGCGAGGACAATGCCGCCAAGAGGTTGAAATAGCAAAGAGGCGAAGACAGCGGTCGCGGTGCCGCTTAGTAGGAGTAGAATTTGTAGGTGTGATTAGGCGGTGGTTCCTCGAGCCTTACCCGTAGCTCTACAATGCGTGCGTCGACGACATTAGCAGCGAATACCAATTGGATATATACGCGACGGAATTTACACATATTGGAAAAATCAAATATAACTATAAACTCCGCTTCAAACATTAATCACTCGAAAAATGTAGTGGTGTCCTCCCAAATTGGAAGGTGGATCGTTAAGGGGTGCTAATATCAACATCCTCATTTTTTCAAAAATGTAAATCTACAAAGCACGGACACAAGTGCGGATTTCGTGTCCGACCTGACATGAACAAGCCGACGCATCATATCTCGAAAAATTAAGACCTGATATGGACAATTTAATGCATCAAATTTAAAACTTTAGGCCACAACACGACAGCGACAACAACAAATAAATATATTTTTATAACAATATATATATATATATATATATATATATATATATATATATATATATATATATATATATATATATATATATATATATAGTTTTATCTATTCTGCATCTCAAAAACAAGCCTTAGTTGTCAAACTAATTTATCAAATAATTAACATCGTTAAAGACTTTATAATAACTATTAAACTGTATGTCGCGAGTATTCATTGAAATCAAGCGAGAGAATAACTCCATTCTTTTGAACTTCTCTTTTCATTATTCAGGAACTCCTAAAAGATTTAATTTTACTTAATGACACTACAATTTATCAAAGTTTATTAATTGTTTACGCCTAGTTGTGTCCATGGCATGTTTACGTCGTGTTTTGTCGTGTTCGCGAATTTTCCCCCTCTTTAAAATGTCAAACAAGTTCGACACACCACGTGACGTGTTGAACAAGAGTTCGATCAATGTCGTATGTGTATCAAAGTGTCCGACACGGGTATGTCACCTCGGGATAAGTATTTGCACTTCCTAGTTGTAAATGCTTTGAATTTTAAATAATTCGTCAACGTGTGATATTTAAGACGTACTAATAGTCCTAATTCTTAATATCAATATTTCATACTTAGGAGTGTCGTTCAAGAGATGCGTGTGCAACACAAATTTAAAAGATATATATTTTTTATAGTGCTGTGATATTTAAGATATTCAAGGTTCAATAAACACTGTAAATTTCAAATTGCTAGAGAGACTCGTAAAGAAAGAAAAAATGATAATTTATATGCATAAAAAAACTCAAATAATATTCAACGGCATGAAATTCTTAAAAAAGTTCAAAAAATTACTGATCAATAATACCGGAGCCTCATTCTCGTGGTTATACTAGCAGGTGAAATCATATAGATCAAAGTTCTCATCACATCACATTCAAAATTCGAAGAGTGAGATTTTATGTAAAGATTCAACTCAAGTGCATTAAACTTTTCACATTCTAGAAACAACGCACCATAGATCATCAGTTCAAGGACTTTTTTCTGTATTTTATAGGTCTTTCAGCAATCAGCAAGCAAACGGGCATGTAGACAAATTTATTCATATACTTTGAGAAGGGAAAAAATAAAGAGGTTGTGAATTTACCTTAAATATCCGATCCGAGCACTGGCCAGATTTTTCCGAGTGTTGGTCTCAGTCTTCAAGCAATATAGAGTGAGAAAATGTTGGGGAGGTTTCTTGATGGAGAAGAACGTTTAATTCGGCAAGTACAGGCTGGGCTCATTTTAAAGGCCCATCGGCATGCCTGCGGGTAGATTTCGAAATTCGACAGATATGGGCGGATCATAAATGGGTTTGGACCCGTCACATTCCCTTTCTTCTTTTTTCAGTAATACCAAGTGTACCCTAAAATTATGTCCTTCGAGTTGTGAACGATATATTGATTAATGTATGGCACTCGCATGAGGTCTACTTAAAACACTAATTAGGGTCTTATGTGAGGGTATTTTTAATATTATTGTTTCTTTTTTTTTTAAGATGGAGAAGTGGTTATTGCAAATTTGTAAGCAAAATCTTAAAAAAATAATTAAGAGGTTATTTAAGATTGTTGTTATTGACACACGAAAAACTACGCCATGATATTACAGTAAAAATTAAGTTGGAACCTGCTACGGGCACTCGCGTGGTATATAATGATTTTTCAAATGTCTAAAGCGCACCACAATCATTTTCTCAAACACTCCAAACTCTCCTGAGAATTCACGTTCTCTCTTGGGTCTCCACTCTCCCCACGCAAACCTGACCAAACCTAATACAAACTTCGGTTTCTCATTATATATTGCTATTACATTGATTGTAGATATTTTCTCACCATTTTGATGCCATTTTTTTGAATTGCAGCCCTTATAAACCACGAAAAGTGATCAACGCAATGTGATTGGCTATGGGCATTTAAACTCACATCAAAAGAATCCAAAAAATCCCCAAGAGTTATCATTCTTTACTTATGAGTGCATTTTATTGATTATTTAAGTTTTATATAGACTGTAAAAACATTAATGGGTAGTTTCAGACCGTGACACCCGCCTATTTTAGCCACAGGTGATCAGTCATTTATTAAATAAACAGGAATCTCATTTGGTTCATTCTTAGCATCACTGTCGAAAACTTTTTAAATTACTAACCACCTAGATTAAATTAAATCTGTGCCAAATTTTATCATGCATTAATATAACAACATGCAGAAATTAATTACTTTCACCAAACCGTACACACAATATAATAATCTGAACCAATCACATAATAAATAACAGAATAAATAATACCGAATAAGCAATCGGTTCCCAATATAAATCCAAAAATACAAGTCTGAAATAATAAATTGAATCCACGAAGTCAAATAAATAAACTAAAGTACTAAATAGTCTGAAGGGAAAACACACCCATATGAAATACTAAATGAAACTCCTAAACTAGGAATGAATAACTGAAGCGTCTACATCAACTCCTGTAAGCGTCCACAAGTGTTGCAGCAATGCATCCTTGAAAAGAATCATCAAGCTCGACGTCCCTGTGGCTGGACACCTAAAAGGTTTTGGAAAATGAACTTGACATGGGTCAGGGCCCAAGAAAATCGTTTGAAAATATTTTGCAAGTATTTAAATCAAAGTTTAAAAACAATTATTAGATACACATGTTAGTTCCGCGTATACTCCCTTGAGTTCCTCACCTCCCATCTAAAGTGCACGCCTAACGCATCTTTCCAAGTTATGTTACCCAGCCCAACTAAATAACGTATATAGCTTACCACAATAGGTTTTGTGAGGACATTTTTATCATGTCCGAAATGTTTCATTTATTTATGTCGTACGCCGTTACATTTGGCACGTCTCTACACGATCGCACACGACGACCTCAATCTGAATTTCGAGAATCAAGCATTTATGATCTCCATCATGTGTCCCTCATCTGCCTCAACGACTTCACGTTCCATGATTTTAGGGACTTTATGCAAGTGGTACGCAAGAGAAGTCAAAACAGTGCAACAAGGCTTGATAGGGAAGTTCAAGGGCAATTTGGTAATTTTACAGCCACCGTCCGGAGAACCGGACAACTGGAAAGTTGAATATCTTGCCGTAACAAAGATACTGGAAGAAACGGCACCTCAATCCGAGCTACGGTGAACAAGTTATGGCCCGTTGAAAATGGAGATATTTACATTGAAAATACTGGGAATTTTTCGAAGTGTTTGGCCCCTGTTCCCAGCAAGTTTCCCCGAACCCAGACCGAACCGGTTCGGGGGGGCTAACCGGTTCGCAGGGTACCCAAACCGGTTCGGGGTACCTGTACGCTGGATAGAATTTTAGAGTTTTAAGAACGTGGATCTCTTCATCTGTTTTCTTACAAATACCAACTTCGGGGGAGCTATTTGATAAGACTTTGATAGACGAATTTGAGAGTCCTAATACCTCAAGTCTTCATATTTTTTGAGTCCCAAGACTCATGTTTTGATTCACACATCCTTGCCAAATATTTGTGAATCCTTTTGCAACCCAAGAATACAACTTTGGTTTGTTCAAACCTTGTGGAGAAGTCGTTCTCTTCTTCATTGCTGCCCTCCTGGAAAGGGAAACTTCCAGCCGCCGACATAGGAACCGACACCTGCGGGTATTTTTGTGTCACACTATTTCTATCCGTTGCTTTGAAGGTTTACCGAAGACACCGTGTGTTACACTTGTGGGCGATTATCAGGTTGTATGTAAGTCAATGGTCTTGTAAATTCTTTAAAGTTATAGAAATAAAAGGTTTTGCCCTTCGGGGATTTTTCCTTAACTTTGTGTCGCATGCTTTATATTTGATGGGTTGATTTAGATGCATGTTTAAGGGTTGATTTTATTTGGTTTAAAAGTAGACGCTAATTAAATAAGGGTTCTTGGAAACTTGCGAATTTAATTTAAATCATTATCACACAGTCACACCGAACCGATTCGGTTTTTCAAATTGATATCAGAGCAGGTTACGCTAATTTATCGCGTATTCCTATTTTTCGCAAAAATTTGTGTGATATTGATTTTTTTAAATCAGTTTTGTGAAAAATTACAATTTTTCAATGGAACGCCTATTTAATGAGGAGCCTATTTTTGAAAATATTCACGAACGTGCTGAAAATTTAAAAAGTTTGAATTTAAAATTTTGCAAAAGAATTAAAGTTTTGGAAAAAGAAAATTCTCGTTTTAAATCCGCGATGGATCTTTTGCAAACGGTTCAAAATCAAAGAGATTTTTATCGTGAAAAACTTGTTTCCTTGGACCATGAATTTGTTTCTTTAAAATTGTCCAAGAAGGAGAGTGATGATAGGGTCCTAGTTTTAGAAAACGAATTAGAGGACCTTAAAAATTCGATGGTTTGTGTTTGTGCCAAAGATGATAAAAATATTTTTGTCAATGAGTTTGTGGCACGTGAAGAGACTCTTAGGAAAAAGTTTGCTTTAATTGAGGGGGAGCGAGATAACCTTCTAGGTTTGATTGATAATTTGAAGAAGGCGTCGCTTAATTTGAAAGAGTCTAATTCTTTGCTTGAGTCAAAAATTTTGAAGTTAGAAAATGATTTGACAGACTCAAGTAGGTTTGATAGTGATGGTAATGGCTCATCTTGTTCTCATGCTTCTAATGCTAAAGCCAAAACCATTATTTGTTTTAGAGGGTAAACCAATTTTTAGGATGTTAGAAAAGGTCAACCCATAGGTGCCGTTCCACCTGTTTACACATGTTCACATTGTGGTAGGAAAGGTCACCTTAGGAGATTTTGTTTCGATCTTGGAAAATGTCCTTGGAAGTCTATGTCTAGTGTTCCCGTGGTTCCCAAATCCCCTACACGTCGTTTCACATCTATTTGGGTTAGAAAAACTTTGTTAGAAGCACTAGATTTTAGACAAGTTGACTCCCGTTTGCTTGCACATGATTCTTCTCTTTCCATATCATATTGATGATTGTGTTTGCATGTTTGTCATACGCTAGTTATGCTTTTTGATATGTTTTTGCTAGCGTTGTGACATGTACTTTTTGTATATATTTTTTTTGAAAAATTTTGAAAAATACAAAAAGATTTTTTTTGTTGCACCGTTTATGGATGGACACTTAGGATGACCGAGTCACAAAATTCTTTCCATTTATCCATGTGACTGTTTGATAGAGATTTGAGACGCTACATCATTTCATCCATGTGCTTTGCATTGATTGGAGTCCTTGAGATGTAATTAGTGATATTTTCCTACATGTTTGACTCCTGTCTCCTTTACTGCACACATGCACGGCTGTATTTGATTATTGTACTTGTCTATCACATGTTGGCTTGAGTGTTTCCATCTCAATTATGTCTATACAACTTACAATATGCGACAAAACTTGACAAGATTGGAATGCATGTAAAAACCGTTTTTGTGAGACTGAGTGTTTGTTTAAGAACGGGGAAGGGCTGCGAAAGATAATTATCTCTTCTTTGCGCAAAAGCCACCGTTCAAAAGGACCTAAAAAATGGAGGAATTTTATTATCCGAGGTCCAAAGAGGTTAAAAGAGCCCGAAAAAATTTAAAGGCAATAAAAAGCAATTCATGCCAAATATGGGCCACTTAGGTTTCACCATCAATTCTCCAAAGTTTGAGAATTTAGAAAGCCTCTATTAAAAATAAAAATCTGAGGGAGTTTGGTTGGAGAATCTTCAAACGAGTTTGCACTTCCTTGAAAGTCCTGAAAAAGCATGAAATAGTTTTGGACGTTATTGGTGCAGAAATCATTTTTAGCTTTGATTTGTTGATTTGATTGAGTCAATGTCTTATATTTCCATTTTTTTACACCAAAGGAAGACTTTGAGTTCATTCGTTAGGAGTATCCAATATTCATCGTGCACATATGTCATGTTTGTATGCATTGATTTTCCTATCGAATTTTATCACACCACTTCATTTACGCTATCATCGACTTGGTTGCTTTGTGTTCATTCATGGTGTGATTTTATCCTAGTGACACCCCGCACTTGCTTATTTTGCTTTATTTCTCTCATTTGTCTATTTGGGGACATCATAAAAAGGGGGAGAAAGAATTATCATATTTTGGGGGAGTTTTGTGTTTTTGAGATTTGATATAACATGCTTTCTTCATTTGATATCTCATTTCAAACTCGATACGTCACTTGGTATTTTTTCTTTTTCTCATGTGTGTAGGTACTACATTGATGATCACTGAATTGCACACCCTGATGAGAAAAGATTTGAGATTCCTGAAGTTTTGAAAGATCAAACGATGAAGACTTATTCATTTTTATCTTTCCAGTTTTGGGTTCATGGAAGGGTAGATTTGTATAGGCAATTTGTTATTTGATAATTCGGATATTTTTATGTATGTACCGGCATAGACATAGGGGGAGATTTGTAAGGACATTTTTATCATGTCCGAAATGTTTCATTTATTTATGTCGTACGCCGTTACATTTGGCACGTCTCTACACGATCGCACACGACGGCCTCAATCCGAATTTCGGGAATCAAGCATTTATGATCTCCATCATGTGTCCCTCATCTGCCTCAACGACTTCACGTTCCATGATTTTAGGGACTTTATGCAAGTGGTACGCAAGAGAAGTCAAAACAGTGCAACAAGGCTTGATAGGGAAGTTCAAGGGCAATTTGGTAATTTTACAGCCACCGTCCGGAGAACCGTCCAACTGGAAAGTTGAAGAGCTTGCCGCAACAAAGATACTGGAAGAAACGGCACCTCAATCCGAACTACGGTGGACAAGTTATGGCCCGTTGAAAATGGAGATATTTACATTGAAAATACTGGGAATTTTTCTAAGTGTTTAGCCCCTGTTCCCAGCAAGTTTCCCCGAACCCAGACCGAACTGGTTCGGGGGGGCGAACCAGTTTGATGGGTACCCAAACCGGTTCGGGGTACCTGTACGCTGGATAGAATTTTAGAGTTTTAAGAACGTGGATCTCTTCATCTGTTTTTTTATAAATACCAACTTCGGGGGAGCTATTTGATAAGACTTTGATAGACGAATTTGAGAGTCCTAATACCTCAAGTCTTCATATTTTTTGAGTCCCAAGACTCATGTTTTGATTCACACATCCTTGCCAAATATTTGTGAATCCTTTTGCAACCCAAGAACACAACTTTGGTTTGTTCAAGCCTTGTGGAGAAGTCGTTCTCTTCTTCATTGTTGCCCTCCTGGAAAGGGAAACTTCCAGCCGCCGACATAGGAACCGACACCTGCGGGTATTTCTGTGTCACACTGTTTCTAGCCGTTGCTTTGAAGGTTTACCGAAGACACCGTGCGTTACACTTGTGGGCGATTATCAGGTTGTATGTAAGTCAATGGTCTTGTAAATTCTTTAAAGTTCTAGAAATAAAAGGTTTTGCCCTTCGGGGATTTTTCCTTAACTTTGTGTCGCATGCTTTATATTTGATGGGTTGATTTAGATGCATGTTTAAGGGTTGATTTTATTTGGTTTAAAAGTAGACGCTAATTAAATAAGGGTTCTTGGAAACTTGCGAATTTAATTTAAATCATTATCACACAGTCACACCGAACCGATTCGGTTTTTCAGGTTTAGCTCCCTCGTATTACACATGCGACACGCTATCACAATATCAATAATGTATATTACCCGCGTATTATTATTGAGTTATTTATTTAAGTCTCTCTACTTAAATTACTTTCAGATATGCACAATTTATCGCTTTACTATTACACATAACTAGATAAATTACACTTATATATATTTATTACACATATAATATATACAACCATAGCATCCTCCGAAATGACCCCCGTGATGCTGGCATACTCTGTTATCATGTTCATGTACATCTCATACCAAATCAAGGACTATCGGTTCGAAATATCTCCTCGAACCCAAAATCAACAACACACAATAGAGGCGAATATAATTCTAAGCCTTTGGGCTACGCATATACCTAACGTACCCCAAATGACCTGTCAGTCCCACTAATACACTGCACATAGTGAGTGCCCCTAAGTTTTATGTTCTGGGACACACATCCAGACCTCATTGGAATCTTCGAGGTGGGATCTCCCTCTGCGAGAAACCTCCCATGATAGCAAATAGCATAGGTATGTTCACACACATAATCAAGTCACAACAATAGGTATTCACGTAATACACACACACACACGCATGTACATATATATATATATATATATATATATATATATATATATATATATATTATTCAATAGGTATATACACAACCCATCATATCAACCCGTACGTAGTGTATATCTCTCACATACTCAACGTTAGGGCTGGCAATTTTTGACACGATAACCTGTTTACGGTAATAACCCGAAATGACCCGAACTTGACACGATTAGCTTATATAGATTTAAGAGTACCCAAAACTTATACTCAACTCAAAGTCAACGCGACTCGAAAATGACACGACCAATCCGAATTGCCACCCCTACTCAACGTACTCATTATAACCTCTTTTCATATATTTCGAGTATCACTCGCTACCCGAAAGGGCCTAGTTATCCCTTAATTAATATTAGTAGTTAAAATCTCTTTATCCTACTAGTTCACAACTTGGGTTTACTCACACTCCCCGTAACCCATTTCGATTTTTGAAACTCCTTAAATTTCATATTATGCCCTAAAGGTACTAGCCTTAATTCTCTCATTTTGGCTAAGCCTAACATTTATCCTAGGCCTATTGGAATTCATTATGTCCTTCATAATAGTTTAAGACTAACTCGAAACTCTCTTGATTAATTATTCGCAAATTCGAGGCATAAACAAAAGAAATCGGGCAAATCTGAGTAACTGAATCACTTCGGTGAAGAGACCGAATCGGTTCGCCTACCGAATCGATTCGCTCTTTAAGCTGAATCAATTCGAAATGCTACAGGTCATCTTCTCCATTACGATGTTACGTTTTTCACCATTTTTATTCACCATAACCTTCATGTCTCTTCACCAAACTCCAGTATGTTCCAACCCAACGTCAAATAAGGGTATATAAACAATTTCTAACGTTAATAACATATTAAATCCATACAAATTCTACCCAAGAATGGATTAAAACCCAAATTTCTACCAAAACCCTAGTTTATGTGTTCTTCATTCATAATCAATCATTTTTCTACATTTCTCCCATAATTACTATCATATGCATTCTGATTTCGTGTCCTCTATATATTGGATTCATTCTACATGCAATCACATCCTAAAATCTTGAGTTTTATTCACTTAAATTCCAAGAACATAATTGAAATCATGAAATTTTAAACCCTATACTACATGGGTATTATAATATGCTTTAAAAAATTTAAGATAAACACTTGCCTTTACAGTAGTAGGTCTGATTTCGTGTTGTGTGTGATGAGGATGCCTTCTTTCCCTTCCGATCTCAATTTCGGAAACTTTGGTGAAGAAAAAAGGCGTTGCACCTCCAAGAACTCTCTTTTCTTCCTCTCTTTAGGCCTCCTCTCTCAATATTGTTGTAAATGTAACCCCGCACTCTAATGGGATGATATACTTCTTAAATTTTCGGATTCTCTACCATAAACTATCGGATGATCGAAATGCCCTCTTGTGGTGCTGGTTTGGTCTAAAATCATCCTGGGACCCAATCTATATGCCCTGGTATACTATTTCGACTATTTCAACCCTTTCGAAATCAACCGTGACCTCGAAATCACTATCCAGGTCACTCTAAAAATAATTTCCTATATCGACCTCATATAGTCTACCCACGACACCCGGTTGAGATATAATATTATCACGCCATTGTCACTCGCTATGACGTAAAAATAATTATTTATTATTCACTTAGTAATTATTTTCAATAAACATTAATCATTTATCTCGATTAACATTTTAACCGACAAGTAATATTTAATTCATTAAATTACGTCACGAGTGTAATTTAAAATTAACCGAATT
This sequence comes from Sambucus nigra, assembly GCA_949130495.1. Lineage (NCBI taxonomy): Eukaryota > Viridiplantae > Streptophyta > Magnoliopsida > Dipsacales > Adoxaceae > Sambucus > Sambucus nigra. Next base: position 281,947,672 of record OX422216.1, on the reverse strand, counting down.
TATTGAATTTTTAAATACTCAAAAATACGGGGTGTTACATACTTCCCCCTTACAAAGGAATTTTGCCCTCGAAATCACTACACCAAAAACAGCAGTTTGGCACACCCTGATATTAAAAATCTGGCACAGTTTAAAACTGTGCCAGATTTTGGCACGGTTTAATAGCAATTTGGCACACTTTAAAACAGTGCCAAAATTTTGCATTGTTTTAAAGTGTGCCAAAATTGAGTACACTTACTAAAATATATAATACCAAAAAAAATACTTTTCTAGATCACTTTTCATTCCCGCTCACTCTCACGGTCGCTCGCTCCAGCTCACTCTCTCCACGTTCCAGCTCGCTCTCTCTTCGGTCGGAGCTCACTGTCTCTCTCTAGGTCTGCGGTCTGCGGTCTCCGATCGGCGCTAACTTTTGTGTCGGCCCTCTCCCTCTCCGACGCTAACTCAATCTCTCTCCGGACCTCTCTCTCTCCGGCGCTCTCTCTCCACTCATCCCAATCAGGTATTATTTTTTTTAACCTAAGTAATGATATACGTGATTTGATTCGTGCTTGCTTTTTAGGGTTTTATATATACAGTTTTAAATGTTTATTATTAATTTTTTATGTGTGAGTTTTTGGTGATTTGATAATGAAAATAAATAAATCATTGGTTTTTGGAAGGACCTTGGAATCTTTTAGTGGAAATCTATGTTTTTATGTTCTTACCCTTATATTTAAAAGTTATATTTAATCTGATTCGTATAGGTTAAGGAGTTTTAAGAAAATTTAAGTGCTAAATATTCAATAATAATGTAAAACTAACAAATTGAAAAGTAGACACCCCATTAATTAAATGGATAAATGAGATTATGTGTTGAAAATTTAAGAAAAAGGTAAAAAAAAACTATTTAAATAGTAAGTAGACATTAATACTAAACATTCAATAATGATGTTACACATGTAGAAAAACCTTAGACCTGTTCAAGAGGTCTCACTATGAGTGTGGTGAGAACTCTTGAATTGTCCCATTTTTGGACAGATTGGAAATGCAAAACTTTGTATTGTATATAATATTATGGATGTCCTATTTTGAAAAAATCGGTGGTATCTCTTTATGTTCTTTGGGTGCATACTAGATTGATGTAGTGTTTTGTGTTTTCTTGGTTGAAAAACTTAGGTAACACATCAACACTCCCAATTTAAGTTGTGTAATTGAAGAACTGTAGAGAGATGCTGGCGAAAATTTTCAAATTAGGACATGGCATGAGACATTATGAACAATACAAAATATGCATTTTCGAATGAGATAGGACCCTTACCCTGTAGAGGAGATGGAGGAAATATAGAAGCTCAAATGTATACATATTTAGACTTGAATAAACTTAAATATATTTATAGTAAGCGTTTATATTATAATGTGTGTTCTTTAAACTTATCAGGATGTCGTCGGGAATCAACAAAGAGCGGATAAATGAGAAAAATATCAAGACCGATACATAGAGAGATGGGGTATTACAGTTTCTACATTATGTGCGTAGTAATAGTTCGAATGCTAAACATTCATATCCCTGTAGACGTTGTCGAAATAGGAAAGGACATGTTGTTATAGATGATATATTCGTTCATTTAATGACATATGGTATGGACATGAACTATACCTTATGGCATTTTTATGGTGAGACATTAGTTGTTAATCAAGTTCAACAACCACCGCAATCTGTGACACTGACAGAACATGCTAATGTGCACAATATTCTAATTTTGAATGATCTTGTGAATGATGCTTGTGAGATGTTTATGGGTGAAGCGGAACCTAGTGAACCTAATTGTGTAGGCAGTGACGAACCCCCCCCCCCCCCAACTTTTGAGGTTCCCAATGATTCGCACACATATAAATACAAAGGCAAGAAGTATGATCGTTTACATCAACTCGCACAGGGGCCATTGCACCCAGCTACTGGTTCTTCGCGTCATACCACAATGTATATTCTTATAAAGTTAAATGATTTGAAAACACAATTCAATTTATCGGATGGTGTTACAGGTGGAATTCTTAGATTGTTAAATGAACTACTTCCTGAAGAGAACAACTTGACAAGTAGTTATACAGAAATGAAAAGCACCGTTAGAGATCTCAGTATGGATTATGTTAAGTATGATGTATGCATTAACAACTGTATGTTATTTTGGAAAGAGCATGAAAAATCTACTAGATGTATAAAATGTGGTTCTTTACGCTACAAGTTTACTTGTCTAGACGAGGACGGGGTAGAAATTCAGAATACTAAGGGGAAAAAGTACTCTAGGGTTCCTAAGAAGGTAATGTGACATTTCCCTCTAATCCCTAGGCTAAAACGGTTGTATACCATAAAATGGATACCAGAGAAAATGACTTGGCACGCTCGTGCAAGCTCTTGTATGGAATTCTCGCGTCATCCCCGAGATTCATCTGAATGGGTAAATTCAAACATTATGTGGAGAGATTTTGCAAAATATCTGCGAAATATTCGATTTGCAATAGCAACTGATGGTTTCAGTCTGAATAACATGTTTGGTCGTAAGTATAGTTGTTGGCAAGTGATAATTCAACCTCTCAACCCTCCTCCATCAATGTGTATGAAAAGTGAGTTTTCAACGTTGTCTGTATTGATTCCCGGACCAAAGTCACCATCAAGTAATATTGATGTCTTCCTTCAACCATTGGTTGATGAGTTAAAGATCTTATGGTCTGGAGTTGAGGCTTGGGATGCGTACAAAAATGAGAAATTTCAGTTAAAAGCCATGTTGATGTGGGGTATATATGATTTTCCAGCTTATGGGATATTAGCAGGTTGTTCAACTCAAGGTTACAATGGGTGTCCTATTTGTTCTACAAATACACCTTCTCAATATCTTCCTAAGTCAACGAAATGTTGTTACCAACGATCTCGTATGTTCCTTCTTAAAGACCATCCTTATAGGTTTGACACATCAAATCAAATATTTAATGGTAAAGTAGAGGATGCTATGACTCCAAGGAATTTAACAAGTGTAGAAGTTGAGCAGATAGTGTCACTTATCGCTCGAGAAGGTGTTCAAAGAGAGGGAGAGGGAGACAAAAAAGGAAAGGCAAAGGGGAAGGGGAAGGGGAGGGGGAAGGGGAAGGAGAAGGAGGATACCGTAATGGAAGACGATGATTATCCAAGTGAGGTTGACGATGAGAATCTAGCGGGTACCGAGGGTTTTTCAAGGAGGTCATTTTTTTTTACTTAGAGTACTGGAAGGATCATGATATTAGACATAATTTAGATGTTATGCATGTTGAAAAGAATGTCACAGAGACTCTTTTAGGTACAATACTCTCGGTGAAAGGTTCATCAAATAAAGACACAGTCAAAGCCTGTGAAGACTTGAAAGTTCATTTGAAGCTTAAAAGGAAATTATGGATGAAAGATGTTGAAGGTAGTAACAAAAGGATGATGCCAAAGGCACCTTTCGAATTAGGAAAGGAAGAGAAAGAAGCCTTTTTCGTACACTAAAAACATTAAAGGTACCGATTGGATTTTCATCAAATTTCAGTAACAATGTTAACCTCGATCCACCTGGATTTACCAATCTCAAGTCCCGCGATTATCACGTCATTATGCAACGATTGCTTCATGCGTCGCTTATGCATTCATTTTCGGATCATAAACCTTTATTTAAAGCTATACAACGGATAAGCATATTCTTTAATGTGTTGTGTGCCAAAGTGATATTTAGGGAACATCTTTGAAGGCTAAAAACGCATTGGTAGAGGCACTTTGTGTCTTTGAAAATTATTTTCCACCTGCCTTTTTTGTGGTGATGATCCACCTCATGTACCATTTAGCCGATGAAGCTTTGATAGCTGGGCCACCAAGATATCGGGCGATGTGGTTATTTGAGAGAGAAATGGGAAGATATAAAAAGTGATCACGAAATAAGAAGTACATTGAAGGGAGCATTGCTAATGCATATTTGTTACATGAAGCTTCTTTGTATGCCATGGAGTACATGTAAAAAAGAGGTGAAGGAACTTATAAGAGGAATCTTAAGGATTTTCTTGATGATGAGTTTGATGACTCGGAATGCCAACGAGCATTGGGTAAAAGTAAATAATTGATCTTAAATAATGTACAATGTGAGCAAGTGCGAAGATGGGTTTTATCTCAATGTGATGGTGTTGATGAATGGAGAAGGTACACACTTAGTTCTATGTTAATTCATATTAATTGATTATAATGTGACATTTCTTAATTTTTAAACTAATTTCTTGTAGAAAATTTATGGTAACTGAGACTCAATCGAGCCATAGAATTGATGATTTCATCCCTTGGCTAAGGAACAAGGCAAGTCTTTATTTATACATGTACTTCTTTATCAACCGTAATTATTTTTAATGAAACTCTAAAAAATTAACAATTCCTTACAGGCCTTAAGATTTAATGATACGGGAATTTTTCCATATGCCGATGGTTCGCTCCATAGGGTTACTAGTTATGAGAAATTTTAATGCCATGGGTACACTTTTTGTACTTCTGGACATGAAGAGAATGATAACTTTCAGAGTAGTGGTGTATCCACTAAGGCCTTTAATAAGAAGGGGATTATGACAACCTTTTATGGAGTTATTAGACAAATACTCGACCTCAATTACATTGAGTTCACACATACTATCTTTTATTGTGATTGGGTGGATGTTGATGATAAGAAAGCTTGCAAAGTTGAACCCACCTCAAAATTGTTGATGGTGAATCTTAGTAAGCTCGTGAGTAAAAATACCATTCACGATGATCCGTTCATCCTTGCATCTCAAGCCAGTCAAGTAGTTTATTGTCAAGCTGTAAAGCTGAAGGGGTGGTCAGTTATTTTACACTCTCCCAAGAGACTGACAAAAGAAATAGATGCGATTGATATTGATCATACGATGTATGACCCCATTCTCAAGGAAAATGATAAATTGCTGGAGCTTTTGGACATGGATTTCTAGTGCAATGATTTAGTTCTGAATTTGTTTTTGAATATGCAATATTATATTTTTTTTTATTTTGAATGGGTAATATTTTATTTATTCCGTTTGTTGTTGTTGTTGTAAACATTTAATAGTTTATTATTGTTTGAACATTTAATACAGGTATGGTTGTTTGAACTTGTAATTCTATGTTTACTCATGTTTGAACATGTAATATACTGGTGTCTATTTGAATGTGTAATATTCTTTATATTGATATTTGAACATGTAATATTCTTGTAAATGTTTATTTTGATTATTTTGGTGTCCAATAGTCACTTTTTAACAGATAAATGTCTCATATTGGTGATACTTCAAAGCCGTCAATAAATAGGGCAACACCTATATCAACCTCCCGTTCTAAGGTTGCTTCGGGTGTTTCAAGAGTAGGTGATGACTCTTTCGCTAAAAAATTAAAATTTAATGAGCAAGGCCTTCCACTTGGTGAAGATTCATATACACTCTCAACCAGGTTGGGAGACTTAGGAAGGGCACATGTTCCTATTTCTTATACGAGTTAGAAACAAGTGGATGTGCGATATAAGAACTCAGTTTGGTCATCATTAATGGTATACTATTCCTTTCTATTACAAAGAATGTAATAGTTAGTAAATTCAATTATGTGATGTTTTAATTTTATTTCTTCATATATTATAGAAAGAGTTCCCAGATGTGCGCGAAAGTCTGAAGCAAATTTTTATGAAAAAAATGAACGATGCTTGGAAAAAGTTCAAGTCAAAGCTAAGGGTTAATTTGAAGGATGGTGATGTTGGAAAGTGGAAGGAGAAAGTGCCACGAAAGGTCAAATCTGAGGACTGGGAGGTGTTTTGCAATAATGAAGCTTTAGAGGTTCAAAAAACTTTGCAAAGAAAGAACAAAGACACTAAACAAAATTGTGTGAGAAAGACAACTCATAATAGAGGTCGTTATAGTTATGACCGAGCTTCAGAGAATTGGAGAAAGAAGCATGGGCGTGCACCCACTCGTGCTGATTTGTGGTTGGCAACTCGTATAGTCAAAGGAGGTGGTTATTCCCCTCATGATAAAATATTTGCGGTAATTTAAATTTTTTAATGTTCGTTATGTCTAAAAAAAGTATCGTATCATCAAAACTAATGTTAATATATTTTTGCACAAGACCAAATTCAATTGCTTCTGGATGTATACAAAGCGAGTGGTCAGGAGGAGACCTTGGATGCTAGGCCTATTTTTGATGTTTTCAGAAAAGATATGCGAGGACGTGTTCATTATGTTGGATCCATAATTTTGAGAACCGTTATATTAGGGTCGACATTTGCTAGAGAAATGCTTGAAGAGGTGAAAGAGGACACCAAAAATTGGAAGGATCATGTTGATCACTTAAGGAGTTACATAGAGGGGATAAAGTCCTCATTATCAGAATTCATTATTGACTTCAAAACCGAAATTTTTTTATGTGTTGGACACAACGTTCAGGAGTTACCTACTTTAGGCACTGCGACTCCTTCGTGTTCTCTTTCCTCCCCTGCACTTGAGGTTCCAAATTATACCTCTCTAATTGAATATAAAATAATATCCCATACACGTGAACTTGTTGGTTATGGGAGGAAAACGCAACCAGGAGCCATCTCGACCGTTCACTTCCATACGTTGAGAAAGAATGAAGTGCGAGTTTTACTCGATGACATCAAAGTGCCCGAGTATCCAGTTTGGGGTGGAAAATAAACTCATTGCGAGAACTTGGAAGATGTTGGTAAAAATGGAATTATGTATTGGCTCGACGACCTTTGTCCTACCATTGGTGACACCGACAAATGATGTAATTGAGTCAACTTTTGTAACTTTTTTGGTAATGTGTTTGATGAACATTGAGCTCTTACATTGTTAAAATAGTTGCCTTGGTGCTAATTAGGTATTCCATCTACTTTTGTAGTCGCAAGTGTAAAAGTAACTATCACTTCTGACAATATAACTACTATCTTTATTTTTTGTTTGTTTGCATATTATATTTGCTTTTATGGTGTTGGGATAAAATATTATTATCACATCCTTTGTTTCTTTGCATCAAATATTTTTGTCATGGATAATGATTATAGCTTCAGTAAAATGAGCATTCGGGACTTGATTATGGATCACTTAAAGAAAGGTTAGTTTAACTTATGTTGGACGCTAACATCTATATTTTCCAATTTAACATTTAGTTATTAATTTTTAATTTTATTTCTTGTGAGGTACACATATACGGTTAGGAAGGATACGGACAAGAGGATTCTCCACAAGATCCTCTTCCACCTACGCCACCTTGCTTTGAAGTACTTCCCTCTAAGGTACAAATCTGCAAAATCTCTACTTATATTCCTAATTTATGCTTTTATAATCATGCTCTACCACTAACTATCTCGTTTGGCATATTTGAGGGGATTTGAATTTGTTAGATGGATAAAATTACTCAATATGCATACTATAAAATCTCAATATGGGGTATCTAAATTCAGAATCATAAAAGTTATATATAACAACTGTTATATATAACAGTTATGAGTTATATATAACAGTTTTTATATATAACTGATGTTATATATAACAGTTATGAGTTATATATAACAGCAGTTATATATAACAAGTGTTATATATTGCAACTTCGCATACTAGTTTAGCGTACTAACGTTACGCAGTCTTCTATTTTCCTAGGTGCGTGAAGTGAAAAATGAACGAATTTGGTTACGACTAATAGTTGAGAATCTCGTAACTTGGTTTCTTCAGTATTACTTCCTTCAGTATTGGTTGGTTAAGTTTTTGGGTTTAAGTGTGCACTAAATAATTATGTATGCTTCTACTAAGGTAACTTGGTTTCTTCCATTTTCAAATGTGCAACAGGTATTCAAAATTTCAAATTGTGTGCAACAAGTATTCAATATTTGAGTTTTTATCATGGACAAATGTGCAACAGGTATTCAAAATTTCAGTCTTCACACTACTGTTTGTTCAGATTCTGAATCCCGTGCTCGAATTGCTACCATAGCACATGTTTTCTTCTATATATGCACTTTATACACTGTATATATATGCATTGTTGCACCTGTATGCATATATAAATAGATTATAACATATATTTATATGAAATGTTATATATATACACTGTATGCACACTACTGTATGCACCTGTATGCACTGTATGCACCTATATGCACACTACTGAATGCACCTGTATCCACTGTTTCTTTCATTGAATGCTCGATGCAGCGTATGTGCAGCTGCAAATCCCATATATGGAACTGTAAGTTGCACAACTTATTCAGCCTATTTATGTGTGCGTGTGTGTCCATGTCGCTTAATTTGATCTATGTTGGAGCAGGGCATGTGCCCCACCCAAATTTTCAAGTATTGGTTTTACTATATAATATAATATATATATTTTTACATCGAGAACCTAATGCCCACCTTTCATTGACTAGCCTCTACGTATATAGATTCAAACATTAAACTTTCTATACTATATTATTTCTAATGTAAGAAACATTTTAACTTACTGCTAGTTCAAGTAGTGAAATAAAAATTACACAAACAAACACAACTATTGTTAATCATTCTTCTAGTTGAGGCCATTCTCTCTCAGATTCTATTTTATCTTTTAAATTGAATTTTGTTGATAATCATATTCGTACTTCTCTATTTTGTTGATACAATTCGCACTTCCTGTTGTTGATTTTTATCTTTTTTATTTTCAGAATCTGGAAGGCATAAATGACATTCATGATGAGAGGGATCGAACTGGGATGCACGTGGTCATTGAGGTACACATACGATCAGTGATTTTGCATTACTTTTGTCAATTCACATCTTTACCTAAAATATTAACATCATTTGGCTTCTTTCATGTTATTTATTTCAAATATTAAAAACAAGCCGTTTGAGGGTGAAAACCCAAACCAACCCCCAAACGGCCCCGTAGGAGGCACAAACACCTCGCACGAGACCAATGTAACATGTAGGAACTAACTGCGTAGTCGCGGGCCATCCAATTTGAGATAATGACGATAATTTCAAAATACGTAGATTAGGCTTGAAAACAAGCCGTTTGAGGGTGAAAACCCAAACCAACCCTAAATTGCCTCGTAAGAGGCACGAACACCTCGCACGGGACCAATGTAACTTGTACGAACTGACCGCGTAGTCACGGGTCTCCCCGTTTGAGAATATGATGATAATTTCGAAATAGATAGATTAGGCTTAAAAACAAGTCGTTTGAGGGTAAAAATCCAAACTAACCCCCAAATGGCCCCGTAAGAGTCACGAACACCTCGCATGGGACCAATGTACCTTGTACTAACTGACCCGCGTAGTTGCGGGTCTTCTCATTTAAGAATATGACGATAATTTCAAAATAGATAGATTAGGCTTAAAAATAAGCCGTTTGAAGGTAAAAATCCAAACCAACCCCCAAATGGGGTCCCGTAAGAGGCACGAACACCTCGCACGGGACCAATGGAACTTGTACGAACTAACAGCATAGTCACGGGCCTCTCGGTTTGAGGATATGATGATAATTTGAAAATATATCGATTAAGCTTAAAAATAAGTCGTTTGAGGGTGAAAACCCAAACCAGCCCCCAAACGACCTCGTAAGAGGCACGAACACCTCGCACGGGACCAATGTAACTTGTACGAACTGACCGCATAGTCACGGGTCTCCCAGTTTGAGAATATGAGGATAATTTCAAAATATGTAGATTAGGCTTGAAAATAAACCGTTTGAGGGTGAAAACCCAAACCAGCCCCCAAATGGCCCCGTAAGCAGCACAAACACCTCGTACGGGACCAATGTAAGTGGTACAAACTGACCGCATAGTCACGGGTCTCTCGGTTTGAGAATATGATGATAATTTCAAAATATATAGATTAGGCTTGAAAATAAGCCGTTTGAAGGTGAAAACCTAAACCAACCCCCAAATAGCCTCGTAAGAGGCACGAACACCTCGCACGGGACCAATGGAACTTGTACAAATTGACATCATAGTCAGGGGCTCTAGGTTTGAGAATATGACGATAATTTGAAAATATATCAATTAAGCTTGAAAATAAACCGTTTGAGGGTGAAAACCTAAACCAGTCCCCAAACGGCTCCGTAAGAGGCACGAACACCTCGCACGGGACCAATGTAACTTGTACAAATTGACCGCATAGTCACGGATCTCCCGGTTTGAGAATATGACGATAATTTCAAAATATGTAGATTAGGCTTGAAAATAAGCCGTTTGAGGGTGAAAACACAAACCAGCCCCCAAACGGCCCCATAAGAGGCACGAACACCTCGCATGGGACCTATGTAAGTTGTATAAACTAATAAGTTAGTGTAACACCCCGCCTAATTAAATATCGGGTGGCCAGTCCCATACCAAATTAAAACAGAATATACAGTTGGCTCATCCTTAGTATCACTGTGGAAAACATTTACCAATCACCCAATACCCAATTATGTTGGTGTTAAAAACTTTCCAAAGTTCATTTTTAGTTTACGAATAACACTACACATATTATTCTACAACACTAATAACTGAACAAATAACACAAAAGAATTTAAATGTAATTGGAATAAACATTCCCACATAATTATCCAATATAGTAATCCCAACAATAGATAAATGTATTAAAATTACACAAGTACAAGATTTTTTTGACTCCGATAGAAAAGAGATAACTGAATTCCTTTGGGCGACATGCCTTAAATAAAAGAATACTGTGAATCAAATGAGGATAGGCGTCTAAGCAATACTCCATAGCTCCATAGCTCGTCATAATCCGCTAAGATTGGCGTCCCTGCTGCTGGACACCTGATATAGAAGGTACAATAGAAAAGAAAATATGCAAGGAAACGGGTCAGAGCCCGATGTGAAAATGATTTTGAAAACAACAAGTATTTAACAAGTGCAATAAATAATTTGTTATGTACATGTTAGTATTCAGACTCTCACTTGATATTCTCACCTCTCATCTAGAGTGCACACTTAACGTTTCCTATTAACCTCTTAGTCAATGGTTCTGTAATACCCCGTATTTTTTATGTTATATTAATTTGGGGATTTATTAAATTTAATGTGAATGAATTATTTAATAAAAATCAGGAAATTAATCATGTTATAATTATTAACGTGACGAGAGTTAGTAATTATGGAAAATTTGTTGAATATGACTAATGAGCAAAGTAATATATGTTATTGATTATATTGAATGTCACGAGTGAATAAAATGACAATTTTGGAAATTTGAATCGGGACGCGCCCGTGTCGCGTCGGGACTAAATTTTGTTAAATAAAAAGTGAATATTTTATAAATTGTTCGTATGGTCGTTTTGAGTGCGCCAATGCGTCCGGAAGGGTCGAGATAGTAAAAAAAGTGTACCCGGGGGTGTAGTTTGGGTCTCGGGGCATTTTTAGGCCTAATTAGTACCTCGGGAGGGCATTTTAGTCATTTTACATATTTGGGTAATTAAACCCACGAAATTCAGCAACCAATATCAGCCATTTAGGTTAGCCATTTAGGGTTAGAATATTCAGAACCCTAGTACGACCATTGGAGAAGAGAGGGAAAGCTCTCAAGGCAATTCAAGGCCAAAAAGTCACCGGTTTGCACCGCCGCCACCACCAACGCGTAGATCGCGAGAAGGGGAACGCAACCACACCAAAATCAGCCGCAATCCAGACTTCTGAAAATCCCAGGCAAGTATTTATCTTACGTATTTTCGTTGGTGCAATATTCATGTTAGTTTAGGAATGATTAGAGATGAAAAATATGGAAGAAAACCCGATTTGTGATAGGAAAACCCATGTAGTATTGATTTATATGGAAATTCTGGAAACCTTGCCATGTAGAGGAATGTAACCACGAAATTATGATAATTATAAGAAGGAATTTCTGGAGAAAATTGGTTAGAAACCTGTTTAAGAGAATTTTAGTGTTCTTGATGATTAATTAACTTTTGGGGCTGTTAATCCTTGATTAAATGATAGAAATACTCATGCCTTACGTTGGAAACATCTGATATATTGTTATAATGTTAGTAGTAGCATTTTGGGACGTTTGGGTTTGGAAAAATATGGATTTGGATGAAGAAAAGTGGTAGAACCCGTAACTGCAATTCTGCATAAAATCGAAATACCTGCTTGATCGATCGATCGAGCATAGAGCTTCGATCGATCGAGCCCCAGACCTCGATCGATCGACCCCTCCTGGAATACTCCTATTTCCCTCATTTAATTAGTTAAACTAAATTTATCGTGAAATAATTCTTGTGTATTCTTAATAAAATGTTTTGGAAGATAGGAAAGACCAGTAGGACATATGAATAAGTGTTGGGAACTCTATTATAAGACAAGAAGTTTTCTTTTGGGGTAATTATATAATGAACTACGAAACTACGTATTTCAAGTGAGAGATTGCGACAATTAGCTACGATAGTGAATAGAGTTATACCTACTGAATTTTCTACTTGAAAGGATAGAGTCCACGAGTGTCACGTAATAAGTGAGAAAACCCTTCGATTTAAGGTTATAAATGAAACCTTATACGTAATACTAATAATGTGAAATTTAGGATAAATGTTGTAATTATGGGTGACGAGAGGAACCTATATTAATATGATAAAAGTGGTATATTTATATGATTGTGTGTACATATATTTTATACATGTGAAAAACATACCGCGCTACTTGCTATCCTTGAGGTTACCGCGCTGGGACAGTCTTATCTCGATGGGACCTTTATGGGGGATATTGACTTGTACCCTAGAAGATAGATATCCTTGGTACAGGCTATCGAATTGATAGTTCATACGGTCCTAAGAGACGCGAGTATGTGCCATCCTCTTAGAGACTTGCAATCTATGCTTCGCCTCGATATTGTTTGTGTATGTGTTAATACAGTTTGAGAGTGATTCCGAACTTGTATTCCCCTTGATATGAGTGGTATGGGGTTTGGATAGTAGAAGTATGCACGCACCATAGTTTTATTTGGGGTGCTGTTATTATATATATATTATACGAGTAGTTAATATATATATATATGAGATTTGGAAACTTGAAATTGCCTACTGTGATTTGATAAGTAGGGCATGGTTGATGACTCAAATGGTAAATACTTGTTTTGTGAAAGTATAATGTGACACTGGGAAACTTTATAAATCAATTAAAGCTAAAACGAGAATTTTGCTGCAAATTGGAAGTATTCTTTTTAACAATGATATTGTTCGGTTTTGAAATCTTATGAGTAAGTTAAGATAAGCTAAATTATTGGGAAGGTTAGTATGATAAAATGATAAGATAAACCGTTGGGAAGGTTAGTACGATAGGCGTGCACATTAGAAGAGAGGTGAGAATTTCTCAAGAGAGTGTCGCTCTAATATGTTGTTGCATTGGCCCGTATCAATTTAAATACTTGCTAAACGTATTTTAAAACAAACACACTTTCGGGCTCTGACCCGTTTTTCTCTCTCTCTCTCTTGTATATATATGTATGTATTACAGGTGCCCAGCCACAGGGGCGTCTTGCTTAGGATCTCTTGGAAGGAACGCGTTACAGCTTAGGTGGGAGTTGCAGGTCTCTTGATTAGACGACTTCGTTCATTTTGATCCACTCTTAGTACTTTCATTTAGTTGAGCATGTGTAGCTCTTTCCATTATTCCATTGTTATTGGACATTTGTATTTCAGTTATTTCCAGTATTGTTACGATGGGTTTTATTCAGTTTGATTGTGTTACTTTATATTTCGCATGTTGACATTCGATTGGCGAATGTTTTAAATTAATTGGACTATGTTGCAGATATTTGATGTGGTGTGATTCTTACTTATTAAATGTTGTTAATAAAATAAATGATTTTCTTTAAATAAAATTTGGAAAGTATGTATGAAAATGGTTTTTGACACTTAGCTTAATTATTTAGGGTGTTAAATTGGAAAATTTATTTTTATCGACAGTGATGCTGAGAATGAACCAATTGTTTACCTTGATTTAATTTAATAAAGGAGTGATCGCCCGGTATTTAATTAGGCGGGGTGTCACAGGTTCCTCCTCACTAGTTTCCATAATATAATTCTATCCCATATCAAGACCCCGTATGTCCCATACCATACGTAATATAATTATCCATATACATTTCTCATTAATATGAAACGTTTCTCATTAATATGAATTAAGCTTTTCAAATCTAGAAGAATAAACATTCATTAACTTATTTCAATTCTTTTTCTCAATTCACTGTTATCTACAATTATCACACAATAGATTGATTCAACCACTATATACATTCATTTAATTCATTATATATATATATATACATATATAATACGGCACCCCGAGACACAGCTGCAGTGCATGCATTACTCTGCTATCATGTCCCAGTATCGCTGGTCGCCGAATAGGGGACTAAAGGTTCGGTAAGGATTCCTCGAACCACAAACAACAACACAAAAATTGGCGGCGAACATAGTTCTCATACCCACGAGTCACGCACATACCTACGTTCCCATAGTCATCGGACTTATCAACTCCTCGATAAGTCTTTCATAGACCTATGTTCTCTAGCGACAAATCAAAAATCCCATGGATTCATCAGGATACGACTGCCCTTATGCGCAAACGTCCCCATCGATAGAAAGTAAGCTAGGTATGTCATACACATAACTCATCAATCAATCAAATAGGCATTATCATATACCTAGAATATAATATCAACAAGGTAATCACACCACCCTAAGATAATTCCCATACGTAGCGTTATATCTCTTAAATCCTACGTATTAAAATATTATGGCGTTACTTCTTTAATTTACTTATTCGAGAGTCTCACTCGTTACTCAAAGTTCAAATAGGTTTTCCTCAATACATATTCAGTAAGAAATCACTAATATCCTACTGGTCCGTATCATCTTATCTCCAGAATTACTACGAATTAAACTCTCCTTTAATAAGGGTTATAACAGATTATTTATAATCTCTTATAGACACATCTTCTTTCACCTAGGATTAAACCCTCTTCTAAACTTAAAGATGCCTAGGTAATTTATTAAATTTCCCCTAGTGGACCTATCCTTAATCCTCATGCATACAAATCTAAATCCAATACATGAATCTAGCAACCGAAATTTCTTTTAATTTAATTAACATAATTCTAATCAATTAAATCCCAATCACATTAATTCGATTCTTATCTAGGGCTTACTGATCTTCTCTAAGTCCCATTATATCCAATTAATAATCACCAAAGATTTACAAAAGGTTTGGGATACGAACAAGCATTAAAAAGAAACAACTTCAAGGATTCTGGGGAGGTCGATCGATCGAAGGCAGGGGATCGATCGCCCAGATAACAACCCAGTTTTCTGCATTTCTTCTACTACGGGTTTCATCACTTTTGGTCATTCAAACCTTCATATTAACTACCCAAATTCCTTATAAACCTTACTACATGATATAGCAACATATGTGAATGATTTCTAATGCTCTAAACATCCTAGAATCATTAAGAGTTTGAATTAAAAGCATATGTTGTCCTTTTTTTCCAGAAAATTATATACATGATATCTTCAAGAACACACCATTGATTCTCAGAATTTCTTCAACAGATTTATGATTAGTTTGTGGATTACTGTCTACCTACAACATGAGTTTGATTCTTATATATTTCCATATTTCCAGAAATGCATTAACAACTCCATCTTTATCTTCCAAACATGAAAAATCTCATCTTTTTATAACTATCCTAACATGGACAATATACAAACTTAGATTGCAATCATCAAATACTTGCCTATTGGTTTTCCTCCTTTCCAAGCAAGCTTCTCTTCTCCCAAGCAACCTTTCACTCTCTCTAAAAAGATGACCTTTCAATTTTATGTAGAAGAGATGAATGAACCCACGTACAACTAATCTCCAAATACTTATAATAAGACAAAATCCGAAATCACTATTCATCCCCTTGTAAAAATGACCACAATGCCCTTTTGGGTTGTCTCTTCATTTTCAAATGACCCGAGACCCAAAATCAACATCCAAATAGACTTTTCTGACTATTTTAACCCTTCCGGACGCAACGACGCACTCGAAATGACTATAAGGTTGATGTAAGAATAAGTTTCCTTTTTAATTTACTAAGTTAGTCCCGACACGTCCCATACAACGTCCGACTAAAAATTCAAATTACTGAATTAATATCACGCAGCCATATCAATAACATCACATTCATATATTACCTAGATATCTTTAAGTAATATTTAGAATCATTCATTTTAATATCCTCAATTCGGATAAAACCCGAATGAATTAATTTATAATAAAATCCAATTAATCCATTAATTTAAAATATACTCCATTTTAAAAGTCAATAAAATTACGGGGTACTACAGTTAGTCACGGGACTCTCGGTTTGAGAATATGACGATAATTTGAAAATATATCGATTAAGCTTAAAAACAAGCCGTTGAAGGGTGAAAACCCAAACCAGCCCTCAAACGGCCCTGTAAGGGGCACGAACACCTCGCACGAGACTAATGTAACTCGTACGAACTGACCGCGTAGTCACGGGTCTCTCGGTTTGAGAATATCATGATAATTTCAAAATACGTAGATTATACTTCAAAATAACCCATTTGAGGGTGAAAACCCAAACTAACCCCTTAACGACCACGTAAGAGGCATGAACACCTCGCACGGGACCAATATAACTTGTACGAACTCACGTAGTCACGGGTCTACCGACTTGATAATATGGCGATAATTTCAAAATACGTAGATTAGGCTTAAAAACAAGTCGTTTGAGGGTGAAAACCCAAACCAGCACCCAAACGGTCCCGTAAGAGGCACGGACACCTCGCACGGGACCAATGTAACTTGTGCAAACTAATCGCGTAGTCACGGATATCCCGATTTGAGAATATGATGATAATTTCAAAATATATAGATACGATTTGAAAACAAGCCGTTTGAGGGTGAAAACCCAAAGTACCCCCAAATGGCCCCGTGAGAGGCACGAACACCTCGCACGGGACCAATGTAAGTTGTACGAACTGACAGCATGGTCACGGGCCTCTCGATTTGAGAATATGACGATAATTTGAAAATATATCGATTAAGCTTAAAAACAAGCCGTTGAAGGGTGAAAATCCAAACCAGCCCCCAAACGGCCCCGTAAGAGGCACGAACACCTCACACGAGACCAATGTAACTCGTACAAACTGATCGAGTAGTCACGGGTCTCCCGGTTTGAGAATGTGATGATAATTTCAAAATATATAGATTATGCTTGAAAATAACCCGTTTGAGGGTGAAAACCCAAACCAGCTCCCTAACGGCCCCGGTTAGAGAATATGACTATATTTTGCAAAAATCAACACTTAGACTTAAAAACAAGCCGTTAATGGGTGAAAACTTAAACCGGCCCCCAAACGTCACCATAAGTGGCACGAACACCTCGTACGAGACCAATGTAACTTGTACGAACTGATCGTGTAGTCATGGGTCTCCCGGTTTGAGAATATGATGATAGTTTCAAAATACATAGATTAGGCTTAAAAATAAGCCGTTTGAGGGTGAAAATCCAAACCAGCTCCGTAAGAGGTACGAACACCTCGCACGGGACTAATATAACTGGTACGAACTGACCGCGTAGTCGCGGGTATCCCGGTTTGAGAATATGATAATTTCAAAATATGTAGATTAGGCTTAAAAACAATCCGTTTGAGGGTGAAAACCCAAACTATCCCCCAAACGGCCCAGTAAGAGGCACGAACACCTCGCACGGGACCAATGTAACTTGTACGAACTAACAACGTAGTCACGAGACTCTCAGGTAGTCATAACTTGTGTAAGATTTTCAATTTTAGAATATAATAATAATTTTCACTCCTGTATGTAATTTTTTAGCTTGAGTAAGCTTATTTTTATAAATTACTTGGTTACTAATATCGTATGTTTTTTTTATCCTATTTTTTTTTGCAGGATAACATTTTATCGTTAATATTTATTCACGGGGAACACACGGAGAACTCAGTGGTTTACTACAAGGGGTTTATTCATGATTCTATTTTTTTGTGTTATGGTCGTGCGGGTTTTGTAGTTTTATTGTAAACTTTTATAGCTTTGCGGGCTTTTATAAGTTTATTTTTTATATTTTGAGGCCGTGCGAGCTTTATGTTATCCAGGTTTTATATTAACAGGTTTTAGAATGTCCAAAAAATAGAGGAAACTCTGGCCAATTTTTTTTTGGTCTGTGAACTACTAAAGACTTATAATATTTTGAAGTCTGTATGTACATTAATTTATCAACAACGTGCAAGATTTGTAATTTGTGAATTTTCTAGTTTTCAAATAATTAATTTTTTTTCTTTTATCCAAAAACTTGGCACAGTTCAAAACCGTGCCAAAAGTGTATCAAATTTTGGCACGATTTTGAACTGTGCCAAAAGTTTATCAAAATGTGCTCAATCTGGCACAGTTCAAAACTGTGCCAAAAGTGTGCCAGAAATATCAAATTCTGGCACGGTTTTAAAGTGTGCCAGAAGTGTTCCTGCTTGGTCAAATCTGGCACACTTTTAAACTGTGCAGAAAAAAATGGTCATTTTGGAACACCTGATTCTGGCACAGTTCAATATCGTGCCAGATTTGATCTAGCACAGTTTTAAACCGTGCCAGATTCCTGTTTTTGGTGTAGTGAATTGGGAAGTACATGTGGTAAATAACTCTGGATACTGCTCACACATGTCATCCTCCCACTCCCACGTCGACTCGTCAACATTGTAGTGACCCCATTGAACTCTCATCAAGGGTACCAACTTAGACCGCAGCTTACGCTCACTACGATTAAGTATCGCCATCGATCTCTCCTCGTATGAGATATCTGGTTGTAAGTCGATGCCAAAAAGTCCTCCCACTCCTCTGGTACCTTTTCATCGACGACACATGAAACACATCATGAATCCGTTGTAAGTATTGTGGTAGTCCCAGCCTATATACCACTAGTCCCACCCTCTCAATGATCGAAAACGATCCCACATATCTCGACGTTAGCTTCCCCTTCTTGCCGGATCTCATAAACCCTTTCATAGGAGACACTCACACCAACACTTAGTCACCAACCTCAAGCTCTATGTGCCTCATTTCTGCATCGACGTAAGTCTTCTATCTGTCATGATCTATATGGATGCGCCCTCAAATCAGCTCAATCTTGATAGTGGTGTCCTGAATCATCTCTGGCCCCAATAGCTTGTTGTCCCCCACCTCTAACCAGCAAGCGGTAGAATGACAAGGCCAACCATACAGTGACTTAAATGATGTCATGCCGATGGTGAACTAGTAAGAGTTATTATATGTAAATTCCACCAATGGAAGGTACTATACCCATCCTCCCCCGAAGTTTAGTATGCACATCCTTAGCATATCATCTAGCATCTGTTAACTCTCTCTGTTTGCCCATCAGTATGTGGATGATACGCCGTACTCAATTATAAATCTGTGCCCATAGCCTCCTGGAAGCTCTGCCAGAAACGGGACACAAAAATCGTATCCCGATCAAACATAATATTAATCAGGACCCCATGTAGCCACACGATCTCAGCAATAATAAATGTACATACTCTCTCGTCTCAAAATTCATACGAACTGGAAGAAAATGGGCCACATTAGTCAATTAATCCACTATCACCCATATGGAGTCGTGACCTCACTGTGATATCGATAGCCCGACAATAAAATCCATGGAGATACTCTCCTGCTTCCACACGAAAATCTCAAGTGTCTGCAACATCTCTGTCAGTCTCTGGTGGTCTACCTTCACTAACTGGAAGGTAGTACACTTTGAGATAAACTTCGATTTGTCCCGCTTCATCCCTGACCACTAATACTGCCTACGCATATCCTCGTATATCTTATCCCTATCAGGATGTACCATAAATCTAGACTTGTGAGACTATGCCATCACTTCATGTCTCAAATCTTCATCCTTTAGAACCACTAGTCTCTCATTAAAATGCAACCCTCCCTCTAAACAAATAAAATAAGACTCTTCCCCATTAGCTAATAATTAGTGAACTTTATCCTGAAAATATTGATCCCCTGCTTGGGCTTTCACTAACTTGATAACAATCCTAGGCGTAACAGACACTTTAGACATACAAGCTTTGGCGACCTCGTCATTGTATTGAACCTTTATCCACTTCACCTTCCAAACCTCTGCTATCTCCCCAGCAAGTCATCGACTCAATGCGTCTGCCACCATATTAGCCTTCCTAAGATGATACTAAATATCAAGCTGATAATCTTTTACGAACTCCAACTATTTCCTCTGCCTCATATTCAGGTCCTTCTACATGAGCAGATACTGAAGTAATTTATGATCCGTGAACAAGGTGAAATGCACCCCCAACAGATAGCGCCTCTAAATCCTCAAGGCAAACAGTGTTGTGCTAACTCCAGATTATTCGTGAAATTTCTCTTATGAGTCTTAAGTTTGATTGATTCATAGGCTATAGCCCTTTCCTCCTACTGTAGTACACCCTCATCTCCCTACAAGGATGCATCTGTGTAGACAAAGTACTCCACTCCTCCCCTAGGCAGTGCAAGTATAGGTGTTGAGGTCAATTTGTCATTTAGCTCATCAAAAGCTAACTGACAATGGTCGTCCCAAATAATCAGCACCCCATTATGAGTCAGATTCATCAACGGACCCGTAATCTTTAAAAAATCTCGAATGCATCGGCTGTAATATCCGACTAGCCCCACAAAATTGCGAACCTCGATTGGTGTCATGAGCTGTCCTCACTCCCTCACCGCCGATACCTTACCTGGATCAACCGTAATACCACTTCCAGACACATTATGGCCCAAAAACTGCATCTTCTGAAGCTAAAACCCACACTTCTCAAATTTGACGTACAACTGGGGCTCTCGCAGTGTATGTAAAACCATTCGTAGATGCTCGACATTCTCCTCCTCCGAATGAAAATAAACTAGAATATCATCGATGAAGGCAATCATGAACTGATTAAGGAACTCTCTAAAAACCCGGTTCATCAAACTCATAAACACTGCCCAAATGGCATTACCCTAAACTCGTATGACCCATATCATGTCAGAAAAGCAGTCTTAGGAATATCCTCCTCTTTGATGCGCAACTGATGATAATCGGACCTCTGGTCTATCGTAGAGAAATAAGTTGTTCCCCTCAACTGGTCGAACAAATCATCGATTCGTGGTAATGGATACTTATTTCGAATTATGACCTTGTTCAACTCCATATAATCGATACATAACGGAAGCGATTCATCCCTCTTCTTGATGAATAATATTGACGCACCCCATGGTAATGTACTACATCTGATGAAACCCTGCCCTATGAGTTGTTGAATCTGCTCCCTCAACTCCCTCGTCACAGATGGGGCCAGGTGATAAGGCACTCGGGCGATAGGCCTCGTACCCAGCGTTAGGTCAATAACGAACTCAATTTCCTGGCTAGGCGATATCCCGGGTATCTCATAGAACACGTCCTTAAACTCCCTTATAACTACAATCGAGTCTAATGAAACAACCACCTCCTGCGAGGTCTCTTCCTCAGTATAATACAAATGTGTGCTTGACCCTCCCTCAGGAAGAGGCATCGCCACTAAGAACATCTCTTGCCCTAGGATTGAGAACACAATAGTCCTCCCGAAACAATCCACCATCTCCCAGTATCCAGCTAACCAATCCATACCCAAAATAACGTCATACCCCTCCATATCTAATGCAAGAAGATCGATGGCTAAGCATAATCTACCTACATCGACGTCTGTACCCCTATAGATCAAGTGTATAAACGAACTTAACCAACTACCCAACGATGACTCCATACGCATAAGGAGACTTTCGGTTGTCTCTAATAGGATGGAAACTCGTGCAAATCTGGTCGCTATAAAAGAGTGTAATGCCCCCGTATCAAACAGAATCCTATAATCAAGCTCGTGAATAGGAAATGTACCCTATTTTGTTAATGGGTTTTTATAGGGCCTGTTATGTGACTGCATCTAAGATATTATATACACGTCTATACTATAACTGCCCCTGCTACGGTGGGGCAGGTGAGGCTGGTGCTGCAGATGCTATCTGTGTTTATTGTTGCGGTGCTTTACCCTGTTGTGGGCAGTCTCTCCTCTTGTGGCTCGTTTATCCATAAATAAAGCACTGGACCATAAAATTTCTCTAACTATGGCCTTGATGGCCCTGATGATGCTGACCCTGTTGTCCTCCCCCATTGTTCCCTTGGCCCTGACGAACCTGAGGGACCTACTGCTGGAGAGGACCATGCTGGCCCTGCCCGAAACCTCCATTGGGCCAATATGTCGGGAATCCTACCCCTGGTGTTTACCTAACTGCTGCTGCTATTGTGGTGCTCCGCTAGCACTCCTCCTCCTGCCTTGCTCGGCTGGCTAGGCTCACCTCATCTCTTGATTCCCTTCACATGGAAGCGATGATACTGGAAGTGTAAAAGTGCAACATTAATGACATATGTATAAGTCACCAATGCTCGGTTACCTATTAAGTGTTGCCTGATCCTCTAGGTTAGTCCATCTATAAACTTCAGCTCCTTCTTCTCTTCATTGTTCACTTCGTTCGGCATAAAATTATCCAAACGAGTGAACTCTGCCTCGTACTCAGCTACTGAGCGATCACCTTGAGTCGCCTGAATGAACCTCTTCCGCATCTCTGTCTCAACGGATGGCAAAAAATACTAAAGGTCAAACCTCACCCAAAACTTGACAATGGGCATCGTGCCCCTCTCCTCAACAATAGTAACCGACTCCCACCATTGTATCGTTGCTAAAAAAAGCCTAAAAGTGGCCAACATCTCCTTATGAACATCACTACACTCAACCATGTGCAGGTGGAACTGAATACCTTTCTTCTACTGGCATGCCAAAATCACCTCAGAGCTACCCTAGAACTCGGGTTGATGGCCCTTCTAGAAAGCCTCACTAACTCTCTGCCAATCTAACGGCCCCGGGTGGGCGTAGACAACTGGTGCCACTGGTTGCGGTGGCTACTGAGCTTGAGAAAAATAGAGAGTCATGGTAGTCATATCGCCATTAACTTTTTGTGCCACAATCACTACCACCTCTGCTATTGACACTGACCCCTGTGGTGGTTGTGGCTGCAGTGCCTGTGGCTCATGTTGAGCCTTCCTCACATTATCTCTAGTCGCTGCTCTCACCGCTCGTCTTCTCTTGGGTGGCATCTTAAACTAGATAGAATTTTATGAGTTCACGGTCGATACAAATAAAATAGTAGAAGAACATAATCTTAAATACGTAATCATGAATTCAACCGTGCTAAAAATAGGGCGCTATGTCAAAGAACGCTACACTGAAATCGTAGTAAGTCGTACAGATCCTATGGGCGCTAGACCCTGATGCTCTAATACCATTAGTGACACCCCGCCTATTTTAACCATGGGTGATCAGTCCTTTATTAAATTAAATAGGAATCTCATTTAGTTCATTCTTAGCATCACTGTCGAAAACTTTTTAAATTGTAAGCCACCTACGTTAAATTAAGTTAGTGCCAAATTTTATCTTGCATTAATATAACAATATGTGAAAATTAATTACTTTCACCAAACCATACACACAATATAATAATCTAAACCAATCACATAATAAATAATACCGAATAAACAATCGCATAACAAATTTTATCTTGACGCGACTTAAAAAGTGTGTTATTGTCGTCGAGTCGTAAACCCTTGATTCGTAAACACACACGTTAAAGACACACTTTTTAAGTCGCATCAAGTTTTTGGATTAGTCAAGGCAATAACACACGGTGTCAAAAACTTGACGCGACTTAAAAAGTGTGTCTCTACTGCGTGTGTTTACGACTCAAGTGCAAGTCGACCGCTCAAGTCATAATCAGGTAAACTGGGTGTCTGTGACACCCCACCTAAGAAAATACCGGGTGATCAGTCCTATATCAAATTAAAACAGGAATCCCAGTTGGTTCATTCTTAGCATCACAGTCGAAAAAACTTTTTAAAACTTACTAACCACCTAGTATTCCAAAAAGCCCGTGCCAAATTTTATCTTTTTATTTACACAAAAGAAATAACATGTGGAAATATACGATGATCCATTCACAACAACTGGATCAAATTAACTGAATAATTAAATAACTACTTGCCGAATAAACCGTCGGCCACAAAAGTAAATAGTCTAATAACAATCGTCCAACAACTGAATAAAAAAATCCGAAAACTGTATTAAAAAGTCTGGGCGACAAGCCTTAAGTAAAACTGTAACCGATAAATGATTCCTACTCTAGAAAAGAATGAACGATGCGTCTAATCCAAGCTCCTGCTAGCATCCACATGTGTCGCATCTACGTATCCCTGGAATAGAATATCAAGCTTGGCGTCCCTATGGCTGGACACCTAAAAGGTTTTGAAAATAGTTTTATAGCAAGAGTTAGAACCCAAAACATTTTGAAAACATTTAGCAAATGATTAACTTGCAATAATATAAAATGCATGAAAGCGCTTCATATTTAAGTTAGTGTCATACTCTCTTGAGGACAAACTCACCTCTCAACTAATGTGCACCCCTAACGCTTTCTTTATATCCCACATAGTCTTCTACCCCGAAACTAGATACTTGATATAACTCTTGCCAACCACCCTACTCAATCCCGAGTATTTTCAATGCATGATTTATAAGTTATTTACCACCTTAACTTAGTTAATCATCTTTCCTTTAAAACCATATAACATTCACTGGTTATATAAATAATATAATTTTCTCCATGTATTTAAATTACTCGTATATAATTATTCACCCCATTATATACATAAAGTTATCTTACAACAATCACACATATGTTGAATATGAATATAACCCATATGTAATTATTACAATTCACTTCATGTATTTAATTACTCGTATATAACTATTTATCCCATTATATACGTAGAACTGTATTACAACATTCACACATATGTTGAATATAAATATAACCTATCATCCTGAGTAATAACTCACCGGATGTATTCTCTAAAGTGCTATCCCACTAGATGTACTCGCATAACTTAGTTACCCCAAGTTAGAATCGCTCACTAGCTTAGCCAAAATATAAACATAATCGAGGTGGTGATATTCCTTCCCTGAAAGTGTGATAAGCCCCTCACTTATATAACGGGCGCTGTGACTTGGGGATATGCATGCCCTACTCCTCAAGCTAGGGGATTCACCCACATCGTGCAACCTCCCTTGATAGGACTAGAGCATATAAATTAAATAAAAATATAGTCACTGATATTTAGTAGAACACACAATATATATATACTATCACCACACCGTATATATATAATAATTAGTTCCCGGCATTACCGTGTATAAAATCATTAGCACTAGCCTATAATTTTTCCTCGAGTCTGTGGTCCGACTCTAATTTAATTAATTTACAGATTAATTAATATAATACTTTCCCGAGTCTATAGTTCCGACTCTAATTTAATTATTTCACACATTAATTAATTTATTACATTGGTGTCACCCAACCCATACACCCGGGCTCGCTCACTTGACCCTAAATTAAATATTATCCGAGTCTATATCCCGACTTTAAATTAATTAATTTAACACCCTGGTGTCACTCAACCAATATACCCGGACTCGCTCACTTGATCCGTATCTAATTATTTTAGAATCGAATTCTTCAAATTGATCCATAAAGTGCCCCACATAAATCCTCCCTAATCTCAATTTCTTTCCCCAAAATTGTTAGAAATATGTGCCTCCTATTTATTTGTCACTAAATAAAACATAGGAATTAAATTTAGATTTTATTTCCCCCTTATATAAAAATCTGGGCGAACTGCCAAAAATCTGGGAGGATCGATCGATCAGGTCCCTTTCTTCTCCATGATTCTGTTTCAGCCATTGTTAACACAACCAAGCTTCTACTTTCTCCCATAGTAATCTCCTATCATAATCAACCATATTAACATATGAAAATAGGTTATAATCAACCTAGAAGCCTTAATTCAATAACAAGTTTCCACGAATTCTAACGTTTCCCAGATTCGGGTTTTACCCGGGTTTCAAACACCCAAACACTTTACATCTCTATTATCAGGAATTAAATGTCGATTCTTGCTGGATTTGATCATACGATTCATATTCCTATACTACAGAATCATGAAACATACTAAAATCACCCCAAATCTCATCAAGATATACCTTTCTCAAAAAATCGATTTCACCCGAATACCCATTTATACCCAAAACGAATTTTGGTTTACACATTACAAAAATATGAATTGAGTATCAAAATTGAACATCACAGCAAGTTAACCACTTTCCTTTGGGTTCGTAGAGTCTGATCCGTTGGTGTAGAGACATGCTTGATGATGAACATCCAACTTTGTTCCTTGATTTGTCTCCAAAAGATCCCCAATTTATTCTCCAATTGGTCCCTCTAGTTCCCTCTCCAACTCTTTGGTTTTGATGTGTGTTTTTCTGCCGTTCAACACTATTAGGTTTAGGTTTAACACACTAATCCCTTTTTTTGCTTATGGTCTTAATTAAAATGGCCCAACTACCCCCGTGTGGGCCTGGTCATGCCCAAAAATTCCCCGTGACCCATTTACCACGCCCGGGTACACTTTTCCGACTATCTCGGCCCATCCGAACTCAACCGTGCACTTAAAATTGACATCCGAATAAATTTATAAAATCCTTATCTCACACCCAAATTATCCTATACCGACTCCCGGCTGATATAAATAAATACCACGTCATTAATACACGTTATGACGTAATTAAATTATTACTATTCACTTAGTAATTAAATTTCCTTAAATATTAACCATTCACTCTCCGATTAATATTTAAATAAATATTACTATAATTAATTCAATTAAATTACGACATACAAGTAATTTAAAAAAAATCGAATTAATTAAATATTACATGCACAGAAAATACAGGGTGTTACAGTGTCGAACTCAGGGAATAAGACACAGAACGTGACGGTGAGTAGGAAAGAGGACTAACCCTATGGTTGACTCAGATAAAGAAGAAAAAGATGGTGGTTTGCGACGTTCCTATCAACTAATGCAATTTAATTAAACAAGTAAATGAACTACGTATGCAAGAATAATTAATCGAGTTTTAAATCAATGTGAAAAATGGAGTTAGGGTACACTCCCCCGAACCGTCGGTGATTACGTAGAACATAGAATTTCAAAAACCTAATTCACAATTTGAACAAACATTAAATACTTTCTAAGCATTAGACATATGCGAATTTTACTCCTCCCAATATCAAATAAAAAAAGTGTATTTACCGAGAATGATAAATTATCAAAGCGCCAATTGCACCCTTAAACATTCCGGTTACCTGGGCAAATGGAATTAAAAGACCTACAACTGTTATTTTGATAAAAATCAAACCTGTGAATTGTTAATTACATTTTATTCACTTTTAAATCCATTCGTAACACTTAGGTTGGGTTTATGTATCCGAACCCACTAAAAACTTAGCCGGACATAGCTATGTGGGAAATAGCTAAAATTATAATGTTGCATGCGTTGGAAATCATGATTAAACTATTACTAAACGTGCATAAAAGTCTTAGAATCCCAGAAAAATAAATAAAGAATACAAATAATATTACTTTAAGAACAGGGTAAAAGAAAGGCAAACTCTATTGATGAAAATCTTTAACATTAATCCACGAAAGTGTGAGCTTAGTGAAGAAAATTGAAAACTATCTTCTTGCCTCTTTTTCTCTCTCTTTCTAGGTCTAAAACCCTCTTCAAGATATCTAGAATAATGAATGAATGAATGAATAATAAGAACAACAATAATAATAACAATAGTAATAATAACAACAATAATAATAGTACCACGTTTTTCTAAGAGTTTTAATCTTGTACAACTCTTATTTTTAAATGGGGAAAAAATATTTTATTTAGATGTCGGCAAACCGATTTGGCATGGCCTTTGCAAATCCGGTTTGGAATTCGAGTAGCGAGACCAAATCTGTGAATAAGAGCAAATCGGTTTGCTTAAGAACTAAACCGGTTCGGACCTTGAAAATTCTTTCTTTTTTTCCTTGAATTCTTATAATTTCCATATCATCATATCTTCTCAAGCAGGGCTCGAATTTGGATGGCGTTTCTTCCTATGTGCTTGTGAAATCTAGGCCTTCGACATCTCTTCAAATTACATTCTCTCCTTGAGTTTCCTTCTTTTCCTTTAGATCTTTGTTCCGATTTCTCTCTTGTCTTCACGTGCATGAAAATAATTGTAAAATATAGGAAAAATACACGAAACTCGTTGTACTTATTAGAAGATGTCAGTAGCAATGATATGAGATAAATCCACTTCAATTGCACTGCACGGGGTGATAAAAGCATCTAAATTATCGGGGGGTAAATACGAAAAATTTATGCTTAATCAAACATACTTTAAAACTTGCAATATAAACACTCGCCTTTACAGTAGTAGGTCTGATTTCATGTCGTGTGAGATGAGGATGCCTTCTTTTCCTTCCAATCACAATTCCGACAACTTTGGTGAGGAGAAAAGATATTGCACCTCCAAGAACTCTCTTTTCTTACTCTCTTGTGACCTCCTCTCTTTTAAGATTGTTGTAACCCTAGCCCACACTCCAATGGGTTGATATACTTCTTAAAATTTTGGAGTTCTCTCAACCCTAAACTCCCGAATGATCGAAATGCCCTCTCGTGATGCTGGTTTGGTATAAAATTACCCCGGGACCCAATCTAACGCACATGGAATAATAGGCCACTAAGAACAAATATATGTATATGTAAATATATAGAATCTAAGAGATTTAAGTTTAAAGAACGTGAAAAAGGTAGGAAAAGGACTCGAGTCTTAGGTTTTACCTCGAGACGCCTATGTAGCCTATAGAGGCATCAAAGTTCACATAGTTCGTATACAAAATGAGAGGTGGGATTCATCCCATGAATTCAATCGGGAACTTCTCATATTTGTGTGTGTGTGTATGTGTAAGAAAGTGTTTTAGTTGTGAGAAAAGTGTGAGAATTCCCGTTTGAAATTTATGAGCAAATCCTTTTTTTCTTGTTTTTTGGGTTTTATTTATATAAAAATAAGAGATGTGCAATAATACTAAATAAAAAGTATATTAAGACATGTGAAAAGAGAATAAAAGTGCTAAGTAATAAAATGAATTAATGTGAATTTAGGGGAATTTAAAGAGAGAGTTGAGAGAGTTGGACCTTATTGGAGATCTTGAGCTTGATCTTGGATGTTGGAGGGTAACCCTTGCACTTGGATGATGATGGAGGGTACTTAATTCACCAAGTTTGATGAAAAAGGTGATGAAAGGTGAAGGTTGGAAAGGGTTTTGGATGTGAAAATCACGCTGACTTCGAGAGGGGTTTTCTGAACTTGATGAGAGTAATGGATCTCTGGGTTTTTTTTTCTGGAATTGGGTTAGGCCCTCCTTGTTGTAAGCCCAGGGCATTGCCGATCGGAATAGCCTTGATCCTACCAATCGGCAGGTGTGTTTAGGCACACTGCCGATAGGCAGGGTTTGGAACCTGCCGTTTGGCAGTGTCTTTCGGGATCCTTCTAAAATTGGTCGTAGAGCGCGAACCGTTGATCCGAATCGCATGGTGTAGGGGGGTTTTCAGTGTTTTCTGGTATTTTTTGAGAATTTCTGTACGAAAATTTAAGGGAGGTGCCAGTCGGCATGGTATAGAGGGTGCCATTCGACAGTGGTATGGACTTTTGGACGGCCTCGAGAAGGTAAAAGGTCAGTACCGATCGGGAGGTGGGGGTACAGTGTCGATCGGCATGACCCTTGGCATCCTATATAAAGGGGGCGAGTTCTCCTCATTTTTCACAGCTTATTGCCTTCTCTCTATCTGCGATTTTCTTCTGCGAATTGTTCTAGCATTCGAATCTCTAAAAAATGGTCGCTTTTGTGAGCACTGAAGTGCACCCGGAATGGTTGGTTGTTGATAAATGGGCAAATGTGGAGTGGAAGGTCAGGGCGTTTCTTGCTTTAGGGATCAAGAACTCTTTTGATGCATTCGAGCCGATTGCGGATGATGGACCTTACTGCGGGAGACGTTGCGTCATCGCTCTTCGAGGGTGGTGAACCCTGGTGGTTATGTAAGTAAAATGACTTTTGTGATTCTATCATTTTGTGTGGTTTTCCTTTTTTCTTGGATCCTAACAAGGTTTTTCTCTTTTGGCAGTTTGATGTTTCTTTGTCGAATGTACGAGCCCGCGGGACGACGGGGTTTATGGATGTTTGGGAGCATCTTCCACCTGTGGTGCGCTGGCTGGTATCCTCAGCAGGCTTTGGGAGGTTGGTATTTGTTCTAGATGAGATGCCTCGTTCGACGGCAGTCTTATGTGCTCTTGGGGAGAGATGGTGGGACACTACCCACACCTTTCACTTTGGCTTCGTTGAGATGACTGTGACTCCCATAGATGTGTAAAAGATGCTGGGACTGGATTATGATGGAGAGAAGATAGAGGTGGATCTCTCTTTGTGGGTGAGGCTAGAGGCAGTGCACGCGACCCTTGGTGATGTGGGGAAGATAGTGTCTGTGGACTCCATCTGTCTGTCGCTGCTGAAGGATATTTTATTGGGCAGAGTGATCGATGTGGAGGGTGGGCTACAGGTGAGACAGATGGCCCGATTTTTTATTTTGCTGGTATTGGGGGGGTTTCTAGTGGCGTCGAGCGACGACGTTATCCACTTATGGTTTTTACCATATCTGAGGTTGTTTTCGAACATCCCTCTCTATGATTGGGGGAGCCTGACTTTCGCGACCCTTTATTTTTCTTTGTATTCATTCAGCCGGTGCTGCCGACAGACTTTCACTAGAGCCATGTATCTTCTTGAGGTATTTTTTAATTTTGTGCATTTTCCTTTTATGTATTCGCATTTACCTTATGCACCTCTTTTGATTGCGAATTCTTATCTTTGGTAGACGTGGTTCTATGAGGTGATCGGGTGTAATACCCAGCTGATTGCTTTGAAGGACGAGACTGTTGGGGATTTTTATCGGTTGCATCGATGGTGCAAGGCCAATCGGCAGTCGAAGAGGTCTTTCTCTTCGAATGCGGTGTGTCAGGTGTTGAATGGACTGACCAGTGATAGGGTAAGAATTCTTTCTTCTTCAGTCTAAGACCTTTGTGTGCTCTGATTTTATATTTGACTCATATCTGCGGGGGATTTTTCAGGTGACCTTTTACCCTTGGGGGACGACCGTTCAGGACACAGGGTTGACTGGAGTAAATACGCAGATGAGGCATTTGCTGGCACATGATTTTGGCCACTCTTGGTATCTCGGGGAGAGTGTGGTCCGACAGATTATTGAGGCGGAGGTGGTGGTGCCACCTGCGAGGCCCCCTATGTCTATGAGGCGGGAGCGACTTCTATCGGAGGATGCGAGTATCGCGACGATGATTGGCGAGTCCTACCTGCTGTACACCAATACGGCTATGCCATATGATTATATGAACTTTGTGATGAGATGGCTGATGGCACCCATCATATATGATGCACTGCCCTTCCCTCTTGTGGGTTTGAGTCGGCCAGTGGGGTCCTCCCACAGTGGTGGCGGTCCTTCGACATCTGAGGCGGCGATGACTTCGAAAGTTCCCTTTGTGCGGTTGCATACTCCTTCATACAATATTCGGCGGGATGATGGAGGGATGGTGCCTATGTTGCATCGTCCTCATACGACGGACCCGGAGGAGTTGGGCTTGACTGAGGAGGTTCTTCGTCCTGAGGTATATCTTTCTGTTCTTTTCTTTTCCTTTCTTTTAATCTTTTTTTGCTTTGTCTTTTTTTTGCAGCACGTCCGGGTGTCCACCACTTGGATGCGGGATATCAGGGACTGGATATCTTCGGCGACTGCCCATATTCGGGACACAGTTCCTGTTCCTTCTTGCTTGGTGCCGTCTGTCTCATCTGGGGAGGAGTCTGGTTCAGGTAGTGGTGGTGCGTCATCTCGTCGTCGGGGAAAGAGAGCGCGTTATAGGGGTGGAAGCTCTTAGGGGAAAGGGCAAGTGAGAGAGAGAGAATGTGGGTTCGGGCTGAGTCCCGTTTATTTTTTATTTTCCTGCAAAATGATGTAACACAGAGAAATATCTATGCAATGCAGTGAAGTTTTTTTATTATCTTTTGTTAATAATGAATGAATGAATGCACATGCGCTTTTTACTTTGTTGCTGAGATCGTAAAAAGAAATATTTTTGGGATTTGAAGGAAAGTTAAAATGAGAATTTATATAAAGCTGGAAAGGGGAATTTTTGAAATTCTTTTGAGAATATCAATTTATTTTTATTGAGTTTTCTGAATTTAACAAAAGAGGCAAAAGGAAAGTTTCCAAAAGTACGGGGTTACCGATCGGCAAGCACCTTATCCTGCTTATCGGCATATCAATCCAGTCCCATCAATTCAAAGCTTTGATTGGTACCCTCTTCAGCCTTTGGTACCTTGTGGGGAAGGATTTCTTCCGATTTCTGTAGGGGTTATTTCGTTTATGGGGGTTTTCAAGTATAAAAGAGGGGTAAGAGTGAAGTGTTTTCCTCACACCTTCACATTCCCACTACTGCCTATTCTGTGAGATGGCTCTCCCTGGTAGTGTTGAGTTTGCCAACTACCTCGAGACTTTGGAGGCGATGTGCTCCTACAACGTCGACTATGATGCCTACAACATGCGTCGAGTTTCTTTATAGCATAATCAGCCCATAGAGTGGAATATGTTGTTGGAGGTGGTACAATTTCGGTACACCGAAGACCATGTATTCTGCTTTAGCTTGGAAGAAGCTATCCGACTTATGAGGAATTTTCTGCCATATTGGGGATAAATCCCAGCATTACTGTTGCTCTGCCTGAGTTTTCCTGCTCTCCCCGGGAGTTATTGGCTGGGCTTCTTTGTGTTTCGTCCTCGACGGCTAGATCACTGGTGGCTGGAGGTATGATTTCT
This sequence comes from Sambucus nigra, assembly GCA_949130495.1. NCBI lineage: Eukaryota > Viridiplantae > Streptophyta > Magnoliopsida > Dipsacales > Adoxaceae > Sambucus > Sambucus nigra. Next base: position 281,914,680 of record OX422216.1, on the reverse strand, counting down.
CTTCCGGCAGTGTTGCAGTCCATGCATTTGCAGGAGGTTGGTGATGCTGGATATGCTAGAGCTATCGTTCTAGGCTTGGTTTCAAAATTGTTGCTGGTGACTGGGGAGCCGCTGGTGGACCCACAACTTGCATCTATTACCTCATAAATGCCCTACTGTTGCAATCCTGCGGCGATGATGCTGGCGGAGACTTTGAATGGCTTAGATTCCTGGCGAGAAGGTCGTTCTGACTTTCTGAGGGGTAGCCCTGTGATGCTGTTCATTTGGTTGTCTGAAAGATTTCGCTTGGTGACTCCTCCGGAATACCCTTTGTCGGTTTTACCCAATTTCTTTTCGTGCCATTTCATCAGTGTTGGCCTGGATATTGAGAGCTAGGAGAACTGGTTCGTAGAGCATGGGGCTCTAAATCTGTATGGTTAGTACCTTGGTGGGGACAACTGCTGCCTATTCTGGAACTGGAAGAATATCTGTATGTCCGACTGGTTGGTCTTAGACAGACCTCATTCTATTTCCCTCGGAAACTATGCTAATTTGGTTGGGAGCAGATCGTGCCACCTCAGACGCTAGACTTTTTTTCGGTAGAAGATTTGATAGAGCGTCTGCACATGCGGCTTGGCTCTTTATAGGAAAGTCGGTGTCCGTTGTCTCGTCCCTCTCAGTCTTTTGGGAGAGTTTGGCACATCCCTGGAGATTATATGGAGTGGTTGTGGAGGAGAGTAGTTAGCAAGATATTGGAAGTGGAGACTGAAGAAAGGTGGCTTGCCTTATCTGATACCATGGAGGGAGGTGTGGTAGTTTTTTTTAGGCTGGTTCGAGCTTATCGGTCCTTGGAGAGTCTGCGGTAATCCATTCAGGCAGGGGAAGCTTGGGGACCCCAGGATGTAGATGAAGATGATGGAGTGGGCTCCTCTGGTAGCTATGGGTAGGACTCCTGGAGAGTTTATTTTGTACCGGGAAATAAGTTTGGTTTTTTTTATTTAGTTTTTTAGGAAGGTAGGGGGAAGGGACTTATCCGTTCCTTTATGTAATTGCACTGTAATTTCTTATTATGGAAATAAATAATTTTTTTATCATCCCGTTGTGCCTTTTGATGAAATTTATATTTTGAGTTATTTATACCGATCGCTAAGGCATGCATAATCCTTTTGTTCAAATATATGTCAGAGTGAACCGTCATTGTCGGAGATAAGAAAAGAATAATTTTTATGAAAAAGAAGGGGCTGTGCTCATGTAAGATGTATGAGCTGCCTACATACCTCTGGGGTTTTTTGAAATTTTTTAATTTTTTTAGGAATGATTTTTTTTAGAGGATCAGGCCCACATAGTTCTGGGTAGAGGGAAATGAAGATTTTTTTTTAGAATAGAAGGGAGATGAGAAGAGTCATAGCGCGCCGAGATTTCGGACTAGGGGTAAAATTTCTTGAGACGGTCCAGGTTAACTGGACGATCCATCTCTTCTCCATCTAAGTCAGTGAGAATGGCGCCACCGCCGGACAAGATCTTCTTCATAATGTATGGGCCATCCAATTAGGCTTAAATTTCCCTTTGGGGTCCCAGATGGGCTCTACTATTTCTTTGAGGGCTAAATCCCCTTCTTGGACACTGCGGTCCTTGACTCTCTTATTAAATGAACGTGTTATTCGACGATGGTACCCTTGAATGTGATACAATGCCTTCAGTCTCCTTTCGTCCAAAAGTGACAACTCGTTAAGGCGACTTTGATGCCAGTCCTCCTTACTGACCTTGCTTTCAAGCATGACGCGTAATGAGGGTATTTCTAGCTCCACGGGTAGGATTGCTTCCGTTCCATAGACTATAGAGTAAGGGGTAGCCCCAGTAGAGGTTCAGATTGAGGTTCGGTATCCCCAGAGGGCGTATGGGATTTGATCGGCCCAATATCGATAACTTTCGGTCATCTTGCTGATGATGGCTTTAAGGTTCTTGTTAGCGGCTTCGATTGCACCATTGGTTTGAGGTCGGTAGGGAGAAGATTTTTGTCTCTGAATCCCATATTTGCTGACCACCTTTGTGACTTCTGCCTTGAAATGCAACCCGTTATCTGACCGTAGCTTATGCGAGACCCCATATCGACAGAAGATATTTTTCTTGATGAATTTGGCCACTTTCTTGGCATTCAGGATTGTGTATGACTCGGCTTCGACCCATTTGATGAAGTAATTAATGGCAACCAGGATGAACTCATACCCGTTAGAGGCCTTGGGTGTAACCTTCCCTATAATGTCGATGCCCCAGCTGGAGAACAACTAGGGAGAAGTCATGTTGTATAATTCTCGCGGAGGTAGGTGTTGAAGGTTGGAGAACTGTTGGCATTTGAGGCATCTTCAGACATAGGCCGTGCAATCCTGGATCATAGTGGTCCAATAGTAGCCTTGTCGAATGATCTTCTTGGCAAGCATGTGACCGTTCATGTGGGGTCCACATTCCTCGTTGTGGATTTTTCGCATTACCTCTTTAATGTCCGCCCCTGCGATGCAGTGTTGATGGGTTCCATCAAAGTTTTTCTTGAATAGTGCTTTGTGATAGATGACGTATTGGGTAGCCAGTCTTCGGAGGGTTGCTTGATCTTTCTTTTTGGAACCCTCGGGATACCTACCATGCTTGAGGAGGTGCCAGATATCCCAATACCAATAATTGGCTAGCTCAGGATCTTCTTTGGTGATGAGCCCAAAGTGGTAGCAGTGGGTAGGTATGTCTTGATTTTAAATCAGAAAAGCAACTATTGTTATTCTTTCGGGCATGTCGACCATGGAGGCTAGGTTAGAAAGGGCATCGACTAGGTTATTCTTTCCTTGAGGTAGGTAGTGGAAGTTGATACCTTAGAATTAGGAGGCTAGATTTTCTAAGTGGGCATGGAAGGGTTGGAGCTTCTCGTCCTTGACTTTCCATTTTATGAGCACTTGACCCATGATGAGGGCAGAATCTCCGTAGACATCTAGGCATTGAATACCTTTCTTGAGAGTAACTTTGAGGCCTACCGTACATGCCTCGTATTCAGTCATATTATTGGTGCAGGGGAAATCTAATTTGATCGCGATGGGAGTGTGGGAGTCATTTGGGGTGATCAGAAGTATCCCAGTGCCATATCCCTTTTTATTGACAGCGCCGTCAGAGAATCTTTGCCATCAGAGGTCGTCGTGAGTGGCGTAGAGGATATTTTCATCTAGGAATTCATAGATCTAGTCATCAGCTTCTTTCATAGGGTAATCAACGAGGTATTCAGAAATGGCTCTTCCTTTTATGGCTTTCTGTGTGACGTACACGATATCAAACTCGGCTAAGAGCATCAACCATCGGGCCATTCGGCTGGATAAGGCGGGTTTCTCAAGCAGGTACTTGATAGGGTCCTTTCGAGATGCAAGTTTAATGGGGAAGGTGATCATGTAGTGTCGTAACTTTTGGGTGACCCAAACAAGTGTGACGTATGCTTTTTCCAAAGTGGTGTAGTTGACTTCGTACCCGGTCGATTTGTGACTGGCATAATAGATGGCTCTTTCTTTGCGAGAATGTTCAAGGTATTGGGCTAACAAAGCCCCAGCTGCAGTGTATGGTTAGGTATAGGATCAAGGGGAGACCAGGCTGTGATGGCATGAGTATCGAAAGGTGAGTCAGGTATTATTTGATTCGGTCGAAGGCTTCTTGGCAGGCCTTGTTCCAAAATTTAGTTGAATCCTTTCGGAGGAGTTTACAAATTAGTTCACAAATGGAGGTGAGCTGACTGATGAACCAGATGATGTATTACAATTTCTCAAGGAAAACTCGGACCTCTTTCTCCGTTCGGGGAGGGTGAATCTCAAGTATGGCTTTTATCTTGGCAGGATCTACTTCTATCCCTTTTTAACTGACCATAAATCCCATGAGTTTTCCCTTTGTAATGCCTAAGAGACATTTTTATGGATTGAGTGTCATCTGATACCGTCGCAGCCGTTCGAAGAACTTTCGAAGAGCGGGAACATGTCCTTATATAGTTTTGGATTTGATAATCATATCATTTACATATACCTCGACGTCTTTGTGAATCAGATAGTGCAGGATGGTTGTGGTAGCCCTCTGGTAGGTAGCCCCAGCATTCTTGAGACCAAATGGCATAACAATGTAGCAAAAGGTTCCCCATGGGGTGATGAACGCAATTTTTTCTTGATGTTCTGTGTGCATTTTAATTTGGTTGTAATCGAAAAACCCATCGACGAATGACTTGAGAGCATGACTGGATGTGTTGTCCACGATCATATCGATATTGGGTAGCGGGTAATCATCCTTTGGAGATGCTTTGTTTAAGTCCCTATAGTCTACTCACATCCGAACTTTCCCTCCTGATTTCGGCACAGGCACTATATTGGCTAGCCATGTGGGATATTCGATCATACGAATGAAACCAACGTTCATCTATTTAACCGCCTCTTCTTTGACTTTGAGCGACTATTTGGTGCAGAGATTTCTTAGCTTTTGTTTAACTGGCTTGTAATCTGGAGGAGTTGGGATCTCATGCTGAGCAATTTTATGATCAATGCCGGGTATATCGTCATAGGACCATGCGAAGACATCCACGAATTCCTTCAATAATTCTTTGAGTTGTGCGCGCTCATTGTCGTCGAGGGTAGCCCTTATCCTAATCTCGCGCAGTTGGCTACTAGAAGTGAGGTTAATAATAACAGTCTCTTCTTCATTAACTTGAACGCAGTTATGTTGTTTGTTATTAACCTTATTTAGATCAGTTAAGAATTGTTCATTTACAAAATCATCATCATTAAAAGTTTGATTAGAATCTAAATAATTAGTGTAAGGCACAACAAGATACTCAAAATCTTTGTTTATTTCATTTATAGGAAAAATAGCATTGAGAACCTCATCAAAGGAGGTCTCGATTACATTTGAGCAAGGATAGACAACAGAAGAAGAAATGGGGTAAACATTGGGGTTAGGTGAGATTTCAACAGATAAAACTGGCGCAATATGTTAGTTGAGGAGAGGTGTATCAGCAGCTTTAATCAGGTGGGATGGATCCAGTGATGTAATGCCTGAATGAACCATGCAGATTATCAGACCCAGTGTCTGTAAGTCAAACGAATCCTCGGAGTCACTTCCCTCAGAATCTTCGGACTTTGATCAGCGATTATATATGGTGTTGGGAACTTTCGATCCATGGGTAGATGTCTTAGAAAATGATCTTCATTCCAGGTTTCATCTTTTTGTCTGCATGTTCATACCATTGCTCTGAAAAGCCGCAAAAGGGGAAATCCTCGCCGTCTTTGATGAATCGTCCATTCAAGGAGTCACCTGAGATGGTCTGGATGTAGTTTAGTCTTCTCTTTGGTCGAGACTGGTGGATCATTCTGAGCTCTCGTTTTGATGGGTGATACCCCAAACCACAAGGAGGGAAAGCATTCTTCAGTTAAATGGGATCAAGTATCCCTTGCTATCTTTGCCCTAGCCCCAGTCCGGGCATGAAGTGCATGTTTCTGAACATCTGAATCACATTGATGTTGCCATGAGGGTCGTATTCTGGACAAACCCTTTCTTTGAAATCGTCCCCTGTCGGGAGTAGGAGTGGTTCACCTCGGAATCCTGATAGGAGCATATCATTTGACCCGTGCTATATCTCAAGGATTGGACTGCTGGTACTTGCACCCTCAGCGTTGTCGTCGTCGCCCAAAATGGTGATGACTCGTCCATCGACGAAGAACTTCAATTTCTGATGGAGTGAGGAAGACACACCCTTGATACCGTGGAGCCAAGGTCGCCCGAGTAATAGATTGAAACAAGATGGGTTGTCAATAACTTGGAATTAAAATACAGGGTTTATAGGGCCAGCCCCTATTACAAGTTTTATGGATCCCATCACCTCCCGACGGGTATTATCATAGGCACGTACAATAACGAAGGTTGGAGCGAGGTCACTTTCCTTTAGTCCTAAGCATTTGAAGGTTCTTAATGGGAAGACATTCAAGGCGGATCCATTATCGACAAGAGGGAGTGGTACGATCTTCCCCATAACTTCGACGAACATGTTGAGTGCATGATTGTGGTTTGGCCCAATTTTAGGGATTTATTCTTCAGAAAAGGATCGCATTCGGGTAGAGGTTAGGGATCTGACTAGATTTACCACTTCTTCTGGTGTAGTAGAAGGAGGAACTGTGGGTTCAGTGAGAAACTTGATCAAAGTATTTTTGTGCAGCTGAGAAGACATGAAAAGCCCCCATAGAGTGATGTTAGCTTGAGTTTTCTTCAATTGATCGAGGATCTTGCTCTCCTTGAGGGTTATTTTTGGCATAGTAAGGTTTTCAATGCCCTTCCCCTTGTCATTGGCTGGTATTGAGCTTGGGATCTGGTAATGCCTCCCTAATCTGGTCATGTGATTTACTGAAGAAGGGAAGAACATAAACCCTATTTCTTCATTAATCTCGAGTTGTTCTGCAACTTTATTTATCTCTCCGAGGTTCTCTTCAAATGATATCATCCCACACATGTCGACTACTGGGCCAGTTTTCTAAAAAACTTGTTCTTCATTCAAATCTTCAAATTCTTCACCCCATCCGGTGGAAACAACTCTGTCCTTTCATATAGTCAATGCATTTTATAACTTCAATGGGTTCTTCATATAGCTCTTCCCATTATATGAGGATATATAAGGGTGAGTGGACCAGGCGCCCTTGCAATTTCAGAGTATTAAGTAACTCGGTCATACTGCATATGTCGTTGGTTTACCTGAATGATTCTACCATGATCTGGATGACATCACCCAGGCTGACTTCATCGGTTGGTACTACCCAACTGTCTGACTCTCGGGCCCATTTTCGTGCTTCCAAGAACAACGTGCTGAACCTCTGGTAGTCAATGATCATTTGTGAGGTCAATTTCAGCCCGAACTCTAGGAGTTGGTTTAACACTTCTGATAATTCCATACCTCCATTTTCAGAACGGGTACGGACAACGATACATGTTGTGGTAAGGAGTGATAGTGCTTGATCAGTGAGAATAACAGGGTGTAGGAGGAAATATGGGCAAGTTTGGATAGGTTTAGGAGAGTGTACGGGTGTGATTTGAGTTGAGGGATCAAATTCTGGGTTCATTTCTAGGAAAATAGCATTAGTATGATTTGGGAGTGGGTTGTGAGTAGTGTTTGGCTTAGGATTGGCTAGTGCGGCAGTGGTACCCTAGTCAATTATACCTTGAATTATGTTTCGTAGGTGAAAGCATTGGTCGGTGGTATGAGCAGCGGTTTGGTGAAAGGCGCGATGGACATCTGCCTTGAAGTTTCTTGAAAGTGGATTTGGCAATTAACGGGGGTCCAAGGGTTTGATAAGGTTTCGGATTAACAAGGCTTGATAAACTTTTGAGAGGGGATCATGGATCTCAGTGTATTCCTTTCGGATTGGGACATGGCGAATTTTCGGTGCCCACGAAGTGGTTGGTTGAGAGATGTTGTTGATGGTTGAGACTGCAGCACTGACAGGTTTGTTATATTTTCTGGGCGTGAACTATCCGAACACTTTCTTTGGTTAAATCTCTAGTTTATCAAGACCTTCCTCGATTTCTACTCCTGCTTCTCTGAGAGCTCGAAAGTGGGGATAGTATTGTCCTCCCATGGTTGCTCGAACACGGGGCAAGAAATTCTTCTTCACTATGTTGACTTGTTCTTTCTCGGATGGCCGATTGGTCATAGTGGCTACCTTTTCCCTCTATCGGGCTATGAAGTTACTGATTGATTCCCCAGAGTTCTGTTTGAGAATCTCTAAATCACGGTGGGTGACCTCAAGCTCTTCGTTTTATTTGTAATGCGATATGAATTCACAGGCTACATCCTCCCAGCTATAGATTTTGAACTCCTCTAGAGGTAAAAACCACCGGAGAGCGCTATCCTTCAAAGTTTGTTGAAATAATTGGGCCATCACTTCTTTAGAATCCCCTGGGAGAGTCATAGAATGGTGATACCTACGAAGATGGACAATCGGGGGTCCACTTCCTCCGAATTTCTCGATATTCGGCATCTTGAACTTCTCGGGTAACTTCGCCTTAGGATAAGGAGACATGTGGGTGTAGTCCATGTAATTTTCGGAGATTTTGACTTGGTCGAACTTCTTAGTAAGCATATTGAGATCTTCTTTGACCTTGTTCAACTCTTCCTCTTTCGGATCAATGATCGCAGGCAAGTTATGCCCAGGCTGGGCAAGGTTTGCCATAGGAAGCTGGGCAGGCGGCGACCCATTAACAGGAGGGGCACGGTAGGCGTGATGATATTCTTCGAGAACCCAGATAGGCTCGGGTGGACCCATAGCGTGAGGTAATAGGGCCTCGGGCTCTTGAGGAATAGGAACCTGGTTTCGTTGCATCTCTAGAACCTCAGTCTGAAGGTTGTCAATCTTGGATACGAGTTGAGCTAAAATTACCATCAGATCTGGCTGCACAATTGGTACTTGATCTGTGTTCTCCATGGAAGGTGGATGAATACCAAACTCGAAAGAGGTAGCAGGGGAACGGACTAAAACTCCAGGGTAATTTGACTGAAGACCGAAGCCAATAAGGAGCCAGGCCAAGGGCGTGCGATCGACCTGAGAAGGCGTAAAATGGAATTTATTTTTGAAAAGAAAGAAGGAAAATATTTTTGACATTTTTTCTTTTTGAGATTGAAAGACAAAATATTTTTGGATTTTTGATAGAGGAAGGAAAAATATTTTTGGATTTTTGATAAAGAAAGGAGAAATATTTTTGGATTTTTTATTAAGAAAAGAGGAATGTTTTCGGATTTTTTTTTTATAAAGAAAGGAGAAATATTTTTGGGAGACTGGTCTCAGCATGATTATTATTATTGTTGATACCAAATTTAGTCTGCTGACATGACTCAATTGAGTGAAGACACGTGGCAATTTGCGTGGCAACAACAAACACTTTCGAACAATACCTTGACTCCGAGGAACCATACTGCAACGAGGAACTCTGCTTCCCCGATCAACTCAGACGCTCTGACCTACAAGAACTCTCCGAGGAACTTTTGAGTACCGAGGAACTTAGGCGGTCCGAGCAGCTTAGGCGGTCCGAGCTGCACCTCGAACAAAGCCTTAATAGGAGGATAACCAACAGATTGACTGCGCATTAAATGCTTATTATTACCATACAGATGTATACGCCTAAGGGGCATTAAATGTATTATCCTTTCACATTACAGCCTCAGGGCTATAAATACATTGTATTATCCTCATTGTAAGGGGACCGAAATTTCTTGAGAAAACTTGTAATCGAGAATTCCCAAACAGTCAGAAATAACAGAAACAGTGGACGTAGGCCATTTTTATAAGTCTGAACCACTTTAAAATTTCTTTGTCTCATTTTATTTATCTGTGATTAAATAATTAGATATAATCTAATTTTTTACATCAACGGATTGGCGCCGTCTGTGGGAAACAATTGGTAATATCGTTTTTCATCAAAAATAATTCATCACAAATGGCTGATATTCCAGAACCCAGCAATCGAAACACTGGAAGCCCTCCAAATCCATCTGCTCCGCCCAATACTCCAGATTTGGCTGGAATAATGACAAATCTGGCCCAGGGCCAGACAGTCATGCAAGAAACTATGCGACAACTCATACGAAACCTCCATGGCGGTGCACCAACCCATTCAGAATCGCGAAGTATTCAAAGAAATACTCGTTTACCTTCTTCGCGTACTAGGCGTACCGATTCATATCGTACTGAGGAGTCTGAAGATTTTTCTTATCAACCTGGATGAACTTCGTCGGTACGAGCCACAGATACTGAACCACGTATCACTCTCTCTCCAGAAAGGACCAGTGCACTAGAAAGATTAAGCAGAGTATCTCCTTTTGATCGATTAGGTTCTAGGAGGAGCAAAAGTCCTCCTAGAGCCGCATCGAGGAGTTTTCGACGACCATCAGACTTAAGGAAAGGATCTGCCCAGTCGCTACCAGCTGCTCGTCAAGATAGATCCCAGGAAGCTACATCAACGCGATCAGTTGCTCGAACCAACAGGCCCGAGGAAGGAAACGATGCGTGGAAAGGCTCTATTCAGAGGCTGGAGGATAGATTAGGGGAAATGGCTAAGGCCAAGAACCCTCTACAATGAACTTTTGTTCAAGGAACACCTTTTGTCCCGGCCATTGTAGATTTTTCAACACCATCAAAGTTCAAAGCACCTGTTGTGACCCCCAAATATGATGAAAAGATCGACCCTGTCTGTGACACCCCGATTAATTAAATACCGGGTAGCTACTCCTTTATTAAATTAATACAAAATGCCAAGTTGGTCCAGTTAATAGCATCACTGTCGAAAATATTTTTATAGTTACTAACCACCTAGTATTTAAAAAGTAAGTTGTCAAATTTTAATTAAGTCTGATTAACATGCAATAAAAGAATAATGGAAGAACAACATAATCCATTCACCATAAAGAAGTAATGAAATAACTAACGAAATAATAATAAGACCAGAGGAAAACTCCTCACAACAATCCCACAACCGAAAATAATATGACAAGTCTGAATCCTGAATTAATTACATGCCCGAAGTCTGAATAACTGAAATAAATGAAATGTCTCTAAAAGAAATGGGCGACATGCCCTACAACTGATAAATGCTGAATATAGAGTCAAGATAGATGAAGCGTCTACAAGCAAAGTCCTGTAACTTCCACAAACAGCTACAGCTCGTCACCTGAATGAGGATCCTAAGCATGGTGTCCTTGTGGCTGGGCACCTAAAATGGTTTTTACAAAAATAGATTTGAAAGCAAATGGGTCAGAGCCCGAAAGTGGAAATCATTTTAAAAACAACAAGTGTTTTAATAACATTAAAACATTAAATGCAAAATACATGTTAGGACGTGCACTCACATGAAATTCTCACCTCTCGACTACATGTGCACTCCTAACGTACCGTACCGATCTAAATGACATATATAACTAACCAAAACGTAATAAGTTCTACCCCTTACTACTCGATTCCCATATTACATTCTAGCGTTATCAATTTAATAGAGAGCTTTACTTAAACTCAGATTCTCAATTAGTAATACAATTCACTATTGGTTAACCCGTTATGTTTTCTCAAAACATTACCATAATTATATTCACAATACCAACATGAAAGTTCCCATTAATTAAGTGTATATTATTCACGTCACAAATATACAATACAAGCATCCCGAGACTAAGCTGCGGTGCACACATACTCTGCTATCCATCCCGGTACATCACATACATAAGGATCACGCATTCCGAATCTCTCAAGAATCGTTCTCAGATAACAACATCACAAATATTGGAGGCGAACACAGTCACATCACATGGGTCACGCACATACCTGCGCTCCCACGATCAGCAGACTTATTAACATCCCAATAAGTCCTTCTATGACCTATGTTCTCGAGGTACCAATCTAAATCCGGGCAACACAAGGATTAGGGGGCCCTAAGCGAACGTAAACCTCCCGTGATAACAAGTATGGTAGGTATGTCATACACATAAAGTCATATACATATACTAAGTATGCACACATCTTAGTAATCACCATAATTTATTTGTAGTACACATCTCATTCTCGTACCGACATATAATGCTACACAATTTATATGTTCCCGGTTAATATAATTATTTAGGCCGTCATTAGTTCTCGCATCGTAATAGACACTCACGTCCTAATTCATAATTTCCCTTTGGTTCAAACTACACTTATAGGTTTTACTCCTCATTATATCCCCAATATCCCAAATATATCAATTAATCATCAAGGAAGTGTTGTATCTACATATAAACAAGGTTACGTGACACGCGAAATCAAAACAGGCTAAAAAGCCTAAACTGTCAACTCGTTAGAAGTCTCGTTCGAACGAGGCTGTTCGAACGAGAGTTCGTTCGAACGAACTGGGCCTTCTAACGAGATCTCGTTCGAACGAAAGTCATCGAACGAACATCCCTCTCGTTAGAAGTCAAACTGTCAACTCGTTAGAAGCTCGTTCGACCGACCTGGGAAGGTCTTCTAACGAGTGGCCAGATTCGAGCCCAGATTTTCCCTATATCATTTTTCCAACTTTTCTTCACCTCTAATCTCATATAATCATCAATCCAACAATTATTCATGGATTCTAATAATTCCTAAACATACTTAGGTCATATACTAAAGTATTTTGTGGGATTAATTCATCCTAAACCTCATCCACATATCAAATCTCTACATCTTTTTCCCCAATCTCAAGAACATGAACCCTAGAATTAAATTCATCCATAGACATAAATAAATCCATTTTTTTATGGTATAAAAGATGTATTTTTCTCTGACTAATCATCCTAACATTGTTCTACATGCAATCTCCTCATAAAATTATAAATCTCTACATCCAATTCAATGGGTTTTTATCATTCTCCAAGAACAATGAAATTTTATAAATTTCCTACGCATGGAAGAAGCATTCTTTGCAAAATATGTAATTAAACCACTTGCCTTATGTGTATCTCTGATTTTGATGTCGAATTGATGAAATGTTCTCTCTCTCTCTGCAGAATTCTCCTCTCTTCTCTCTCTCTACAAGCCTTCTTCTCCAAAGTGACAATGGTGGCTAGGTTTGCCTTAGGAACTCTTTTGGAACTAAATTTCAATAACCTCCGTAGCCCATTAGGATATTAGTGGGTTTAGTGGGTAATTGCCAAATCAGATATTAATTCCTAATTTTCGTGGGTTTTAATTCCCAAAAATCCAAAATTACCAAACTACCCTTATACGTTGCCGGTATGGCCCAAAAATGCCCCGGGACCCAAACTAAACCCCCGGCTAGTGTTTTCTGACTATTTCGACCCTTCCGGACGCGTTGGCGCACTCAAAACGACCATACGGTTAATAGAATTAAAATTCACTTTATAATTAAAATAATTATATTCCTGACGCAACTGTCACACGCGTCTCAATAAAATTTCCAAATTGCCGTATTTCAATCTCGCGACAAATTTTATAATTCAATATTCATATATAGCCATATATACTCATTAAAATCAAATACCAACTCGCATCTCGTTAGAATTTTAATCCGGATTAATTTCCAATTAATACACATTTAATTCAATTAATCCCATAAATAAATATCACAAAAATACGGGGTATTACATACTTCCCCCCTAATAACTGAATTTCGTCCCGAAATTCGGAACTAGAAAGTACCTGGTAAGAACAACTCTGGATAACGTTCGCGCATCTCACCCTCGCGCTCCCATGTGGACTCCTCGACATTATGATGTCGCCACTGAACACGCACTAACGGAACTATCTTTGACCGCAGTTTTCGCTCACTTCAGTCCAAAATAGCAATCGACCCCTCCTCGTAGGAGCTATCAGGCTGGAGATCGATGTCCTCCAAGGCAATGTGAGAATGAGACAAATCATCTCTAAGATATTTCCTTAGCGAGGAAATATGAAACACATCGTGAATCCGATGCAAATGCTCCGGTAACCCAAGTCTATACGCAACCGGTCCAATCCGCTCAATAATAGGAAATGGTTCCACATATCTCGGTGCCAACTTCCCTTTCTTCCCGAAACGCATAATCCCCTTCATAGGAGATACTCTGAGCAAAACCTGGTCCCCCACTTTGAACTCTCTGAAGAACCTCTTCGCATCAGCATAGCTCTTCTGCCGATCCTGAGCTACCCGAATGCGACTCCGAATCAATTCTATCCTCGCCGAAGTATCCTGAATCACTTCCGGCCCAAGTAGTTTGTTGTCCCCCACCTCCAACCAACATGCTGGGGAACGACAAGGTCTACCGTACAACGCCTCAAATGGAGCTATGCCAATGGTGAACTGGTAGGAGTTATTGTAAGCAAACTCCACCAGTGGAAGATACTGCTCCCATCCACCCCCGAAATCAGTGATGCACATACGTAGCATGTCCTCCAACATCTGGTTTGTACGCTCGGTCTGCCCATCGGTCTACGGGTGATACGCCGTACTCAACCGCAATTCCGTGCCCATGGCCTCCTGGAAACTCACCCAAAATCGCGAAACAAATATCTTGTCTCTGTCAGACACGATATTTAGGGGCACAATGTGAAGTCTCACTATCTCTGCAATAAAGAGCTGGGCATACTGTCCCGTAGTGTAGTCTGTCCTTACGGGTAGAAAATGAGCGACTTTGGTCAACCTGTCCACAATCACCCAAACGGAGTCGTGACCTCTCTGTGACGTAGGTAACCTCGTGATAAAATCCATGGATATGCTCTCCCACATCCACATCGGGACCTCCAATGGCTGTAGAAGTCCTGCCGGTCTCTGATGATCCACTTTTATGTGACACCCCAACTAATTAAATACCGGGTAGCTACTCCTTTATTAAATCATACAAAATGCCAAGTTGGTTCAGTTAATAGCATCACTGTCGAAAACATTTTTAATAATTTCTAACCACCTAGTATTTAAAAAGTAAGTTGCCAAATTTTAATTTAAGTCTGATTAACATGCAATAAAAGAATAATGGAAGAACAACATAATCCATTCACCATAACGAAGTAATGAAATAACCCACAAATAGTAATAAGTCCGGAGGAAAAACTCCTCACAACAATCCCACGAATGAAATAATAACATAAGTCTGAATCCTGAATTAATTACATGCCCGAAGTCTGAATAACTGAAATAAATGAAATGCCTCTAAAAGAAATGGGCGACATGACCTACAACTTATAAATGCTGAACATGGAGTCAAGATAGATGAAGCGTCTACAAGCAAAGTCCTGTAACTTCCACAAACAGCTACAGCTCGTCACCTGAATGAGGATCCTAAGCATGGCGTCCTTGTGGCTGGGAACCTAAAATGGTTTTTTTTACAAAAATAGGTTTGAAAGCAAATGGGTCAGAGCCTGAAAGTGGAAATCATTTTAAAAATAGCAAGTGTTTTAATAACATTAAAACATTAAATGCAAAATACATGTTAGAACGTGCACTCACATGAAATTCTCACCTCTCGACTACATGTGCACTCCTAACGTACTGTACCCATCTAATTGACATATATATCTAACCAAATCGTAATAAGTTCTACCCTTACTACCCGATTTCCATTTTACATTCTAGCGTTATCAAATCAATAGAGGGCTTTACTTAAACTCAGATTCTCAATCAGTAATACAATTCATTTCAGGTTATCCCTTTATGTTTTCTCAAAACGTTTCCATATTTATACACACAATATCACATGAAAGTTCCCATTAATTAAGAGTATATTATTCACGTCATAAATATACAATACAAGCACCCCGAGACTAAGCTGCGGTGCACACATACTCTGCTATCCATCCCGGTACATCACGTACATAAGGATCACGCATTCCGAATCTCTCAGGAATCGTTCTCAGATAATAACATCACAAATAATGGAGGCGAACACAGTCACATCACATGGGCCACGCACATACCTGCGCTCCCACGATCAGCAGACTTATTAACATCCCAATAAGTCCTTCTCTGACCTATGTTCATCGAGGTACTAGTCTAAATCCGGGCAACACAAGGATTAGAGGGCCCTAAGCGAACGTAAACCTCCCGTGATAGCAAGTATGGTAGGTATGTCATACACATAAAATCAATACATATACTAAGTATGCACACATCTTAGTAATCACCATAATATATTGGTGGTACACTTCTCATTCTCGTACCGACATATAATACTACAAAATTTATATGTTCCCGGTGAATATAATAAATTAGGTCGTCAATAGTTCTCGCATCGTAATAGGCACTCACGTCCTACTTCATATTTTTCCTTAGGTTCAAACTACACTTATAGGTTTGACTCCTCATTATATCCCAAACATCCCAAATATACCAATTATCCATCAAGGAAATGTTATTTCTCCATATAAACAACGTTACGGAACACGCGAAATCAAAACAGGCTAAAAAGCCTAAACTGTCAACTCGTTCGAAGTCTCGTTCGAACGAGGCTGTTCGAACGAGAGTTCGTTCGAACGAAGGAGGATTTCTAACGAGGTCTCGTTCGAACGAAGTCATCGAACGAACTTCACCCTCGTTAGAAGTCAAAGGTCAACTCGTTAGAAGCTCGTTGGAACGAGCTCGTTCGAACGACCTGGGCAGGTCTTCTAACGAGTGGCCAATTTCGAGCCCAGATTTCCTATTTTCGTTTTTCCAACTTTTCTACACCTCAAATCTCATCCAAAGATTTATCCGACGATTGTTCAAAGCCACTAATCATCCCTAAACATATTTAGGTCATATACTAACGTGATTTGTGGGGTTAATTCATTCTAACCTCATTCAATTATCAAATCTCTTCATATTTCCCCCAATTTTAAGAATATGAACCCTAGAATTTATAAATCATCCAAGAGCCTAATTATAAATCTACATGCGATTCCTCATCAAAAAATGTAATTTTTACTTCCAATTAAAATGGGTTTTTCATTAACTCCCAAGAACAATAAGATTTTATCAATTTCTACACATGGAAGAAACATTCTTTGCAAAATAACGAAATTAAACCACTTGCCTTATGTGTATCTCTGAATTTGATGACGAATTGATGAGTTTCTCTCTCTATCTCTGCATAATTCTCCTCTCTTTTCTCTCCCTCTACAAGCTCTTCTCTAATGGTGGCAATGGAGGCTAGGATTTATCTTAGGAACTTTTGGGGCTAATTCTAATAACCCCCGTAGCCCTCTAATCAGTTAATGGCTGGTAATGGGTTAGTGGGTCTTTTAATTTTTCCATTTAAAACTCCTAAAATTCGTTAATCAAAAATCCCAAAATTCTAAAATTACCAAACTACCCTTATACGTTGCTGGTATGGCCTAAAAATGCCCCGGGACCCAAACTAAACCCCCGGCTAGTGTTTTCTGACTATTTCGACCCTTCCGGATGCGTTGGCGCACTCAAAATGACCATACGGTTTATAGAAATAAAATTCACTTTTTAATTATCATAATTATATTCCATGACGTGACTGTCACACGCGTCTCAACAAGATTTCCAAATTGTCGTATTTCTATCTCACGACGAATCAATAATTCCATATTCATATATAGCCATATATACTCATTAATATCAAATACTAACTCGCATCTCGCTAGTATAATTATTCGGATTAATTTCCAATTAATACGCATTTAATTCAATTAATCCCATAAATAAATATCACAAAAATACGGGGTATTACATTTTACTACCTGACAAGTGGCGCATTTAAAAACAAACACGGCAATATCTCTTTTCATCCCGCTCCACCAATACTGTCGTCTCATGTCTTGGTACATTTTGTCCCCACCGGGATGTACCGCGAACAGTGAGCCGTGCGACTCTGCCATCACCTCGTGTCGTAATTCCTCCCCTTCCAGAACTACCAATATCCCATTTAAGCGTAATCCCCCGTCTGAGCTAATGGTATAGGACTCGACTCCCTCTGCTAATAATCGAACTATCTGCTCCTGACAGAACGAGTCATCTGCTTGAGCCTTTACCACTCTCGTGACAATCTGTGGTGTAACAGTCATCACCGACATGAATGATCGGGCCACTGCATCCTGGTGTCCCAACTCCTTCCATTTTGCCTTCCACACTCCTGCCACTACATCTACTGGCCTACGGCTCAACGCGTCTGCTACCACGTTAGCCTTTCCCGGGTGATATTGGATATCAAACTGATAGTCCTTCACAAACTCAAGCCACCTCCGCTGCCGCATATTCAATTCCTTCTGCGTGAATAGGTACTGTAGGGACTTGTGGTCTGTGAACAATCGGAACTTCTCCCCCAAAAGGTAATGTCTCCAAATCCGTAAGGCAAATACCACCACCGCTAACTCGAAGTCATGAGTGGGGTAATTCTTCTCGTGAGGCTTAAGCTTACGGGAAGCATAAGCTATGGCCTGACTCTCCTGCTGTAATACACCTCCAAGTCCTTGCAAGGACGCATCGGTGTAAACTAGATACTCAACTCCCGATCTCGGCAATGCTAACACAGGTGCTGAGGTCAACTTATTCTTCAACTCATCAAATGCCAACTGACAGGCATCACTCCAGATGAACGGCACACCTTTACGAGTCAGATGTGTCAAAGGACCTGCTATCTTCGAAAATCCCCGGATGAACCTACTGTAGTATCCTGTTAGGCCTAAGAAACTACGGATCTCCGTCAGTGTCGTGGGCTGTCCCCACTCCCTCACCGCGGATACCTTCCCCGGATCAACAGATATCCCCCGATCGGAAATAATGTGTCCCAAAAACTGGACCTCCTTCAGCCAAAACCCGCACTTCTCATACTTTGCATACAGTTCGTTCTGACGTAGCGTCTGCAAAACTTGCCTCAAATGCTCGGAGTTCTCCTCCTCTTTCTGGGAGTAAACCAGAATATCATCAATGAAGACAATGACGAACTGATCAAGGAACTCTCTGAACACCCTATTCATCAAGTCCATAAACACTGCTGGAGCGTTGGTCAAACCAAAAGGCATAACCCGAAACTCATAAGAACCATATCTCGTTAAGAACGCAGTCTTTGAGACATCCTCTTCCCTGATACGCAACTGATGGTATCTCGATCGCAAATCAATCTTTGAGAAGAAAGAAGCTCCTCTCAACTGGTCGAATAAGTCATCGATTCGAGGCAACGGATACTTATTCCGTATCGTGACCTTATTCAACTCTCGGTAATCCACACACAATCTCAGTGAACCATCTCTCTTCTTCACGAACAACACAGGGGCACCCCACGGCGAAGTACTCCTCCGTATAAACCCCTGACCCAACAACTGCTCAATCTGATCTCGTAGCTCTCGCATCTCTGCCGGAGCCATACGGTACGGTGCGCGTGCTATAGGTCTCGTATCTGGTAATAAGTCTATGACAAAGTCTATCTCTCGACTGGGGGTAGGCCTGGTATCTCCTGAAACACATCTGAATACTCCCTGACAACTGGGATCGAATCTAAAGGAATCACAACCTCCTTAGAGGTATCCTCCTCTATGTAATACAAATGAGCGGTCGAGCCTCCCTCTGGGCGAGGCATCGCCACTACAAACATCTCTTGCCCCGGAATGGAAAAAATAATGCTCCCACCGAAGCAATCAATCATGGCTCTATAATCAGCGAGCCAATCCATACCGATAATCACATCGTGTACATGCATATCTAATACCAACATGTCTGCAGGTAATACCAAACTACCAATCTCTACCCCCACTCCCCGGCATATAAATAAAATAAGCGACCCACTCCCCAATGGTGAGTCTACACACGTCACTGTGCTCTCTGCTGTGGCTAATAACCCTAAGGCTTTCGCAAAATGTGTAGCTATAAAATAATGCGTTGCCCCCGTATCAAACAAAACCCGACCCATAGTACCATGGATAGGAAACATACCCTTAATCGCGGGTGGTGCCTGTGGAGCTGCTGCCTGGTGGACGTTATAGACACGTCCATACTGTAACTGCCCCTACTGCACAGGAACTGCTGGAATGGCTGGTAGTGCTGGCACCTGGGCTGGAGCTGGAAGGGCAGGTGGAAAAAGTGGCCTTTGTGGCTCATGTCGAGCACCCTGCTGCTGCTGCGGGGCCCTGCCCCTATCAGGACAGTCCTGGCGTTTATGGCCAGTATTGCCACAAACGAAACACTTCCCCGGGAAGTTTCCCCCTCTCTGTCCCCGCTGTCCCCGGCCCTGGTGGCCGTTACCATTCCTCCACTGGCCCTGCTGAAACTGCTATTGATCATTCTGACCCTGCTGGTTCTGATGGCCGTTCGGACCCTGATGGCCCTGCCGGAAACCTCCCTGTCCATGCCTGAAATTTCCCGACCTGAACCTCTTGTGATCCCCCTGCTGGGAACCCTGGTCGCCCTGTCTCTGCCCCTGAACAGATTGTGCCCCACTGGCACCATTTCCTCCAGTCCTGCCCTGATGGCTGGACTCTCCCGATCGCTTGCCCTCAGCCATGTGAAAGCGGTGATCCTGGCAATGGAGCAGTGCAGCGTTAACCACATCAGAGTAAGTGGCCAACGATAGGTTCCCCAACAAATGATGACGGATCCTCCAAATCAACCCGTCTGTAAATTTCTGTATCTTCTTCTTCTCTGTCGGTATCTCATCCGGAACAATGTTCAGAAGATTAGTGAATTCGGCCCCATACTCGGCCACAGTCTTACCCTCCTGCTTGAGGCTCATCAACTTCCTCCTCATCTCCGTGTGAACAGCTGACGGAAAGTATTTGCGGTCGAACCGCACCCAAAACTCCTGGATAGTGAGAGTATCTCTCTCCTCCACGGTGGTAATAGACTCCCACCACTGCAATGCAGACCCCACTAGCTTAAAGGTAGCTAGTATTTGCTTTTGGACATCGGTGCACTCATACATCCTCAAGTGCCGTTGAATGTCCTTCCTCCACTGACTAGAAACCACAACATCGGAGCTACCTGCGAACTCATGAGGGTGTGCTTTCTGAAAAGCATCACGTACACGTTCCCAAGCAGACGGGAATGCATGTGCCTGAACTGGCGCGGCTATTGGCGCCTGAGGTGGTGCCTGCTGAACTACGGCTAGTGCGGCATTTACCGCCTGGGCCACAATGGCTGCAACCTCGGCGGCATTCATCGTGCCCTGAACTGGTGCGGGTTGTGGTTCTGGCGTTGCATCCCTGGGAATCCTTTGTGCACATCGTGGAGGCATTCTGAAACAAGAATAAAGTCTATAAGTTCGCAGTTATAAACTTAAAATGGCTGAAGAACGTAGCATATACAAGAGAATACAACAGTCCTAAAATATAGGGCTCTACATCAAAGAAAGCTCAGCGGAAAACATAATAAGCCGTACAGATCCTAAAGGACACTAGAACCTGATGCTCTAATACCACCTGTGACACCCCGACTAATTAAATACCGGGTAGCTACTCCTTTATTAAATTAATACAAAATGCCAAGTTGGTCCAGTTAATAGCATCACAGTCGAAAACATTTTTATAGTTACTAACCACCTAGTATTTAAAAAGTAAGTTGTCAAATTTTAATTAAGTCTGATTAACATGCAATAAAAGAATAATGGAAGAACAACATAATCCATTCACCATAACGAAGTAATGAAATAACCAACGAAATAATAATAAGACCAGAGGAAAACTCCTCACAACAATCCCACAAGCGAAAATAATATGACAAGTTTGAATCCTGAATTAATTACATGCCCAAAGTCTGAATAACTGAAATAAATGAAATGTCTCTAAAAGAAATGGGCGACATGCCCTACAACTGATAAATGCCGAATATAGAGTCAAGATAGATGAAGCGTCTACAAGCAAAGTCCTGTAACTTCCACAAACAGCTACAACTCGTCACCTGAATGAGGATCCTAAGCATGGTGTCCTTGTGGCTGGGAACCTAAAATGGTTTTTACAAAAATAGATTTGAAAGCAAATGGGTCAGAGCCCGAAAGTGGAAATCATTTTAAAAACAACAAGTGTTTTAATAACATTAAAACATTAAATGCAAAATACATGTTAGGACGTGCACTCACATGAAATTCTCACCTCTCGATTACATGTGCACTCCTAACGTACCGTACCCATCTAAATGACATATATAACTAACCAAAATGTAACAAGTTCTACCCCTTACTACTCGATTCCCATATTACATTCTAGCGTTATCAATTTAATAGAGAGCTTTACTTAAACTCAGATTCTCAATTAGTAATACAATTCACTATCGGCTAACCCATTATGTTTTCTCAAAACATTACCATAATTATATTCACAATACCAACATGAAAGTTCCCATTAATTAAGTGTATATTATTCACGTCATAAATATACAATACAAGCACCCCGAGACTAAGCTGCGGTGCACACATACTCTGCTATCCATCCCGGTACATCACGTACATAAGGATCACGCATTCCGAATCTCTCAGGAATCGTTCTCAGATAACAACATCACAAATATTGGAGGCGAACACAGTCACATCACATGGGTCACGCACATACCTGCGCTCCCACGATCAGCAGACTTATTAACATCCCAATAAGTCCTTCTCTGACCTATGTTCTCGAGGTACCAATCTAAATCCGGGCAACACAAGGATTAGGGGGCCCTAAGAGAACGTAAACCTCCCGTGATAGCAAGTATGGTAGGTATGTCATACACATAAAGTCATATACATATACTAAGTATGCACACATCTTAGTAATCACCATAATTTATTTGTAGTACACATCTCATTCTCGTACCGACATATAATGCTACACAATTTATATGTTCCCGGTTAATATAATTATTTAGGCCGTCATTAGTTCTCGCATCGTAATAGACACTCACTTCCTAATTCATAATTTCCCTTTGGTTCAAACTACACTTATAGGTTTTACTCCTCATTATATCCCCAATATCCCCAATATATCAATTAATCATCAAGGAAGTGTTGTCTCTACATATAAACAAGGTTACGGGACACGCGAAATCAAAACAGGCTAAAAAGCCTAAACTGTCAACTCGTTAGAAGTCTCGTTCGAACGAGGCTGTTCGAACGAGAGTTCGTTCGAATGAACTGGGCCTTCTAACGAGATCTCGTTCGAACGAAAGTCATCGAACGAACATCCCTCTCATTAGAAGTCAAACTGTCAACTTGTTAGGAGCTCGTTAGAACGAGCTCGTTCGAACGACCTGGGAAGGTCTTCTAACGAGTGGCCAGATTCGAGTCCAGATTTTCCCTATATCGTTTTTCCAACTTTTCTTCACCTCTAATCTCATCTAATCATCAATCCAACAATTGTTCATGGATTCTAATAATTCCTAAACATACTTAGGTCATATACTAACGTATTTTGTGGGATTAATTCATCCTAAATCTCATCCACATATCAAATCTCTACATCTTTTTCCCCAATCTCAAGAACATGAACCCTAGAAATTAAATTCATCCATAGACATAAATAAATCCGTTTTTTTTTATGGTATAAAAGATGTATTTTTCTCTGACTAATCATCCTAACATTGTTCTACATGCAATCTCCTCATAAAATTATAAATCTCTACATCCAATTCAATGGGTTTTTATTATTCTCCAAGAACAATGAAATTTTATAAATTTCCTACGCATGGAAGAAGCATTCTTTGCAAAATATGTAATTAAACCACTTGCCTTATGTGTATTTCTGATTTTGATGTCGAATTGATGAAGTGTTCTCTCTCTCTGCAGAGTTCTCCTCTCTTCTCTCTCTCTCTACAAGCCTTCTTCTCCAAAGTGACAATGGTGGCTAGGGTTTGCCTTATGAACTCTTTTGGAACTAAATTTCAATAACCTCCGTAGCCCATTAGGTTATTAGTGGGTTTAGTGGGTAATTGCCAAATCAGATATTAATTCTTAATTTTCGTGGGTTTTAATTCCAAAAAATCCAAAATTACCAAATTACCCTTATACGTTGCCGGTATGGCCCAAAAATACCCCGGGACCCAAACTAAACCCCCGGCTAGTGTTTTCTGACTATTTCGACCCTTCTGGACGCGTTGGCGCACTCAAAACGACCATACAGTTAATAGAATTAAAATTCACTTTATAATTAAAATAATTATATTCCTGACGCGACTATCACACGCGTCTCAACAAAATTTCCAAATTACCGTATTTCAATCTCACGACAAATTTCATAATTCAATATTCATATATAGCCATATATACTCATTAAAATCAAATACCAACTCGCATCTCGTTAGTATTTTAATCCGGATTAATTTCCAATTAATACACATATAATTTAATTAACCCCATAAATAAATATCACAAAAATACGGGGTATTACACTGTCCTTCATATAGAGCAATACCAAGCTGCAACCGACATCTATGCTGTTCCAGATGAGATGAGATGCAGAGCATTATCGGGAACTCTTACCGGATCTGCTCAAATATGGTATAATAATCTTCCTCGGGGTAAGATCTCAACTTTTTTTCAACTGGCCGAGTTATTCATTGGGAATTTCTGTTTTGGGGCAAAGCCTGTTAAACGAGTAGCGCATTTGTTAAGTGTTAGACAAAAAGCTGGTGAAAGTACCAGAGATTAAATAACTCATTTTAATAACGAGAAACTCGAAGTCATTGATTATGAGGAAAAGACAGCGATTACCGCCTTGATGAGTGGACTACTACCCAACAAATTGTACTACACTTTGGCCAAAGATCCACCTAGAACCATGTAAGATCTGATGGGAAAAGCAGCCAAGATTATGAATGTCGAGGAGGCTATGGCTGCGAAGAAGAATATGGATGCCAAAGAAACCAAGGTGGGAGGTGATAAAGCTAAGAAGAAAGAGCATAAGAACAATGGTAGTGACAAACACTCAAAAACAAGGTCGTCATGGGAAGTATTGAAGAAATTTGATAATTATACTCCTTTGAAGAAAGATATCAACCATGTTCTAGAAGAAATCAAGAAAAATGAGGAATTAAACTGGCCAGAGAAAATGAAGGCAGACCCTGACAGGAGAAATAAGGCAAAATATTGCGAGTTTCACAAAGATCATGGCCATATGACTAAAAATTGCATAACTCTTTAGAATGAGATTGAAACACTCATCAGACGAGGAAAACTGGCAAAATATGTTGATCGGAGGAATGATAGAAGAAACAACGACCGAACAAGGGAGAGATCTAGATCTCCTCGTCGAGCAGAAGAGAACAAGAAAAGATACCATGAAATTAATCCAAAAGACGACCCCGATCTTCCCAAGAGACCAAGGCAGCCAGAACGTGAAGTATTTTCAATACGCTTTGGGTAATTTGACTGTAATGTTATTACATGTGGAGATGCAGGAGGAGGAGACCTTACTGCAGAGAGAAAAGCTTACCTCTGTGAGGCTCAAGCTTTCTCATACATTCAACGAATAAATCTAGCTGAGGAGGATTGCCCGAGAAAGGTAAACAAAGAGAAATTGGTCATTGGTTTCTCAAAGAACGACCTCGCAGGTGTTCTATATCCTCATGATGACCCATTGGTGATCAAAATGAGGATGAAGGAGGTAATGATTTCAAGAGTACTGGTAGATAATTGTAGCTCGGTAGATATCATGTTCTACTCGTGCTTCGACAGTTTAATTCTAAAGCTATCTCAACTGGAGCCTTATCATAGACCCCTCCTCGATTTTGCTGGCGAGAAAGTATTTCCACTTGGGACGATCAAGTTGGATATATTCCTTGGTACATGGCCTGCTTGTCTAACAAAAAGAATACGCTTCTTCGTGATGGATAAGAATGTTCAATCATCATACAATATCATCTTGGAAAAAGTAGGATTGAAGAAGTTCGAAGCTGTACCATCCACGGTACATCAATGCCTAAAATTTCCAACAAATTTTGGAGTAGGAGTTGTGAAAGGTGATCAGAAAGTAGCTCGGGAATGCTATTATTCATCCGTCGAGCAAGAGGAAATGGAGAATCAAGGAAAAAGACCACCACCTATCAAGTGGATGAAGGTGCAGAAATTAAAACATTGGATCCTAGAGATGAGTCGCAACTCGTGAAGGGTCAAGTGGTGGAAGCTACTGAAAACATCATTCTAGACGACGAACACCTTGAACGAACTACTCAAGTAGGTTCGTCGTTGGAAGCCTCACTAAAGCAGAAATTGATAACTTTCCTAAGAAGCAGAAAGCAAACTTTTGCGTGGAGTCATGAGGATATGCCTGGGATAGACCCAAATTTCTTATGTCACGAACTCAATGTGAATAAGGAGATCAAGCCTGTGAAGCAGAGAAGAAGAGTATTCAGTCCCGAGAAGAACCAAGCTATACAGGAGGAAGTCGAGAAGCTCTAGAAAGCTTATTTTATTGAAGATGTTAAATATCCAGACTGGTTAGCAAATGTGGTGATGGTGAAAAAGAAGAACAACAAATGGAGGATGTGTGTAGACTTCACCGACCTCAACAAAGCATGCCCAAAGGATCACTTTTCGCTGCCCCGAATTGATCAACTAGTGGATGCTACCTCGGGACACGAGCTGCTGAGCTTCATGGATGCTTATTCTGGTTACAATCAGATTAAAATGAAACCTGAAGACAGGGAGAGTACTTCTTTCATTACCCCTAGGGGAACTTATTGTTATAATGTTATGCCTTTTGATTTGAAAAATGCAGGTGCAACATATTAGAGGCTAATGAACAAAGTGTTTGTAGAACAAATCAGTTACAATATGGAAGTCTATGTTGACGATATGCTGACAAAGAGCAAGAAAGCTGCTGATCATCTAGTTGACTTAGGCCAGACCTTTGATCAACTAGATAAATATTAAATGAAGTTGAACCCGACGAAGTGCACATTTGGAATACGAGAAGGCATGTTTCTCGGATACATTGTCAATCAGCGAGGCATTGAAGCTAACCCTGAAAAGATCAAAGTTCTGTTAGGGCTGCGCCAACAACGAAGAAAGAGGTGCAAAGTCTTACAGGACGAGTAGCAGCACTCAACAGATTTGTATCGCGAGTAACTGATCGATGTCTCCTATTTTTCAAGACTCTCCCAAAAACTTTTCAGTGGAATGATGAATGTGAGAAGGCTTTCCAAGACTTGAAGAAATATTTGGGAGCACCTCCACTGTTATCCAGGCCAGTGATGGGAGAAATATTATACTTGTATCTGGCAGTGTTCGAGAATGCAGTTAGTTCGGCATTGATAATAATGGGGAATAGAGTACAAAAACCAATATACTACACAAGTAAGGCCTTCCAAGGAGCAGAGATCAGATATCCAAGGCTGGAAAAATTGGCACTAGCATTGATCGAGGCAAGTAGAAGAATGAAGTCATACTTCCAGGCTCATACCATAGTAGTATATACTGATATGCCATTGAGGCAAGCCCTTCATAAACCAGAAAAATTAGGAAGATTGATGTGCTGGGCAATAGAACTTGGTGAATATGATATAGTTTATGAGCCCAGATCATCGCTAAAAGGGCAAGCGATAGCAGATTTTATAGCAGAGTTCACCTATCCTGATACCCCCGAGGAGCAAAAGTTGCTCGCTGATCAACCTGTGGATGTTACAGGATCATCAAATGCAAGCCCAGACCAACTTAGCTTGGTAAAAGGGCAAGTAGATGTTACAGGATCATTAAATTCAAGTCCAGACCAGCTTAGGTTGGTAAAAGGGCAAGAAAAGATGATCGACGAACAACAAGAAATATCAAGAGATGGTGATAGGAAGCAACAAATTTTCCACTGAGGAACTCTGTCAGATCAAAAATTTAAAGACGAGTTACCTATATGGAGTCTGTATGTGGATGGTTCATCCTGCACTACAGGATGTGGCGCAGGGATAGTTTTGAACAGTCCGGACGAGGTCGACATGGAATATGCCCTACGCTTCCAATTCAAAGCTTCCAATAATGAGGCTGAATATGAAGCCATGATTGCAGGTCTTAGTTTGGCAAAAACCATGGGGGCAGAACAAGTTATTATTTTCAGTGACTCGCAATTGGTCATAAATCAAATGATGGGAGTATATGCAGCCAAAGGAGAATTAATGATGAGATATCATGCAAAGGCAAAGGAATTGGTGTCGGAATTTACTGCTATTCAGCTGGTCAGAATACTAAGAATGGAGAATGCAAGAGCAGACGCCTTAGCTCGATTAACATCAGCTACTCGTACCGAGCTACGAAGAACAATCCCAATTGAAGTTTTAGCTGGTCGGAGTATAGATGAAGATCTGACGATAAACTTTAATACCCTCGATTTAGGGTCATCATGGATGGATCCCATCAGGGCATATATTGAGAAAGGGGAATTACCAACTGACAAACTTGCAGCCAAGAAACTGAAGTTTAAGGCTGCTCGTTATGTACTGACTAATGGTATTCTATACAGACGAGGAATTATAGCAGGTTTGCAAAGATGTGTGCATCCCACCGAGGTGAAAGATTTTATTGAAGAAGTCCATGAAGGGTCCTGTGGAGCCCATGTAGCAGGTCAAACTCTTTTGCAAAGAATGATGACTTAAGGATACTACTGGCCGACGGTGATGGCTGATTGCATAGCCTATGCTAAGAAATGTGACAAGTGTCAGCGCTTCTCCTCCATCCGAAGAACTCCCCAAGCGTTATTGACACCAATTACTTCCCCTTGGCCATTTGCCATATGGGGAATAGATTTGGTTGGGCCACTGCCGACGACTAGGGGAAGATTTAAGTATCTCGTGGTCGCTGTGGATTATTTTACTAAATGGGTTGAGGCTGAGCCTCTTATTGATATGGCATACGACAATGTGTACCAATTTATTTGGAAGAACATCATTTGTCGATTTGGTCTTCCTCATGCCTTCAT
Source organism: Sambucus nigra (assembly GCA_949130495.1). Lineage (NCBI taxonomy): Eukaryota > Viridiplantae > Streptophyta > Magnoliopsida > Dipsacales > Adoxaceae > Sambucus > Sambucus nigra. The sequence goes on along the minus strand of OX422216.1, from coordinate 281,886,358 downwards.
CACAGACCATGAAACACAATTTGACAATGAGGAGTTCGCTGCCTATTGTCATCAGTCAAATATCTTGAAGATTCAATCGGCACTAGGCCATCCTCCAAGCAATGGACAAACTAAAGTTACAAACAGAACGCTGCTGAATGGTTTGAAAAAGAGACTGAATGACGCGAAAGCATACTGGATCAACGAGCTACAATCAGTGCTATGGGCTTATCGAATTACTCCCCGAGCAGCAACAGGGGAATCTCCATATATGCTGGCATTTGGAAGTGAAGCTGTTATACCCGCCGAATTGGGTCTCCCAACACACAGAATACTGAATTTCAATTCCCCTGTCAGCGATTTAATGAGAAGGTTAGACTTGGACATGCTCGAGGAGGTTAGGGAAGAAGCAGCCATTAGAAATGCTGCTTACCAGCAACGAACAACTTTTTTCTACAACAAGAGAGTGAAGAAGTGCGACTTGAAAGAAGGAGACTATGTGCTAAAGAAGGTGATCCAAAAGCACAACAAATTGGAAGCAAACTGTCATGGACCCTGCCGAGTTACGGAAGTTGTTCGACCAGGTACATACAAAATAGAAACTTTAGAGGGAGAGGAGTTTAAGAATGCATGGAATGCAGAACATCTGCGCAAATATTATCAGTAATGTAAACTCTCATGTAATGCAGTTTCATCAGTATGAATAAAGTGACAATGTTCTGCCCAGTTCTTTCCTTTTATTGGAATTTTTTTGCGGAATACTAGTGCTACACAGTACTCAGCAAAACTCGGACTACTCAAATCTATTCCCGAAAATGCCAACTAAGGTTGGTCGGGAAGTAAATCTATTCCTAAAAATGCCAACTTGGTTGGTTAGGAAGTAAATCTATTCCCGAAAACGCCAACTAAGGTTGGTCGGGAAGTAAATCTATTCCTAAAAATGCCAACTTGGTTGGTTAGGAATTAAATCTATTCCTAAAAATGCCAACTCGGTTGGTTAGGAAGTAAATCTATTCCTAAAAATGCCAACTTGGTTAGTTAGGAAGTAAATTTATTCCCGAAAACGCCAACTAAGGTTGGTCGGGAAGTAAATCTATTCCTAAAAATGCCAATTTTGTTGGTTAGGAAGTAAATATATTCCTAAAAATACCAACTCGGTTGGTTAGGAAGTAAATCTATTCCTAAAAATGCCAACTTGGTTGGTTAGGAAGTAAATCTATTCCCGAAAACGCCAACTAAGGTTGGTCGGGAAGTAAATCTATTCCTAAAAATGCCAATTTTGTTGGTTAGGAAGTAAATCTATTCCCGAAAACGCCAACTAATATTGGTCGGGAAGTAAAATTATTCCAAAAAGTGCAAAAGATTGGTTGGTAAGAAAAACCCACTAACTGTAGTTGGTCGAGAAGAAAAATTTACCGACCTTGGTTGATCGGAAACATTTTATGAGTACGAGAAAGTGATCGAGCAAAATTTTTTATACTCGTGACTTTTTAAATTACTACCAAGTTGGTCGAGAAAAAAAGTATCATCAATTTTGTTTAGTCATCAAATGATTACCACAAATTCAAGATAGTCGACAATAAGTTTTAACAAACTCCAATTGATCGACAAATAACACAATGTTGTTATCTTTTTAACAGATATACATGCACATATGTAAAGTGTTTTATAATTACAAGACAATGGCAGTCAAGATTTGTAAATAAAATTATTTCATTAAATGTAGAACAAAATACATCAAGAATGAAATACAAATTTATTACATTAAGATTCCTATTCTATTGGTTTCTTCCCCTCTCCTTTTGAAACAGGTTCCTCGCCAACAGGTGGATCATTTAAAGCATGAGGGGAATTTATGAAGTTAAGATCTTCAAGCATCCTGATATTCATCACAGATGGTCGATCTAGTAGGTGCTCGGGACGAGATATCTCAACATTGGAATGGAGATTGTAATCGCCAAGGTATTTGGAAATCAGACACCGAGGGATGGCCCGAGCAGGGATCCAACTCATATTAAGCTTGAATGGTGGCACTGGTAGGTCGAGCAGCCCTGGATTATGGTAATCCCACAGGTAATGACCCTGTTCGAGTTGCAGTACACCTAAGGCATTCAACCATCCCTGTTTGTAACCCTCATTATTTGCATTTTGGATACGATCATCCAAATGGTAGAGAGCCTCGTTGTAGCCAGCCATCCAAAATTCTCTGGGTTGCTTGTGGAATTGATATGTCAATCTTTCCAGCTGCTCGTGGAGATTTTTTATAAAGAGTTTTTTATTTTCCAAGACAGATTTCTGTGCAGAAAGCTGCTCTTCCAGACCCCTGATCTTCTTAAACATCTCAGCTAATGCCTGGTTCTTTACCATCAGTTGGAAGGCCTAATTCTCTAGAGAAGATTGAGTCCTCTGTTCCTCGACAGGAATCCGAGCAGCTCTTGCTCATCCCCGATGAGCTCTTTCTCGTCCCTGAGTAGATGTAGAAGGGCCAGACCTCTTCAAGGTTTCTAACTCATCCTTCAGGTTGGCATTTTCGACCTCCAAAAAAGAGAATCCCTCGTCAGTCACTGGGATCAAAGCATTTGAGGTGGAAGCTGTAGACTTCAACTGAGACACCTCTCTTTGCAGGTTATTATTTTCTTGCTCTAATAACTCAGCTATCTGTCTGTGCTCTTCGACCTCAGCTTTCAACGTTCTCTCACGCACATCGTAAGCAGCAAACCGTTTATCGTATCCCTTATCGGCACAGATTTGCGGATACTTCTTCTCGTACCTCTCGTGAAAAAGAGCAGTAGATTCCTTATATTGTTGCTGAAGTTCTTCAAGAGTGACTTGGAGATCCTCGATCATATTATAGTATGCTACGTTATTAGCCACTGCAAGGTCGAGTAAGCACTTCAAATATTGATAGGCTTCAACTGCTTGCTCTGAAGCACCATGACCGAGGATGTCAGTGATTTGAGCTGCACTCATGTCTGTATGACCGACTTTAAAATATTCATTGCATTGCCGTAACAACTTTGTATCATGAGCAAACAATAATTCCATCCTGGACAGAAACTAGTAGAGGAAGAAAAAACAATAATCAATAAGAGTACAAACAAAGCATGAAGAAGAGAATCAACAGTATGCATAAGCAAAAGTTCAAATTTTATTACATCACAAAGTTCAGAAGTACAAAGTTCAGAGTTACATGTTCAGAAGTTACATTTGACAAAGAAAAATAAAATAGAGAGAAATCCGAACAACTCTACACCTTTTCCTTGTCTCCCAAAACTTTCTCGGGAGGCTGGGACGAGGAGGTAGGTTGCTCGGATGGAGCAGGGTTGCTTGGGAAGTGCTGGAGGTTGCTCGGAGGAAGTAACAGGTAGTTGAAGTTCCTCACCAGTGGGCTGGATAGTTGGGGGATGAGAAATTTGATCTCCCATCACCATGGAAGATTCCTCAGAGGCAGCTTCATCCTCTTCTTCTTCAGGAGTTGGAGGGGGACCAGGGATGTGTCGCTGAAAGAGTTCAGAATTTTCATCAACTTTCATCTCCTGCAGAGCAGCGACCCATCCATCTCTAAAGTATTTGAGGGTGCCATATTCCACTTGCGACATCATTGCAGCCAAACCTTTATTCCACCCTTTATCCCAGCCGACACTGAAAGATTTTTTCACAGCCAATTTCCTCTTTGTCTTCTCCGAGGAAAGCTTCTCGAAAAGAAGATTGTCAGCAGCCTTCAGTTTATTCTCAACTTCCTCTTTCTGACGACTTACTTCCCGAAGTTGACCCAACTCCTCCTCAGCAGCCTTGAGCTTATTTTCAAGCTCCCCAGCATTTTTGAGCTTCCCTTCGAGTTCTTTATTCTTCTTCTCCAAATCATTCATTTTTTTCTCCAACCTCTTGGAGACCTCAATAACCTGAGCCTTCTCCTGCTCAGTCGAAGTAAGTTTTTTCTCCCAAATTGCCTTATCATCATCATATTTCTGACGAGAATCTTTCAGAGACTGCGCCAGACCTACCAAAGCTTCCTCTACACCAGACGAGGAGCTTGAAGCTTTAATAGCTTCATCTTTCTTCAAAATTGTATTAAAACAGCTCACCAACTGTGAAAAGAAAATGAAAGCAAGTTAGTGCACAGATACAAAAAGGAAATAATGAAAATTTAAGACTATAGGACTTATAGAAGCAATGTGACGAGCTGCTAATGTGGTAACCGTGTCCCGAGAAAGGTTTTCTTCAATACCTTGGATCTCGGGAATGATCCAAGTCTTCACCGAGCTCATAGCAGAGCTCAAAGGAACAAAAGTGGGAACACCACTAGTCGGGGGCTGAGAGATGGGTTCAGCCAAATTGACAGAGGAGCTTTTCTTCAGCCTCCTCAGAGGAGCATCAACTTTCTCGACTAACGATGTAGTCTTAGTCGGATAAATATTTTTGGATTTTTGATAAAGAAAGGAGAAATATTTTTAGATGTTTTATTAAGAAAAGAGGAATGTTTTTGGATTTTTTTTTATAAAGAAAGGAGAAATATTTTTGGGAGACTGGTCTTAGCATGATTATTATTATTGTTGATACCAAATTTAGTCTGCTGACATGGCTCAATTGAGTGAAGACACGTGGCAATTTGCGTGGCAACAACAAACACTTCCGAACAACACCTTGACTCTGAGGAACCATACTGCAACGAGGAACTCTGCTTCCCCGATCAACTCAGACGCTCCGACCTACAAGAACTCTCCGAGGAACTTTTGAGTACCGAGGAACTTAGGCGGTTCGAGCTGCACCTCGAACAAAGCATTAATAGCTGGATAACCAACAGATTGACTGCGCATTAAATGCTTATTATTATCATACAGATGTATACGCCTAAGGGGAATTGAATGTATTACCCTTTCACATTACAGCCTTAGGGCTATAAATACATTGTATTATCCTCATTGTAAGGGGACCGAAATTTCTTGAGAAAACTTGTAATCGAGAATTCCCAAACAGTCAGAAATAACAGAAACAGTGGACGTAGGCCATTCTTATAAGGCTGAACCACTTTAAAATTTCTTTGTCTCATTTTATTTATCTGTGATTAAATAATTAGATATAATCTAATTTTTTACATCAACAATTATTATTATTATTATTATTATTATTATTATTATTATTATTATTATTATTATTATTATTATTATTATTATTATTATTATTATGTTGTCACTTGTATTAAATTCTCCTAAATGCAAAATAAAATGCCGGATGGGACCCGAGCCTGGAAAAGTTGGTTTTGTAACATATGCAAAGTTATGGTTGGACTTGTAACCAGGCTTACGGACAGGGTCCTGTTTTAAAAATGCGCAAAAATTTAGGCGGTAGACCGACCCGGAATTTCGACAGAGTTTCGGGTCGAAACCGACAATCTAATATGTGTGTCCTAGGCTTGACACCTATATGTGGGTATGCAACTTGATTGGGTGAATCGGAAAGGGGGGTTCCCCCCTTTGGCATGGCTTCCACAATATACGTCTTGCTTTTGAGGGCAATCGGTACGTGTGGACAAGCCATTTGGTATACCTGACTGTACGTGAATTGACTCACTATATACCTCGTGGGGACCGTACGTGTGAGAGAGAATTAGATATACTCAGCATACGTGAATGAGTTCCCAGCGATATACCTCCCGTCATGACTTCGGTCAAGCGGTCCGATGCATGGGAACCGGTCGATATACGTCGAAGGTACTTGGCCAATGGAAGGTGATAGTCATGTTGTGACAACCCGTATATGATTATGATAAATTATATTTAAATCATAATTATCCTATGTGATATGAATAATGTGTTATTAATATATCTAATGTTAAGTGATTATGGTTAGTATAATTCTACTTTCATAAATCATGAATTGTCGAATTATTTACGAACACAAAATTTTGTTGTTTTCGGTAGAAAGGTTCCTGTTAGAGACTAGTTTTGACCTTTATAACATTATAAATGACTTGAGGTGAAAACTAGATAGTTGTAGACATGTGAGTTAGGGTTGTAACAAAACAAACGGTGCATCAAACGGAGATTCGAGTAAGAAGTTAGGTCGAAAGTACGAGAAGGGGCGAATCTGTCAATTCCCTTAAGTGGTATTTGTCTTTTATTAAACCAAATGTTTTAATTTGATTGGTTGGCTTGGGAGGCAGCCTTGGCCGACCTTATACCCTTGAAATAGACTTATCCTTCAGCCAATATCAGCCATGAAAGGGTTTTAAGCTTAAGGAAAGAGAAGGTAGAAGTTTAGGAAGAAAAGTGAGGAGAAAAAGTGTAGAAAAATCCGTAGAAATTACGTAAACGTCCCGAAGGTAATCCTAATTGCAAATATTGTTATTTTTCATATATTTATGTTTTATATGATACAAATACTTGATTTGTTTATTGAACTTTCATACTTGGGTGCATATGTATGAATATATGCAAGTTTAAGCTAAGTTGAATGCATAAACCCTCAAAATTGCCTTGTATTGAAACCCCTTGTATTAAAACTTGCATATCTCTTTGTGTACTTACTGGAATTGAGAAATTCTAATTGGATATGAAAGTAGACTCATATATTCATATCATATCTGAAAATTAGAATTTATCTCCTTGTGGTTAGGCCGTAATGATGATTTCAAGTTGGTACATGGTTTCTGTTTTTATACTTCATTTCGGTATGCCCTGAGTTTAGTCAAGCTTTTGAGATAGCAAATGAAGTCAAACAATTATGAAATTTTAATTCTGTACGATTCAGTATGTCTAATGAAAATTGGTTGAAAATCATGGAAAGTTATGCTGGAGAAAAATTATGAAAATTCTTGGAAGTTGAAGGAACAATAGAGGAGCTTGTAGGGCAGATTTCTTGTGTTGTAGAGAAATGTTCATAACTTGCCCTAGGAAGCTTGAAAAATTACACCGTCACTTGTACTGGATAGTATATTCATATATGTTTTCATATTGATGAGGTTGGACCCCTGTATTTGTACAATTTAGGAATATAGGATGGTTAAGTATGTAAGACCATAATTTCAGGCCATACTGGGTACCCCTTGAATGAATGTTTGTATTTTGTCCTTACAAAGGGTAATTTGAGTACATGTTTCATGTGTATATACATTGAGGAGTATAATTTCATGTTTACTTGACTTTGGTTATAAATTACTCATAAGGTATTTCCTACAGTTGAATGTCCGTAACTTTATCAACATGTACATCATTGTTTGCCTTTACCTATATTTTATGGAATGTGACTTAATTGGAATTATATTGTTGATGTATAGTCATGGAAAGTTACATAATTATGTTTGGATAATATTTGTGATTGAGGTTGAGAACTGATCTAGTTGGATTGACAGGTGTAAGGTCTAATCAACCCAGTTCAGCTCCACCAGAAGGAAACTTGAATACGTAGTTGCCAACCAAGGTGAGTGTACTCACTGGAATGATGTATTTGTATACTGTTACGAATGTGATCATAATGTTATGAATATAAAATTGTTCATTTCGGTTTACCGAAATGAGGGGTTACTCCTCGACCAGGAATGGGGGAGATTTGTCTATTAATGACAAGGGGTTACTCCTCGACCAGGAATGGGGGAGAATTGTCTATTTAGACAGGATATGTGAATCATGATTTAGAAAAGTTGGTCATTCATTATGAATGAGCCGAATAAGTAAATACATAAGTATATGGACATGATTTATTGCATTTAAATTCATGCAGTAGTTTAGTAGTGATGCATTCACTGGGCTATTTTTGCTCATGGTTCCTATGTTCACATTTTTCAGGTAATGCGATGTCACTGCCAAATCTAGGAAGTCGGTCTGGGTTAGCAAGAAACGGGAGAAACAAAGATTTTGTTTTAATGTAAATGATGTAATTAAGTTAAATTATCATTCAGAAAAGTTTGTATAAATATGACTAGTGTACTGTTGTAAAAAGGTTTTCAGTTATATGGATTTACAATGATGACTCTAAAATCAAAACTCGTGTTTATGGTTTGGTTAGATTAATTATGGTTTGACTCACTTTGACTTTCAGACTTAATTATAAGTAATTGGGTTGGGGTGTGTCAGCTTTTGGTATCAGAGCCTAGGTTTTAGAGGTTCTGGAGTGAGAAGAGTCTAGATTTGGCAGTGAATGTTAGAAATATATTTTATTTGATACTAACGAGTATGTTAGGAAAGATATGTATATCTGCATGTTGTTATATCTTTGATTCATTACAGATATAAGAGAATGGAACGAGGGAATGTGAATGTGGGAATAGATGATGAGGCTTCAAATATTCCAGCAGAAGTGGAGGTTGAGCAACCTGTTCAGATAAATGTTGAACCCGAGCCAGAACAACTGACAGATATGCAAAAAATGGCACGTGCTATGACTCTAATGGCAGAGCAACAAGCTAGATTTATGGCTCATGTGGAAGAACAACAGACCAGGCAAATGGAGGCACAAGCCTTGGCTAGGGCTGAGGAGGTGATACACCGGGAAGAAAGAAGTACTTCACATGAGAAATTTATTAAGATGAACCCACCCTCATTTGAAGGAGCAGTTGATCCAGCAGAGGCAGAAGTATGGGTAAAAGAAATTGAACTCATCTTTGGGGTAATGAAGATGCCTGAAAATCAACAGGTAACCTTGGCGACGTATATGTTGAAAGGAGAAGCTAAGTACTGGTGGGATGCCACGAAACATTTGTTGATTACTCCAGGAGGCGGGAATGTGATCTCATGGGATGCTTTTGTTAAAGCCTTGTATGACAAGTATTTTCCTCCGATGTATCAAAAACAAAAGGAGAAAGAATATTTCCTATTGAATCAGGGGAGTATGACAGTCAGGGAATATGAAGCCAAACTTACAGCCTTATCTCGTTTTGCTTCAAGGTTTATCCGGAATGAGGAAGATATGTGTAGCCGATTTCTCGATGTACTAGAGTTAGTTATTAAATCAAGGCTGTCGGCTTTAGAGACTGTTAATTATTCAGCCTTGGTGAATAAAGCCATGTTAGTAGAAAGGGACGTGAATGAAGCAAGAGGGAATCGAGAACGAGGTGTAAAGAGAAGCAGATTCGATCCAAGTTATCAAAAGGGTAGTGATACAGAATATTCGAGACTTGGAGGGCAGAAATTCCAACAGGGTAGAGGTGGAAGTAGTTTGCAAAGGGGTGAGGTTAGTGGTGGAAGAGGTTCAGGAGTTTCAGCACAAAGAGATCCTAATGTTTGTTTCTTTTGTGGGTCATCGGGTCATATAAAAAGAAATTGCCCAAAGTTACAGAGTATAGAATGTTTCAACTGTCATCAGAAGGGCCATCTGAGAAAGAATTGCCCTATGCTATCAAGAGCAGTTTCAGTCAGTAGTGTGGGGCCTCATAAAGGATCCTCTCCAGGAAGTGCCACCAGGGGAAGAGGTACAGGACAAGCAAGTGGATCAAAGGAAGGAGGAAGAGTGTTTGCAATGACGCTGCAAGATGCCCATGCTACACCTGAAGTGGTTACAGGTAAACTCTCTATTGCGAACAAAGATTTATATGCACTCATTGATCCTGGATCTACGCATTCATTTGTGGCATTAGATATTATTTCATATTTGGGTAGACCATGTTCATTTCTCAATTGTGCCTTATATATTTCTACCCCAATGGAAAGTGTGATTCTGGTTGAGCATGTTTATAAAGATTGTATCTTACGAATGGGGGAACGAGATTTCTATGTTGATTTGATACCGTTGGCCATTCGAGATTTTGATATTATATTGGGGATGGATTGGTTATCATCATACCATGCTTCGATTGATTGTTTTCGCAAAGAAGTTACATTTCATTTGCCTGGTGAACCCGAGTTCCAATTTATAGGAGAAAGGAATGTTGTCCCTAATTGTCTTATCTCAGCAATAAAGAGCAGAAAGTTATTGAGTAAGGGTTGTACAGGGTATTTAGCGTATGTGGTTGATGTTAGTAAGGAAGCACTTAAAGTTGAAGATATACCAGTGGTTAGAGAGTTTTCTGATGTCTTCCCAGAAGAATTGCCAGGATTGCCACCCGATAGGGAAGTAGAGTTTTCTATTGAATTAGTTCCAGGTACTGGTCCAATTTCTCTTGCTCCATATAGAATGGCACCAGCGGAGTTGAAAGAATTAAAAGTGCAATTACAAGATCTGATAAGTAGAGGTTTCATTCGGCCTAGCGTTTCACCATGGGGAGCACCCGTGTTATTTGTGAAAAAGAAAGATGGAACAATGCGATTATGTATTGATTATCGGCAATTGAATAAGGTGACCATTAGAAACAAGTACCCTCTACCTCGTATCGATGATTTGTTTGACCAATTACAGGGGGCCACTATATTTTCGAAGATTGATTTGAGATCGGGTTACCACCAACTGAAAGTGAAGGATTGTGATATTTCCAAAACTGCTTTTCGGACTCGATATGGGCACTATGAGTTTTTGGTGATGCCTTTTGGATTGACTAATGCTCCGGCAATTTTTATGGATTTGATGAACCGGGTATTCCACCCTTTCATTGATTCATTTGTGATAGTATTCATAGACGATGTGTTGGTTTACTCGCGTAGCATGGAGGAACATGAGAAGCATTTGAGACTTGTATTGCAGATTTTGAGAGAGAAGAAATTATTTGCTAAATTCAGTAAGTGTGAGTTTTGGTTGAAGGAAATTGTGTTTTTGGGCCACGTGGTCTCGGGAAATGGGATTTATGTTGATCCAAAGAAAGTGGAAGCAATTGTTGAATGGGAAAGTCCTAAGAATGTGACAGAAATTAGGAGTTTCCTAGGATTGGCAGGTTACTATCGTAGATTCATTAAGGGATTTTCAGCAATAGCATTACCACTGACAAAGTTGACTCGTAAAGAAGTGAAGTTTGTATGGGATGAAGAATGTGAGAGGAGTTTTAAAGAATTAAAGAATCGGTTGGTTTCAGCCCCTATACTTACTATTCCATGTGGGAATGAGTCTTTTGTGATCTATACAGATGCTTCATTTCAAGGTTTGGGATGCGTTCTTATGCAGAATGGGAAGGTAATAGCATATGCTTCCAGACAATTAAAGACGCATGAACGAAACTACCCTACACATGACTTGGAGCTAGCGGCAATTGTTTTTGCGTTAAAGTTGTGGAGACATTACTTGTATGGAGAAACTTGTGAGATATTTACGGATCATCAAAGTTTGAAATACTTGTTTACACAGAAAGAACTGAATTTGAGATAGAGGCGTTGGATAGAGCTGATTAAAGACTATGACTGTATTATTCATCATCATCCTGGGAAGGCCAATGTGGTAGCAGATGCTTTGAGTCGAAAATCATCAGGGATGCTTGGTTGCATACGGTGTGCCCGTGTTGGAAATATTCTTGACTTGGCATCGATGGGGATTGAATTGAAGTTTTCAAAAAGTGGAGGATTATTAGCACATGTCATAGTGAGACCTTTATTGGCAGAACGCATACGAAGTTTGCAGATCAGTGATCCATTCCTTGAAAAGAAGAAACAAGAAGTTCGGGATGGTAGAGAGAGTGACTTTGAGATTAAGAATGATGAATCGTTGTGTTATAAAAATAGGATTTGTGTACCGAATGATCCACCCTTAAAGAAAGATATATTAGAAGAGGCACATAGTTCTATTTACTCTATGCATCCGGGAGGTACCAAAATGTACAGAGATTTGAAGGAATATTACTGGTGGAACAATATGAAACGTGAGATCGCAGAGTTCATAGCTAAATGTTTAGTATGCCAGCAAGTGAAATCAGAGCATCAGAAGTCGGCAGGATTATTGCAGTCTTTGCCCATTCCGGAATGGAAGTGGGAGCATATAACGATGGACTTTGTTACAGGATTACCCCGATCACCAAAGGGGCATGATTCTATTTGGGTGATTGTAGACCGATTGACGAAGTCAGCTCATTTTCTCCCAGTTAAGACCACCTACACTGTTGACAAGTATGCACGTATGTACGTTGATGAGATTATCCGTTTACATGGGGCACCGGTGTCAATTGTATCAGATAGAGATCCAACGTTCACTTCTAAGTTTTGGCCTCGTCTCCAGAATTCCATGGGCACAAGTTTGAAGTTTAGCACTGCGTTTCATCCACAAACTGATGGGCAATCAGAAAGGACAATTCAAATATTAGAAGACATGTTACGAGCCTGTGTATTTTACTTCAAAGGTAGTTGGGATGATCATTTGCCATTGATGGAATTCTCGTATAATAATAGTTATCAGTCGACTATTGGTATGGCTCCTTATGAAGCTTTATATGGGAGGAGATGTAGAACGCCTTTGTGTTGGGATGAAGTGGGTGAAAGGAAAATTTTGGGTCCTGAATTGATAGACATGACAACTGAAAAGATCAAAATGATTCGGGAATGGATAAAGATAGCGCAAAGCAGGCAGAAATTTTATACAGATAAGAGGAAGCATCCATTGGAATTTCAGAAGGGAGATTTTGTATTCCTGCGTATTTCACCATGGAAAGGCGTTATGAGATTTGGCAAAAAGGGGAAACTAAGTCCAAGATACATTGGACCATATGAGGTGTTGGAAAGAATTGGGCACCTGGATTATAGATTAGCATTACCTCCAGATTTATCCCGTTTACATGATGTGTTTCACGTATCTATGCTTCGTAAGTATTTGGCGCATCCATCTCATCAGTTGAAAACCCAACCTATTGAACTGAAAGAAGACTTGTCATACATCGAGGAACCGGTGGAAATTCTTGATCGTAAGGAGAAAGTATTGAGGAATAAGGTTATTCCCTTAGTTAAAGTTATGTGGATGAGCCATGGAATTAAAGAAGCAACTTGGGAAACGGAGGATAGCATGAAGAAACAGTATCCCCATTTGTTTGGTAAGTGCCATTCGTATTAAATTTCGGGGACGAAATTTTCTAAGGAGGGGAGGTTGTGACAACCCGTATATGATTATGATAAATTATATTTAAATCATAATTATCCTATGTGATATGAATAATGTGTTATTAATATATCTAATGTTAAGTGATTATGGTTAGTATAATTCTACTTTCATAAATCATGAATTGTCGAATTATTTACGAACACAAAATTTTGTTGTTTTCGGTAGAAAGGTTCCTGTTAGAGACTAGTTTTGACCTTTATAACATTATAAATGACTTGAGGTGAAAACTAGATAGTTGTAGACATGTGAGTTAGGGTTGTAACAAAACAAACGGTGCATCAAACGGAGATTCGAGTAAGAAGTTAGGTCGAAAGTACGAGAAGGGGCGAATCTGTCAATTCCCTTAAGTGGTATTTGTCTTTTATTAAACCAAATGTTTTAATTTGATTGGTTGGCTTGGGAGGCAGACTTGGCCGACCTTATACCCTTGAAATAGACTTATCCTTCAGCCAATATCAGCCATGAAAGGGTTTTAAGCTTAAGGAAAGAGAAGGTAGAAGTTTAGGAAGAAAAGTGAGGAGAAAAAGTGTAGAAAAATCCGTAGAAATTACGTAAACGTCCCGAAGGTAATCCTAATTGCAAATATTGTTATTTTTCATATATTTATGTTTTATATGATACAAATACTTGATTTGTTTATTGAACTTTCATACTTGGGTGCATATGTATGAATATATGCAAGTTTAAGCTAAGTTGAATGCATAAACCCTCAAAATTGCTTTGTATTGAAACCCCTTGTATTAAAACTTGCATATCTCTTTGTGTACTTACTGGAATTGAGAAATTCTAATTGGATATGAAAGTAGACTCATATATTCATATCATATCTGAAAATTAGAATTTATCTCCTTGTGGTTAGGCCGTAATGATGATTTCAAGTTGGTACATGGTTTCTGTTTTTATACTTCATTTCGGTATGCCCTGAGTTTAGTCAAGCTTTTGAGATAGCAAATGAAGTCAAACAATTATGAAATTTTAATTCTGTACGATTCAGTATGTCTAATGAAAATTGGTTGAAAATCATGGAAAGTTATGCTGGAGAAAAATTATGAAAATTCTTGGAAGTTGAAGGAACAATAGAGGAGCTTGTAGGGCAGATTTCTTGTGTTGTAGAGAAATGTTCATAACTTGCCCTAGGAAGCTTGAAAAATTACACCGTCACTTGTACTGGATAGTATATTCATATATGTTTTCATATTGATGAGGTTGGACCCCTGTATTTGTACAATTTAGGAATATAGGATGGTTAAGTATGTAAGACCATAATTTCAGGCCATACTGGGTACCCCTTGAATGAATGTTTGTATTTTGTCCTTACAAAGGGTAATTTGAGTACATGTTTCATGTGTATATACATTGAGGAGTATAATTTCATGTTTACTTGACTTTGGTTATAAATTACTCATAAGGTATTTCCTACAGTTGAATGTCCGTAACTTTATCAACATGTACATCATTGTTTGCCTTTACCTATATTTTATGGAATGTGACTTAATTGGAATTATATTGTTGATGTATAGTCATGGAAAGTTACATAATTATGTTTGGATAATATTTGTGATTGAGGTTGAGAACTGATCTAGTTGGATTGATAGGTGTAAGGTCTAATCAACCCAGTTCAGCTCCACCAGAAGGAAACTTGAATACGTAGTTGCCAACCAAGGTGAGTGTACTCACTGGAATGATGTATTTGTATACTGTTACGAATGTGATCATAATGTTATGAATATAAAATTGTTCATTTCGGTTTACCGAAATGAGGGGTTACTCCTCGACCAGGAATGGGGGAGATTTGTCTATTAATGACAAGGGGTTACTCCTCGACCAGGAATGGGGGAGAATTGTCTATTTAGACAGGATATGTGAATCATGATTTAGAAAAGTTGGTCATTCATTATGAATGAGCCGAATAAGTAAATACATAAGTATATGGACATGATTTATTGCATTTAAATTCATGCAGTAGTTTAGTAGTGATGCATTCACTGGGCTATTTTTGCTCATGGTTCCTATGTTCACATTTTTCAGGTAATGCGATGTCACTGCCAAATCTAGGAAGTCGGTCTGGGTTAGCAAGAAACGGGAGAAACAAAGATTTTGTTTTAATGTAAATGATGTAATTAAGTTAAATTATCATTCAGAAAAGTTTGTATAAATATGACTAGTGTACTGTTGTAAAAAGGTTTTCAGTTATATGGATTTACAATGATGACTCTAAAATCAAAACTCGTGTTTATGGTTTGGTTAGATTAATTATGGTTTGACTCACTTTGACTTTCAGACTTAATTATAAGTAATTGGGTTGGGGTGTGTCACATATCACTTAGACTAACTGCGCCCTGCCGGACCAGCACCCATCACGAAGTGACCCTCCATTTACTGGACAAAATTTGGTCAATAACAATGCTCTTTGGTGATATCGTGTGAATCATGCATGATTATCTTATTAGTATCTTATGATGAGAGTATCTTTCTTGATCATGCCCAACAGGGAGAAAAGTATGAGTACCAATGGTATGCTAAGCATGGGTGATGGGTGCAACATGGGGATATATGTGATCCTAAGTGCACGTGGTGTGAAGTGTACACGGAGAATTTTCTACAAGTGTGTGAATAGATTCATAAGCATGAGGCACACATCAGTAGTAAAAGGGGAACATGCAAATAGGAGAATATATAAGAAAATAAAACACCCATGTAAATATAGTCTAGCCCTCAAAATGAAAGTCCTCAGCAGAGTCGCCACTGTGGCCATCCCCAATCCTCGCCAGTCTATTTTACTCAAAACAGACAACAGAAAAGGGATCCATCCCGAAGGACAACATCCAAAGACATACTGATACATATGAAACGGGTTAGGCACCCATTCCTCCCTTACGGTCTCTCAAGGGTTGTTGCTATTTTCCTTTATTTCCCCGCGATGTGTGTGCATGTGTATACGTAGTGGATATAGGAATCATCGACTTGTATCATGGAAGAGATAAAGCGAGTCATCCGTAGGAATGTTCCTAAAAATAATATTAAAAAATAGGATTTACGCGATTATCCTCGCGCTGATCATTATAACGGAATGATAACGCACATGGAATAATACGCCACTAAGAACAAATATATGTATATGTAAATATATAGAATCTAAGAGATTTAAGTTTAAAGAACGTGGAAAAAGTAGGTAAAAAGTAGAAAAAGGACTCGAGTCTCAAGTTTTATTCCGAGACGCCTACATAGCCTGTAGAGGCATCAAAGTCCACGTACTTCGTATGCAAAATGAGGGGTGGGATTTATCCTATGAATCCAATCGGGTACTTCACTTATTTGTGTGTGTGTGTGTTTAAGAAAGTGTTTTCGTTGTGAGAAAAGTGTGAGAATTCTCGTTTGGAATTTATGAGCAAATCCTCTTTTTCTCTTTTTTTGGGTTTTATTTATATGAAAATAAGAGATGTGCAATAATACTAAATAAAAATTATATTAAGATATGTGATATAAGAGAATTAAAGTGCTAAGTAATAAAACGAATTACTGCGAATTTAGGGGAATTTAAAGAGAGAGTTGAAAGAGTTGGACCTTCTTGGAGATTTTGAGCTTGATCTTTGGATGTTGGAGAGCAACCTTTGCACTTGGATGATGATGGAGGGTACTTAATTCACCAAGTTTGATGAAAAAGGTAATGAAAAGTGAAGGTTGAAAAGGGATTTGGATGTGGAAATCACGCTGATTTCGAGAGGGGTTTTCTGAACTTGCTGAGAGTAATGGATCTCTGATTTTTTTATTCCTGGAATGAGGTTAGGCACTCGTTTTTATAGGCCCAGGGCATTGCCGATCGGCATAGCCCTGGTATTTCCAATCGACATGTGTATTTAGGGGTGGGCGCGGTCCGATTCGGTTTTTGGCCATTTTAAGTGCCGGGCCGAATTATTTGATTCTATATTTGAGAAGACCGAATGCGGACCGATTTAATCGGTTTAGCCTATTTATTTGGTCTAGGCTATTTTCGGTCCGATTTGATTAATAATCGATCCAAAGTGAAGTTCGAAAGCCCTTCTGGTGTATGGGATATATTTTTTAAACTTTTGGTATTTTTTAGATATTCTGGTGTTTTATGGTCACAAAACCAGAAAGTCATAAAAGACATCCCAAACTTGCATCAGAAAATTGGAACCCACAAACAAAAAAATTCATCCCATATACTGCCATAAAATAAGGAAATCCATCACAAACATCAAAAAGTTCCATCCCATACTTGCATAAAAAATCAGAAACCACAACCAGATTAAAAATACTCGCGTCAAAATGAAATAAAGATAAAGAATAGAAGAAAAGATAAAGAATGAAACACCTATCAATAACAGTAGAATACATCCCATACTTGCATAAAAAAATTCTTAGAAAAATGAAACGGAATGAAACAAAATAGAATAAGGATGAAGAATGAAAAAAACCAACAAATCACAACAAAAAAATTAAGAAAAATACCCGGCTGTTAGGATCGATCGCTGCAAAAGATATTGGGGAGAACGTGGTAGGATCTATCATCCTCGTCGTCCCCGTCGTTGTTGGGAGGATGTGAAGTGCTGAGAGAGAGGAAAGTGAGAGAGTTAAGAGAGAGTGGAAAGGAAAGTGATGAGACTTGAGAGAGAGGAGAGTTGTGTTTTGTTGTGTGCGGTCGACCAAGATAAGTGAGTGGGTATTAGAGTTTTAGGTTTTTTATTTACTATATATATATATATAATCAATATTTTTAAAAAATGTAAATTAAATGGTCCGGTCCTAAGATCGAATTTAATATGCTCATTCTAGACCGAATCGAATATATTCGGATCTCTTAATTTAGGACCGATTTATAAAAAAGCCTATAAATGTGGGTTCGGTCCGGTTCGGTCCAATCGAGTCAATCATTTTTTTGTCCACCCCTAGATGTGTTTAGGCACATTGTCGATAGGCAGGGTTTGGAACCTGCCCTTTTGCAGTGTCTTTCAGGTTCCTGCGAAAAATCGGTCATGCAAGGGGTGATCCATTGGAAAGGTATTTCAGATACCTTCAAAAGTCCTTTGGACTGCTCCTGGGTCCGGGAGTTAACTTTGGGTCAAATATGGCTCAAAAGCGTTCGTCGGTCCTTTGGACGGGGGATCGTCGGACGCAAACGGATCGTTTGTCCGCATGGTATGTCAGAATTGCGCACGGGATAGACCATTGGAAAGGTGAGGAGATGTAATTTTACATTCTAAATAGTTTGAACCGGTTCTAGGAGTTGACTTTGGTCAACTGGAGCTTGGAAGCGTTCGGTGATCTTTCGGAGTATAACGGATCGTTCGTCCGCACTGTAAGTCAGAATCGTGCACGGGGTGGACCGTTGGAAAGGGGTTTCAGTGACCTTTGAATATTCATTCAGTATCGATCGAGATTATTAGTTAACTTTGGTCAAATGGAGCCTGGGAGCATTTGGTGACCTCCTGATCGAGTTTTGGGAGAAAATTGGTCGTTCGTCCACACCGTAAGTCAGAATTACGCACGGGATGGACCATTGGAAAGGGGATTAAGTGATCTTCAAAGATTCATTCAGTCAAGTTCGAGCTGAAGAGTTTGACTTTTGGTCAAAAGGAGCCTATGAGTTCCCGATGGCCTTTAGGTCAGTACTCGGGGTATGAATTGGGTTTACAATGGTGAAGGGAGGTGCTAGGGACCTAAGGAGAGGTTAGGGGGTATTAGAATGGGTTTTTTACAGTCATCATGACATCAAAATGTCGATAATAAAGACCATTTATAATGCAAAAGCAAAGTTAAAGGTATAAGAGTGGAAGGGTAGAACTGCAAATGCAACACTTGAGGAAATTACCAGATAATAAACACGTGTATTGGCATAGGTATAATAAGAGTATCATACAAGTTGAAGATATATTCTGGGCCCATCCTAAATCAATATAATTAATGAACTGTATTTTGTTGGTAGTGATTGTGGATTGTACATACAAGACGAACCGTTATAAGATGGCACTATTTGAGATGGTTGGGATGACATTGTGTGGTGGATCATTTGCTATTGCATTTACTTTTTTGGTAATAGATGGGATTTGGAACAATTTAAGACATTGATTAATCATTTTGCGACACTTGACACCTTTATTACCGATCGAGAATATGCATGCATGAACGTGTTAAGGGATTTATTCCCACATGAAAAGTACATGTTATGCATATTCCATGTCACTTGGAATGTGGAATCTTATACATGGAGATATATTTCAGACAACTACGTGTTTAAGAAGTTCTTGAATGATTGGGTTGCCCCTAGCAAGGCAAGATTTAAATATAGCGTGGTTGTTATTCGTTGTGGATTGGGCTGCTTACCCCAATACCATCAAGTATATCTCTTATACATGGTATAATTCGAAGGATTGTTTCATTCATGCTTGGATAAAATTAATTAAAAATCGTAGTAGTAGAAAAATTAATCGATGCGAAGGTGCACAGATGAAGTTGAAGAACCACCTAGAGAACTCGGAACAAGCATTTGACTCGGTTTGGTCTAGCATAGACAATCTTTTGAAATTACAAGTAACATCGATTGAAAGAGAGTTTGATGTCTCCTTATATAAAACCAAGCATGCTCACAATATCCTAATCTTTACCAAACCAATGGGTCGAATGCTGCATTACAACATTGATGTTATATTAGAGGAGATGGATAAATGTAACATTGTATTGATGCAAAAGCATGTGACGATGTGTTGAGAATTATTTATGGCCTCCTATGCGCCCATGAGTTTGTCATGTATCGAACGGAAGGTCATCTGATATCTAAGGGAGAATTCGATGACCATTGGAATAAACCAACAATGTTCTCAATTTGTAAAAATACCAAGAAGTTGACTATGAACCAAATATGATCTTGTTTAAGGAGCGGTGGACAAGGTTAATTGGGGATGAGTGCAGGGAATAGTGCATAAGATTAAGGATATCGTTACTCATGCGACTATGAGGTTACACAAACCTTTTATAATACGAGTTAGTTAGGGTTGGACTAGGGGACATAAACCAATCACTCGAGAACAAAAACATGAGATGTCAATAAAAGGGACCCATTAGTATTTGAATACGTGAGGTCTGAGGTGCAGAGATCAACGACGAATATTGACTATAAGTCATATTTGGGCCCAGCACCGTGGTGTCATAAATACTCACCTATGTACATAATTGTGGCTTTAGGTGTGTTATGAGTTCTTGAAGAAGGGTGGTGAGGTGGATGGTTAGGAGGCTATAAGATCTGATTTGATGGAAGAAGTCACAAAATTCAATATGTTTTATGCAGATGTTTTCTAGCCATGGTTTCATGATATTATTCCAACATTATTGAATAACTTTACCAGTCCATACCATAAATAATATTCGTTGCTTATACCCGAGTGTGGTTATCTTATTGCACTAGTTTATAATTGTGTATGCGTCTTCATGTCCCCAAAGCAATGTCTTGCATTACTTCCAATGAGACATAATCTATAAAAATTCCAAGGGTGTTTAAATGGCCCTTGCTTGTAGTAATCATTTTGTGATTCTCAAGTTGAAAGAGCGGTCCCCAATGCCATCGAATGCAAGTAATTGGCATAGAACAACCCTGCCTGAAGTCCTGTCCTGGATTGATAAATATGTTAGGAGGATTATTAATTTTGAGAAGCTTTTCTCCTCGGATGTAACTACCCATGATGCTCCAGTCAATCTCATGTAATGGTAGTCCGGTCTTGAGATTTTTTATATATAAGTGAATGATAATGTGCATTTTTTTTTGTTGTTATGCATTTCAAAATAAACACAAAAAAATAAGAATTAATGTGATTAATAATATGGGATTTTTTTATTATGTCCTTGGTTTGATTGCAATTCTCATGTATGACTCATATTTTCTCCATCTAATAACATATTAAATGTTAAAACTTGGATTTGGGTACTGTGATTTGTTGGTGTTAAAATTGTAAAGTGAGTGTAAATTATAATGGTGAATGTTGTAAAGTTAGTTGGCACATTCTTCCTGATTGCTTGATAACACCGCCATTTAGGGTCTTTACTTCAAAATACCATGGGTTAAAAATAATTAGAGATTAAAATATCTAATCACATAACAACCATTTGATATTTTAATCCCTAATAAAAAAGGACATAAATGGATTCAGTGACCAAGATAATGAATACATTAGACTATATTCGGCATGTACAAAATGAAATGAAAGTAAAGGTTAAATTTGTAGTTGATATCCCGAATTGTGTCATAAATTTCATTATCTTCATCCCTACAGAAACTTGGAAATTGGATCCAAGAAGTTTGGTTCAGTACAAAGATGATGAATTCAAAAATTATGGTTCGGTATTCTTACCCCGATTATCACCAATCTCTTGCAAACACTTACAAGTATTAGTTCAAAAATGACATGAAACAATATTATGCGCATTCATCCATAATATGCACCATTTTCAGTTCAATCACAATATGATAGAATAATATCCATATAATACACCACTACTAAAGGTAATCCAACAAGACAATCCAAACAATTTATCCACAAATATAAATATTCCATACATAAAACCATAGACTATATTCATCAATTCCTCTTTCTTTTTTCGAGGTTCACTTTTAGGATCCAATCCCCGATCATCGGCACCCTTCTTCTTCTTCTTCTTCTTCTTCTTCTTCTTCTTCTTCTTCTTCTTCCTTTTGTTGAGGTCCACCTTCCATCTCAGTTGATGTTGTGAGGATGTCGTACAATTCAATATTTTATTGAGGAATTATTGCAGTATAGGTCATGTTGCCATTTTAAAAATTTCTTGAGAATAACTCCATCACCTCCCGAACTTCATCATACTATAGATAAAAAAATAAATTAACATCGCAACTATCATATTTAAATAATTTCAAATTAAATTGAACCGATATAATTAAAATTTATAAGTGAAACTTTTTTAGATCTGGATTGGCAATCGGTAGGATTTTGGGCAATTATATGGGAAAATGTCCATTGCCACATTATGTAATCTTCTGTTGAGTCCCACGGGTAAGAAATTGGTACTGAACGAGACTTAGTCGCAAGAAAATGGTTTTGCCAATTCTCTTGGTACCTTTTTTTAATATCGAACTTAACGTTATACCAGTCAACTTTATTTCCACTTTTATCTAAGATCGGTATTATTAGGTTCTTAAGAACTATTTGAGAGTGCGTTCTCTGGGTAGTACAACTTGCCAACATCAAAACAAATTAGTATATATGAGTACACGAAATCATAATAAAATATTTCTAGAAGCCAGAGGTATTTACGTGGTTCGACAACTGCCTATGTCCACGGAGGGGGTTCTCATTTTTTATTAATTTCTTAAAGGTTCGAAATTGTATGCCCCATTTGCCCCAGGGTAAGGATTGTATTTATAACAATGAAAAATAGTTGAGTTGTACAAGAAACTCTCCTAGATCCTTATTGTCCATTGGTGATCCACGTTTATCTCATTCGAGAATATAAGTAACGAGTTTAGTCCTTAATTATCCACGTGAGAAGTCCTTGTGATTATCCATCCATGTGACACTGAATTTGATTAGGGCAGCGTATTGGGCCTGTTCGAGCAGCTAAAAGTTGGGCCTGTACGGTTTGGTCCCCATAATTACCCCTAAAATTCTTTGCCAAAGAATTTTAAATCCTTTATAGGCCCAAGTTGAACCCAAAGTCTGAGATTCATTCTCGGATATGCTCATGATTACATGAAATCAACAAGGGTACGCTTGTCATTGAAAAAATTGAACCACTAAAATCCTTTTTTACCATCATTCCTTATGAATGATTTGTTGAATTCAAATGTCACTTTGTTTCAAACTCTGTACCATCGTTTTGTCCTCCATTTATGCTCAAAAGACTTCTGAAGTTTTCATTTTCTTGGCTTGCTCTATAACTTCTTTTCGTTTCCTCTCTTACTTTTCCATCTTCATAGCTCTTTTTTGTTTGCATCCGCTACATATTCTTCTTTTATTATTCTATTATGTGAAAATGGTTTACATTATCCATGTAAAGAATTTGGAGGATTTCAGAAAGACTTATTCCATCCATTCTTGGGTCATAATTGAGTGTGCAAGATTTATGGTGTAGCCTGGATTCATATGCTTATTATAGTTCAGGGGGGATTAACGTTTCCCCCAAACAAACTCTTCTTAAAGTTTTGTAAATATTTTGAGGTTATCCCAGCCCAAAGCGCATTGTCAATAGAGTTCGTAGGATTAACGAATTGTATGGGACCAACATGGGGATCCTAGAAATTAAGTACCATTATTCATGGTCCCACACCACAGATGGTGTTTTGTACTTGAAGGCTAGGAAGGAAGCTAGAATTCTAGTAATTAACCTTCCTGATTGCAATAAGGGATATTAGGATCAGGGTTTTATTGCTCTAATTGGCAACATGTAATATCCTCCTCTCCTAGAGGGCGAATCATGGGTTTTTGTACCCACAGTGGGGGGGGGGGGGGGGGGGGATATAGGTTAATATTTTTATTTTCACGCCTTTTATGAATTTCCTTCTGATTGTGTTGACTGATAATGTTTCTTTTTTTCCTTGTATGAGCAGATTGATCGGAGAAAAAAGAGCCCACCCTTAAGTATATCAACAAGGAAGAGATATTGAAAGTTTGGAAGTTGAGGGATCCCTTAGTTCCAGGTGGTGATTATCCTTGCTCTGCCTATTTCCTGCTTAAATACAAGAATTCTTCTGGTAACTTCACAGCTCGTCCAGTAGACAACATTCATGATCTCCCACTCTCAATTGAGGAAGCTTCTATTTCTTCTTCTTTTGAATCACTAGACGTTGAGCCCATCCCTATTAAGGAAGAGGATTCAATGGCCCTTAGGAAGAGAATTATGTTATTTAATAATGATGATATTGGTGCCTCTTCCCCAAGACCAAGTCTGTAAAGAGGACTGAGCAAAAAGGCCCCTTAGCCATTGACTCGGACTTGAAAGTGTGAGAGAAAAATAAGAAGGATAAGGCCCTCATGCCCCCTAAACCCTCCAAAAAGGGTGATGTCCACACATATATAAGGACCTCGCAGGTGGCATCCGTGGCCAGGAATCCTTCATTGGCCTATGATTTATTGAATAGAGTTGTGCTTGTGACTAACCGCGAGCAAGTTAAACAACTGTCTTACGAGTCATCTCATGCCACTCAGTTATTATCCCTCGTAAGCTAGAAACTCTTTCTATTCCTCTTTAATATTATCGGATTCCTTTTTACGTTCTTAATATGTATCTTATTTGTTGATTTGTTGTTTGTGGCAAATTTTATCTCCATACTGGAACGCCATTTTGATCAGTCCAAAATAAATGAAGATCTAGAGGTGGCTTTGTAAAATTCCTAGGAGGACGTCACTTCTGCCAAGAGGTCTTATGATGAAGAGAAAAAGTCCACATGTGAATCTATGAGCAAACTGAAGAATGAGCGTGATCAACTGAAGATCAATAAGGACCAGTTTAAGCCGAACACGATCATTTAATAAAAGAAGCTGAAGACCTTTCCTTGGCCAAGGAGACAAGTCACAATCTATTCTATATTGAAGCCTTTAAGGATGTCAGGTGCCAATTGTCCTTCATTCGGAATTCTAACTTCAAAAAAGGCTCGGATGCTACCTTGGTGAAGGCGAACATCCATGTTAATTTAAAATTCTTTGGCGAGACGATCTAGGTTATCTGCCAAAGTCTGATGAGGAGACCACCATAGGTTCCCCATCGATCAGGTGATGATGTTATGCCCAAGGGCAAGGCCCCAGAAAACAAGGAGCAGGTGAAGAGAAAAGGAACTTAGTTTAGGACTAATTATTCTCATATGCTCTTGTATTGTCCTTTTGATCTCTATTTACAATGGCTTTGCCCGCTTTTGGTGTTATTAATGAAAACATTTTATTTTGTCAATTGTAACATTATCTAGACATTTTACTGAATGTGTTTTCGTTTTCCTTTTACATTCTGAAGTCTGCAAATGTTATCGAGGACATTCCTTATTTTATTGGTAACTTGGATGTCCTCCTTAGCTGGGATGCCAGTGCCCTGGCTCACCGAGCATTTGTATTTATTCGCAAATCCCTTAAGAAGATGAATGGTGCCTATAAAGACCAGTCAACCTTGGTGGCCAAGCTAAAAGATAGTATGAAGAACCTTGGGGATGCATGTACTCTCATGTTGGAAGAGGTGAACACTTTGAAGGCCTAACTAGCTTTGGAAAAGGACATTGAAGATGTGGGGGCCCTTCTCTAAACTGAGAATGATGAGCTTATAAAGAAACTCAATGGTGTAGAGGACAATAGTCGATGAGATCATGTCATGGTGATGGGACTTAGCCGTGATATTATTAAGCATCGCTTTTTGTTCAGAATAGGTCTCGCCCGAGCAGTATGGTTTGCTGGTTATGAAAAGGGTTAGGTAAATGCCCCCACTAGGTTGGATAAAGTGAAGAGCGTGGAATATAAGCATGGCTGGATGAACGTCTTGGGAGTTTTAAAAGTTCCCAAGGACTCTAAACTTTGGTATATGTACCAAGTTAATTGTCTTACTTATCGTTGTTTACCTTTTAGTAGTGAAGAGATCTTGGTGCCTCTGGACATTGCTCCTCTTCAGCTAGCCAAAAGTTATCTGTCTTCTCACGATAGTGATGACAAGTTCCGACCAAACCCTAATGACAGTAGACAAAGATATTTTGCCTCAATTGTTTCCAGTCGATCATAGTGTGTTCACCTTTTTTGCATTTTTCCTACTGTAGATGATATTTTGGTAACTTGTAACTTTTATTGTAACAAATTGCTTATTTAATATCAATCCTTCAAATTTTTCCATTCCATTATGCCAAGCATATGTTTTATTGTCCTATCTTACCTTTTAGGTTGTGTGATCACACCACCTTAGTCCTAGAACAGACTATGACAAAAATGCACCTAATTAAAGGGCTATCCACCCATTCAGGATTTTCTCCGACCAAGTCGGGTCCATTTAGTGCCTAGGGGACCCGTGTAGGTCTTTTTCTTGCCTGAGCAATTCATGAGGACTTTATATTTTCAATGACGAAGACCTAGAGAACTTAGGTTTAATTATAATTAACAAATTTATAATTATAATTAAGCTAAAGTAGCGATGATCGACATTTCGATCGTTAATGTAAAATGTGAGTCTGTCATTTTAGAACAATGTTAATTAATTGATTGAATCACTTGGAGAATTATTAATTATTTAAAATCAAACTGCGAGCATTACATCTTGAAATAAAATTTGTAAAAACTAAGTACGCTGGAAATAAAATCAAAAGTAAAATTTCTTGAGATTAAATGCATTCCAAGCCTTGGATATCTCTTTGCCCTTAATTGTTTCCAAGTGATAGGCTCCTTCCAGATCATCTCTAATCACCTTGAATGGTCCCTTATAGTTAGGTCCCAACTTTCCATTTGAAGGTTTTTTGGCGTTATCGAGGACTTTTCTGAGGATATAATCCCTGAAATGAAATTTCCTCGGATTGACCCCATTGTTGTATTGCTTGGTTAATTAATGTTGGTAGGAGGCCAGTTTTATCATGACATGTTCCCTACATTCTTCTATCAGGTCAAGTTCAATGCTCATAGCATTGTCGTTCAAACCTTGCCTGATAATAATAGTCCTCATGGTTGGCATACCAACTTTCAGGGGAATTACAACTTCCATTCCATAAGTTAGAGTGAAGGGCATTTCCCCAGTAGGTCTCCCTGGCATAATGAGATATGCCCAGAGAACGTGAGAGATCTCATCCGCCCATGCTCCTTTTGCTAATTCCAACCTTTTTTTCAATCCATCGAGCATTATTTTATTAAAAGCCTCTGCTTAGTTATTGCTTTGGGGGTAGGCCACAAAACTAAAATGGTGTTTGATTCCATGGATATCGTAAAAGCCTTGGAAAGGCCCACTTTCAAACTGCATGTCGTTGTCCGTTATGATTGTCATGGGTACCACAAAGCGAGTTATGATATTCCTCCAAATGAATTTGATCATATCAGTGTCTCTGATGTTCATTAGTGGCTCTACATTAATCTATTTTGTAAAATAGTCTTTGCCGATCAACAAGTACTTATGATATCCTCGTGCAGTTGGAAGTGGCCCTATAATATTCAGCCCTCAGTACGCAAATGTCCATGGACTACTTCGAGACTTCAGGTCATTGGTTGTTTGATAAAGCATGGGGGAGAACTTTTGGAACTTTTCACACTTCTGGATGTAAGTATTTGCGTCTTTTGGCATATATGGCCACTAGTAGCCTTCTTTGATTGATTAAAAAGATAAATACTTTCTTCCCACGTGGCTCCCATAAATCCCATCATATAGCTCGTATAGAGACTGGTCGATGTCTTTTGAATGCATACATTAAAGTTAGGGGCCTGTGAAAGATCTTCTGTATAGTTTTTCCCTAGGTCTAAGGTAAAATTGCGCAGTTTTTACCCTGACTTAATGAGATAGTTTTTTGTCGGTCGACAAGTTATCGTTGTGTAGAAAAGCAACTATTAGAGCAATCTATATTGGACCCTTTTTTTACGGTGAGAACGTGATCAGAGTCCACCGTCTTCACAATACTAGGCTTGTCGATGAACTCCACTTCAATTATTCTCCTTAAATTGGAATCCACTGCAGAACTTAGGGCTACTAAGGTATCGTCATGACTATTATGCCCCCAGCGAACTATTGAATATGTACCTCCTTAAACTTTGATATCAAATCACGAACCACCTGTAGGTATGCTACCATCCTTTCATCTTTGGTGTTAAAGTCTCCAGTGACTTGGTTGGACACAACATTGAATCATAGTACACTTCAAGGTGGTTTGCCCCACCAAGTGTGCCTTATACAGTCCAACTATAAGAGCTTCGCACCCAATTTCGTTATTAGAGGCTTCAAAGCCCAGCCTAATTCGTTACTCGATCATGGCATTATACAACAATATGAGCACAATTTATACTCTTTCTCTTTTAGAGTTAGAGGCACCATCCACAAACATCATCTACTTCCTGTATTGATCAAGCCCATGGTCTTTCAACTGGTCGACGACTTGTTGATCAGTAGGGGCTTCTTCTTAAATAAATTAAGCTATGAAATCACCCTTTAATAGCTATTATTGGTTGATAGTGTATATCAAATCTTCAGAGTTCGATTGACCATTTGGACATGTCCAGATAGGTCAGCCTTGCGAATAAAAAATGTAAGAGGGTAAAATATAATGATTGTGATGGAGTGAACCTCAAAGAAATGCTTTAATTTTCAAAACACAATGACCAGCGAGTAAGATAACTTCTCCAATGGAAGGTAGCATTGCTCGACGTCTAAGAATATCTTGTTGACATAGTAAACGGGGAACTGGCTGCCTTCTATCTCACATACTAATGCTGAACTGACAGTGTGGGCTTGAAACTGCTACATAGAGGTAGCGAGGATCCCCTTGTTATGGAATGACTAATAATGGAGGTTTGCTCAGATAAGACATGATTTCTTAGAGTGATTTTGAGCATTCATCGTTCTAGGTGAGGCCGTTTTCCTTCTTGAGCAGCTGAAAAAATGGTCTGCAACGTTCGAATGACTTAGAGATGAAACGATATAGATCTGTAAGCAATATAATTATCTTATGGATCCTGTGCAATATCTTTTATGACTGAACATTATTGATTGCTACTATATGGCTAGGTTTGCTTCGATTCCCCTCTTATTGATAAAGTAGCCGATAAAATTTCTTGATTGGACCCCAAATGAGCATTTTCTCCTGTTGAGCTTCATCCAGTAGTGCGTGAGAATTTAAAAGGTTTTTGCCAAGTCATTGAGGTGGTCATCCTTGCTTCTGCTTTTGACAAGCATGTCGTCAATGTATCTTTCCATTATTTCCCCTATCTATTGCTTAAACATCTTACTGACTAATCCCTGGATATGTTGCTCCAGCATTATTTGGCCAAAAGGCATAACCTTATAGCAATATAGTCCTAGCGATACGATAAATGAGGTTTTATCTTGGTCAGTGCCAAATAGGGGGATTTGGTGATACCCCGAGTAAGCGTCTATAAAACTCGTTCGTTTATGGGCTGCTATGGCATCAACCAATTGCTCTATCTTTCGCAGAGGTAAGTTATCTATGGGGTAAGCTCTGTTGAGGTCGATAAAGTTCATAAAAACTCTTCAGATGTCGTTGACCTTCCGGACCACCACCAAGTTTGAGAAATATTTTGGTAATTGAACTTCTCTAATGGACCTTGCCTCCAAAAGTTTCCCTACCTCATTTTCCACCGCCTTAACCTTCTCTAGGGCAGTGCTGTGAGACTTTGTGTGATCTAATGGAATGATGGATCCACCTGAAGTTGATAACAAGTGATTTTGGGATCATCCCTAGCATGTCATATGGTTCCCATGCGAAAATATATAAGCTTTATTTTAGAAAAGTGCTTAACTCCTTCCCTTCTTGGTCGGATAATGTGGTGTCGATCAGAAACTTCCTCTCTGGTCAGCTCTGGTTAAAAGCTACCTCCTTCAATTTCTCCACAACTCTGTCGAAGGGTTCAATCCTCATCTCTTCTACCCTTGGTCTTCTATGCTTTAGTTGCTATTTAGATAAAGTGAAACCTTCTTGAGATGCTTCAGGGATGACTTCCTTTTATTTTTTCTTTTATTACTTAGGCCTAATGGCAGCAATGGCAGTAATATAACGCTCACACACAGTTGCCTGGTCACCTTTGATCTCTATTATTCTATGATCTGTGAAACATTTTAGTTTTTGATGGTATGTTGAGGGAACTTCCCTTATTTCATGCAACCACCTCTCCCGAGGATGGCGTGGTGGGGTGAATCAATATCTACCACCAGATGCTCAATGAATTATGAAATATTCCCTACTTTACTGGTATGACTACCTTTTCCAGTGGCATGGTAATATTTTCAGTGAAGCCGACCAGTAGGATGATAGCTTTCTTCAAATCCCTTATCTTTAGTTTAAGCTTGTGAAAAAGCTCCAGGTACATCGCTTCTGAAGAACTTCCTAGATCCACTAATATCTTATCCACATCCCAGTTTGTAATTCTGAAAGTGATTATTAGCGTATCATGGTGTGGAGTTATTACCCCGATCAAATCATCCTTTGTGAATATTATGTGCTTGTTATAATCCACATCCTCTGGTCATGGCATTTTCCAGCTTGGATTTTGGTGGTATCTATCTAGAAGGCCTCCATTACTGTCGTGACCTTTTTAAGGTCCATCTGAATTGTATTGTTCTGGATCTGCTTGAGGTCGGATGCCTCGTTTATAATGGCAAATTAGTGCCCCGATTTGTCATCTATCACATTATCTGGTTTTAGGTCACCATTGGTGGCGACCGAAGTACTCGTTCAGATGCCCTACCTGTGGTAAGTCCTTCAAATGGGATTTCAGGAACTTGCAATTTTCCATCTTATGTCCATTTTACTTCTGGTAGGCACACCTGAGTGCGCTGTTTCTCTTGGTCAAGTCTCTTCCCATATTTTTTGGCCCTTTGAGAAACTATTTGTCCTTGATCTTCCCAAGGATTTTGTAAATTGGTCCCTTGAAAACCATTTTAATGGCTTCGTGTTTGGATGAATTTATTCTGCCCCCATTCTTGGCTCCTCCATTATGCCTCTTATTCCCTTTCTTTGGGGTGTTCTCTTTGTCGTTTTATTTATTTGCCTTTTCACGACTACTTTTTACTTTGCTGGTGCTGACCACATCTGCCACTTTGGCGTACTTTTCAATACATGAAATGGGATTGTTAATGGTGTCTGCTTATTTCTTTTTTTTTTTTTTTGGGGGGGGGGGGGGGGGGGGCTGATGAAACATGAAGGTAGGGGAAAAATGACCTTGAATGATGTTATGGCTACCTGCTCCGAGCAATTTTCCATTTCATTGAAGGTTTCCCATTAGCATTTAGCATACTCCTATAAATTCTCCTGAGGCTTTTTTCTCACGGTGATTAAAGAATCCATCCTCTTTTTATGTGAGCTGCTGGTTACAAAGCGAGCTGTGAAGTCCTCTACGAGGGACTTGAATCTCTTAATCGACCTATGGGGAAGCCTCTCAAGCCATTTTTAGGAGACATCTCCTAGAGTGAATGGGAATATGTGACATATAAGAGCATCATTATGATTTCATTGAGTCACTGCTTACCTATTCTGGCAAACGTGATATATGGGGTTTATCTTCCCGTTGAATATTTTAAATCTTGGGACTGTGAATTTCTTCAAGGGTAACTCTTCCTCAGTTTCCCATGAGATATGGGATAACATCTGCGTTATGAGGGCCCTTCTCGCTAGCTCTTATGTGGATCTGGCTCCATGGTGTACTGGGTGTTGGTCCATCTCTCTCCAGACCAAACACTTTATATCATGCCTATGATGTTCTTGATACCAATTTCATTTTACCAAGTGGCTTCCATGCTCCAAATGATCCTAGTCGTGTCTAATATTCATTACTCAGCTGCGAGTTTTGCTTGCGTGAGGGCTAGGATTCTGATCACTATATTTGTAGTTCCCCTAACAGAGTTCTTTCTCCATCTTCTCCAATTATTATTGGAGGCGTGCATTCTTCTCCCTTTGGAGGCAAGTTACCATCTTTTACTAGTGGGATCGTTCCTCACAAGCATTGAACAACCGTGAGATCCGTGATGATTTAGGATGCTCATTGATTTGTTCGGAGAGCTGCTCTTTAAAGAAAAATTTGGGATTATTGTTTTGGCAAACCTTAGATCTAATTCTGAGTGGGGCTAGATCATCTCGCACATCGCCAATGAGTGGTGCACTGTTTGGGTGATGAGACATTGTTTTCACTCTTTTGTTTTGGGTTTCTTTTTTAGAAAAGATAATCGATTCCCAAAGACGGTGCCAGTTGTGAGTATAAGAAATCACAATTAAATATTTATAAAAAGGAGATGTACGAAAAAAGTAAAGAAAAATGGTCACAACACATAATGTTTACATGGTTCGGCAACTACCTACGTCTACGAAGGGGGTTCTAAGTTTTTATTAATTTCTCAGAGGTTCTAAATTACATGCCCCTTTGCCTCGGGGTGAGGGTTATGTTTATAGTAGTGTAAAGTATTTGAGTTATAAAAGAAACTCTCCTAGATACATTTTGGCTCGTTGATGATCCTTGTTGGTCCATTCGAGAATAAAGGTAACTAGTTGAGTCCTTAATTACGTCACATAATTTAATTGGGGTAGTCTGTTGGGCCTGTTTGGGCTGCCAAAATTTGGGCCTCTAGGATTTGGTCCGCACAGTATACCATTTCTCTCGTCCCTGTATAGGTCCTAATAAACCCGAAGACAAATAAAAAAACATAAGTAAAGTCTCAATACTGCTAAACTATGAATAAATAAAATACTTAGAGTATTTGCGGGCAAGTCATTAAGTTGCTCCTAGTATTTATATAGTTGTGGAACCGCATTCTTCTGTGATACTGGTTGCAATGCCCACCGAGAAATCCTTGGCATTATGTCATTGAATTCCATATTCAGGCATGCCCTGAGTTTGCTAAAATAATCTTAAACCCATGACTACTTGACCAATACACAATTTTTTTAACAATGTCTAAAAAAAGGCAGTCGTTGAGATATCAATCATTATAATGCTTGTTTATTCATGCAATAGAGACATATAACCACTCATGTTCTTCAATAATCCAACCTATCGGTATAGGTGGGATAGGATCCCCCCTGCAATCCCCCTAACCTTTTCCAGATTTTTAAGGAGTTGCAGATAGTAGACATAATTTTTATCCTTTGTCTTGTCAGGAAAGGCAGTGCAACCAATGATGTATTACAAATAGGCCCTTGAACAACAATTAAATTGATCCACTGGGCATCGACATCTTTGTTCTTCTTCTTAAACATATTGAAAATACAATTTATCCTTATAATATATGATAACTGCCACTTTTCTTCCTTGCAAACTCCCAAATACTCAACCAATAAACTCGTGGCCTTGTTTGACAACAACTCCCTTCCCCCCATCATCTCCACATACTGAAGATCCAACTATAGAGCACCTCAATATATGGACTATGACATCAAGTGCGATCATAATCTCTCCAAAAGGCATATGAAAACAATTAGTTCAGGTTACCACCGCTCAACAAATTCCAAAATCAATGGATAATATATGTAGTGGTGATTATGCTGCATCAAACCCATAAACACATAATTCTTAACCCTTTCTCGTACTCCTTTATAAAGTTTCTCCACTGGACACTCATTGATTTGAGTCCAGTGGTTCATGTTAAGTAATTGTCCACGTTTTGTCGACATTTAAAACATTAACTCTAATTATTTTAAACATTAAAAACGTCACTTTTAGATGTAAAATTAAACATTAAAAACGTCACTTTCAATTTCAGACTGCCCGTCATCACTACTTTTCTCAGGGATATTTATTGGTAGACCACCTTTTGACATTGGGCTCCTTATATACACTTCTAGCCATGGATATTTGTAGGTTGATCCCCATCCTGTATATTAGGTTCCTCCTGTACACTACTATAGACAGGGATATTTGTAGTATCAACCTCCTCATGGACATTAGAGGGGGTAACTACACCACAAATCGATAACGGTCATGGCAAGTGGATCACGGCCCAGTACTGTGACCAGGTGATAATGACCCCCGCCACGACCAGAGTCAAAAGCATGTGACAAAGGCCGTGACCAAGCAAAAAGGGTGACACTAAATGGTTGTAAGGACACAAATTTCCAATTGAGTCATATGTAGTGTTGTCTCAATTCTGGACAAAAATATTTGAGTCATAGGATAGTGTTCATGTTGTATCCTTTCAAGCCTATGACAAGTGTATGTTGAAGATATAGCGGTAAAAAATTAAAGAATATATCCTTGCTGATTTTCATGCCAAGTTTCACGTCATCAACATGTGGATTCCAATGTCTCCTAAAGGTATGAATGCATTAATATATATATATAGGATCTTGGAAATTTATTTTGGGTGTTAGTATATTTTTGTTAAACTTTTTTTTGAATTTATAGTTCTAATGATTTTGTTCTCGGACACATTTCCGTAGAAAAATCAGAAAAATACGAAACTGATGGCCACACGTTCATATCAAAATTATCTACAATCATAGTTCGAAATATCATTTGAAGGGTCATTCGAACGACATTGATTCTCGTTTGAACGAGATCCAAAGTCGTTCGAACGAGATTTTAAACGAGAATTTAGTTTTTTTGTTCTGACTTATCGTTAAAAGTGTCGTTCGAACAAAAATGTCGTTCGAACGAGATTTGGCAGGAACAGTTTTTTGGGAGTTTTTCCCATTTTTCCATTATCTTTTGCCAGATTTAATAGGTGAGGGAACCAACCTCTTTGAGAGACTTTTTCACAACATCCAAAGGCTTTTTGAGAGAAAATATCTTCCAACAAAAAGTCCCTTGGTGTTTATTATTCAAATTGATTTTATTCAAAGAACAAAACCAAGTATACACCCAATAGTTTGTTTATTCCAACTTCTTTATATATATCTTTTCTTGGAGTTTCGTTTGGCATCGGGTTCTACTCTACCGTTTGAAAAGTTGTTTGGGTTTACTTCTACATCCCATAAAGAAGAAGACTTATTTTTTCGCTGCGGCATTACCACACGAAGAAAGGCTTTGGGTGCGGGTTGACGGTTGTTCCAAAAGCTTCATTGGAGGAGTCCAAGGTTCCGGTGGAGTTCGGTATTGTCGGCTAGGCATAGGTGGTTGTAAGAAGATGCATCGGAGCTTGAAGGAGTCGAGTCGAGTGTAGTAAGTCATTTGTCTTGTAACAGTAAATTCGTACTTAGTGGACTTAAGGCGAGGGGTCGTCCGAGGTTTTTTCCGTTTTGGATTTTTCTCGTATATCGCGGCGTAGTGTGATTTATTTCTCTTTATCTTACAAAATCACCTTAGAATGCATGCTTAGGTAATTCAAGATAAAATTGGTCTTATCACACGTTAGTTTAATTTGGTGCTAAAATTAATCTAGGTAAAATTAAGTTAATTTAATTCAAGTCATTAATTATTAATTTGAAAAAATTTAGTTTGGCCTAATTTGCAAAAATTGAATATTTATTGTTAGGCAAATTTCTAGTACTTGTGTTAAATTAAATTTGGGCTTAAGGTTAAAAATTCACAAATTTGTTTTTAAGAGCAGTTTTAATTTTGAGAAAACTAAAATTGGTTTAGTTTAATTTTAATTTTGGACGAATTAAAATGGTAATATTTTAATTGTGAATCTTGAAAAGATTAAATTTTTTAATTGAACCATCACTTGAATTAAAAGGATTTTAAAATTGGGGGGCACATATTCAGACAAGTGGTATCAGAGCGGGCTACACTAAACTACTGCGTTATCCAATTTTTAAGGATTTTGTTTATTATGTAAAATATGCATTTTTCAGAATTTTTCGTTTTTAATAGTTCAAGCATGATTTCACATGACTCCTCACTTGCTATATCATATGAGTAATTGCTTGCATGTTTACATACACTAGTCGTGCCTAATGTTATATCCTTACTAGTTGTGTATTTTTTAACATATTCAAGCACATGCCTTATTATATAAATTTTACTTGAGTTATGACAAGTTTATCTTTTGTATTTTATTTTACATTTTTGGGCATAATACGAAAATACAAAAAGATTTTTGTTTTGTCTTTTGAGTTAAATTTCATTTTACATAAAAATTGGAAAAACTAAAAAAAATTATTTTGTGTGTGTATAGTTGAGTTTTACACATATTTTTGTGGCATATAAATGTGTTGAATCCTCATTTCCGCTCCCATGTGACTAGAACCTTTGGTTGTGTATTCCAATTCTTAAATTGTTCTTGATCATGGTTACATGGAGTAGTTTAAGTTTGACTTGCTTAATGGATTCGCTTTTATATGCCTTCTCACACAGATGCACGAGCTCTTTTGAATTTTAACTTCACATGTATATTTGAGCTTTGTGAGGTGTTCTCCTACCAATCTAGTCATCTACATATCTTGTGACCTAGGAAGATTTATGCATGTTAAATCCGTTACACGTGAGATTTGTGAGATAAAAATGATATATAAATGTGCACGGGGAAGGGCTCCGAAAAGAAACATTATCCTTTGCGAGTAAGCCATCGTTTGCAATGGACCTAAAAGAAATACATGGTCCAAAGGCCTAAAAGAATATGGCATTAAAAGAAAAAATATTTAGCCAATGCCTATTTAGTTTAGTTTGATATATTCATTCAAAAGAATTATATGTATATTTTGAGGGTGTTTTGATGATATATCAACCGTTTTGCACAATGTCCGTTTATCCCAGTTGCGCTATCATTGTCATGACTCTATTGGTTTGTAGAATCATCAATATTCTAAGCTTGTATTCATTGTGCTTGTTTGTTCATATACTTCACTTTATCTTGTCACATAAGGCTAAATCTTAGTTGATAAAGTTTTGCAATCAAATGTGAACTCCGTGAACATGTTTAAGTGATTGGGTCTTAATTCAGTGGTCTCTAGTTCACGCTCGTTCACTTTCGTTTCCATATGACACATTTATGCCATAAGAGTGTGAAAAACTTATGTTATTTTAATTTTGTATCATTTGTGTGTTTATATCTATATATGTGTGCTTTTATATATTTTGTATCTATTGTGTATACATATATATGATATTTTATTTGCTTTAAGTCTTTGCCATGCTATCTAATCCATTTATGCTTTTAATTCAAAATTAGTATCTATCTTGTTGCGAATTTTGTTTGATATCCCATGCTTATAATATTACATTTTAGTGGTATAGTCTGTCATCGCATCTAAGTTGATAATTTTATTTGAATGGATTAGTGAAACTTCATTGTTGCCCATATGCTTTAATGTTCTTATCACTTTATGCACCTCCATGTTTTACTTGTTTCCCCATACTTATATCCCTTATGTAGTTTTTAAGAGGAGAAATGGTACTTAGTTAAATTGAGGGATAAATGAGTAATTAATCAATTCCTAATCCTTTGTCTGTTCCTGAACAAAAAGGGGGAAAGGTGGTCTCTAAACCTTTAGTTTAGGAGATTTATCTTGGGGGGGGGGGGGGGGGGGACGTATTTCTAAGTAGGTCATTATTTGATAGGGGACAATTAATTTAGGGGGAGTATTTGTTTTCATTGCATTTAATATTTTGATATTCCCTATGCATTTAATGGTTTGCTTAAGTGTGTAGGAACTTTTGTAGCGGCATCTATTTAAAGCGGCAAAGCGGTCCTAAAGTGGTTTTTGAGTCAAGCATTGTATTTTTTTTATTTTGGGTGGGATGTTTTGATTCTAGTTGAGCTTGACGGCCTTTTAGGATTTTTATTTGGTTTTTGTCCCGGAATAACCAAAGGGGGAGATTTGTAAGGACACAAATTTTCAATTGAGTCTTATGTAGTGTCTGCACAATTCCGGACAAAAATATTTGAGTCATAGGATAATGTTCATGTTGTATCCTTTCAAGCCTATGACAAGTATATGTTGAAGATGTAGCGATTAGAAATTGAAGAATATATCCTTGTCAATTTTCATGCCAATTTTCACGTCATCAACATGTGGATTCCAGTGTGTCCTAAATCTATGAATGCAGTAATATATATAGGAGCTTGGAAATTTATTTTGGATGTTAGTATTTTTTTGTTAAACTTTTTTCTGAATACATAGTTCTAAAGATTTTGTTCTCGGACACCTATCTGTAGAAAAATCATATCAAATCCAAAAAAAATCAGAAAAATACGAAACTGATGGCCACACGTTCATATCAAAATTATCTACAATCATGGCCTGAAATCTCATTTGAAAGGTCGTTTGAACGACATTAATTCTCGTTTGAATAAGATCCAAAGTTGTTCGAACCAGATTTCAAACGATAATTTACTTTTTTTTGTTCTGACTTATCGTTTGAAGTGTCGTTCGAACGAGATTTGGCGGGAGCAGTTTTTTGGTAGTTTTTTTTTATTTTCCCACTACTTTTTTCCCACTATTTTTTGTCAGATTTAATCGGTGTGGGAACCAACCTTTTTGAGAGACTTTTTCACAACGTGACACAACAATATAATAATCACCCACAATTATTTACACAACTTAAAATAAAACCCATAACCACAAATAAATCAAAGCTGTAAATTTATTACATGTCAAATTGTTCCGAATAAAACATCGGAATAAATCTCCTTGTAATAATACTCAGAACGAAGTCAATCATAAACTGAGATAAATCGTTTGACTTAGGCAACATGCCTGATTATAGAAAAGAGTCCTGAACTAGAACATAGGAATAAAAGCAATTAAACAAAACTCGGCAATATCCACAGTTATCGCAGCTCCAGTACATGGGAATGATCACATCTGGAGTCCCTGTGCCTGGACACCTAAAAAGTTTTGAAAATATATTTTGACATGGGCCAGAACCCAAAACCATTTAAAAATATTTTGCAAGTAATTAAAATGCATAAATAAATGTATATCCATTTACTCATATTTAAATTGGTACCGCACTCTCTCATAAGACATTACTCACCTCTCATCTAAAGTGCGCACCTAACGTATGCATTTCAATTACCTATTCATGCTACCTACTTAACTAGTTCCCAAATGTCCTTTAGTTCCATATGCCATCCCATCCTACGTAATTTATTTGTTTAGCTTTCACATTCTCTAATCATTATAATTCTCAATTATAATCTATTAAACAATTTTCAATAACTTCCACTAGTTATTATTTCATTATTCACATAAATCATTCCCAATAACTTTCACTAGTTATTAAATCAATATTCGAAAGTTAATATTAAATAACTTATTTTCAATAACTTTCACTAGTTATTAAATCATTATTCACACTTAATGTTTAAGCCATGTATACTTCTTCACATTAACATACACAATATTCACACACTCTCATGCCCGTAAATATTTTTTGCACGCATATATACGTATTCGTCATCACATAATGCATACATATAAATATATCACTCACTATATATGTATAACCGCCATCCGTAATAACTTCCCCAGACGCGGGTCTCTAATGTTATCATCATCGAGGAAATACTCTCATCATTCTGGCTACCGCGTCGGGATCTCAAATCGAACTACAATAGAAAACAACAAACGATGTTAGAGGCGGTCATAAGTTCCCTTATTAGTGAATAATAACCATACCCATAAATACCTCACCTTAGACTCAACCCTAACAGGTACATACGTGGCGATTATGACCTTTGAATAATACTAACCCAACATTAGCTAGCTAGAGAAGATCACTCACTCGCGCAACCTTCAATGACAGCCCTTAGAGGGGTATGTTATATTATCAATATCATTATATCTTTCATACCGATATAATATCTATACATACAATTTTCACACGTGTATATATATTGAACAATAATTTATTTCATTATGCCTATCTCAAATGGCACAGAATTGCATTATCACCCAATACTCCATTTTATACTCAATAAATTAATTATTCACTTAATTAATTAATTCATTTATTTTTCAATACCAATTATGGTCACGTGTCTACATCACTCAACTCGTATCCCAATTCTCGCATTTTCCTTCACAATTATTCATATTCAACTATTTTTGTCAAATATTTTAATTTCACATCTCAACTAAAAGTTCCTTTTTAACTCAAGGTCCACAAACCGACTTAATCGAATTTTCAAAAATATAAACTATCAACTTTGGGTTTTCTCATCCCCTTAATTATTTAATTTCCCCCTAATTAAATAAAATAGCCCCAAATCTGAAAATTCTAGAATTCTAAACCGGTTTGATCTCAAATTGAACCGGTTCTACTTTCCAGAAATTCGAACCGGCTCGCCTAAAAGTGAATCGGTTTGCTTTTACAGTGAGCGAAGCTCATCCATGTGTTCTTTTCCAATTCAGTCTAGTGATCCTCAACACAATAGCATACACTAACCAATTTGTATAGGGTATAGGTGATATTTCTATGATGATTCTAACACCTAGTAATCATATTAATTCAAAAGATTATCATCAATTAATGGGATTCAAAACTAAAGTTGATAATTTCATCATTTTAATAATTATATCACATATGCATCTCCATATCCCATTATCCATATCATCCTCAAATTTAAGAAGTTTCATCCACCTTAATTCTATAAAATTTATAATTTATATCAATTTCCAAATATAAATTATTTTCCAAAACCCCATAGTTTATATATATATATATATATATATATATATATATATATATATATATATATATATATATATATATATATGCGAAATCATCTCCAAAAATATCATTTTCCAACTATGATATGACTAAAATTGAATATACAAATTAAATAGCAAGTTAGTTACTTGCCTTATGATTCGTAGAGTCTGATTTGATGAAAATATTATTTAATCCTTCAATAATTCCACTCCAATTCTTCAATCTTCGAGTGCTCTTGCAAAATTCTTCAATTCCTCCCTTAGACTTTTGAATTTTCTTCCCAATTATTTTTATTGTCTCTCTAACTCTTTGAATAACTCTCCTTAACCTTCGGATTTGTGAAATGACTTTTTCCTAAACCCCAAGCCTTTCATTTTATAAGTGTATTAACATTTTTGGCTATTGACATGTCATTAAGGAGTCCAAAAGTCACCTAAATTAGACCGTATCAATTTGAAAAGATCCCGAGACCAAAATACAACTCACGAGTACTTAATTTTAACTATTTCGACCCATTCTGGATCAACAGTGGACTCGAAATTATCACTCGAGTCACTTAATAATATTTTCCCATCTCAACCTATTTTAATTTAATCATGCGTGCATTGGTTGAAATAATATTAAATTTCATCGTGTTTACTCACTTACGACTTAATTCAAGTTTATTTACTAAAAGTACACTAGTAAGCACATATTCACATAAATATTAATTCATTTCACTATAAAATAATATTTATTTAATTTCCCATTATTTCGTAAATTAAATTATGTGCCACCCGCATAATTTAAATATTAAATTAAATATATCTGTATAAAACTACAGCGTATTACATACTTTCTCCCTTTAAAAGGAATTTCGTCCCCGAAATTATGGTAAGACTGGTAGTAAAGCCTTCGGATCCTTACATACATGGCATCCAAATGTATTTAAAATCAATTGGTGATAATATTTTGGCATCTCCACTATTTACCCACTAGTAGTATCATCCTATCTAAAGGCCTATTTGCTACGACCCACTATTAACGACAAGTCAATTCCAATTATTTCAAACTCTTATACTCTATTATTCGTAAGGTCTCACCTATACAATGATGTGCAAAACTATCATAAATCCACTAACAATGATCCAATAAGACGAGCACATTCTCCACAGGCTCTATCATCTCAACATTGGAAATTGGCCCACTTCCCTAGGTGTCAACTTCTTTTCTTACCCAAATCACATAACTCCCTTCCTGGCAGACACCATGATAATTTCGAACCACGCACGACGTCTTTAACTCTTCGATTTGTGATGACGTAACTCTGACGACAATCCGAAACTATACAAAAATAATTTCGATTATCTAAATCCTTGTCGACCCACTTTAGATCACGTCTGACCCATGAAACTTATTATTTCCCCACCCTTAACCAAACATAGGGGGGACATCAAGGCCTCCTGCCTCAAGCGTCAAAAGGCGCCTTTCTAATAATAGTTGGTAAGAGCCATTACACGTAACTCTACCACTGGTAATTTCTCCTCCCAATTACCTTAAAGTCTAGAATACACATCTCTCTCATCCTTCAACATCCTACTCACTTTTCATGTTTAGTCCTTGGTCTATGGGTAATATGCCTTATTCAAAATGTACTTTTCCCCCACCGCATCCTGATACTCCCAATCAAAGGTGGAACTTAAGGATCGAATCCCTATTCACAAGAACTGGTGGGAGACATCTTGTGTCGGTTCATTTCCTATCTCAAATGAAATTTTGTGTACTTTACTTGACAATGTAACTCAACCAAATTAGAAATAATTATTACACCTCAGTCAACTAATCCAACAACCCAAAGGTAATCTTGATCCATTCATGATGTTGGTAACCCAATAATGAACTTCATCAGTTTGCTTACCCATTTTGACACTGGAATCACCAATTATTTAAAAATTCTGATGGAT
The DNA here is from genome assembly GCA_949130495.1 of Sambucus nigra. Lineage (NCBI taxonomy): Eukaryota > Viridiplantae > Streptophyta > Magnoliopsida > Dipsacales > Adoxaceae > Sambucus > Sambucus nigra. The sequence goes on along the minus strand of OX422216.1, from coordinate 281,844,255 downwards.
CACCTTTGACCCATCTTTTCCCATCAACGACTAATGAACCTGGATACAACTTCACTATTTCTCACTCCATATTAATCCACAAGCTCAATATCCCACGTCACGTGATACATCTTATTCACTTTCATGGGGTACTTCAAAATCGTGACCTATACAGGTGCTCCAAATCGCGTATTTTCTAGGTCCTCCCCACCTAGGAAAATCAACATCCTACTATGCGCAAGCCACCCTCAGCATTCTACTAAGTAGGACTCTGCTCGACTCTCAAAACTGTTGGATCCTCCCTTGTCTAGAGAGATCCCTCGCTTGTGTCTCCACAGTATTTCAACCCATATTGAGGTGATAGCTCGCCTTGTTCTATACATATATCCGGACTCTCGCCTTCCTCAATTCGAAGTTTAGTCCATCTCACCCTTCCATTTCTGCTTCTGCTGCCTCACATGCATACGGTTCATCACATTTATTCCTTATCTTTATCTCAAATAATACTGAAAATCACACTAATTAGGGAGCCCATACACCCTATCTCTCGTGCATAACTGCACAAACATCATCGAACTAACATTTTTATCAAAAGTTTGATCCCACATGCTCGAGGTAGCTATATCGTATGGGTATTCACGATCAACCCAGTAATCGCGATTTAATTATCCTCATGATTGTCCCACCCATCTAGTGGTGGTGGTGTAAAAATTTTCCAGTGTTTCTTAGACAACACTACCTGGTTCTACTAGCCTTACATTATATAATAGCTCTCAGCTCCAAGTATTTTTTTTCCACACATGACATGATTAAAATTCAAAATTAGTGCCCTGGCATCTAACAACGTCTCCCAAATCACAACGTTTATTAAGGTTCATGCATGGAACATGATAAGCACCCAAAAATTATACCCCAAATAGAAGCATTTTAGTCGCTCGTCTTAATTAAAAATAGTCTTATATTCGTATTTGTTGAATTCTCAAGTCAATACGCAGTTGCGGTACAAATAATGCTAAATCAGTATAATTGCGACACAATAGCGGTCAGAAGCATGCATCGAAGAAATCAAAGAGATCGCGAAGTCAGAAGTCCCATTGAGCTTGCCCCGATGAGTTTCGATGTCCAAAACCTTATCCCTGGACCAAACCTAAGCCTACACCGAGCCCAGATTATTCACCCGAGACTGTGTGTGTTGAGTTTGTGCCTTTATTATTTTTCTAGATTTTTATTTTGAGTCGTTTTATTTTTAGGATTTATTTTAGATTTATTTAGAATTTTCTAGGTTTTACTTTTTATTTCTTTTTAAGTGTATTTTTATTTTATTTGTATTTTTTAATAGTTTTAAATTTTTAGTCTTTATTGTATTTTATTTTATTAGGATAATTTTTTAGGATTTTATTTTTAGTTATTAGAGTTCATATTTTTTAGGACTTTAGTTTTCATTTTTATTAGATTTTTAGTTTTTATTTCTTTAGTTTTATTATTTTAGTTTTTTTTAGATTATGATTTTATTTTTAGTCGATTTTAATTTTTTAGTTAGTTAGTTTTATTATTTTATTTAAGTAGTTTTATTTTTATGGTACAAATTAAACACACATACACTTTCTATCCTACTACACTCACATGCACCATACTAAACCCCTCACTCAACCACACCCTTTTATCCTACACTCTCCCACATCCTAAAACCCCCACTTCATCTTCCACAATTCAACCCTCTCACTCTCTCTCCTACTCCATTAACACAACAACATCCACAAATCAAACCTTCATCTTTCAACCACCATAACCATAACCACCTCTGGCCGAACCACATCACAACCCCGTTTTGATCCTTTAACCCGCCTGGAAACCACCCACCTGTCGAATCCGGAACCTCAAACCGGGTTTATACCCGAGACCAATTTCGACCTCATACCCCCATCGCCCAAAACCCCATAACCCATGGCAATACCAACCAAAGTCCGGTCGCCATACCAACTCCGGCGAGCCCAACCGATGGCCTTTGCTTCCCACGATCCACCAAACTCGAAACTCGGTGTCTTTAAACCCGAGATCCATATCCCATAAATAATGGGAAAAAAAACTCAATCACATTTACCATATCTCCAAAGCCACTTGCAAATCCATTCCAATTACCTTTGACTTGGCCAAAATCAAATCCCACAATATCTCCTCTCCCAAACAAAAAAAATGTGGGATATAAAAAAGGAGAAAGCTCACTTCATAGAGAACTCTCAGAGATATTGTATATTATGTACAGTTTAGATTAAAAAAGAATCCAAAAAAATTAGTTTAGTTTAGAATAATTATTTTAGGTTCAATTTTTCTTTTTATTTGTGTAATCAAATGCAGGATTTGTGAAAACATTGGGACACACGTGCATGAACGCGATTCAAGGAATCAATTCAAAGGGAGAGTTTTGTGTATTGTATTTCTTGTTCTATTTTATTCTTATTGTTCCATGTTTGTGACTCTAATTAATTGTGTAATGTTGCTTGGATAGTCACCTTGTTCAAGGGGTGGGGTGCACTACTTATGATGTTAGCTTAATTAATCAAAATTCATTGATTGTTAAATTTCTAGGAAAATTAATTTATGAATGTCACAAATTAATTTATGCATCGAGAGATAGTAAATTAATTTTAAAAATTAATGTTTGATTTTGGGAATCGAACTAGAGATAGGTTTTTCCTAAAAAATGAATTTTAATTCTATGTTGATATTTGAGGATTGATACTATTTTTATTAAATTGATCCTAGCGGGTATTTTTCTTGAAAATAGTATAATTCTTAATTTTTCATCGTATGACGTTTTTAAATTAGTTTTCTGAAGGAGATATTATTAAATTTATAATTGTAACGAGAGTTATATTATCGATTTAATATTATCTTGAAATATTTCAAATTAATAAATTGAGAAATTAAAATAATTGATAATGCGGTGTAATCTCATCTCTTGACATTTTTACATTTTTCACACTTGATTGCATATTATTTTTCGTTATTTAGTTATATCATAGTTTTAACATTTTGTAGTTAATTTTTCCCTTGAAATTGTTTCGAAAAAATAAAAAAAAAAAGATTTTAATAATAAAATTTGAATTGCAAGTTTTCAAATTAATTGTTTCACCTTGGAAGTTGGATTGATACCCGTACTTACTGCAATATGAATTGTTTTAGATAATTTTTGTAGGTACTCAAGGGAATTTTGAGGTTGGCTTTTGAAGATAACGACCATACGCTAAAAGCCCCTTATCAAATGGCGTCGTTGCCGCTTTCTTGACGTGGAGACAAATTGAAGACTTGTAATTTTAATTTTTTTTAGTTGTAGTTATTCTTCTCCCTCCTCCTTAGACTGGTTGTATAGGATTTTTGAAGCATTATTTTTATTCTTGTGCATTTTGACACCAATTTATTTGTAATAATTATTCCATAAAAAAAAGCTAAAAGGGAAACCGAACAAGGTAGAGAGAGGGCGTCCAAAGGCGAGGATTTAGAAGCCTCTCTACTTTGAGTCGGTAGGACACCCAGGGACGACTGAAGAGGTTAACTTTCTCCCGATCGACTCAACTCGATCTTCACCCCACGCATGTAAAAAACAATGGGAGGTACATTCTTTATCACTCACGAATCTCCTGTCATCGAGTTCAATTTTTGTGTGATTACTTGCTCCAGTGTGCTTTTAACTTCTGCATCGCACTTAAATTGAATAGTTTGATGAATTAATTTACCTAAGACCTGAACTCTGTCATTGAAACGAGAAGGGATTTCATCACCCGACTCATTCGCTTATCCATTGTGTGCTACCCTAGTAATCATTAATTTTAAAATCAATCAACTAGCTAGCCCGGTAGACTCACATTTTTGCAACAGGCGATCACAAAGATAAATTTTGAGATTTTTATCGTCCGTGGACTTAATTAAAATTTGACTACCCCTTTCACAAATTTTGCAGATAATAATTGGCTACATGCTCGTTAGGATTTTTTCTTTACTCGTATGTGTCCAATTCAATTCTTTCGGTAGTCGGTTTTAGTTTGTTCGTCCAAATCACAAGTCCATTTTCTCATCTTTTTCGAAAAATCCAAAAAATATTTTCTTCTTTTTTTAAAAAAATATTTCACAAAAAAAATTCCAAAAAGATTTTCTTTTTTTCCCATTTTTAAAATGCCAAAAAGATTTTCATTTTCTTATTTTTAAAAAATACAAAAATATTTTGTTTTCTTTTGAAAAATATATAAAAAACCAAAAAAATATTCCTCTCGTCATAGCCGACGAACGTCCTTTACGGGAATACTTTGGCCATTTTCCCTTCTCTGAAAGCCTTATGGACGTTAAGCCCGAATCTAACATCCATTCATTAACTAATGGCTTTAACTTTCACACTCCCTCCGTTGATACTCGTGTGTCGTCTACTCCCACATATCCTACTCCACCGCCTCCGGTGTTGAGTGTCAACACATCCCATGCTTTGTCGTGCACACACTGCTTTCTTGTCGATCACTTGTCCCATGAGTGTCCATTTATTTTTTCTTCATCTGAACCCACCATGGCACATGTGTATCCATATGACACTGTTTCGGAACCACTCTCGACGTATTCTCACGACATATCCAATGTCGAGGGGTATGAGACCCCCAACTATTCATGGAGGCCTGATCACCCTTCCATGCAATATGAATCCCAATTCCATCACTACACCAAATCTGCACTATTATCACGGTCATTGACCTTGACAAGTTGGACTTGTCAAGGTCAATGACCGTGACAATTCGGGGCGAGACAAATTTTTTTGTCACGGACGTGTCACGGTCATTGACCTTGACAAGTCCGTTAAAATTGTCACGATCGTGTCAAGTTTATGGACCGTGACAAGCTTAGTCACGGTTAACAACCGTGACAAACCCGTGACAATATTTAAAAAAATTATCACGGTCTTTGACCGTGACAAGTCCGTGACAAGATTTGTCAAGGGCTTGTCACGGTCAATGATCGTGATAATTCTGGGCAGAATTTAAAAAAATTCTGCTGGGCAGTATGGCCACTGCCACTGCCCATCAGTATATTTGTACCTGTTATAACAATGTTGGTTGTACCTATTCAAACATCATATATCCAAATAAGCTAAAGATAGAAATAATCCAAATATATATTCATGACGATATAATCCAAATATTCAAAATAGAAATAATATACATGACAATATAATCCAAATATAATTAAAATGGACAAACTTAACAATAATGTTACTACATGTCTTGGGTAAATGTGAGGAGGTGAGTTGGCCACACGATATACGAATTGACACACCCACTAATATACAGCGTGTCTCATTATTCGCGCAACCACAATAGGGAGTTCTCCTTCCCGGGTTTCACATGCGTGACGAGCACTTTGGACTCGATCCCTTGAAGCACACGTCCATGAACTATTCCACCCTCGATAATATTCGTGTACCTCAACCCCCGCCCTATCCGTTGGCCTTCAAATACATCCAATATGAACACGCTCGGCCAACCAAGTGTCGACAATGGTCTGGGGAAGGGATCCAAATAAAGAAGTGGATCATCGAAATACGCACGTGATGGTGAAGAAGCAGTGAGGTCCACATCCTCGTCCTCCTGCGCCTCGTTCTCCCGCACCTCCTCCTCTTCCACCGCCTTCTCCTTCCCTTTCCCCTTCCCCTTACGGTCTCCACCCAACGAACACTTCATGAATGCGTACATATCTTGGACCGTCGCCTCCAAACGGGACAGATTCGCGTCGTGTGAATCCACCATTCGAGCCAACCCGGTGTCGCTCATCTCCAATCCGATGATCCTAGATTTGACCACCCGCGAGCTCACCCCCCTTGTCCTCCCCTTGCAATCATAGCCAAGCACTTGGCTGAGTGCGTCTGTGGATAAAGACGCCTTGTCGGCATCAAACTGCGACTCATGCACTTCCTTAAGCTTTGCCTGAAACGACAAAAAACACACGATTAGTAAAATAAGTAAGCTAAAAAATTATAACGTAATTAACAAAAATTAAACTGTCGAATTACTTACAATCGTGGCCGCGACGCTCGGGAAAACCGCCTTGTCCTTCCCCTTCTTCGTCCGAAGAGCCACATAAGTATCGAGCCTATGTGGCTTACCCCCTGAAATAAAATAAAGTAAAATTAGTATCGGCGCCGCAAAGTAAAATAATGAAGGATAATATATTTCTGTAGTTATAGAAAAATTAAATCTTACCTTCATCCTATGCTCCACCTCGGCGTAAGACGTCCGACCGGAGTAGTGCACGCCCGTCTTTTTTGCTCGATTTTCCCTCCCCGATTGGCGAGATGTCAATTGTCGATCCTCGATCTCATTGTCAATGAACTTTTGCCATTGTGCCAATGAGATCGGCTCCTTGGGCGGGACGGATCCACGCCATTGTATAATGGACTCTCGAGTCTTCCCAAAGTACCGTGTCCGCATATTTTTCTTCCACGTCTTGTGTTGCTCCCTCAACTGCTCCAAGACGGAATCGCGTAGCTTTGGATCCAAGTTGAATTGTTCTTGTCCAACAAATTCAATGTTAGTTGCGAATAAATATAAATATAAATATAAATATAAATATAAATATAAATATAAATATAAATATAAATATAAATATAAATATAAATATAAATATAAATATAAATATAAATATAAATATAAATATAAATATAAATATAAATCGAAATTGAAATTGAAATTGGAATTGAAATATTCATATAAATATAAATATATTACCTGTAGTGCCGCCCAAACACCTAACTTGAGCTCATATGGCACCTCCTTCCAACTCATAAATCCCGGGTCGCTGACCGTCTTTAGCAGCTCGAGGGATCTCGCTAATAGCTCCAATTTGTTCTCGATGGTAATTCCAAATTTTCCATATTTGGGGAGCCTAGGGGCGGAGGAGCCCTCGTCGCCTCCGCTACCACCGAGCCCAGACGAGATAATCATAAACAACATCATCATCTTCGCCTTAATATCTGAAGGAGACATTTGCTGTAAAAAAATGTTATTAGTACAGATAAAAAAAATGTTATTAGTACACATAGACACACACCCCTACCCCACCCCCACCACACACCACCACACACATATATACACACACATACGCACACATATACACATACACACATAAATATGTCTAAATTAGTTGAAAACATCTAACGTGGAATAGATGTAAAGCATGGAATTATTATTATATATATTATATATGCCGAAATAGATGTAAAGCATGGAATTATTAGTACACAAACCCACCAACCACCCCACCCCCTGCCCCCCTCCCCCACCACACACCACCACACACATATATATACACACACATACACACATATTTAATTTCAAGTATGTTTCATTTAATTATCATACTTTGTATATATATTGTTTGATATACAAAGTAATTTTCAAAAAAATTTGAAAAATTCCACCCCCATATGGACAATAATCCCGTGGTCATGCCACTTTTAAAACTAACCAACCAACCATTTACTAAACAAAATAATCCAACAACAATGTCAACAACAAATATGTATCCCGTACTCCTTCTAATTCATCTACTCAATTAATTCATTTCATCAATTAAACTAACAATTAACGTATACAATTATTAATTTACTAATTTACAATGAGGGGCAATCCTACTTTCATATGAAATTGGCAGTAATTATTAATTTACTTTCATCTAAAACTATACAATTAAAATTACAATTAAAGCTATACAATTTATTAATTAAAGCTATACAATTGTTAAAATCCCCCCCACCCCACCCCACCCCCTCCCCCACCACACACATATATACACACACATACACACACATAATCACATATTTAATTTCAAGTATGTTTCATTTAATTATCATACTATATATATATTGTTCGATATACAAAGTAATTTTCAAAAAAAGTTGAAAAATCCCACCCCCATATGGACAATAATCCCGTGGTCATGCCACTTTTAAAACTAACCAACCAAACATTTACTAAACAAAATAATCCAACAACAATGTCAACAACAAATGTGTATCCCGTACTCCTTCTAATTCATCTACTCAATTAATTCATTTCATCAATTAAACTAAAAATTAACGTATAGAATTATTAATTTACTAATTTACACTGAGGGGCAATCCTACTTTCACATGGTACTTGCACGATATTAAGAGAATTACAATGGTACCTTGACTTACCCCGCCTCCCCCCACCCTCCCCCCCACAAACAAATTGACAAATTCATTGGTTAATTCAAATACAAAAATAAATTCATGGGTTAATTCAAATACAAAAATACAAATTCATGGGTTAATTCAAATACAAAAATACAAATTCATGGGTTAATTCAAATACAAAAATACAAATTCGTGGATTAATTCAAATACACACCCACACCCACCTCACACACAAAATATCCACCCACCCTTCCCCACCTCCCTCCACACCCCCCACCCCCCACACATATACACACACACAGACACACGCACATATACACACACACACACACATATATATACACACAAACATTTATATAAATGGAAGAGAGAGAGAGAGAAATAAACCTGAGAGTAGAGAGAGAGAGAGAGAGGGAGGGAGGGAACGACGCGAGGAAAAAAGAAAGGGGTAAGGGTTTTGCTGAAGAAGTTGTCACGGTCGTGTCAAGGTCAATGACCGTGACAATTCTCTGTCACGGTCGTGTCAAGGTCAATGACCGTGACACAAAACGCGTGTTTTTTGTCAGGGTCAATGACCTTGACAAAGGTGGCCGGCTGAAAGGTGACAATTTTGCCATTTTGGTGTAGTGCATGTTATGGATCCTTACGGTTTCCAACATTCATCATCGCATCCTCGTGCACCTCATCCCTATCAGTCCCATTACTATGCTCCTCATGTTGATCAACCCTATGTCTCTCACGGAGATGCTTCTCCCGTGTATGAACAACTTGACCCCATTCCTCGCACTGCATATGAGTATTCTCCACATCCTAGTGTTTCTAGCGAGTTGTGTCCACCTCAACCGCCACCCACCGACTTTTCACCACCACCTTGCACATCCGCTGTCGAGAGCTTCTTGAACAAGTTCTTCCTCGAACACGAGCATGTGACACCCCGACTAATTAAATACCAGGTATCTACTCCTTTATTAAATTAATACAAAATGCCAAGTTGGTTCAATTCATAGCATCACTGTCGAAAAACGTTTTAACAATTACTAGCCACCTAATATTTAAAAAGTGAGTTGTCAATTTTAATTAAATCCGATTAACATGCAATAAGTAGATTATGAAATGATAACATAACAACCACAACATAGTCACCATAGAATCACCATGGAATAATAATGAAACTCGAGGAATACTCCTCTAAGTAATCCGAATACTGAATGCAACCAAATACAAAGTCTGCATCACTAAATTAATTACAACCCAAAATCTGAAATAAACTGAATAGATAAAAATGTCTCTAAAAGAAATGGGGCAACATGCCCAACAGATGAGAAAGTATGATAATAGAGTCAAGATCGAAAGTGAAGGCGTCTAATGTCAAGGTCCTGTAACTTCCACAACAGTTACAACACGTCACCGGAATGGAACTCCTATGCTTGGTGTCCTTGTGGTTGGGCACCTAAAAAGTTTTTACAAGAAAATAGATTTGAAAGCAAACGGGTCAGAGCCCGATTGTAAAAACAGTTTAAAATACAACAAGAGTTTAATATCATTAAATATTGAATATAAAATACATGATAGTGCGTGCACTCACATGAGTTCCTCACCTCTCAATTAATTGTGCACTCCTATCGTACCCGTACCCATTCTAGTTATTCCCATTTCTAACTAGTCCAATATACAATCTAACATTTCTATACGATTTTCAATTCAATTCCCGACATTTTAATTTAAACAGAGTTTTACTTTTCTTCTTAGTTCTCAAAATTAGTAATACTAATCACTAGGGATTTTCCCATTTTTAACTTTACAAAAATGTTGCTATTATTCACACTTACATTTATACATGACAGTTCATTTCAATTAATAGTATATTTTTCTCATCATAAATATAAAATACAGGCATCCCGAGACTAAGCTGCAGTGCACACATACTCTGCTATCAAATCCCGGTACATCACGTACATAAGGACCACGTATTCTGAATCTCTCAGGAACCGTTTCGACAATTAACAAACACGCATAATGGAGGCGAACATAGTTAACATCACATGGATCACGCACATACCTACGCTCCCATGATCATCAGACTTATTAACGTCTCAATAAGTCCGTCTCTGACCTATGTCCTCGAGGTACCAATCTATATCCCCCCGTAGGCACACAAAGATTAGATGGCCCTGATCGAACGCCGACCTCCCGTGATAGCAAGTATGGTAGGTATGTTATACAAAAATAACTACATATGCCAAGCATTCATACATCTTAGATTTCCCATAATATTAATAGAGGTATGTTTTACATTCTTATACCGTCATTAAATTGTTGTACGTTTACAAATCCCCGAATCATATACATTGAAAGTTGTCAACTCTTTTCGCGTCGTAATTTTAGGTACTCGTTTTCCTAACTCATAAATGTCATCAGATTTACTACAAAAGTCTAAGTTTTACTCCTCAACGTACTCCAATCTCTTAACTATACCCACTAGTCAATAAGGGAAGGTTAGTACTCAATTAAATAATTCTACAGGAAGTTAGAAATAAAGTCAGGCCTAAAAAGGCCATTCTGTTAACTCGTTAGAAATCTCGTTCGATCGAGTTTCGTTCGAACGAATGGCTTCGAACAAACTACCAACTCGTTAGAAGGGATACTATCAGGTCGTTAGAAACTCGTACGAACGACCTGGGCAGGTCTTCTAACGAGATGGCAGACTACGCCCAGAAATCTCCCAATTCGTTTTTCTTCATTTTTCTCTTCTCTAAATCCATCCTAGGATCATCCAAATTACGTTTTAATGTTTGTAAACTATTTTAAGTCACCCTAGATCATTCCTTAACATATTTTTGGGGTCAAATCGACATGCCAAAATCATAAATCCCCAATCTTTTACCTAAACCTTATGAATATGAACTCAGAATTTAATTAGTTACCAAGACTTATAAATCTGTTTTTAAATCATCCAAAATTACATTTTTGCGTATTGAATTCGTCTGTAATTATTCTACATGCAAATCCCTACCCAAAACCACGAGTTTCACAAAAATTCTATGGGGTGTTCTTCATCAAAATTTCCAAGACATAAACAGTTTCTACACTAAACATGGAGGAAATATTCATTGCAAATAACGACATCAAATCACTTGCCTTAAATCCGATGTTCTGATTCATTGTTGATGATTAAGGTTGGCTCTCTCTCTTCTTTTCGGTCACAATTTCCTTTCAAAATGCTGGTGAAGGAAGATGGTCTGGTGGAACCTCTTTTAACTTCTCTCTAACTCCTCTCAAAACTCCCCTAGCCCACTCTCTTGTCTTATGCTGGTAATGCCCTTAGTGGCTTCTTTAAACATACAAAAATAAACTCTAAAATTCGTGGGTTTTAAGCCCCTAATTATTAAAATTATCAAAATAGCCTTCTAGGTTGTCGGTTTGGCCTAAAAATGCCCCGGGACCCAAACTAAACCCACGGCTAGTGTTTTCTGACTATTTCGACCCTTTAGGACACGTTGGCGCACTCAAAATGATTATTCGGTTGATAAAAATATAATTTACTTTTTAATTTAAATAATTTCATTCCTGACGCGACTGACACGCGCGTCCCAACTAAATTTCCAAATTGTCATATTTCTGCCTCGCGACAATTTTAATATTTTCAATACTCATATATTACCATATATACTCAGAAATATTCAATTTTAACATCGTAATCAAATACCAACTCACATCTCGCTAGTATTTATATCCGGATTAATTCCAATTAATTCTCATTTAACTCAATAAATCCCTTAAATAAAAATCAATAAAATTACGGGGTATTACATACTCCCCCCTAATAACAAAATTTCATCCCGAAATTCGGAACTAAAGAATACCTGGTAAAAATAGCTCTGGATAACGTTCGCGCATCTCATCCTCGCGCTCCCATATGGACTCCTCGGCATTATGATGCCGCCACTGAACACGTACTAATGGTACTATCTTTGACCTCAGTTTCCTCTCGTTGTGGTCCAGAATAGCAATCGGTCCTTCCTCATAGGAGCTATCGGGCTGAAGATCGATGTCCTCTAAAGCAATGTGAGTATGGGACAAATAGTCCCTAAGATATTTCCTTAGCGAGGAAATATGGAACACATCATGAATCCTATGCAAGTGCTCCAGTAACCCAAGTCTATACGCAATTGGCCCAATCCTCTCGATGATAGGAAATGGCCCCACGTATTTTGGTGCCAGTTTACCCGTCTTCCCAAAACGCATAATCCCCTTCATAGGAGATACTCTGAGTAACACCTGGTCCCCTACCTTGAATTCTTTGAAGAACCTCTTGGCATCAGCATAGCTCTTCTGCCGATCCTGAGCTACCCAAATACGGCTCCGTATCATCTCTATCCTTGACGAAGTGTCCTAAATCACTTCCGGCCCAAGGAGTTTGTTATCCCCCACCTCTAACCAACATGTTGGGGAACGACAAGGTCTACCATACAACGCCTCGAATGGATCCATGCCAATGGAGAACTGGTAGGAGTTATTATAAGCAAACTCCACCAGTGGAAGGTACTGCTCCCAACCACCTCCAATGTCTAGGATGCACATACGTAACATGTCCTCCAACATCTGATTTGTCCGTTCTGTTTGCCCATCAGTCTGCGGGTGATATGCCGTACTCAGACGCAACTCTGTACCCATGGCCTCCTGGAAACTCTCCCAAAATCGTGAAACAAATATCTTGTCTCGGTCAGACAAGATATTTAGAGGCACCCCGTGAAGTCTCACTATCTCCATAATAAAAATCTGGGCATACTGTCCCGTAGTGTAGTCTGTCCTTACAGGTAGAAAATAAGCAACTTTGGTCAACCTATCCATAATTACCCATATGGAGTCGTGACCCCTCTGTGACGTAGGTAACCCCATGATAAAGTCCATGGATATGCTCTCCCATATCCATATCGGAACCTCTAACGGCTGTAGAAGTCCTACCGATTTCTGATGGTCCACCTTTACTAGCTGACAAGTGGCGCATTTAGAAACGAACACGGCGATATATCTCTTCATACCGCTCCACCAGTACTGTCGTCTCATATCTTGGTACATCTTATCCCCACCAGGGTGCACCGCGAACCGTGAGTCGTGCGACTCTGTCATTACCTCATGTCGCAAGTCTTCCCCTTTCGAAATGACCAGTCTCCCATGGAAGCGTAATCCCCCATCTAAACTAACGGTATAGGACTCGGCTCCCTCTGCTAGTAATCGAACTATCTGCTCCTGACAGAATGAGTCATTTGCCTGGGCCTTTATCACTCTCGTAACAATCTGAGGTGTAACAGTCATCACAAACATGAATGATCGGGCCACTGCTTTCTCGTGTCCCAATTCCTTCCACTTATCTTTCCACACCTCGGCCACCTCATCTACTAGCCTATGGCTCAACGCGTCTGCTACCACGTTAGCCTTCCCTGGGTGATATTGGATATCAAACAGATAATCCTTCACAAACTCAAGCCACCGACGTTGACGCATATTCAGTTCCTTCTGCGTGAAGAGGTATTGTAGAGACTTGTGGTATGTGAACAACCAAAATTTCTCCTCCAATAGATAGTGTCTCCAAATCTGAAGAGCGAATACGACTGCCGCTAACTCCAAGTCGTGGGTAGGGTAATTCTTCTCGTGAGGCTTAAGCTTACGGGAAGCATAAGCTATGGCCTGACTCACCTGTTGCAGTACACCTCTAAGTCCTTGTAAGGACGCATCGGTGTAGACTAGATACTCAACTCCCAGTCTGGGTAATGCTAATACAGGTGCTGAGGTCAACTTGTCCTTCAACTCATCGAATGCCAACTGATAGGCATCGCTCCAGATGAATAGCACACCTTTAAGAGTCAGATGTGTCAAAGGAATCGCTATCTTTGAGAAACCCCGAATAAACCTCCTGTAGTATCCTACTAGGCCCAAGAAACTACGGATCTCAGTCAGTGTCGTGGGCTGTCCCCACTCCCTCACATCTGATACCTTCCCCGGATCAACAGATAACCCCCGGTCTAAAATGATATGCCCCAAAAACTGAACTTCCTTCAGCCCAAACCCACATTTTTCATACTTTGCATACAGTTAGTTCTGACGCAGCATCTGCAAAACTTTCCTCAAATGCTCAGCGTGCTCCTCTTCTGTCTGGGAGTAAACCAGAATGTCATCAATAAAGACGATGACGAACTGGTCTAGGAACTCTCTGAACACCTTATTTATCAAGTTCATAAACACGGCTGGAGTGTTGGTCAAGCCAAAAGGCATAACTCGAAACTCGTAGGAACCATATCTCGTCAAGAAAGCAGTCTTCGAGACGTCCTATTCCCTGATACGCAACTGATGGTATCCCGATCGCAAGTCAATCTTTGAGAATAAAAGGAAGCTCCTCTCAGCTGGTCGAATAAGTCATCGATTCGGGGCAATGGATATTTATTCCGTATCGTGACTTTATTCAACTCCCGATAATCTACACACAACCTCAATGATCCATCCCTCTTTTTTACGAACAACACAGGGACCCTAGGGTGAAGTACTCCTTCGGATAAACCCCTGACCCAATAACTGCTCTATCTAATCCCTTATCTCTCTCATTTCCACTGGAGACATACGGTAAGGTGCGCGGGCAATTGGCCGAGTGTCCGACGTTAAATCGATAACAAAATTTATCTCTCGACTAGGAGGTAATCCAGGTATATCCTGAAATACATCTGCAAACTCCCTAACAACTGGAATCGAATCGAGTCGTAATACCACTTCCTTAGAGGTCTCCTCCTCTATATAGTATAAGTGAGTGGACGATCCTCCCTCAGGGCGAGGCATCGCCACTAAAAACATCTCCTTCCCAAGAATGGTAAAAATAATACTCCTACTAAAATAATCAATCATGGCTCGGTACGCACTAGCCAATCCATACCAACAATCGCATCGTACTCAGTCATCTCTAATACTAACATATCAGCAGGTAAAGTAAATCTCCCTATCTCTATACCCACACCTCTACAAATAAGGGAAATCACGGAACTCCGACTCAACGGTGAATCTACGCAAGTAATCGTGCTCTTTGCAGTGTCTAACAATCCCAAAGTGCGTGTAAATATCGTGGCAATGAAACAGTGTGTGGCCCCAATATCAAATAAAATACGCCCCATAGTCCCCTGAATAAAAACATACCCTCAATAGCAGGTGGATCCTGTGGGACTGCGGCATGCCGGAGTTGATAAACTCGCCCGTAGTGAAGCTGTGCCTGCTGGACTGGGACTGCTGGGATAGGTGGCAAAACTGGCATCTGTGGTGGTGCTGGGAGGGTGGCGGGAAACATAGGCCTCTGGGGCTCATGTCGAGCACCCTGCTGCTGCTGCTGTGGGGCCCTGCCCCTATCAGGACACTCCAGGTGCTTGTGGCCAATCTTGCCACAAGTGACACATTTCTCGAAAAGTTCCCCTCTCTCTGACCCTGCTGCCCACGACCCTGGTGGCCATTGCCATTCCTTCCCTGACCGTGCTGGCCCTACTGAAACTGCTGTTGTTGGCCATGCTGGCCGTGCTGACCCTACTGGCCCTGACGAAAACCTTCCTGACTATTTTTGAAACCCCCAGTTCTGAACCTCTTAAAATCCCCCTACTGGGAACCCTGATCTCCGGCCTATGTTGACCCCGAGTAGATTGTGCCCCGCTAGCACCATTTCCCCCTGTCCTGCCCTGCTGGCTGGACTCTAATGATCGCTTACTCTCTTACATGTGAAAGCAGTGGAGCAGTGCTGCGTTAACCACATCAGAATAAGTGGCCAACGAGAGATTTCCCAACAAGTGCTGATGGATCCTCCAAGTTAACCCATCCATGAACTTCTGAATCTTCTTCTCCTCGGTTGGAATTTCATCGGGAACAATGTTCAAGAGACTAGTGAATTCGGCCTCATACTTGACCACGGTCTTCCCCTATTGCTTGAGGTTCATTAACTTCCTCCTCCTTTCAGTGTGAACAGCTGACGAAAAATATTTGCGGTCGAACCGCACCCAAAACTCCTGAATAGAAAGAACGTCTCTCTCCTCCGTGGTGGTAATGGACTCCCACCACTACAACGCTGATCCTACTGGCTTAAAAGTAGCCAGTATCTGCTTCTGAACATCCATGCACTCATACATCCTTAAGTGCCTTTGAATGTCCTTCTTCCACTGACTGGACACAACAACGTCGGAGCTACCTGTAAACTCCGGAGGGTGTGCTTTCTGAAAAGCATCACGAACGCGTTCCCAAGCAGACGGGAATGCATGAGCCTGAACTGGCGCTACTATCGGCGCCTGAGGCGGTGCCTGCTGTACAACTGCTAGGGCGGCATTTACCGCTTGGGCTACAATAACGACAACCTCTGCGGCATTCAAGGAGCCCTGAACTAGTGCAGTCTGTGGCTCAGGCTGAGTATCCTTGGGAACTCGTTGTGCACGTCGTGGAGGCATCTGAAATGAGAGTAAAGTCTTATAAGTTCGCAGTTATTATCTCAAAATAGCTGAAGAGCGAAACATACACAAAAGAATACAACAATCCTAAAATATAAGGCTCTACATTAAAGAAAGCTCAGCGGAAACATAATAAGCCGTACAGATCCTAAGGACACTAGAACCTGATGGTCTGATACCACCCGTGACACCCCGACTTATTAAATACTGGGCAGCTACTCCTTTATTAAATTAATACAAAATGCCAAGTTGGTTCAGTTCATAGCATCACTGTCGAAAAACGTTTTAACAATTACTAGCCACCTAATATTTAAAAAGTGAGTTGTCAATTTTAATTAAATCCGATTAACATGAAATAAGTAGATTATGAAATGCTAACATAACAACCACAACATAGTCACCATAGAATCACTTTAGAATAATAATGAAACTGGAGAAATACTCCTCTAAGTAATCCGAATACTGAACACAACCAAATACAAAGTCTGCATCACTAAATTAATTACAACCCAAAATTTGAAATAAACTGAATAGATAAAAATGTCTCTAAAAGAAATGGGGCGACATGCCCAACAGATGAGAAAGTCTGATAATAGAGTCAAGATCGAAAGTGGAGGCGTCTAATGTCAAGGTCCTGTAACTTCCACAGCAGCTACAGCACGTCACCGGAATGGAACTCCTATGCTTGGTGTCCTTGTAGCTGGGCACCTAAAAAGTTTTTACAAGAAAATAGATTTGAAAGCAAACGGGTCAGAGCCCGATTGTGAAAACAGTTTAAAATACAGCAAGTGTTTAATATCATTAAACAATGAATATAAAATACATGATAGTGCGTGCACTCACATGAGTTCCTCACCTCTCAACTAATTGTGCACTCTTATCGTACCCGTTCCATTCTAATTATTCCCATTTCTAACTAGTCCAATACACAATCTAACATTTCTATACGATTTCCAATTCAATTCCCGACATTTTAATTTAAACAGAGTTTTACTTTTCTTCTTAGTTCTTGAAATTAGTAATACTAATCACTAGGGATTTTCCCATTTTTAACTATACAAAAATGTTGCTATTATTCGAACTTACTTTTTTACATGGCAGTTCATTTCAATTAATAGTATATTTTTCTCATCATAAATATACAATACAGGCACCCCAAGACTAAGCTGCAGTGCACACATACTCTGCTATCAAATCCCGGTACATCACGTACATAAGGACCACGTATTCCGAATCTCTCTGGAACCGTTTCGACAATTAACAAACACACATAATGGAGGCGAACATAGTTCACATCACATGGGTCACGCACATACCTACGCTCCCATGATTAGCAGACTTATTAACTTCTCAATAAGTCCTTCTCTTACCTATGTCCTCGAGGTACCAATCTAAATCCTCCCGTAGGCACACAAAGATTAGATGGCCCTGATCGAACGCCGACCTCCCGTGATAGCAAGTATGTTAGGTATGTTATACACAAATAACTACATATGCCAAGCATTCATACATCTTAGATTTGCCATAATATTAATAGAGGTATGTTTTACATTCCTATACCGTCATTAAATTGTTGTACGTTTACAAATCCCCGAATCATATACATTGAAAGTTGTCAACTCTTCTCACGTCGTAATTTTAGGTACTCGTTTTCTTAACTCATAAATGTCATCAGATTTACTACAAAATTCTAAGTTTTACTCCTCAACGTACTCCAATCTCTCAACTATACCCACTAGTCAATAAAGGAAGGTTAGTACTCAATTAAATAAGTCTACGGGAAGTTAGAAATAAAGTCAGGCCTAAAAAGGCCATTCTGTTAACTCGTTAGAAATTTCGTTCGAACGAGTTTCGTTCGAATGAATGGCTTCGAACGAACTACCAACTCGTTAGAAGGGATACTGTTAGGCTGTTAGAAACTCGTTCGAACGACTTGGGCAGGTCTTCTAACGAGATGGCAGACTACGCCCAGAAATCTCCCAATTCGTTTTTCTTCATTTTTCTCTTCTCTAAATCCATCCTAAGATCATCCAAATTACGTTTTAATGTTTGTAAACTATTTTAAGTCACCCTAGATCATTCCTTAACATATTTTTGGGGTCAAATCTTACAAATCGACATGCCAAACTCATAAATCCCCAATCTTTTACCTAAACCTTATGAATATGAACTCAGAATTTAATTAGCTACCAAGACTTATAAATCTGTTTTTAAATCATCCAAAATTACATTTTTACGTATTGAATTCGTCTGTAATTATTCTACATGCAAATTCCTACCTAAAACCACGAGTTTCACAAAAATTCTATGGGGTGTTCTTCATCAAAATTTTCAAGACATAAACAGTTTCTACACTAAACATGGAGGAAATATTCATTGCAAATAACGACATCAAATCACTTGCCTTAAATTCGATGTTCTGATTCATTGTTGACGATTAAGGTTGGCTCTCTCTCTTCTTTCCGGTCACAATTTCCTTTCAAAATGCTGGTGAAGGAAGATGGTTTGGTGGAACCTCTTTTAACTTCTCTCTAACTCCTCTCAAAACTCCCATAGCCCACTCTCTTGTCTTTTGCTGGTAATGCCCTTAGTGGCTTCTTTAAACATACAAAAATAAACTCTAAAATTCGTGGGTTTTAATCCCCTAATTATTAAAATTACCAAAATACCCTTCTAGGTTGTCGGTTTGGCCTAAAAATGTCCCGGGACCCAAACTAAACCCTCGGCTAGTATTTTCTGACTATTTCGACCCTTCCGGACACATTGGTGCACTCAAAATGATTATTCGGTTGATAAAAATATAATTCACTTTTTAATTTAAATAATTTCATTCCTGACGCGACTGACACGCGCGTCCCAACTAAATTTCCAAATTGTCGTATTTCTGCCTCACGACAATTTTAATATTTTCAATACTCATATATTACCATATATACTCAGAAATATTCATTTTTAACATTGTAATCAAATACCAACTCACATCTCGCTAGTATTTATATCCAGATTAATTCTAATTAATTATCATTTAATTCAATTAATCCTTTAAATAAAAATCAATAAAATTACGGGGTATTACAGAGCACACCCTTAAATCTCAAACTGAAGCCCTTCAACGGCTTGAATAAAGGTTTAATGAATTTGAGTGTGCGTGAGAGTCAGATTTCACCCCAAGTCAACACCTTTTTGTACCCGTGTGGGATGATGATGCGTCATCTTGTGCCAGTGATTTTGAGTGTGACCAACCCTATCATCCTGAGAATCTCGAGGTTGAGACCACCCCGTGGTTCGGGACCCAAGTTGGCAATTGTGTTGACATATCCAATGATTGTGAGACTGATCCCACACGACCCTACCCTCTCGAACACACCATTGAGGTTCTCCTTTCCCCTTCTATAGAATCTCTATTTATGCTCGAGTCTACACCTTTTGATCCTTTCATGTGTGTTCTTGAGGAACCCATTATTTATAGGCTAGCTCCGGCTGTGATTGCTTTCCACTATCCTGAGATTGAGCCCGAGATGGCGTCTACCTCTCTGGATATGGATCTGGTCCCACCATGTTTGGCTCCCCTTGAGTCATATATTCATGTTGATTCTTCTATCTCGGCATTGGATAACTCGTTTGATTTTTTCACCACCACTCATGGTGACACATTGGTGGCTAATTGATTACTCCCTCGTTCACTTTCACAACTCCTCCTACGAGTGCCCTTAAGGATCATTCTGATCCTCATGAGGAGTGTGTCTCTCCTACTCCCGAGTTAGATCATCTTCCCCTACCCTTTGTCCCATCCGACCCTCCTGTTATCCATACCACATCACCACTTGGTTTGGGCCTGGTTATTTCACACCACCTATTCACATCTACATATTTAGGTCCTCACCTCCACCCTCTTTCCACCTTAGTGCTCCACGATACTATTTGTGCACTTTTCATCGACCCCACGATCCGGTGAGTATTTATGATCCTCTTGCCATACGTGACACCGATCTTGTTACTCTCTCCACACCACTTCCTTGTGGTGTTGATTTTTTCCAACTACAGCTCCCTGGCGTGTCACGATGCGACCATTATCATCGTACATTTATAAAATGGTTGTGCACTTTTTATGAGTCCCACCCCATCACTATTGTCAAACCATTTTGCCTCCCTGTCCAATTAGAGCATCATTCTTATAGGGCCCTTGTTTCCCTCACCTTTCGGCTCAATAGGGCCCATGATCGATGCTTATTCTCCCCCGCCTTTATCACCCGCCCATGGTCCACCAATGCTTTGCATCGAGTGATGCACTTTACCATACAAGTGCATTGACTTCTTTTAGCCTTTATCCAACAAGACTGACGCTTCACTCCTGTTTAGGGGTGATTTTCATCACCCAATTTTTTTCCGCCCAACACTTTTCTAGCTCTTATCTTTAGGGTGAGATTGGTTCGATCTGGCTGAAGACATTAAACGTAGAGCTACCGGGAAGCAGGCCGTCGCTCATTATTTCTGAGTATGAGTCTTATCCTGTTTGGGGGTGTTGTTTGACATCACCCAATGATTTTCACATGCTTTCTAGACTTGTACATATTTTGTGTCGCATATGTTCTTCAGGTTCCATTTCTGCTCCATCATGCGGTAAATTTTCATTAGCGGTTCATTATGGTAATATCTTTCCTCCCTCATGCTTTTTATTTTTATATATAGTTTTAAACATCGAGGATGATTAACATTTTGTGCAGCTAAATTTAAATTTTTTATGACATGAATTGTCTATCATCCCTCTTTTAGAAATCTCAGAATACCCATATTCAATCCAAAAATTACGCTTTTAACCTTAAATTAATTAATACACCTTAAAGCGTATTTGCACTATGAATTCCAAAACTCAGCAATTTTACACTATCACTTTTATAATCAAAAGTTAAAGGGAAACTTATTCTCAAGAGAGCCTTAAAAGATCACTAGTGGTGACGTAAACCCGCGAGATTTGAGCTTTTCACCTTTTAAGGGATTTTATGTATCTTCGAGTCACAAGTTGACTCAACTTTCTTTGGATACCAAACTTTGTCGTTGCATAGTTTCATTATTTTTTTCAAATTTATCTTAATCACTGAGAATGACATCATCTTCGAGTTATAAGAAACATGTGTCTTTTAGCTTGTCCCGAGCACTAAATCGAATTTTCCACACACTTACCATTTTTACCCTGCATTCCACCTATTATCATCCCATGTTTCCCTTACCCATATATGTCCCAGATACCATCCATATGTCATTTCTCATCATTATCATCGTTTTTGAGAAAAATAGTGTTTGAAATTATCAATGTAAACTGTCTTCGTTTTTGTTATGAAAAGAAAAATGCATCGCAATAAAAAAAGTAGAAAAAAAAGAAGCAGAGAAAGAAAGAATAAAAAAAATCTAAAAAAGAAGAAAAGAAAGCATGCGATCATAAATTCAAAAAATGAAGACATTAGTTATTCTTGTGTCACACTCTTCTCCAAACACTTCCATCGTATCATCTTCTTTACGTCATTTTCCCATTCTCCCATACATACACCACATTTTCACCCTTGGTAAGTGTTTGGACGAACGAGAAGATTATATGGTGAATAATTCGACATTCTCGACATTGTGGCTAGCATTCTTTCATGAGATCAGATTTTTTTCATGTATCCGTCCTTTTTTATAAAGTGTGTGAGACATTTGAACTTGTTTACATTTACTCACATCCTCACACACTAGAGAGATACACCTACCCAATTCTCAGAGAGTTCGATTTAGAGAGAGATATGCAGTGAGAATTGAGGTCAAAACGTCGATTCTTAAAAGGCGATCTTGGAATTACTCTAATGATACTTAAGATTATTTCACACTACACACGCTGAGTTTTAGGAAGGATTACGCTTTTAGTATTAAGTAATTTAATATCTCATTCTGATAGTTGAATACGGTGTTCCTTGACGTCCTTTTTAGTTGGGTTGCATAGCGTTTCATCGTCAAAATAATAGACTATCACTTTAATAAATTTTAAATTTTGTGGGTACATTCACTGCAAACCCTCACGAGACACCATTCGTCCTATAGGGTAACCTATAGGTTTAATGACTTGTTGCACATGCTAAGTGAAATCGCCAGTGCCTGCGAAAGTGGCACACTTTTGGTTATTTATCTATGTTTTCTCTCTATTTTTGCTCGAGGACTAGCAATATTCTGTTTGGGGGTGATGTGATAAGCACCCAAAATTGTCTATTTTATACCCCGAATAGAAGAATTTTAGTCGCTCGTTTTAATTAAAAGTGGCCTTATGTTCGTATTTGTTTAATTCTCAGCTCAATACGCAGTTGCGGTACAAATAATACTAAATCAGTATAATTGCGACACAATAGCGGTCAGATGCATGCATCGAAGAAATCAAAGAGACCGCGAAGTCAGAAGTCCCATTGAGCTTGCCCCGGTGAGTTTCGATGTCCCAAACCCTATTCCCGGACCAAAGCTAAGCCTACACCGAGCCCAGATCATTACCCAAGCCTGTGTGTGTTGAGTTTGTACCTTTATTATTTTTCTAGATTTTTATTTTCAGTGGTTTTATTTTTAAGATTTATCTTAGATTTATTTAGAATTTTCTAGGTTTTATTTTTTATTTCTTTTTGGTGTATTTTTATTTTTATTTTTTATTAGTTTTTAATTTTTAGTCTTTATTGTATTTTATTTCATTAGGATTATTTTTTAGGAGTTTATTTTTAGTTATTAGATTTTATATTTTTTAGGACTTTAGTTTTCATTTTTATTAGATTTTTAGTTTTTTTTAGATTATGATTTTATTTTTAACTGATTTTAATTTTTTAGTTAGTTGGTTTTATTATTTTATTTAAGTATTTTTATTTTTAAGGTACAAATTAAACACACACACACTTACTATCCTACTACACTCACATACACCATACCAAACCCTTCACTCAACCACGCCCTTCCCACATCCTAAAACCCCCACTTCATCTTCCACAATTCAACCCTCTCACTCTCTCTCCTACTCCATTAACACAACAACGTCCACAAATCAAACCTCTATCTTTCAACCACCATACCCATAACCACCTCTGGCCGAACCACGTCACAACCCCGTTTCGATCCCTTAACTCGCCTGGAAACCACCCACCTGTCGAACCCGGAACCCAAATCGAGTTTATACCCAAGACCAATCCCGACCTCATACCCCAATACCCAAAACCCCATAACCCGTGGCAATACCAACCAAAGTCCGGTCGCCATACCAGCTCCGGTGAGCCCAATCGACGACCCTTGCTTCCCACGATCCAGCGAACTCGAAACCCGACGTCCTTAAACCCGAGACCCATATCCCATAAATAATGGGAAAAAAACACTCAATTACCTCTACCATATCTCCAAAGCCACTTACAAATCCATTCCAATTACCTTTGACTTGGCCAAAATCAAAGCCCATAATATCTCTTCTCCCAAACAAAAAAATTGTGGGATATAAAAAAGGGGAAGGCTCACTTTGTGTATTGTATTTCTTGCTCTATTTTGTTCTTATTGTTACATGTTTGTGACTCCAATTAATTGTTTAATTATGCTTGGTTAGTCACGTACGATGTTATCTTAATTAATCAAAATTCATTGATTGTTATATTTCTAGGAAAATTAATTTATGAATGTCGCAAATTAATTTATGTATCGAGAGATAGTAAATTAATTTTAAAAGTTAATGTTTGATTTTGGAAATCGAACTAGAGATAGGTTTTCCCTAAAAATTGAATTTTAATCCGGTGTTGAAATTTGAGGATTGATACTGTTTTTATTAAATTGATCCTAGCGGGTAATTTTCTTGAAAATAGTATAATTCTTAATATTTCATCGTGTGACGTTTTTAAATTAATTTTCTGAAGGAGATATTATTAAATTTATAATTTTAACGAGAGTTAGATTATCGATTTAATATTATCTTAAAATATTTCAAATTAATAAATTGAGAAATTAAAATAATTGATAATGCGGTATAATCCCATCTCTTGACATTTTCATATTTTTCACACTCGATTGCACATTATTTTTCGTTATTTAGTCGTATCATAGTTTTAGCATTTAGTAGTTAATTTTACCCTTGAAATTGTTTTAAAAAAATAAAAATAATAATAAAATATTTTAATAATAAAATTTGAATTGCAACTTTTCACATTAATTGTTTCACCTTGGAAGTTGGATTGATACCCGTACTTACCACAATACGAGTTATTTTAGACAATTTTTGTAGGTACTTAAGGGAATTTTGAGATTGACTTTTGAAGACAATGACCATACGCAAAAAGCCTTTTATCAGAACGCCACACAATTGAAATCCAACTAATAAATTTCCCTAATGCTCTATCACTTAGCAATTTCGATTATCGAGATATTTTGCCCCGAAATACATTAACTAAACACCCAAAGTCCTTTCCTCAAATGTATAAGTCCAATCCTCCACTCCCACATCTTTAAAGGATACATATAACACCACACTCATACTATCACACTCATACTATCACTAAATCTCCAGTGTTAAATTAATAATGAGCTAAATGGCTCCGCTCGATAACCGATATCCCCTAAATCACATCAGGATAGTCCTTACACATCGAAATTGAATATAATAAGACAGCAATATTATCTGAAGTCTTCATTTTAATATATTATATACGCGACTCGGCCATCTTTCAAGTGAAATATCATAAAAATTACACATCCTGTCCTGGAACAGCGAACACGATAACCTTACTATGACAATCCACCATCGTTAACTAGTCCATACCCAAGATAACATCATACCCGCGTAGCATCTCTCTAAAATGAGCAAATCTCAAAAAACATATCCTCATAGTGTCTACACCCGTTCCCATACAGATGGAACTAAAGAGAGTCCCTCTACCCAACGATAAACATATACACTCAAAAGTGATGCCAACAATACATCTATTAAGTCCGTTTTCACGCGCAAAACTAGTGTTAGCTCGAATACTATGATGTACTCGTGTTACGTTTAACCTATCCCGTATGCCCATGGATAAAATTTATACTTTCAATTGCCAATATCTCGGGATATTTAAATTGTCCTTGTACATAATACACCTGTATGAAGTCTCTCAAAAATTGTTATAACTGTTGCCCATGCTGAGTACTCTGCTTATGTCCCCTTAACTCTATGCAAAAAGTTTGACACATTTGGTCCTACTCTCCACATCTAAAATACCTCCATGCGTGACCCTCTATCCCTAGCCCTGCTGGACATATCAGGGTTACCTTCTCCCTAGCACTGTAACCTCGGCCTGATGTTAGTCCTATTATTTCTTTTGCTCCGCTAGGCATGTGGAATTCATTACTGGCCTTGATGACCTTGTCTAAATCCATTATCACTCGGCCGAGATTTCCTTGATTTAATGAGTCTCCTTGCTGGGTAATTCTTTAGTGGTGTCCCATAACACCGATACATCTCGTCTTACTCTGAAGGCTAGACTTTCCCACTCTTTTGGCTCCCTTCACATGGAAGCATTAATATTGACATTATAAAGTACAGTCTCGACACCAATCATTCAAGTTAGATTCCCATGAATGCTGCATATCTTACCCACGAGTCCATCATTAAACTCAAGGACCCTATTCTCCACTATAATCACCTTATCGGGTACGAAGTTCGGTAAACAAGCATATTCATCCTCATACTCCGCTACTGTCAAACCTTTTTGTAATAAATACATAAATTTCCTTCACATATCTGTTTGAACCTCAGATGAAAGGATTTGCGATTAAACAAAAATCAAATTCCTTGATACTTTATAGTATAAAGCATCTTAGATGTGGTGACTAACTTCCATCACTACAACACTAATCCTACGAGCTTAAAAATTGCCCGAAATGAGTGTCACTGTACTCCACACATGAAAATTCCTTTGGTTGTTCTCCTTCCATTGGGTAGATAATATATATCTACACTTTCCTCGAACCCTTGCGAATAGCCCTTTGCAAAATATATCCAACTCTCTCCCATACCAACTTCACTGGGTGAGTCTGAATTGGTCCCACCATCTGCTGTGGCGATATTTGGGGAAATAATTATACTATAGCAGTCACAACGGCATTATCTGCCTGAGCAATAATAATGGTGATTTCTACAGCCACCATTATTTCTAAAATAATTTGCAGCTTTGACTAAGCCTTTCCTCATGTAGTCCTCCTAACAGCCCTTGCTCCTTGTCCTTCTCCTATTCGGCTTCTAAAGCATAAACGAACTCGTATAATATTCACTTCCATTATGCTTAATAACAGGAGAACGCACATCGTAGTATGAATCAACAGTCCTAAGCATAGGGCTCTACATCAAAAAATGCTTCGGTAGAAAATGTAATTTTTCTACACAGATCCTAAAGACTCAGAACCTGATGCTCTGATACCATATATGGCACCCCGCTTATTAAAATAATAGGTGGTTATCCCTCTACTAAAATAAAGCAAGAATCTCATTGTCTCATTCTTAGCATCACTGTCAAATTCAGTTAATTACTAACCACCTATTATTAAATTAAGTCGTATGTCAATTTTAATCTTATTTAACGTGACGCAACAATCCAATAATCACCCACAACTATTTACACAACTTAAAATAAAATCCACAAGCACAATTAAATCAAAGTTGTAAATTTATTACATGCTAAACTGTTCCGAATAAATCAAAGGAATATATCCCCATACAATAATACTCATAATGAAGTCAAACATAAACTGATATAAATCGTCTGACTTAGGCAACATGCCTGAATATAGATTAGAGTCCTGAACTAGAACATAGGAATATAAGAGATTAAACAAAACTTGGCAACATCCACAGGTGTCGCAGCTCCGGCACTAGGGAATTATCATGCTTGGTGTCCCTGTGCCCGGACACCTAAAAGATTTTGAAAATCTATTTTTACATGGGTTAGAACTCAAAACAT
Organism: Sambucus nigra; assembly: GCA_949130495.1. NCBI lineage: Eukaryota > Viridiplantae > Streptophyta > Magnoliopsida > Dipsacales > Adoxaceae > Sambucus > Sambucus nigra. Next base: position 281,816,653 of record OX422216.1, on the reverse strand, counting down.
TTGAAAATATTTTGCAAATAATTTAAATGCATAAATAAATGCATATTCAATTATTCATATTAAAATTGGTACCGCACTCTCTCATGAGACATTACTTATCTCTCATCTAAAATGTGCACCTAACGTATGCATTTTAATTACCTAGTTATGCTACCCGCCTAACTAGCTCCCAAGTGTCCTTAAATTCCATATGCTATCCTATCCCCCGTAATTTATATGTTTAGCTTTCACATTCGCTAATCATTATAATTCTCAATTAGAATTTATTAAAAAAATTTCATTAACTTTCACTAGTTATAATTTCAATATTCACATAAATCATTCCCAATAACTTTCACTCGTTATTAAATCAATATTCAAAAATTAAAATCACACAACTTATTTCTAATAACTTTCACTCGTTATTAAATCATTATTCACATTTAATGTTTAAGTCACGCATACTTCTTCACATTAATATACACAATATTCACATCATCTCATGCTCGTGTATATTTTTTGCACACATATTTATGTATTCATCATCACATCATGCATACATATAAATCACTCGCTATATAAGTATGACTGCCATTTGTAATAATAATAATAACTTCCCCGGATGCGGGTCTCCAATGCTATCATCATCCAGGGTATACTCTCATCATTCTGGCTTTTGCGTCGGGATCTCACACCGAACTACGATAGAAAACTACAAACAACGTTAGAGGCGGTCATAAGTTCTCTGATTAGTGATTAATAACCATACTCATAATTACCTCACCTCAGACTCAACCTTAACAGGTACATGCGTGGCGATTATGACCTATGTATAATACTAACCCAACATTTGCTAGCCAGGGAAGATCACTCACTCGCACAACCTCCAATGATAGCCCTTAGAGGGGTATGTTATATTATCCATAGTATTATATCTTTCACATCGACATAATATCTAGATATACAATTTTCACATATGTAAATATAATCAACAATAATTTATTTGATTATGCCTATCACAAATGGCACAAAACTGCATTATCACCCAATGCTCCATTTTATACTCAATAAATTAATTACTCACTTAATTAATTCATTCATTTATTTTTCAATACCAATTCTGGACACGTGTCTACATCACTCAACTCGTATCCCAATTCTCGCATTTTCCATCACAATTATTCATATTCAACTATTTTTCTCAAATGTTTTAATTTCACATCTCAACTAAAAGTTCCTTTCTAACTCAAGGTCCAAATACCAACTTAATTGAATTTTCAAAAATATAAAATATCAACTTTGGGTTTTCTTATCCTCTTAATTATTTAATTTATCCCTAATTATATAAAATATCCCCAAATCTAAAAATTCTGGAATTCCGAACCGATTTGATCTCAAAGCGAATCGATTTTACTTTTCAGAATTTCGAACCGATTCGCTCTAAAACCAAACTTCTTCGCTTTTCCAATCAACGAACCTCATCCCTGTGTTCTTCCCCAATTCAGTCCCAATGATCCTCAACATAATATCATACACTAACCAATTCTTAAAGAGTATAAGGGATATTTATAAGATGATTCTAACACCTTAATCACATTAATTCAAAAGATTAATCAACAATTCACGGGATTCAAAACTAAAGTCGAGAATTTCATCATTTTAATAATTATATCACATCTTCATCTTAATATCCCATTATCTATATCATCCTCAAATTTAAGAATTTTCAATCCACCTTAATTCTTTAAATTTTATAATTTATATCATTTTCCAAATATAAATCATTTCCCAAAATATAAATTGTTTCCAAAATTCTATAGTTTATATATATATGAAATCATCTCAAAAAATATTATTTTCTAACCATGAAATGACTAAAATTGTATATACAAATTAAATAGAAAGCCATTTACTTGCCTTATGATTCATAGATTCTGATTTGATGAATATGTGGTTTAATCGTTCAAGAATTATACTCCACTTCTTCAATTCTAGAGCGTTCTTGTAAAATTCTTCAATTCCTCCCTTAGACTCTTGAATTTTCTTCCCAATGCTTTTCATTGTCTCTCTAAATTTTTGAGCAACTCTCCTCAACCTTTGAATTTGTGAAATGACACTTTCCTAAATCCTAAACCTTTCATTTTATAAATGGAATCCCATTTTTGGCAATTCACATACCATTAAGGAGTCCAAAAGTTACTTAAATTAGTCCCGATTAATCTAATAAACAGCTCCTAAGACCCAAATACAATCCACATGCACTCAATTTTGACTAATATGATAAATTTCAAGTCAACCGTGCACTCGAAGTCATCACCCGAGTCGCTTAGTAATATTTTTCCATCTCAACCTATTTTAATTTAATCACACGTAACCCGATTGAGATAATATTAAATTTCGTCGCGTTTAGTCACTTATGACTTAATTCAATTTTATTTACTAAAATCACACTCGTGAGTATATAATCACATAAATATTAATTCATTTCACTCTAAATTAATATTTATTTAATTTTTCATTATTTCGTAAATTAAATTATGTGCCACACTCATAATTTATATATTCAATTAAATATATCTATATAAAACTATGGAGTATTACATATATATATCCCCCAAATGAAAACTTTGAATTTTTAAAAATAAGGCAAGACTCGGGATAAGGATAACAAGTCGTACATATTATTTTCGGTATTGGGATGCTGAAGTTACAAATTATTCCTCCAGTATTTTCATGGCATTACATTTAATTTGTATAAGACATTTTTGTGATTGTTTATCTATTTTCGAACAATTAAACATATTTTGACCAAAGTTTACAATCATTTTTGGGTGTCAAATTAAAAAAATATATCGGTTAACTATACCCTACCAAACCGGGAAAGAGAGTGGAATACCTTCCGTCAAAGAGAGAGAGAATATGATTTAAGGCTGATAGGAGGGATCAATTTTCATTGGTTTGAGGAGAAGAGATAAAGGGTTTTGCAGATTGAGAGAGAAAGAAATATATATATATATATATATATATATAGAGAGAGAGAGAGAGAGAGGCTCTCGTGTGGACCTAGTTTGCGGACTAGCTACCGTCCAAAAAATATCAAGGGACCACTTTGTCTTTTATATACTTTTGTCTTTTTCTAAGGTTTTTGGAATAGAAATTTCTATCCCTATAATGTCTAGGGTCTATTAAGCTAATTTTGATGTCTAATTAATTTTGAACGAGGAATGGTTCGGGTCTACCTCTTAAGCTTTCTCCATCACTATTGTACTGTATTTTAGAATAATGAGGATCATCTATCCAAATTTTTTCTTTAGGATGTCTAGAAATTTCAAGAGGTTTTGAAGGAAAATAATATAGTCTTAAACACCTTATGCGGTATTGAGGTTTTATTTTTTTTAGTCTCGTTATATATTTGATTAATAATATAAATTATGTTGTTTTCTATAAATTCGTCTAAATTGTTGTCACCATATAATGACAAAAATCTTCGATAAATTCTTGGTGAAGTTATCTCTGCGTGTTTAAGGAGTGGATAAATTCATTATGATTTAATTACGGTGGTTCTAGTTTCAGTTAACCTTTTGCGTCCAATATATTTTAATACGTTTATAGTATCTTTAAGTATTCTATTATATTCTTGATATTTTTCTGGTATTGAAAGTTCTTCTGCGAAATCTTCGGTTCTTAAATCTTGTTTAAAGATATCACGGATCTCTGTTCTAATTATTTCTATTTTAGGTAGTTCGCAAACTAACCACTCAATAATTTGGTTTATATATTTGTAAGTACCTCCAGCGTATATTAATGCAACTTCTATAAGTAGTTTTTTTGGGGGGTCTGTGAGAGTCCAATCTTGGATTTCTCAGGTTAAGTCTGAATTTGTTTGATTAACAAACGTTAAAAAGTCTGTAGTGATTTATAGGCTCATGCATTTATTTTTGAATTTTAACAATAATATTCGAAATAGCTAGGGTTTTGTTTTGAGTTTATACCTTCCTCTTGGTCTGTAATTTGTTTATCTTGTTTCCTTCGTCTCTTAAGTTTGTTACTTTTCTTCTCCTGTTTGTGCCTCCTGTAACTCCATTTTTATGTGTTGCACCTCATTCCACTAGTTTGGCATTGGACCTATTTTATGCCTGCACACCATCACGCCTAATGCCTACCTGGCTAACCGCTCACAAAAAATCGACACCTGATGGCGATTTAATAGTATAACACCTATTTGTTACACCACATATTCCACACAATGGTCCTCTATAAACAGAAAGTTGGAGACGTTTGGAGAATGATAACAACATAATATAAGAGACTCTGAAAAAAAATACTTTTATTGCATAACATAGGTCAATACAACTCTCACCTTCCCCTGACTGTAAGAGGTTTACTCATTAATATACATATTATTTTACAAATTCTCTCTCTCACTATGTCTTGAGCTCTTTCTTCCTTTTTTTTTCTGATACCTCTCCCAATATACAAACTACCCTTTTATAGATAAGGGAATATACCGATGACTAGCTACCGACTGCTAAAACCTGAGAATGTAATTATTAAAGTCTTCAATTATTTACTTTACATAAAGCAAATGTGTCGTCTATAAATAATTATGGCCAAAGTCTTTATCCCCGTCTAAAGAAGCTGTAACGTCTTGCGAATAATTTAGTCTGATGGCCCATGCGAAAAACTAGTCTGTCGTCTTGTGATAACAAATATTTTACATTTATTATAATTGTCTAAATAATTGCGTCCTCTATCTTTAGTAACTCACTGAACAAGGTGGGACCCTTCTCTATCTTTTCTATTGCTTCCGTTGTCTTTTCTATTTTGTCTTTGTCTGCTAAGCATTATTGTTGTTGTAGTATTCATCAATGAGGCCCATTACTCTAATGTTTGCTGGTAAAGCTACCTCTAACACTTCTTTGGATTCCTTTTTTATCATTCCATTGAATGACTCATCTGCTTAGATGATCAGGTCTTCCTTATGGTACACAGTATACCATCTTCTTGGGCAATTTGGAGTTTGGTCTTGTCAACAGTTAAACTTTAGTATCCTCTTCGGATAGAATTTCAATGTATTCAAATGAAAAAGTGGAGAATCTAATGAGTCTAAAATCTTAAACCTTTTTTCCTCTACAGGAACTTGGAGTAATCTGGTAAATTCTGGCAAATAAAGGAAAAAATTATTCCATCTTCTTGGCATGATCATGGACTATTTTTCCAAGATTAATAGAGTCTTCTATAGTCTCTATCTGGACGAGTCCAATGAACCCATAGTCTGCAAGAGTTATGTGTGCCATTTACCTCTCTAAAAAAAGATTAATTTTTGGAACATCTTTGAAGAAGCCTCTAATCATTAAGGAATCTCCATTAATCTCAGATAATAACATACTGAAATTCTCAATAATGTTATCACCCTCTTTCTGATAGCCTTCTGAAAATGGGAGATTATTATTACCGAATCGTATAATAATCTTAGTCTTAAAAGTTTTTTGTTGATAATAAAAATTATCAGTTGGTCTATTTTTGGAGGATTCTCTAAGAGTTTGAGCATATGTCTGAGTCTTCGGTCTAGGAATAGCAGTACTACTGAGTTGAGTAACTGCAAGTCTTTGAGTTCTCATAAATCTCGCAATAGCTACCAAATTTTGTTTGAATTCTACCCATAGTTTGTTTTTTACATTCCACCATAGGACGTCTATAAGAGTATTTTCATCATCAAAAAATTCTCGTCTATATTTTATCAAGTCTGGGTATCTTTGGGTAGGTTTATATTGAGGAAAATACATTTTTTCGATAAGTCTATTCTAAGCAACAATTTCATTTCTAGATTTTTCAGGCGAAACTAGAATGTCATCAAAGTTTTTGAGTATTGGTCTTTCTTGGGAGTCTTGAATATGGGTATGAGTCTATCTTTGCATTTTACCAGCATATGGTCTTACGCATCTAAAATAGTCTACAACGTCTTCTTCTTTTAATCTTCTTCTTATTTTTATCAATGCCTTGATAATAGAGTTTAATATCTTAGTATATTTGAGCATCATATTATCTAATATAGATTTCTCTAAATCTAGTTCTCCAACATCCTTAATCGTAGTATAATTAACAAATAACACAAACCATAAATAGTTATGTTTCTATAGTCTCTAAACATTCTACACATCTAAAGGCTTTCTTGATACATTTCATTTCGAATGTGCAATAATGTTCTTCATCGTAGTAATATCTAGGTATATATGTTAGTAACTCAGGATTACTAACAGTCCATCTTTTCTTTAAAAAAAGGGCTTAATATGCATTTCAACCAAGATTTTTCAAAATTTATATAATCATCTTCATGATCAATTTGTATCATATAAAAGTCCAGAGTTTCTTGAGAGTCTTCATACTCATCAGTATCACTATTATAGTCTTCTGAATCACTATCTGTATATGCATTATAGATACTGGTATTATCATCATTTTCTATGTCTGATATTTTTATGGCATATAATAGATTTAATTCTTCTTGATCTGCAAAGTCTAACATTGTATTAATAATCTTAACACTTTATTTATCTTTCTTTTTAGGATAGCCTTTAGCAAAGTGTCCTTCTTTTCCACAAGTCCAACATTCTATCGTAGTCGTCTTATATTGAGCTAGTTCTTTTTCCTTCCTATAATTAGGAACTTTCTTGTGTTTATTGGTATTCTTCTTAAAATATATTCTTTGGTTAAATTTATTTTTCTTAGCTTTGAAATTCCTTTCTCTAAAGGTAGTAGATGGTCTGAATCAATATTTCCTTGGAAAACCTAAAGGCCTAGCCTTAACCTTATTTTGTTTCCAATCTAGCTTATTCTTTTTGAATTTTCTTTCATTACCACATCCTCATTGGATTGGAGCAATGTCTCTGTCGTCTTTAATTAGAGGAATTTGGCTGAAAGTTTCTTCAATTAACTTTCCTTGAGTTATATCTCATATTTTAGGTATGATATAGTCTTTGACAAAATTAATTATTTCACCAAGGGAGTTATTCTTAACTTCAAAAACTCCTGGTCAATTCCTATATTCATTAATTAGGATTTGTCCTATAGGTGGTATTTTTCTGAAATATTCACCTTTTAATGTCTCACCAAATTCTTTAATTTGGTAATATATTTGTTCATAATTGTTGTTATATTCATTGATCTTATCTAGTTTGCAAATACTAAGAAGATCTAACTTATTTTTTGCTAAGTCTTGTTCATTGATTTAAGTTAAATGTCCAGCTCCAATAATTCTGATGTAAATAATTTAATATATTCTTAAATTGATTTTTCTTCTTGGTTTTCTTTCATTTTCTCAACCTTATCTAGGGATTCTGCATATGCTGCTTGTCTTAGGCTATCTAAATAATCTTTTTCAATTCCTCTAATAGATTGCACAGTGTATTATTTATATGAACTTGCATCCCATTGTTCATTAGATGTGAAACACATATTCATTTGATTAATCCATTCATATAATGCTTTATTTCTATCTTAAACATTATCTAAATTAAGGTATATCCCAACTGGATTTATGGCCTGACTTCCCACGGTCTTAATGGGAGTAAAACTCTCCTCACTAATTGGAAAGTCTTTTATATAATCTAGTTTGGTCTTTACCAATGTGTTTGAATATATGGAAATATAGATTCCTGTTGGTTTACTAAAAAGTCTTGGAGCATCATTTATGTGACACCCCGCCCAATTAAACCTTGGGTGATTAAGCCTTAATTTAATTTAAACAGGCTTCTTAAATGGTTCATTCTTAGCATCACTATCGAAAACTTTTTAAGTTACTAACCACCTAAGTGAAATTGAGAGATTGCCAAATTTTATCTTTCTTAAGCAAAACAAATAATCCATACGAGCACATTTCAAGTCTAGTAATAAAATAGTTTACGTAAATAACTGTATGCAGATAAAATCTTGCCGAAAACCACGGCCAATAACAGACAATTTAAAATTCAGAATCAGAATAACTGTAAGAGTAAAGATAGGACAACATGTCCTAACTAAGAATACTAAGACTGAGATCTTGCACTAGAACTGAAAAGAAGGAAGCGTGTAAAGAATCCCTGCAACATCCACATGTGCTGCAACTCCCAAATCCTTGGAATAAAATCATGTTGGGTGTCCCTCTGGCTGGGCACCTAAAAGGTTTTAAAAAATTTACATAGCAAGATTTAGTACTCAAAACAATTTGAAAATATTTTGCAAGCAGTTATCACAGTTGAGTTATTGATTACACATATTAAAGATTCGCACACTCCCTTGAACTTCCTCACCTCTCTTCTATAGCGCATGTCTAATGAGGATGCTTAGTTCACCTGGTTATATTACCCATAAGCGTAGGTAAATTATTTACTGCTTGTTATCCTTATTATTGTAATAATTACATCCCGCTATAAATTATTACTAAGATATCTACAATTCATCTCATTATCTACTATTCTCAGTTTGTAGATTATGCACATATAATACATTTTATCACACAATCATGTATTAAAAAAATAGTTATCACAACATATCCTTTTACTACACATAAATGACTCTTGGTTCGGAATGATTCATCGACCCCAAGTGAGAGTTGGTTCGGAATTATCCATCGACCCCAACTATTTTTAAAAAATTATATATATATATATATATATATATATATATATATACACACACATATTCTGGTTCGGGACTCTTTCATCGCGACACCAGTTCAAGGTTTGGTCCGGCATTTCTCATCGACCCCAAATATATAATAACTTTATGTTAGTTCGGAATGTCTCATCGACCCTAACATAATTAATTTAGGTAAAATTCTCTTAACCCAAACTTTTATATAATTTAGTAGGTACACACTCGACCCATCAAATCATGCACGTACGTAGTATATTTTACTTATATCCACCGTACTCATTAATTTACAATTTATTTCACTATTGCATTTATTCGAGTATTCACGCAACTCTAAGGGCCAAGTTACCCCTCCCTTAACTCAGTAGTTAAGTTAACTTTAACCTACTGGTATTATTCCGGAATGTACTCACTCTTTCCGTAGCTAAATCCTCATAATTCCAACATACGGTTATCAATCGTTCTCCCGTAGGTTCATTTCCCCAAAATTCCCGCTCAATCATTTATGAAGGAATCTAAAGGTACACCTACTGGTATTTATGAAGTCTCCTCATAGGTAAAATATCATCACTAAGGTTCCCATCAAGCAACGGTAACTAAAAGGAAATTTTCACCGAATTTTCTAAAATCCAGGTATGGTCGCTCGATCGATGGGATAAGGTCGATCGATCGACTGCTCGATCGATCGATATTCAAGGGTCGATCGATCGATCAAGCAGTGACAGACCCAATTCATCTTCTTCATACGGGTTTGACCATTTTATCTAACTATCTTCCATGATAATCCACCATAATTGCAACTAACAATTTCTAATCATTCTTACATGTTCTGGGATGATCACTAACTATTTAAAACAACAAAACCATTATAAATCTTGGCCAAATCAACTAAAAATCTTAATAATATTCAAGAACCCTAAAAATACATTCTTTACATCTTTCATCATAATCCCAGAAAATACATTCTTTACATCTTTCATCATAATCCCAGATTTTTAGTTCGATTTAATCCTCTAGTTTTCTATGATACCAGAATATTTGGAGATCCAAAAATGTTCTACATGCAATATTCCCTACCAATCATGGATCATAATCAATTGTTTTACTCCCAAAAATATCATAAAAACCACGTTCTTCATAAAGCTTAAATATGGGTATTATAACTCAATTTATTTTGCAAATAACCACTTGCCTTATGATTTGTAGGGTCTGATTTCGTGGTTGTTGTTGTTGGTTGATGATTTTGATCCTTCAATCCTCCTTCCCAACAACTTTGTGGTGAAATCTCCTTAGAATTTTCCCTCATTCCTTCTTTTGCCTTAGGAACTTGCTTCTCTCTCTTCTCTAATGGCTATGGTGTATTTTCTTTCTTTCTAACCCTAGCCTCAACTCTTATAATCTGATTTAGGGTTTCAAAATTCGTAGGTCTACTTATCCATAAATGTAAAGAGACCAAAACGCCCTCGAATGGTCCCGGTTTAGCCCGAAAATGACCCGACACTCAACTAGTACCTCCGGGTACACTATTTTGACCAATTCGACCCTTTCGGAATCATCTGTGGACTCTAAATTATCTTTTGAGTCTCTTAAAATATTTTTCTAATCTCATCTTCAAATTTTGTCTACGCGTGACACTCGGTTGAGGTAACTCAGGTACGTTCATAAAATCACTACACTGTACATTTAAACATTCAAGATTTACTACTCACATATAGTAAATTTTTAATCATCGTATTAATATTTATTAACATAATATCACGTTAAATAACTCTTCTCACGTAATTTAAGTAAAACGTATTTTATCACATTAAATTACTCTACTCACGTAATTTAAATCAAACTTATATCGCATTAAATTACTCTACTCACGTAATTTAAATAAAACTTATATCGCATTAAATTACTCTACTCACGTAATTTAAATAAAATGTATTTTTCCTAATTAAACAAAATTACGGGGTATTACATACTTTCCCTCTTACAAAAGGAATTTCGTCCTCGAAATTAGAAAATATCTGCGGTGAATAATTCTGGATATTGCTCTCGCATATCCTCCTCCCGTTCCCAAGTGGACTCATCCATGTTGTGATGTCCACACTGTACTCGCACTAATGGTATCACCTTGGATCTTAGTTTGCGCTCACTATAATACAGAATAGCCACGGGTCTTTCTTCATACGAGACATCTGGCTGCAAATCGATCTCCTCCAGTGGAATGTGCCAGAAGGCTCTCTCGCTCCTCTTGTTTTTCTTCAGCGATGCCATATGGAATACATCGTGTATTCGCTGAAGATGCTCAGGGAGTCCCAATTTGTAAGCTACCGTTCCCACCCTCTCAATGATAGAAAATGGTCCCACATATCTCGGTGCTAATTTCCCTTTCTTGCCTAACCTCATAATCCCTTTCATAGGAGATACCCGAATTAACACCTGGCCGCCCACATCTAGGTCCACGTGTCTCTACCGGCGTTAGCATAACTCTTCTGCCTATCCTGAGCTATTCGAATACATCCTCGAATCAACTCTATTTTGGAGGAAGTCTCCTGTATCATCTCTAGCCCCAATAGCTTGTTATCCCCCGCCTCTAACCAACAGGCAGGCGAAGGACAAGGCCTCCCGTAAAGTGCCTCGAATGGAGCCATGCCGATAATGAATTGGTAAGAGTTATTATAGGAAATCTCCACCAAAGGAAAGTATGGATCCCAACCTCCCCAAAAATCTAGGACACACATCCTTAGCATATCCTCCAACATCTGGTTTACCCTTTCAGTCTGACCGTCCGTCTGTGGGTGATACGCCGTACTCAACCGTAAGTCGATGCCCATGGCCTCCTGAAAGCTCTGCCAGAAATGTGACACAAATATTTTGTCTCGGTCCGATACAATATTAATAGGAACTCTGTGTAGCTTAACAATCTCTGAAATAAATAGCTGCGCGTACCGCATCGTATCATAATCCGTACGAACCAGTAAGAAATGAGCTACCTTAGTCAGCCGATCCACTATTACCCATATGGAATCGTGACCCTTCTGTGATGTTGGTAACCCAGTAATAAAATCCATCGAGATACTCTCCCACTTCCACATGGGAATCTACAGTGGTTGTAGCATCCCTGAAGGCCTCTAATGGTCAACTTTTACGAGCTGACACGTAACACACTTTGAGACAAATTCTGCAATATCTCGTTTCATACCTGACCACCAATATAATCGTCAAATATATTTGTACATTTTGTCCCCACCTGGATGTATCAAAAATTTTGACCCGTGTAACTCCGTCATAACGGCATGCCTTAAATCATCATCTTCGGGTACTATCAGCCTACCATTAAACCGTAGTCCGCCCCCTGAGCTGATGGAGTAGGACTCTGCCCCCTCGGCCAGTAACTGTCGTACTTTGTCCTGACAAAATGGGTCATCGGCCTGTGCCCTCACTACCCGTATAACACTCTTGGGAGTGATAGCTAAAACTGCCATGCATGCTCTAGCTATCTCATCCTCATGTCGAAGTTCACTCCACTTTGCCTTCCAAATCTCTGCCAACTCCCCAGTAGGTCTTCTTCTTAATACATCTGCCACTACGTTAGCCTTGCCAGGATGATACTGTATATCAAACTGGTAGTCCTTCACGAATTCAAGCCACCTCCTTTGCCTCATATTCAGATCCTTCTGAGTGAACAGATACTGCAGTGACTTATGATCCGTGAATAGAGTGAACTGCTCGCCCAGAAGATAGTGTCTCCATATCTTCAATGCAAAAATGACCGCTGCCAACTCGAGGTCATGGGTGGGGTAATTCTTCTCATGTGACTTAAGCTTTCGGGAAGCATAAGTTATAGCCTTCTCTTCCTGCTATAACACACCCCCAAGCCCTTGTAAGGACGCATCAGTATAGACTCGGTACTCCACTCCACTTCTAGGCAAGGCAAGAACGGGTGCTGATGTCAACTTGTCCTTTAATTCATCAAATGCTAACTGACAACTGTCACTCCATATGAAGGGCACTCCCTTTCGAGTCAAGTTCGTCAAAGGTCTGGCAATTTTTTGAGAACCCCTTGATGAAGCGACGATAATAACCGGCCAACCCCAAGAAATTGCGAATTTCGGTCGGTGTCGTGGGCTGTCCCAACTCCCTCACCGCCGATACCTTACTTGGGTCAACAACAATGCCTCTTCTAGATACAACGTGGCCTAGGAACCGAACCTCCCGAAGCCAAAATCCACATTTCTCAAATTTGGCATACAACTGATGGTCCCGCAATGTCCGTAGAACCATTCTTAAATGTTCAGCGTGTTCCTCCTCCGTACGAGAGTAAATCAGAATGTCGTCTATGAATATAATCACAAACTGATCCAAAAACTCCCTGAATACCCTATTCATGAGATCCATGAATACTGCAGGCGCATTAGTTAGCCCAAACGGCATCACTCTGAACTCGTACGACCCGTACCGCGACAGGAAAGCGGTCTTGGGTACATCCTCTTCACGAATGCGCAATTGGTGGTAACCCGATCTCAAATCGACCTTTGAAAAGTATGCAGCCCTCTCAACTGATCAAACAAATCGTCAATCCTCGACAATGGATACTTATTACGTATCGTCACTTTGTTCAGCTCTCTGTAATCTACACACAAACGAAGTGAACCATCCTTTTTCTTTACAAATAATACCGGCGCACCCCAGGGCGATGTACTCCGTCGAATGAAACCCTGTCCTAATAGCTGCTGAATCTGTTCTCTCAGTTCTCGCATCTCCGAAGGAGCCATGCAATACGGTTCCCTAGAAATTGGTCTCGTCCCCGGTGCTAGGTCAATAACGAACTCTATCTCCCTGCTGGGTGGTGACCCTGGTATCTCCTGAAAGATATCCTCAAAATCCCTCACCACCGGGATTGAGTCCAAAGAAATGACAACCCCATGTGAGGTCTCCTCCTCAATATAATATAGATGAGTTCGTGATCCTCCCTCGGGAAGTGGCATTGCCACAAGGAACATCTCTTGTCCCAGGATGGAGAACACGATAGTCCTCTCATAACAATTTACCATTGCCCTATAATGCGCCAACCAATCCATGCCTAGGATGACGTCATAACCCTCCATATCCATCACTAGGAGGTCCGCCGCTAGACTCAATCTCCCGACCATAATGTCCACACCCTTACAAATCGAGTGTATGAGGGACCCACTACCCATTGGTGACTCCACGCACATAAGATGAGTATCAGCTGTCGCTAATAGGCCGGCTGCCCGTGAAAATCTAGTGGCAATAAATGAATGCGTCGCCCCCGTGTCAAATAAAATACTACCCTCAAGTCCATGAATAGGAAACATACCTGCGACTGCCGGCGGAGCAGGAGGTGCTGGCTGAAAAGGAATATCACGGACGTTGAACACACACCCGTACTGCATCTGTCCTGGATGTGGGGCATGTGCTACTACTGGGGATAACGGAGCCTGCTGCCCCAGCTAGGCACCCTGTTGTTGCACCCTGTCTGGCTATGGACAATTCCTGCTTTTATGACCCTGCTGGCCACAAGTGAAACACTGACCCGAAAAGTGTCTCTGCCCTTAGCCCGGTTGGCCCTGACGTTGTCCCTGTCGCCCTTGACCTTGTTATCCTCCATTTTGATTCCCTTGGTCCTGTCGGCCCTGAGGAACTGGTTGTTGGGGACCCTGCTGGCCCTGTCTGTCAAAGCGGTGCCTTCCGTGCTTAAACTTCTTTGTAGAGTTCCCCTGTCGGGAATCCTGCCCTAACTGGCCCACTGTTTGCTGTTGTGGTGTGCTGTTGTCGCTACTTCCGCCTACCTTGCCCGGTTGGCTAGGCTCACCTCTCTTGTTTCCCCTCGCATGGAAGCGATGATCCTGACAGTATAGTATAGCGGCATTGACGACATCTGTGTAGGTTACCAACGCCGAAATACCGATCAAATGCTGTCTGATTCTCCAGGTCAGGCCATCCATAAATTTTGACTTTTTTCTCTCCTCATCACTCACCTCATTTGGCACAAAGTTAGCCAAGCGGGTAAACTCTTCCTCATAATCAGCAACTGAGCGATCACCCTGAACCACTTCGCTGAATTTCTTCCTCATCTCTGACTCTACTGCTGGAGGGAAATATTTGCGGTCAAACCGCACCCAAAACTCAGAAATTCCCATAGCGTCCCTTTCCTCGGTGGTGGTAACTGACTCCCACCACTGTAAGGCCTCTCTGGACAGACAAAAAGTTGTTAGCATCTGTTTCTGTACCTCGGTGCACTCTAGCATGCGCAAGTGGCGCTGGATATTTTTCTTCCAGTTGCACGCCTTCATCGGTACTACCCTGAAACTCGGGTGGGTGTCATTTCTTAAATGTCTCTCTGACTCGCTGCCAAGTATATCGTCTTCCTGCAGCCTGAATTACCTGTGCCACGGGAGGAGGTACCTGGGGCTGAGGAAAATGGGCTGCCATGGCCCTCATAGCTGTCTCGACTGCCTGAGCCACTATCATAGCAACCTGAGTAGTGGAAATTAACTCGGGTGGGGGCGATGGTATCGGCACCCGTGGCTTCTGATGAGCCTCCCTCGCCTCATCTTTGGCTTCAGCCCACTCCGCTCGTTGTCTCCTTGGTGGCATCTGAAATAAGATTAAATTTTATAAGTACACAATTTATACAAATTTTAAGAGCAGATGTACGATAATGCAAAAGCGGATAATGAATCAACAGTCCTAATAGTAGGGCTCTAATACAACCAACCGTTACGCTGAAACGTAGTAAGCCGTGTAGATCATATGGACGCTAGAACCTGATGCTCTGATACCATCTGTGACACCCCGCCCAATTAAACCTTGGGTGATCAAGCATTAATTTAATTTAAACAGGTTTCTTAAATGGTTCATTCTTAGCATCACTGTCGAAAACTTTTTAAGTTACTAACCACCTAAGTGAAATTGAGCGATTGCCAAATTTTATCTTTCTTAAGCAAAACAAGTAATTCATACGAGCACATTTTAAGTCTAGTAATAAAACAATTTACGTAAATAACTGTATGCAGATAAAATCTTGCCGAAAACTATGGCCAATAACAGACAATTTAAAATTCAGAATCAGAATAACTGTAAGAGTAAAGATAGGACAACATGTCCCAACTAAGAATACTAAGACTGAGATCTTGCACTAGAACTGAAAAGAAGGAAGCGTCTAAAGAATCCCTGCAACATCCACATGTGCTGCAGCTCCCAAATCCTTGGAATGAAATCATGTTAGGTGTCCCTGTGGCTGGGCACCTAAAAGGTTTTAAAAATTTTACATAGCAAGAGTTAGTACTCAAAACAATTTGAAAATATTTTGCAAGCAGTTATCACAATTGAGTTATTGATTACACATATTAAAGATTCTCACACTCCCTTGAACTTCCTCACCTCTCTTCTATAGCGCATGTCTAACGAGGATACTTAGTTCACCTGGTTATATTACCCATAAGCGTAGGTAAATTATTTACTGCTTGTTATCCTTATTCTTGTAATTATTACATCACGCTATAAATTATTACTAAGATATCTACAATTCATCTCATTATTTATTATTCTCAGTTTGTAGATTATGCACATATAATACATTTTATCACACAATCATGTATTGAATATTAGTTATCACAACATATCCTTTTACTACACATAAAGGACTCTTGGTTCGGAATGATTCATCGACCCCAAGTGAGAGTTGGTTCGGAATTATCCATCGACCCCAACTATTTTAAAAAAATTATATATATATATATATACACACACACATATTCTGGTTCGAGACTCTTTCATCGCGACACCAGTTCAAGATTTGGTCCGGCATTTCTCATCGACCCCAAACATATAATAACTTTATGTTAGTTCGGAATGTCTCATCGACCCTAACATAATTAATTTAGGTAAAATTCTCTTAACCCAAACTTTTATATAATTTAGTAGGTACACACTCGACCCATCAAATCATGCACGTACGTAATATATTTTACTTATATCCACCGTACTCATTAATTTATAATTTATTTCACTATTGCATTTATTCGAGTATTCACGCAACTCTAAGGGCCTAGTTACCCCTCCCTTAACTCAGTAGTTAAGTTAACTTTAACCTACTGGTATTATTCCGGAATTTACTCACTCTTTCCATAGCTAAATCCTCACAATTCCAACATACGGCTATAAATCGTTCTCCCCTCGGTTCATTTCCCCAAAATTCCCGCTCAATCATTTATGAAGGAATCTAAAGGTACACCTACTGGTATTTATGAAGTCTCCTCATAGGTAAAATATCATCACTAAGGTTCCCATCAAGCTATGGTAACTAAAAGGAAATTTTCACCGAATTTTCTAAAATCCAGGTAGGGTCGATCGATCGATGGGATAAGGTCGATCGATCGACTGCTCGATCGATCGACATTCAAGGGTCGATCGATCGATCAAGCAGTGACAGACCCAGTTCATCTTCTTCATACGGGTTTCACCATTTTTATCTAACTATCTTCCATGATAATCCACCATAATTGCAACCAACAATTTCTAATCATTCCTACATGTTCTGGGATGATCACTAACGATTTAAAACAACAAAATCATTATAAATCTTGACCAAATCAACTAAAAATCTTAATAATATTCAAGAACCCTAAAAATACATTATTTACATCTTTCATCATAATCCCGGATTTTTAGTTCGATTTAGTCCTCTAATTTTCTATGATATCAGAATATTTGGAGATCCAAAAACGTTATATATGCAATCCCTACCAATCATGGATCATAATCAATTGTTTTACTCCCAAAAATATCATAAAAATCATGTTCTTCATAAAGCTTAAATATGGGTATTATAACTCAATTTATTTTGCAAATAACCACTTGCCTTATGATTTGTAGGGTCTGATTTCGTGGTTGTTGTTGTTGGTTGATGATTTTGATCCTTCAATCCTCCTTCCCAACAACTTTGTGGTGAAATCTCCTTAGAATTTCCCCTCCTTCCTTCTTTTGCCTTAGGAACTTGCTTCTCTCTCTTCTCTAATGGCTATGGTGTATTTTCTTTCTTTCTAACCCTAACCTCAACTCTTATAATCTGATTTAGGGTTTTAAAATTCATAGGTCTACTTACCCATAAATGTAAAGAGACCAAAACGCCCTTGAATGGTTCCGGTTTAGCCCGAAAATGACCCGACACTCAACTAGTACCCCCGGATACACTATTTTGACTAATTCGACCATTTCAGAATCATCTATGGACTCTAAATTATCTTTTGAGTCTCTTAAAATATTTTTCTAATCTCATCTTTAAATTTTGTCTACGCGTGACACTCGGTTGAGGTAACTCGGGTACATTCATAAAATCACTAGACCGTACATTTAAACATTCAAGATTTACTACTCACATATAGTAAATTTTTAATCATCGTATTAATCTTTATTAGCATAATATCACGTTAAATTACTCTTCTCACGTGATTTAAGTAAAACGTATTTATCACATTAAATTACTCTACTCACGTAATTTAAATCAAACTTATATCGCATTAAATTACTCTACTCACGTAATTTAAATAAAACTTATATCACATTAAATTACTCTACTCACGTAATTTAAATAAAACGTATTTTTCCTAATTAAACAAAATTACGGGGTATTACAATTTAGCCTACTACTAGTTCCAATCTCTTGCTTAGTTGGACCTACCTGCATAGCTGGCATTAATCTTTCCTCTCATTTTTGTATTAATCTAAGGCTTCTAAGAAGTTCTTTAGTATTCTTAGATTTTTTAATTTCAATTTATGGTTTTGGGCTATCATATTAAATCTATCTCTATCTTGGAACCTAACATAATGACTTCTATTAAGATGCTCTTTAAATGTCTTCATGTCCAATTCTGAGGGTTCATGTCCAACGTTTTGGATTCTAGCCTTTTCTTTAGCTGAATCTTTTTATTCAAATGATTTTCTAGGTCTAATTACCGGAGCTTGTCTCAATAAGCTGGAGATAGCTTTACAACTACATTCTCCTTATGAAGGATCATTGATTATGATTTATCCTATATTTTTAAATATAATTTCTTCAGTATGGAGACTTTTACTGATAGTCTTAGGAAGACCAAACTGGATAATAACGTTTCTAGTGGCATCGTCTTGATTAATAAACAAAGGTTTATTCAGTATAGTCTTAATTTCTAAAAATTCTGGTAATTTCCAAAGGGTTTTAGCTTTTCTTTCATAGATTGAGTATTCCTAATACTGTAAGCATGATTGTAGTCTGAATTATTAATTCTAGTTAATATTTCTTCATTAAGTCTATTGCTAGGAATTCCCGATTGAATTCCTTCATAGGAGAATTGGGAAAATTTTACATAGATTTAGAATTCTATATTGATATTAGTATCTGGGATAATATAGTCTTCATAGCCACTAACATATAGAGTAACTTAAAGTGTTTGACTGTGTCTACGATTACTGTAAATGCCGGAATGACATTAAAGTATCCTATATTGTCTGAAATTTCTAATTATGCTATCCCAATTAGGATTTTCTCAAAATCTTTCCATCTTTTATCTATTAAACAACATAATATATTGATATTATTTTGAGGTCAATGTAATCTCTGGATTCTTGCTTGAAAGAGTCCAAACATTAGGAACTGGAACTTTCTATCAGTTACTCTTGATTTTAGTCATGCTGAGTCAAAGATTTGAAGCTCAATGGATAATTTTTCTAACACATGATTCCTACAATGGTAAGTCATGTTATATTTAGGTGTCTTGGGAACTTCTCCTTCCTTAAAAAGTCTATGTACTCATTGCTGAAAGTTGTCCATTATGTATGGAATCTTCAATAATTTTCCAGTTAACTTTACCCCATTCTTTCCACTGGAGAGGATTGGTGAAATTTCTTACTTTCCACCATTTTCTAGGATGATAAATCTTTAAGTCTTTTGAGCATAAAATTATTATGTCCAATATTTGGGATGGGATAGTTATCTTGCTAGTCTTATCTAATCCATCATTTATCATTCTTCTAGTTATGGTCTTTCCTTCCATAGTTCTTATAGGAGGAGATTCTTTAAATTTACAGGTGGTTACCTGTTTTTGTTCGAGTCTTTTTCATATTCTATCTAAAAAGTCTAAATAATTCTTTTGTCCTCTGACTAAGAATTTCTTCTTTAAAGAGCTTATTTTCTTTTCTTGTATTTTCATCTATATCTTCATTATGCTTAGCAAAAGAATTAGCAAGACAATTAGCAACTTTGCAATATAGTCTTTTACCTCATCATCTTTTTCTTGTTGTTGCATAAATTCTTGTGTCATTCTAGCTTCTATAGATTTTACAGATTTTTCAATTTTATCTAGGCGTGTTAGAATAAATGGAGAATCTAATTTTGCTTGAGAAGGTTTATTATATATAAACTTAATTCCCTTTATGATTTCTTCGTATTTTTCTTCTGCTTGGGATATATTCGGTCTTTGTTCATTAACAATATTATCCATTCTGAATAGGTTATGGCTTTCCATATTATTAAGATAATTGACTAAATTCTATTGGAATTTAACAAAATCAGTATAGAAGGTGGTTAATCATTATATCTTAGTTTTTAAATCTAATTGTAAGTCTTTAATAAAGCTATTATTGTAGTCTTGTGTGATTGCTATTGAGGTTTAGATTAAATTTAATCTTTCAAGTATATGTCTTGATGTTTTAGCAGCATTAGCAATCTCATTTCCATTTATCTGATAATAAAATCTTTTATCATTTATCTTTTCTAGAATTCTTTAGTAAAAATTTACTAGGGTCTGAATGAAGAGGTTTCTAGGTATCTCATTTCAGTCTAACCTAACTATTTTCATTACGGAGATAATTTTCTAATCTATGAATAAGTTTAGCATGTTCCTTGGTGAGCTTAATTAACTCACTTTCTTCATTTTTTGTCAGAGTTTTAAATTCTAAAATGTCTTTGTTAAGGACTTCTATATGATTAGTCTTAGTATTTATATCTTGTAGTATTTGTACAAGGTCTATTGGGATTTGACTATCTATTTCTTGTATTTGTGTAGAGATATTTTTTATCTCTGTTTCTAGGATTTGGATGTTTTTAAATAATTGTCTTAAAATAAGTAGGATATACATATTTTGGTCTATTATGCTATTGATAGCACTCGCAGTTCAGTGTGTGAACAATCATCTATGTGTGAGATTAAACAACCTTCTGAGTCTAAATCAGTTATGGGATGGGTTCGAGTCTAGATGGATTCCAAAAATATCTTTGTAAATGTGCGGGATAAATCCCAATGGCATTAAAGTCTTTTACTAGTTAGGTTTGAAAGGTGTGTCTTGACTCTGATACCAAAATTAGAATTTGGTCGGAATTCGATCGGGTTTTCTAAAGCTTTGATACGTTTGTGGTCTAAAATATAAATCTATGATATATTTGGTCTTAAAATAGAATTTTACTGTAAAGCCTTAGTTTTTGTCTTATCATGGTCCTCATATATATATATATATATATATATATGTGTGTGTGGGGGGGGGGGGGGGAGAGAGAGAGAGAAAGAGAGGAAATTGATAAAATTACACAATATGTTGGTGCCCTTTGGTGGTAAAAGGAAGCAACAATTATTCAAGTGTGATACTAGTAAGTTATTTTATCTTGTGGGTATTATGGAGTAGTTTTTTTGGTGTCAATAGTAGCAACAATTATCTAATGGCTTCAAGCCTTGTTATAAAAAATGTAAAGCTTCAAACCTAGAAATTTTACTAGCTCAAAATGGTTGTCTAATAATCTTTTTTTCCTATAAAATGATATCATATAGATTAATTAAAGGAACAATTAATATTTAGTTCCTATCAGTTAAGTACATTTTACACTTACCTGACCTTATCCTTTTATGTTCTAAAAAGTCCATTTTTTATTTTTTGATTTTTTTTTCTTAGGTTTTAGGATACTACAAGAAAGAGTATTTGCAAGTGTTTTATATGATGAGAGAATTTTTGCTATAGAATAAAAACGTTTGGACTAAACCTTAATTAAAAAATATAGAGAGACTTTTCGTTGAATTACCCTAGATTAAAATGAAAATTTATCTGTGCATAATATATAGATTTAAGCGTATTTGGAGCCTTAGAAATTCAGACGAGTAAATTATACATATGGCCTTTGAGCTTTGATGTTTATAAAGATTTTACCTCTAAATCTTTTTTTGTAACATTTTAGTTCTTAAACTATCATAACTTTACATTGTTGGTTATTTCGTTAACTTTAATGGAATTTTTTTCTAAATGTCCATTTAAACCCTTCATTTTGGCGTCAAAATAACTTTTGTCAATTTATATGTAAAATTTGTGTCACGTTTAAAAAAATTAAATCATAATCATATTTTTGTATCACATAATAAAATTAATTATTCAAATTAAAATACGGACGAAGTTCAATCACAAAATGACAAAACTTATTAATTAAGTGTGCCTAATTCATAGCTTGATTTAGAAAATAATATTGCTCACAAATCTAATGTTATATCGTTTATTGCTAGAAATTAAAACATGTGAGTTAAAAATGTATATTTGAATACATAATAGACTCTTTATAACTTCTATTTAATATCATTTTATGACCACCTTAGACAAGACAATATAAAACAACATGATATGTCATGTTCATTTTGACACAAAGTCGCGTTGTGTCGAAAATATAACTCATGGTATCGCGTTATGTCATGTTATTTATTTTTTACTCGTGTTGTGTTCATGTCAAATAGTGCATGTCATATTGTGTCGTGTCAGGTCAAAACACAATTCAAAACACACAAATATCACGTCTTTACAAAAATTGTACAATATTGTTTAAAAGTTTTGAAGTAAAATACATGTAGACACCCAAAATTCTTGCCTATCTCCCTACATCGCGACGCCACTAATCTAAATGATATCGTGTACCTTCCAGATTCCAATTTAACCGAACCTCCTTTGGAGATCTCTCCCAAAACTCCCAAAAGGCTCAAAGCCTCTATGTCCAACATAACCCTAACTTGACCGCAACCGTTCAACATGACAATGCCCATCCATACGACACGAACCATGTTGTATGGCACCACACCTCAACCGTTCCTTCTCGGACCATCACATCATAGTTGCATTTAATGCGACGACCAAATAGTCTTTCAAAGATTGCCATCGTTATTCCGGACCGGCGACACTCGAGTATATTAGACTGATCCATTTTTATCTTACGACATGGAGGTAAGAGGACCCACATATATTTTTTGCCAGCTCTCTTCTCCTATAAATAGAGTCCTTGGCCTCATTGTAATAGGATAATAATCAGACATACCTTTCTTATTTCTTCCACGCACCAAAACAATCATCAAACCTTCGTTCGATTGATTAATAAACAAAAAAAACCAACCTCCTCACCACCCTAAAAACAACCTCAAAGTTTACAAAACATTCTAGTTTGCAAATCTGTCCGCATCTTTTGCAAGCATAACTTCTGCCCAAATAAACAACAATCCGACTTTGTCATCCGTTTATGACTATACACCCTCCTGCCTCGATTTTACTCCAAGTTAGCTTAGTAGAGAGTCCTAAAGAATAAAATGATATGGGTTTGAACTCGTAGTTTCTATTTTCAAAAGTTTTACCAAACGACCTCCCTTTTTCAAAACTCACCAACTGTTTTTCATGAAAAGAAAGTTATCTCCTGTTTTATGATTTACAAAACAAGGCCAAGTAGTGTCCAAGATACTACCTGATGGCGCAAGTCCATCTCATACGACATCGGCTTGTTGTCAAATTGCAGTGACCTTTTAAAAACTTCACAAATATGTTTAAATATTGTAAATCAGTGGTTATTGCAAGTTTGTAAGCTAAATGTTAAAACCACAGTTTATTTGTACTATTTTTCCTATAAACATTGTGTCTTGAACATTTGTCTGATATGTTATCATTTAAATATTATGTTTTTTATGCATATGTGTATGTTCTCGTCTAATATTATGGCTTTGTTCATTAGTCTGAATTTAATTGGTAATCAAATTTAATTGAATTTAACTTATAATTGAGTTTAATTGAATTTATACATACTCCAATATATATATTAGATTATGTACTTTTAGGACTTAAAATAATATTGATTATGGATATAGGCCAACAAATATTTCGTTTTCATTTTTAGTCCATATTTTCAAATTAAAGAGACACGTGGCATGCTGTGATTGGTTGACATTTTATAAATATGTATCCGCGCCAGCGGTTTCATTCAAAAATGGGGACTAAAATCATAAATAAATATTTGTTGTTCTATTTCCAAAATACATATTACAATAGGTCCTAAATTTACAATGCCCCTCTCTCTCTCTCTCTATCTATATATATATATAGACACACACACACACACACACACACACACTACTGCTATTGTTCAGACCAGTCTGCATTTTAAGAGTGCGGACCGAACATGTGATAATTTTGCCGATAATTTCAACACTCACAGTCAGGTGACACATGTCCTTTTCACACTCTTAAAATGTGAATTGATCCGCACAAGAATATTATATATATATATATATATATATATATATATATATATATATATATATATATATATATAGGCCCTCTCCTGTAAGGATTCCTTATGGTGCAGACCCCGGTACATACCATTTTTTCTAAATAGTAAAAAAATGAATTTTTTTATGAAACTTCATGGATATGCTCTTCACGGTGGAAAAATCATCTCCAATTTTTTTCATCAAAAAATTCAATAAAAGAACTGTTGAGATGAGGTGATATGTAAGAAAATGATATAAATATGCATTTTCGACCATTGAAATGTTGGCGATCATCTCACCCACTTTTTGATTGATTTTTTTTTAATAAACTTCATGGATATGATCTCGATAGTGAGAAGATCATATCCATGAAGTTTCATCAAAAAAATCAATCAATAAAGCGACTGGCACCGATCTAATATTTCAACGGTTGAAAATGTATATTTATACCATTTTTTTACATATCACCTCATCTCAACGGTTTTTTTATTGAATTTTTTGACGAAAAAAATTGGAGATAATCGTCTCACCGTGGACATCATATTCATGAAGTTTTATCAAAAAATTTATTTTTTTACTATTTTAAAAATATGGTATGTACGGGAGTCTGAACTATAAGGAGTCCTTACAGGAGACTTTATATATATATATATATATATATATATATATATATAATAATGCTATTGTGCGGACTAGTCCGAATTTTTAGAATGCGGATCGGACATGTGTCACCTAACGGTGCGCCTAGAAATTATCGCCTAAATTATAGGCACACTCTCTCTCTTTTCTGAGTCACCGCCAGGTGACACATGTCCAGTCCACACTCTTAAAATGCGGACTGGTCCGCATAAGAGCAAGACTGTATATATATATATATGCAGAATTGCTCCTATCACGACTTCCCATATTAACAAGAATGCGGTCTTCTTATTCTAACCATCGAATTATAAAAAAAAAACAAGTAGATTTGCTTCTTTTTTAATCCCACACCGGCTTTCTTTTCTAAGAGCATTCGTAGTGGTGGAGAGTCACGAAAGGCAAAGTTGCATCTTCATTTAAGCAATTACCTTTCGCCAGCTAGGGTGGTTTGCAATGGTGGACTTCCTACGAACAAATGAAGTTCGTAGGAAGGTAACGACACTATAACGGCTAGAAAACGGCTAGTTCCTCTGCTGTTATATATATTCCATCTTCCTCTCTATTCAGACATCCAGCAAATATAATCATCTTCATCTTCTTCTCTT
This sequence comes from Sambucus nigra, assembly GCA_949130495.1. Lineage (NCBI taxonomy): Eukaryota > Viridiplantae > Streptophyta > Magnoliopsida > Dipsacales > Adoxaceae > Sambucus > Sambucus nigra. The sequence goes on along the minus strand of OX422216.1, from coordinate 281,791,251 downwards.
TATAAACACCATAGCTCACTGCCAAATATAATTTTCTTCTCCTCCTCTCAATTTCATCCTCTTCCTAATTCATCATGCAGTTCAATTATTTTCAAACTCTCAGCTGCTAAATGTTCCAAATCATCCCAAATTTCATAATAAACGGTCCAATTATTTTATTTTAAGTTTTCCATTTTATTCATTATGGAAGGTAGAAAATGGAAAAAATATTTCAATATCGGGAAATCTAAAAAATCTGGGTCCACTTCAACATCAATTCCCGCTCCTTCTGCGCCGATTGAACAGTTGAACCCCATTTACGGTAACTATTCCCGTATTTACGATGTAGTAACACACGCGTCGGACGGGGAAACTCCGATTATAAACGAAAATAAATTCGAATTCCTTGGGAATTAGGCGCGCCCAATGAAATTGTACAAATTGATCGAAAAGAAAAAATCAATGATCGAATCAATTATCGACACTGCCGGTTATATGTCGAACATATTTTCTATGGTGATGCTCAATTCCGATCAATGTATTGTGACGGCAATGATCGAACGTTGGTGGGATACGACGCATACCTTCACTCCGGCCGACTTCACAATACTTTTCGGTAATTATATATATTTTATCGCGTTGTACTTATATTCATAATTGTTTCAATATATTTTGTTGTATTTTATTGTATTTATATTCATAATTATTTAAATATATGATAATAATTTTAAATTCCGTACAGGCATTTCGATTGGACAAGGGAGACCCATTATAAATCTCCTTAATGAAAAATATACCAATTTTACAAATACTATAAATCATTTTTTCCCCGATATTCATATCCAAAGATTTACCAGTGCGGGTAGGGGTGTGCACGGGTCGGTTCGGTTCAATTTTGGGCCGTAATTCAAACTGAACCGATCGGTTCGGTTTTGGAAAAAATCAGACCGAAACCGAACCGACGATGAAAAAACCCGTCGATTTTGGTTCATATCAGTTTCGGTTCGGTTCGGTTTTAATTGATTTTCAGTTTTGGTCGGGTTTTTTTTGGTCGATTTTTGGTTTTGGTCGGGTTTGGAGGTTGGTTAATGGGTTTTGAATATAAAAATAAAAGATATTTAAGGGTTTTTTAATATAAATATTGATGTCGATTCGAATCGGTTTTTTCTTTGTCTAAATCGCCAACCGAACCGACATTGTCGATTTTTTAAATCTGCAAACCGTAAATCGAACCGAGCTAAAAAAACCTGCTAGTTTCGGTTCGGTTTGGGCCGGTTCGGTTTGGTTTTTGGTTCGGTCTGTTTTTTTGCACACCCCTAGGTGTCGACCTTAAAAAATATATAGAAAATTTTGTCAAGGCTGAAGATATACCAGATTATATGTGCATAATCATAGCCCGGGCATTTTGGTTATATGTTATCGGGAGTGTACTTTTTTCAAATGCTAACTCCACTTTCGACATCAGCTTTTTACATTATTTTGAGGATATTACTGTCGTCTCCACATACGACTAGGGTTTGGCTATTTATGCCCAGATTATATGGTCTTTGGACAAAGCGAGTCATCGATAGTTGACTAGCGTTGAATGCATGTGGCAATTACTCGAGGTATAATTTCGTTTAATCTTATTTAACTACATATCTGAATTTATTTTTCATTAAAATAATAGACAACTTATTCTAATGAATAAAATGTATTGACATTTTTTGTAGTATTACATCACGAGTACATGGCCACGGCATGTCCAATACTAGCCGATCCGTCCATCGATATGTAGCCCCGCATATTCCGTTGGTCGAGGGGGAACTGAAAGAATGTCAAGGGAGCACAGCGGTTTAATATCTCAAGGGGTCAACATCAGCTTGAGATGCGATCACCCGAGTCCATTATATGGCAGCCATATGAGACTTCTTCTTAACGTGACACCGATGTCATCCTTTATGCTTATTATTAATGGGGTTTACAGATAATTTTTTGGGATCCCTTATTTAAGGGTTTTTGGTACTTGGGTAACCGGGCCATCAGAGGAAAATATGTATAGCAGACAACCCGCCTACGAGTTTGTGTTGTGTCACCGTACATGAATTTCAAGCTGCAGATGGCCAAAATTAGCCTGTCGCAAATCAATTCATTATAGATGTATCCCAAGAAGAGTACAATGCCTACGGGAAGGCGGTAGAACTCGGGCCTATACTACCGTCGATTACGAGACATGTAAATGTTAATTTGATTGGAGTTGGTTCAGTGACACCTTCAACGTTGCGAATCCCACGAGCACCAGTACCGAAAAATGAACTGCATGTATATGAGACACAATTTTCGGCAGGTGGTTCTATGCACGTCCAACCACCGAGACAGAATTAGACGATGGACGTCGACCTACTAGAGGGGGCTTCATATACGGTTGATGTCCCGCGACCCGAGTTTCCCACCAACGCACCTCTAGCTCAATTTTTGACGCAATTAGAATGACGAGAGTCCTACATCGATGCAGTAGATAACAATCGAGGTCTCCGTCATTTATTATTATTCAAGACACGACAGCGAGAGGATCAACTCAAAGCACGTGATGACCGCATTGAGGAGTTAGAGCGTAGACTAGCACGCTTTACTATGCCTAGTCGTGGGTTTGAGCAGGGTGGTACGAACTCTAGCCATCCAAGTGTTTACATACCACAGCCCTCTGACCCGATCATCGGATATCAGTCGCAACAAAGCTGGGGAAATTTATTTGGGTCTGACCCAACTACGGGATCACATGTGGACTTAGGTGCGGATTATGAGTTCGGTCCTGAGCGCCCTTGATGTATAATGTTGTATTTTACAAATTTCATGAATTTATTAATAATAGTTGCCAAAATTTAATTGCATTTTCTTTTAAGTTTCGTTGCATTATATTATTTTTTACCGTATTGGAATGAAGGCAACCAATTTATTAGCCTGCTCTCATACTTTATTAATATTTTAAAATAAAAGCGACTCTATAAAATCAAAGTTAATAAATTTATGCATTCCGACACTTAAAATATGAAATTCAAATTTAAATCACAATAGTTATATTATGAATAAAATTTGATCATTTACGACATAAATAAATCAATCACTAGTACAAACATTCGTACATGAAATAAATGATTATTAGGATGCGTAGTTAACTAGTTTAAACACTAAAGTCGAACTTTATAGAAGTACAACAAAATGGTTTTCTATTGCGCACTAAACATTTTGGTAAGCAAGACCGTTGCGTATCAGAATCAACGTATTATTTATTGTAATTCGATATATTTGGTTCGTAGTATTCCCCATCATATTCAGTTATCCATTCCAAAAAGTAATCATACCCAGAATTAGTGTAGTCGGAAATATCGTTATCTGATGCCATCGTTGAGTCATTATATATATTAAATAATTGTTCCTGGATCTGATGACCTGATAACATCGCGCGTTGTGCACTGTGATAATGTTGTAAGCGCTTCTCCATTTTCCATATCTCTTCCTCCAATAAATCAAGACAAAACATATCCGCTTCTTCGGGATACATTATGGACCAAAGTGCGGCAGCACGATTTTTTGGCACGACTAAGTGATGATACTGGCAAAGCACCTCAAGTTCACACCTTTCATCATATTTATCTGGCTATGTGAGTTGTTCTCAATGGTACTCAACTCCGTATTCAGGTTCCAAAGTGGGAGATATTAGGAATATATGACCAAAGTCATTAAGAAAACGTCGAGATGTCTTAATTGGATGAGTTTGAAAAATTCGTTTCTTCCCATACATGTCGTTACCAGCAATATCTGTGTATGATCCATTGTAAATGGATGAGTTGTAGGGAGAAGATGTCATCTTGTAATTATAAGAATATGGTAGAAGATAACACTATGGGAAGAATCGTTTCAAGCCTTTATATAGACAGCTTATAACCAAAAACGTTAATTTTTATTTACTGTGCAACTTTATGTAACTCTGTCATTACTATATAACTGTACTAGTAAATATATATTGACGTATCACTTTAGTACTAGTTAATATACAGTGGTAATTGTAAATCCATATAGTTATTATATATAACTGTACTAGTAAATATATATTGACGTATTAATGTGGTACTAGTTAATATATAGTGGTAATCGTAAATCCATATAGTTATTATATATAATTGTACTAGTAAATATATATTGACGTATTAATTTGGTACTAGTTAATATACAATGGTAATAGTAAATCCATACAGTTATTATATATAACTATACTAGCAAATATATATTGACGTATTAATTTGGTACTAGTTAATATACAATGGTAGTAGTAAATACATACAGTTATTATATATAACTGTAGTAGTAAATATATATTGACGCATTAATTTGGTACTAGTTAATATACAATGGTAGTAGTAAATATATACAATTATTATATATAACTGTACTAGTAAATATATATTGACGCATTAATTTGGTACTAGTTAATGTACAGTGGTAGTAGTAGACTGTACTAGTAAATATATTGACGTATTAATTTGGTACTAGTTAATATACAATGGTAGTAGTAAATACATGCAGTTATTATATATAACTGTACTAGTAAATATATATTAACGTAGTAATTTGGTACTAGTCAATATACAGTGGTAATTGTAAATACATACAGTTATTATATATAATTGTACTAGTATATATATATTTACGTTATAATTTTATATAGTTAATATACTTTGGTAATTGTAAATAGTAAATACATATACAGTAGGTACACATCCCAATTTTCACCCAGGCACAAATTCAAATGTGTGCATCCCAATTCTTACACAGGCATATAATTATTAACCTGGTACACATCCCAAGTTGCACACATACCCCTGTAATAATAACTGCAAAAATATAACATGACACTGGGTACACATCCTAATTTTCACCCAGGTACAAATTCAAATGTCTGCATCCCAATTCTTACGCTGGCATTTATTTATTTACCTGGTACACATCCCAACTTCCACAGACACCTCTGCAATTATGACGACACAAATTGAACATGACACCAGGTACACATCCCAATTTTTACCCAGTCACAAATTCAAATGACTACATCCCAATTCTTCCGCTGGCATTTATTTATTTACCTGGTACACATACCAACTTCCACACATACCTCTGTAATTATGACGACACAAATTGAACATGACACCAGGTACACATCCCAATTTTCACCGAGGCACAAATTCAAATGTCTGCATCCCAATTCTTACGCTGACATTTATTTATTTACCTAGTACACATACCAACTTCCACACATACCTCTGTAATTATGACGACACAAATTGAACATGACATCAGGTACACATCTCAATACTGACCAGCATACCACATTTATAAATAGATCGATAAATCTTCACAAATTATAATACAACTTATTAAACTTCTAAGCAAAACAAATCCTGGACTCCTCCAGTTCTAACGATGAGGGCCGAAATCTTATGCTATATTAGATGCTCAATTTAATGATGGTGGATCATTTGATGATTCAGACGAGGAGATGATAATTATGATGGATATTACGCGGTGGTGTGCTGAAAAAAAATATAATTCGCGATGGGAAAGAGCTCGAAATCAGACGTCGAGTTAATCGTAGGAGAGAAAGGGGTCATGCAACACTATGGGAAGATTACTTTGGTGAAGATAAGATATATAATGAGTATTTTTTTCGAAGGAGATTTAGGATGCGGTATAGTATTTTCAATCGCATCCTTGAATCTGTTTATCATTATGATAACTACTTTGTTCAGAAGAATGACGCTTATGGTCGTACTGGTTTAAGCTCCCATCAGAAAGTGTTGGGGGCAATTCGACTATTAGCTAATGGGGGTTCCCATGACATGTAGTCTGAGCAGTACGCCATGAGTTAAACCACTCTATTAAAAATAGTTATTAGATTCACAGAGGCAATTATTAAGATTTTCGATCCCCAGTATGGTAAAAATCTGACCGAAGACGACGTCACAAGGTTACTAGAACAAAATGCTAGTAGAGGTCTTTCAGAAATGCTAGGCAGCATAGATTGCATGCACTGGCATTAGAAAAATTGCCCAACAGCATGGCACACTCAATATAGTGGCCGTAAGGAGTCCCCTACTATAATCTTTGAAGCAGTTGCCTCGTATGATCTTTGGATTTGGAAATCATTCTTTGGGGTGCCTGGTTCTTACAATGATTTGAATGTCTTGCACCAATCTAATGTCTTTCAGGAATTGCGCAATGGGACGGTAGCTCCCGTTAATTATAATATTAACGAAAATTCTTATGATATGGGCTACTACCTTAGAGATGGCATTTACCCTCCATACTCTTCAATAGTAAAAACATTTAGGAACCAAAATGGAATTACACAAAAACAGAAATTATGTTGCAAGTATTAAGAAGCGTGCAGAAAAGATGTTAAACGTGCATTTGGTGTATTACAAGCTCGATTCGCTTTTGTTCGGGAACCTTATAAATTATGAAATAGGGCGTCACTATCAACCATTATGAAATCTTGCATTATAATGCACAATATGATTATTAACGATGAACGTAGAGACTGTCCATGGCAAAATGAGTACGAACACAATGATGAAACACCTGTAATTAAGAGGGGCCAAACTAATTTCTACGACTATCTCATACGGGAATCTAAGATAAGAGACGTAACTAAGCATCAACAGTTACGGAATGATTTGGTAGAGCACATTTGGAACACCCACGGTGATGAAATGGTCGGTTGATAAATTTATTGTATTTTTTTATTTTAACTGTGGTTAAATGTTTTTTTTTTGTTCCATTTTCAATTTGTATTTGTAGGATTGTCGTAGTGATCATATAAATGTTATTCTATATGAAATAATGGTTTAACTGACAATATTATATAAGCGAAAAATTATTAAACAATACTCACATTTCATCTATTTAAGGGTGACATTTCATTTATTAAGATGGATAGTGAATCACTCTCCATATACCGAAATAAAAAACAAAATTCAATTACGAGGGTTCAGTACATCTATTAAAAATACTACTGGTCATTAATTGAACCGCTTGGACCAGACGACCCGGCAGAGTTTGACTGCAACTCAGATATCGCAGCTTCGGTCACAGCAACCATCGCTGTTAGGTCATTGAACCTTTTTAAAATGAAACTTCTTTTGTATTTCATTCATATGGTTCATATCCAGCTCCATGATGGACTATTGCTCTCGTCCTAAGCGCACGAGCTGATCTTGCTTTTTAGTGAGTTGATCAGCTCGCTTCATCTGAATGAACGCATCCATTTGTGAGTCAAATTTATGGGCACGGTTATTCTTCCACTCCTTCTTGCTTTTAAATATTGCATTGAATTCTTCGCAATGTTTAAGTACCATGTTGTTACAATCCAAGCTGTCAGAACGCGCTCGTTGACATGCACGTTGTTTTTCACCCTTCCTGCCTGGGGGTCTATCCGGTACGTCTCATAGCCCCGGATGTCATCTTCGCCTACAGGTTTAGGGTTGTCATTATTCCCCACTGTATTTTGTAAGTCAAATTTTGGTAAATCTTTCAAAATTTTATAGCAATTATCGTACGTAAAATGTTTTTTCGTTTCAGCGTGTTACGCTTCTCGTTCATCTGTAACCGCTTGGAACTCATTCGTCCCGCTTTCCATATTATTTAGTTGGTGAGAAAGATTCGCAACATATAACATTATGAGATGCGATATATGATTGTAACATGTTGACAACATGGATCTCGTACGAGAAATTGTAATTCCATTTGCGACGTTATACTCATTTATTACGATATCCCAAAATGTGCCCGACGGCATCAAGTTTCCTTGAATACTTCGGGCGGTATATTTAGCATAAACGGTACATATGACTTCATCTTCAAACGGATTCATATTAGATTGTCAAACAATACTCGAAGCAATTGGTTGAGAAGACGACATATTTTCGGTATAAATATAATTTTTTTCATATGGGATTAAGAAAATACAAAGGGAGAAAATTTCAGGCTAAAAAAAGGGGTGAGAATGATAAATTGATAATCTGTTTGGGATGTATTTATAATGAAACAGTTGTTAAGTTACATGCAATAAAAATATTCCAACGAACTTGTATTATTCGTAGCAACTTTCTACGAACTTCTTTTGTTCGTAGGAAGTTCCTACGAACTTCTGATCATCGTAGGAACTTCCTACGAACAAAAGAAGTTCATAGAAAGTTGCTATGAACAATAAAAGTTCGTTGGAATATTTACTAATTTATTAACCATTCAGTAAATTTGCCAAACCCTTACCATACCTTCTACCCTATTTGGCATTTGCCTCTCACCATTGCAGCCCTCGCGATTGCCAACTTTACAAAATTTGTTGGATTTACTCCCCACCATTGTGGATGCTCCAAATTGTATCCTAGTTGTACGCCCTATGTGATTCATCAAATACCCATTTTTAAGCACCAATAAACAATACTAACTTTCTGCCATATGACACCATAAAGTTGATTAAGTCATTTCTTTGATGTTTTCCTTAATACATAGCAAGCCAACAACTTCTTTCATCCTTTCTTTTGGTTGAGTGACCAATTTCTTTATAAATAACAAATAATGATTACGTACTTTTTATGAAAAAAACTACATGATCATAAAATATATATGTTACAAAAGAACGACAACATCCTAGCTTAAAATGGGACCAAAATTCTTGACCTATAATTGGTTTAAAACTGTCCCCTACTTGAGGAATATGTAACAAATTAGATTAATTTTCTTGATTTCATTCTTCCTCCATAAAATTCATGTTAATTGATATTATATAACATAGAAATCATTATAAGATATAGTAAAACTAATCCAATATAGGATTAATTAGCAACATTTTTTAATACATATTTAGTTCAAACCTTTTTTATTTTGTTCCAAAAAAATTCCTCAAACACCTATTTAACCAATATTCTCTTATTTTTAAAAGTCCGCGCTAGCGGCCCACCTCCACCCATCCCCCATTGACGGAGCTCCGACGACTCTTATCGGAGCTCCTTGTTTTGAGTGTTTTTATGTGATGAGAGATTTTTTAAAACAAAATAAAAAAAAGTTTGGACTAAAAGTGTTTAAAAAAATACTAGAGGGATACTTTGGTAAATGGCTTTAAATTATGAAAGAAATTTACGAGCAAAAACAGTTGTTCATAAAAAAAACCATACTAATGGAATTAGTTTCTGGTATAAAGAAAAAATTAACGCATAAAAATTGTATATGAATACTTTGTTCAGGTACTTTTAGGCTTTGACTGGCTAATGAAAGAAGGAAAGAAAACTAAAAGATATAACTTGAAAAGTGACGTGATGATTGGAATAAATAAAGAAAGAGAGGTATGGGAATGTAGACGAGAGAAAGTAAATTCGTAAATGACTATTTAGTAATTCATTTGGTCCGCTACTTTTCGGAGCAAACCTGCTTGTTTTTTTAATCCCACGATCAGAATAAGAAGACCGGCATACTAGTTAATACGGGAAGTCTTAACAGGAGCACTCCTAAAATATAAAAATACTCTTGTGTGGATCAGTCTGTATTTTAAGAGTGCGGATCATACATGTGTCACCTGACGGTGCCCCTAAAAATTATCGGCTAAATTATAGGCACACTCTCTCTTTTTTCTGTGTTCACCTCCAGGTGACACATGTTCGGTCATCACTCTTAAAATGTGGACTGGTCCGCACAAGAGCAGGATTGTGCGGACCAGTCCTCATTTTAAGAGTGCGGACCGACATGTGTCACCTGGCGGTGAGCACAGAAAAGAGAGAAAGTGTGCCTATAATTTGGCCAATAATTTCTAGGTGCACCGTCAGGTGACACATGTCCGGTCTGCACTCTTAAAATGCGGACTGGTCCACACAAGAACAGTACTGTATATAACAACTGACATGCGGGTCCTTCCTAACAGCTATTGGTTTGTCGTGCTAAGGGGAGGGGTGCCATTTTTGCCCCACGTCATAGATATGGTCTTATAGTATGCCAGTAATCTTTTGTAAGCACGGAACTAGTTGAGACACCATATGCCAATAATTTTTTGTAAGCACCGAACTAGTTGCACATGCTAAATTTTTTTCAACACTACTATGAACCCCGAGAGCAACAAATCATTGTACATACTGATAGGGTCCAAAAAACTACGAGATGTTTTAACATTTGGGCGAGTTTTGGGATAAATTTTTTTAGGAAGCTATGTTTATCATTTTTTGTAAGCACTAAACTAAGGACACAATTAGGATATTTTACCTTAAGCAGGGACGTAGCTAGGAATTTTCATATATGGGCGCTACAAAATTGTTAAGATAATATTAACAAGCATAACAAAAAATGCTTAATATTCGATTGAAAATTTGTGACATAATTACAACTACAATTGTTCTCAACGACTTTTCATATATTGATGCGTTGAATGATACACTCATTATCAATAATAGCAAATACATCTTTTTCCATATACACGGTCATATTATCATTCATACATTGACCTTCCATCCGATTGCGCAATGAAGTCTTTATGAGATTCATAGCCGAAAACACCCTTTCCACGGAGGCCGTGGCAACCGGTAATATCAACGTCAAAGTCACAAACAAATAAACCAACGGCAAGACCTCACTTTTCTTTGTCTCAAACATTTTTTTTGCAAGAGAAGAAATTCCAAACAATCCTTGAAAGGTGGGATTAGATTGGACATCAAGAAAATAAGTTTCAAGTTGAATATCAAGTTTAATGAGTTGGACGCTTGAAAATTCATTAGGATAAAAATGGGCAAGACGAATTAATTTTACCTTGTCAAATGCAATAAACGAATCATCGGGACAAAGGCATGCCACATAAAGTAGTAACTCGGTGTTCGCCTCAGTGAAACGTTCATTAAGCTCATGAAGTTGCATATCGATGACCGCATAAAATATCTCAACATGATAATGATGCAAATTTGTCATTTTCGCTACTTTACGTTGTGATCTTTTTATAGCAACGTATACATCCTCCATAATAGGAACTTCAATTTCAAGTTTCTCACAAAAAGTACAAACTTCATCAAACAACAGCACCCATCCATCATCCCGCATCATTTGTAGTCATTGCTTGCATACCCGGACCAAAGTCCTGGCATTTACAATATCTTGATCTTTCCTTTGCAATGCCTTAGATAATTCTTATACAAACCCCCATACATTTTTCATCAAGTGCATACAAAAAACAAATTCAAAAGTATGTTGCATTTTTTGCATCAAATCTATGCAAGGGGTTGATTGCATCCACTTTGACAATCTCAAGAACACCAATTACGGAGGGGAACATGCTCATCAAACAAAGTAAAGTGTGAAAATGTGAACCCTAACGAGTGTCACCTGGACGTTGGAGAGAGGTACTCTTATTTAGTCATTTTCCCGTTTGAATCTCGCCCTTTCCAATTGCACAATTAATGTTTTGAAGTTGTTGCTCACGAAGAAGGTCACGACGCTTACACGAGGCTCCAACTAAATTAACAACACTCGAAACCAAGGTAAAAAGAGTCATAATATCATCATTTTCCTTTGCCACCGCAACAAGAGCCAACTGTAGTTGGTGAGCAAAACAATGAACATAAAAAACACATACATTCTCCCTCAAAATAAGTGTTCTGAGACCATTGAATTCACCTCGCATATTACTTGCTCCATCATAACCTTGCCCACGTAGTCTAGAAATGCTCAATCCATGGTTTGCAAAAATACTATCTATTAACAACTTAAGCGACACGGTCGTTGTATCCTCAACATGTACCACACCAATAAAGCGCTCCATGATTTCCCCCCTTTTATCAACATATCGCAAGACGATAACCATTTGTTCCTTAATCGACACATCAGGGGACTCATCAATTAAAACTGCAAAAAATGAATCTCCGATGTCTTTGATAATGAAGTCCACAATCTCACTTGAAATCGAATTAACAATATCTTTTTTAATATTCGATGATGTCATTGTGTGATTTGAGGGAGCATTCTTCAATGCGGCTTTAATATCAGGATTTAAATCACAAGAAAATTTCATAAGTTCAAGAAAGTTCCCTTTATTTTTTTACTCTTCCGATTCGTCGCTACCACGAAATGCAAGCCCTTGGCCTAAAAGAAATCTAATAGAGTTTATTGATGCACTTAGTCGTGTTCGGTAATCCATACGATCTTTGTCCGATTGCTTGTGTAAAATTGTTTCAATGTGTTGACTTTCATTCATTAAATTCGCACATGCCTGCAAAGCCTGATTATGGGTATTAGTAGGACCTCCCACGTGAGTAACAAATCTCTCTTTCTTCTTCCAATTAGAAAAACCTTCGCCCAAAAATATGTCCCCACCTGCTTGGTCACCCACATTTTTCTTGAAAAGATAGCAACACAAATAATATACAGCATTAGTAGTGGTGCTATATTCTAGCCAAGGAGAGAATTCAATAAACCAAGCAGGGTTAAAACGCCGCAATTGTTTGCCCATAGTTTTATACTGGAACGTGTGGCCATGAGGTTGACAAACCCCCTTTTGTAAATAGGCTCTACGGAGTTTATCTTCCAGTTTAGGATTGCCACGAGCAATTGGAGTTCGTAGGGTGGGATCGGCATGTAAATCCTCCAAAATAATTTCATTCGGTTCTATATTGCTCTCAATATGCGGTGTCGATGTCGACTCCAATTTTCTTTTATAAAACCTCTCCATAAGTTGACTGAATTGACAAAAAAAATTAGGTTCATTAAAATCGCCCAAAAAATTAGATTCATTAATATCCCCCCCCCCCCCCCCCAAAAAAAAAAAAAAAAAAAAAATTAGGTTCATTAATATCCACACACACCCCAAAAAAAAAAATAGGTTCATTAATATCTCCCCCCCCCAAAAAAAAATAGGTTCATTAATATATATCCCCATTCAAATTAATACAACCAAGCAGGAGCAGCATATATACCTTATAATTTATCAGTGATAAACATAACATACATAACCTACATAACCATTAACCGAGTAAACAAATGGGAGAGAATTACCTGTGCAAGTGACGGAGCAGAGTAGCAGTCTAACAGAGAAGAGAAGGGATGTTGCACACGGTGACTCACATCGGGGTTGCCTTGCCTTGCCGCCGGCAAGTTCAGGTGGAAACGGAGCCTCTGAAAGTGAGATGAGACTGAGAGGAAAAGAGGTATGGTTGTGATGTCTGGGTTTGCTTGTGCCGCTACTCTTTGAATAATGAGAGAGTTTTTTAAGTTTTTACACTTGGGCTGCTACTCTCTTTATTTGTAAAAATAACCCCAAAACTTTACAATTTCAATTTTTATCCCTAATATTTTTAGGGTACAGCTAAAAACACTCCAAAAATTCTTCATACACTCCAAAATTTTGTGAATGGACAATATTACCCTTTATCCTTTATTCTTTATCCTTTATTCTTTACCCTTACATCAAATTTCATTTAATAATTAAATACAATTTAAGCAAATAATTTTTTTTAACTTTAAATAACAATTATTAACAAATTAATCATTAATTGATTTATACTTTAGTGCTTATTTAATTTTTTTACTAAATATGAATATAATTCAGTTAAAATGTGACACAACACGAAATCTTATTTTTTATCTAACAAAAACACAACTCAAATAAAACTGACATAACACGAAATCTTTTTTTTTTATCTTAAACGAACACGAAATATTTTTTTAACCTAACACGAACAAAATCCAAGTAAAATAGACACGAAATGACACGAAATATTATTTTAATTTATTTACAAAAACAGAAACACGACCAAATAAAAATGCTATAAAATACGAATTTTTTTTTTACAAAACACAAATATGTCCAAGTAAAAGCGATACAACATGATTTTTTTTTCCAAACACAAATAATAATTTTTTGGTAAATTTTTTTACCAAATACAAACACAATTAAAATGTGACACAATACGAAATTTATTTTGTTTTTATCAATATGACCAAGTAAAAGCAACACAACATGATTTTTTTATTTTTTTACCAAACAAAAACACGATCCAATGTGGTGTTTAGTTTATGTTTTACTTCGATCGTGTTTGTGTTTGTGCTCGGTAAAAAAAATGTGTTTGTATTTGGTAAAAAAAACTATTATTTGTGTTTGAAAAAAAAATCATGTTGTGTCGTTTTTACTTTGTCATGTTTGTGTTTCTTAAAAAAAAAAGATTTCGTATTGTGTCGCATTTTAATTTGGTCGTGTTTGTATTTTTGTAAGAAAATTAAAATAATATTTTGTGTCATCTCGTGTCTCTTTTACTTGGATTGTGTTTTTGTTAGATAAAAAATAAAATTTCGTATAATTTTGTGTCGTGTTGCATTTTAATTGGATTGTGCATTGTAATTAAACCGTGTTCGTTTTAGATAAAAAAGATTTTAAAAAAAAAAGACTTCACCAAGGCATTTTTTGTTTTAAAAAATAAACATATGGTTATTGAATTTTAAAAGAAAAAAAAAATGCAAAATTGCATTTTAATTAGATCGTGTTCATGTTAGATAAAAAAATAAGATTTCGTGTCGCGTTCTTGAATCAAGTCATGTTGCGATATATTTGCGTGTGTTCTTGTTAAGTTAACAAAAAATATTTTTCTTTTAGTTACAGTTTAATTGGTTTGTGCTCATGTTAGAAAAAAGGGGGTTTTGAGAAAAGGTTATCATAATCCTCAAAGTGTATAAAAATAGGACATCCACGTAATTTTTATAAATTTAGTCCATGTACTAAAACCATGACTAAAACACCATGAAAAATGGTGCCGCTGGCGCGGACCCAAAAAATGAACTCCAAGCTCTAAAGGGACCACACAAATAAATGCTATTGTACCACAGGGACTAGATTTATAAATTTGAAAAGCATTGTCCTAAAAATCCAAATATAGTAAGAAACATGACATTTACCTTAATTCTCTATAGAAAAAAATATACGACTTATTGTCATGTTACGTTTTATATGGTTCGTGTTCATTAAAAAAAATTAACGGTAGCAACGGGTTTACCAAACACGAATACGATCCAATTGTCGTGTTGCATTTTAAGTGGGTTGTGTTCGTATTTAGTAAAAAATGAGATTTTTTGTTGTCTTATATCACTTTTATAGGACTCGTGTTTCGTTTTAGGCAAAAATAAGATTTTGAGGCGTGTCATGTCCTTTTTATTTCGATCGGGTTCGTGTTTGGTTAAAAAAATAACATAAATTGTGACGTGTCACTTTTACGTGGGTCGTGTTCGTGTTTATTAAAAAAATAATATTTCTCGTTGTGTCGTATCACTTTTATTCGAATCGTGTTCATGTTTGGTTAAAAAAGAAAACCATGTCGTGTCGTGTTGAATTGTATTGTTTCTATGTGTTGTGTCTCGTTTTAATTGACCATGTTTATGATTGGTTGAAAAATAAGATTTCGCGTGTCGTGTTCGTATTAGATTAAAAAAATATATATTTATTGTCATGTTATAGCGTATCGCGTTTTAGTTAGGTCGTGCTTGTGTTTGATAAAAAACAATAAAAATAAATGGGGTCAAATTTAATATTCATAATTATTTTCATATGTTGTAAGAAAGTAATTTAAATTTAGTTACTTAATGGGTATTAAATATTCTAATTACATATGAAAAAGAGAATTAAATGTTCGTAATATCCTTTTGTTTTTAAACAATGAATTGTTAAAACAATAACATATAATTTCATTGCGGTAAAATTTGGAGTGTCTCCAGATTTGAAAGGAGCGGCAATAGCCGCTCCCTATTTTTATATACCTACTTTTCTAATATATTTTTTTTAAATCAGTGGGGACATAAACCCCTCTAGGCCTCACCTAGCTCCGACCCTGACCTTATGGCTAAGTTTGACTGTCAGGGGAAAAAAAGGAAAAGTGCAAGAAAGTAAGTCTTTCACTTTCTTGCGCTGTTTATTTCATATCTTGACTATGTGAAATTTTATTATTTTTTGGTAATTTAAATAAGAAATGCATTCTACTTTTACTTTTTGTAAAATTATAACTATATATGTGTATATGTATAATTTTTTTGTTAAACAAACACATGTATAACTTCACTTTACCTTCACTTTTCTTGAAATCATATTTTCTACTTAATTTTGCCTAAGAGAAATAGTTAGGTCCTTTAGGAACACCATGTGTCGCACTCATTGAACGTGTATCTCAACATGAATATCATTTTTTTGTCTTTCTAGTGAGGACATGTGAAAATATCACAAGAGTAAGTACGAAACACTATAAGCACCAAACTAATTCTCTCACCTAAGATGATTATCGATTGGTTGGGTCGGTATTTGACCTATGCCAAATATTACCAATATTTTTCAGTATGTTCAATTTTAGTGGTTTCGATTTTCGATTGTTGAAAACACTTTCCAATACCATATCGTGAGATACATTGATTTTTTCGATATATCCAATAAATTTTACATTCGATAATTTCAGTATTTTTAGTTTCAATTTTCTCATTTTCTTATTTTTGTATTGTTCAATTTTCAAAAATTTTAATATCCACATGTAGTAGTGGCAAAATATGGCCCAAATAATAAAACAATCCATATTAGCCCACTCATCTAAATATGGGGCCCGTATTTAAAAGTTATGAGTTAAATATGGGCCCCATATTTCAAAGCTATGAGATAAATATGGGCGCATATTTCAAAGCTAAGAATCAAATATAGAGCCCAATTTTAAAAGATACAAATCAAATATATTACTTATTTTTAAAAGTTGTGAGTAAAATATGAGTTTTTTTATATATACCTCGAATTGTAATACTTACTTTAGTAAAAAAACAATGGATTGACCTAACCCATATTTGGTCCGTCCATATTTGCCCGGCCCACATTTAACCCAACCCATATTTGGCCCAACTCACATTTAGCCCAACCCATATTTGACCCGCCCAAATTAGGCCCAACCCATAATTTTGCCAGTGCTATCCACATGCAATAATTACACTTACTCATAAGCTATCAAACAACACATAAAAAAGCAGCACGCTTTGGTCGTAATTTGAAAAATTACTACATACACTTTGTTACAAACATCACTTATCCAAAGGAAAGATATATTAACTACAAACTTTTATATGGAAAAGAAATCAATGGTTGAGATCCCTTTTGATATTAGTTGTTGAATAATTGAGTCCAGTTAATGGTAGAAATTAAAAAATATAATATAAATTTGGTATTTCGAGGATATTAAATCGGTATTTTGCAACCACAGTTTCAATATTTTAATTTTGGTACTGTAATTTCGGTAAATCGATTTTTTAAATATCTAAACCGAAACCAACCACAAAGTATACGGTAGTTTTGATTTCGGTATTTTCAATTTTCGGTAATGGAAAATAGTAAACCAAAATCATTACAAAATATATAAGCATTTTTGTATCGATTTTGTACTGCCAAAAGAAATTAAGGATTCAGCCATGCTACCACTAATTCAAGCGTTAACAAAAATGTTAAAAAGAAAATAACATATAATAAAACCCTGATTAGACATAGCCCCAAAGTTTTCAAATAAGAAATACTCAGCCAATCCCAAATTAAGAGTTCCTATTCATTTTTTTTTACGTAGATTAAGAATACAAGCAATCAATGATCAAAATCAACACTTGTTCACTATCGTGAAATATGATTAGTTGATTAAGTCTAAAAAAAAGAAAGCGAACTATTAATTTGGAACAACATGAAATAGAATAATTGACTATTAATTTGGGACGGGGGAAGCATAATATTTTAAATTAAACCCCATAAAATACAAATAACAGATGTAGATTTATTTTCAACCTTTTTTGGTGAAATGTTATTAGGCTGTCACAAAGGTATAAGCCTAAAAAGAAACAACAACCAGTCCAAAACAATCAACAGCCCCAAAGGCAACAAACTGCCCCAACAAATCGGGCTACAAAATAGGCACGCAGGGCCACAACAAAAACTACAAATACCCCAAAACCCGACCCAGATATCAAACCCACATAAATTAAAATTAACCAAATACACGCGTCTAAACCTCTACCCACGTGTCACTAACATACCACACGCATGCAAACCCACCGCAAACACAACCAATCAAAACACTCCAACAATCCACTCTTGCCGACCACAATCAAGAGTGATTTTGAATCAATCAACCCACAATACTCTCATAGAATTCCACCGTCTTCAACCTTGATTTATTTTTAACCTTCTAATATATAAATATAACCCCAACATTTAAAAAATAATTAAATGACTATGGAATGTGTCATATGCACGACACACGGGGTAGTTCTAGAAACAAACACGGCACGAGATTCCACTCGTGTTTTATACCCTACATCACACATAATCCTAGGAACGATATTACTACAGCGACGTAAAAGTGTGACACACCGACGCACCTGCATTGGCTTGTGTCCTGGCTCCACTGTTGTCGGCCCGGAACACAAGCCAATGCGGGTGCGACACGTCAGTGTGTCGCACCAAACGGGACGCACTACTAGGAGTTCTGCATAAACCTCCCAAAAATAACACTAGCCAAATCAGAATATGATAAATTACAATGGGAAAAATGAAATCGCGGAAATTTATTCTGAAAATATAGAAACAAACATTCAATATTGAAAATTTTGCTAACGAAAGAGAAAAGAAGTGTGTGAAACCAAATACATCTCTCCAACTGCCTCAACTTAGAAGGATCCCCACATTGAGCAAAACAAGCACTTTTATGGGCAAAGAGATTTCTTCAATTATATTGTGGGTTCACTAATGCTTTGCATCTTCTTCCTCGCAGAACTTCGAGTACTGGTCGGAGTCCATCAAGGATTTCAATTCATCAGTGTTATTCAGCTCCACCTTTATAATCCATCCATTTTCATATGGGCTACCATTAACCTAGATCAAAGAAAATGCATATTAAACATCAGATAAAGAAAACTCAAGAAGTATGCGAAACAAAAGTAACTCTTTT
Organism: Sambucus nigra; assembly: GCA_949130495.1. Taxonomy (NCBI): domain Eukaryota; kingdom Viridiplantae; phylum Streptophyta; class Magnoliopsida; order Dipsacales; family Adoxaceae; genus Sambucus; species Sambucus nigra. The sequence goes on along the minus strand of OX422216.1, from coordinate 281,772,271 downwards.
AGGCCCAGTTTGGTCTGAGATTAATGTGTGTGTGTGTGTGTGTGTGTGTATTTTGCTTTCTTGAAAATGAAGTGTTTTTCAGCTTGTACAAGTTGATAGATATTCAGTTTTGTTCAGGGGGAAATATAACCAAACAGGCTAGTGGTGTTTATAACTCAAGCTGGAAACAGGAGACGTTATAAAAATTAAAACACATGTTGGACCAACACAAGTTGGATAGGCAGTCATTATAAACTCCATGATACAAATATCAATCTCAATGCGATCAGTACATTCAAACATTCATAAATTTGTTTCATTTCAGCAATTAAGCCGCATTTTAAGGTCGCCTAACGTCATATGATTAGTAAATTATAATAAAAGATCTTAAATACAATACAAACAGATCATCATAAAAAAGTACATTAACACAAACCACAAAAGAGGATATAGAAGGACATCTTGATATAGTTTGCAACAGTGCAATTAAAAAACGATGTCCGAACTCAAACATGAATTAAATAAATATTGGTGTCTTGAAATTGACCCCACTTTTAGGGTCCTTTGGGAGTTGCACAAAAAATTAAAAAAAATTATAATTGAGTTACACCCACAAAAGGTTTTAGAAACACTTCGCAGTAATCTTTTGATCTTTTGCAACGCTTTTGGGGGGGTAAAGTGACCATAAGTGTTAGGGTTAAAGTCAAAATAAACGTGAAAGAAATTATCTATTTTGCAAGTAACTAACAAATCAAAAGATTAAGACAAAAGTGAAACAAAAAGCCCTTTTTTCCTTCGAGCAAAAAGAAAAATCAAATTTCCAACTAACTAGGCAAACGAAGGATCCGTATTTCGGAAAAGGAGATTAAAGAACTATGGACCGATACATGGCATCAAGTTATAGTGACCAAGTAGCAACCAATATCAGTTATGCCTAACTCCAATAATTAAGACATGGGACTTTCCCATATTACAGTGTCAATACACAGGCATACATTATATATGGCGTGTGCACTCGTATGTGCATGTGTGTAATATGGTACGCAATTGAACTTAACCAAAGAAAAAAGGGCATAACAAAACGACGATGTTTTACAGTCTAGCCTTAGATGACTTAACCAAGGACTAATTCAAGGTAAATAAAAAACATAACTAATATCAAGATTGTATCAAGTATCTCAAAGCAAGATTACAGTCTAGCCGTAGATGACTCACCAAACCAGGTGAGCTACTGAGCTCTTCATTGACTTCAACCACTTTACCAGAAACAGGAGAGTTGATATCACTAGTGGCTTTAACACTTTCAACTGCACCAAAACTGCTGCCCTGAGATACAGCAGCACCAACTTCTGGTAATTCAACATACACGACATCTCCTAAATGATCCTGAGCATGGTCTGTAATACCAACAGTAGCAGAGCCACCATCAACTTTAACCCATTCATGAGAGTCGGCATATTTTAGGTCCTTCACAACTGCAAACAATATAAACCAATTATCTCAATTGGTCAATAGAGGATTAATTACAACATCTATGATTATCATACCACCAGATTTAGGGAGAAAAAGTTGCTTTCTTCAAGGAAAAAACAGTTAAAACTGTACTATGTGTGTGTGTTTATGGAGGGGGTGGGGGTGTAGTATGTGATAATGAATGCAAATGGCAAAGCAGAATTAAGAAACAGCCTCTCTAGAAATCCCCAAGAATGCCAACTCATTGAAGAAAACTTCCAAACAATAATAGGAAAAAAAAATAATTTAAATCACCCACAATGATAAGTTGCAAGTAACAACAAAGAGAGTATAATGAAACAGGACGAAGCAGAATTAGGAAACAGACTCTCTAGAAAAACCCCAAGAACGCAACTCATTGAAGAAAACTTTGAAACAATAATCAAACAAAAATAGATTAATATTTTTTGTCTAAAAAGGGAGTGATCCAATTTTATAATCACAGATAAATAATAAGAGCAATCTAATCAAATACACGAGAGACAAAGATTTTTAAAGTGATTCGGCTATCAAGAAAGCCAACATCCACCGTTAGTTTTATTTATGCTGATTAAAATAGCTCAGTATGGTGCGCTTGAGAATGGTTAGATTGTCCCCTTGAGCTAAGGGAGACTGTCTATTAATAGGGGTTCGGAACCGCAGAGATGGAATACCTTTATATTTCCAAGCAGCTGTATACAATAAATGTGACTCTTGATTTTCAGTGTTGATCGTCTTTCCACCCGAGTAACTTCTGCTATTCCCGATGGTTTAAATTCTGGAGTTGGTTGGCCTTCTAGCCGATTAGGTTCTTGTGATGCCGATCAAGATAGCTACGTGGCCACCTTCATAGAATGACAAGTGTCTGTCGTTCATTGATCCACATGGGGAGATAATTTTTACATACAATTAAAGCCCCCGATGTTTCATGCTTGATTTACGTTGTGGATGAGGATTCGTTGGAAGAGTTTAGGCAAAGAGGAAAATTCCTAACTGGGTAGACTTAAAAATAGCTCAGGAATGTTTATTCTTTAGGAGAGGGTCACTGGATTCCCACTCTTTTCATTGCCGAGTGTGGTGTCACTTTTCCCCCAAATCCTCTATATCTCCAATTTTGTCAGCACTTTGATGTAGTATCTGATAGAATAGCCCCAAACACTTGGAGAGTAGTCAATGAAGTTCATATACTAAATGAGATTTATGGGATGCATATTGGAATCCCTGAATTTATGTTTTGCTACAAGTGGGGAACCATTGGAGTGAACACGTATTATCTGAAGACTAAGCAAGCTAATAGGACTTTAGTGGTTAATCTGCCATATTCCAATAAAGATTATTGGGATTATGGTGTTATTGTCAAGAATTGACAATATGCCTCCCTTCCTATAGGGGTATCCTACACTGGACTCAGGTGCCCCACCAAGAAGGGCATGACATAGGTTATAACTTTCTCCTTTTAACTTTTTTGTATTTATCATCTATTTGCAGACTTGCCGACTAACTTTGTTGCTTTATATTCTTATGCAGAGGAGAGTAAGAAAAGGTGTCCCAAAGGAGAGATCAACCTTACATACCTCAAGTTTCTGTGGAGTCTTAATCAAAGAGTTGGAGAAGAACACCCCAGAGTTGCTTTCGTACTGTTATGAGTACAAGAGCTCAATTACGTCTTTTGTTGCTCGGCCATCATCTGTACTGCCACAAGTTGCCATTAATTTGGAAGAAGAGACTGTATCCACTTCCTAGCTGGGGTTGAATTCATCCAATGGGGAACTTCTTCCTCTTTTGAGTCTTTTGACATATCTAATATATCCCTACCTCTCCCTTAGGTGACATGGTAAAAGAAGGATTCCCAATTTGTTGAGTGGGCCACTATCTCCCCTTGCCAAGAAGAATACTGATCGTGGCAAAAGACCTCAAATAGTTGAAAAGAAGAGGCCTCAAGTTCTTAGTGCTGAAGAAATTCAAGCCACTGAACCTCAATACAAGAGGTTAAAGAAAGGCTTGTCTGATCCTCAGAATCAAGCAAATAAAGTTCAAGATGACTAGCAAGAGTTGGTTGAAAAGATTCAAGTCGACCTGGGTGACATTGGGTCAGCTTCTGTGGCCATCAACTCTGGGTTGGCCAGAGGTTTAATCAAAGGTTGGAACTCTTCCAGCCGACAGAGCGGCATCAATTCCCATGCCTTGAACAAGACTAACTGAAAGAGCTTGCCATAATTTGGCTTTGGTACTAATCTATTTTTTGCTTGTCTTCATTTTGTTGAACTTCTTTTGATGTCATGCATTTATTCTCCTGCAGTTTTTGGTTGATTTAATCAAATGCTGGAGAAGGACGATCAGTTGAGATCTTCCTCAGTTGAGGTAGAAGAGACCTTTGACGGTCTGAGGCAATCTGTGAAGGATTCCCATAAGGCTTTTAAAGCGAAACAAAAACTCTGGGATGAGAAGATGCAGGAAGTTGTGGATAAGGCAGTTGCAGCAGAAAATACGGCAAAAACTGCTGAGGAGAAAGCCCAGGTTGCCGAGAACAAGTTGAAGGAGGCTGAGGATAGGGCCAAAGCTGAAGAAGACAAGCTGACAGAGATCAAGAACTTGGCCAGAGCTGCTGATGATAAAGTGGTTGGTTTAACTGTTGAATTTGATTCGTTGAACGTTAAAGGCAAGAAAGATAAGGAGGTTGCTTTTTACAAGGGTTGGGAGAAGGCATTTTTTGCATCTTCTTTCCAAATTGAATATGTCAGGAAGTTATCTTTTAAGGAAGGTTGGTCGAAGGCATTAAAGGTGGTTGGCACAGAGGCAAACTCTGAACTTTTTCAAAGACATGACCCAGGCACTCCTCCTAATTTAGATGAAGAGTTTTATGATGAGGAAGGATCTGGAGAATCCTCAATGGTGCCCACTGATACTTCAGTGGGGCCAACCACTATTGTTGACCTGCCTGCTACCATTCAGGACCAAGCCAAAGACAAGGAGAAGGTTTAGCCCATTTTTAGCCAGTTTCTTTTTGTCCTTTCTTTTATGTATTTTTCATTTATTCTTCTTCGTTCTTTTTTATATACCCATCGTTGTAATCATGACTTCGATTAATGAAAGAACATTTTTTGCTCAATTGTTTACAATCTTGTTGATTGGTATCTTCTATACGGTTTATCTTCCTGAATTGGCCAATACACTCGTACTTGTAATTTTTCAATTTAATGTCAGGAAGAAAGCTATTGTTGCTGCTAAATCCTACCTACTTAGGCGGTGCAAAAATCTATTTGAGGCCCAGATGTCTATGATCAAGTGAAGGAGTCTTACATCCATTTTCATTGCCTCTTAGACAGGGCTATAGCTAATAATACCGTTTATTATGAGATGATTAAGCAGATGCAGGAGGATCACAAACTTTCCAAGGCACTGCTCCATTCTGACTATGAGGTCAAGTATAAGGCATTAAGTGAAGGTTGGGGCTTTGACAAGAAGTTGCAAGACATCACTTCTGCCCTGAATAAGAAGGAAATGGTCTTGAACCAAGAACTGGAGAACGTCAGATCAATTGCTGCCATGTTGGAGAAAGAAAATAATGCATTGCGGAACGAACTTGACAGTTTGAAGAAATCAATCACCACTGGTCCGGACGAAGGGGTTTCATTCTTGGAGATTGAGAATGCCTGGCTGTTAGAGGAGCTGGAAGCTTTGCAGAAGAAGAAAATCAAGCCTGGCCAAACCCCAAGGCAAGGCATAGTTGTTCGACCAACTGTTGATGAGGAGGGAACCAAGAAAACCCTGGCCGACCAAGCTGCTCAGCTCAAGGAGAAAGACAAGGCCATCAAAAAGTTTCAAGATAATGTGGACCGACTTACCTTCCATTTCCATAAGCAACCGAGGGTTGTTTGGATGGATGTGTATGATGAGGCCATAACTTACTTGGATAAGCACATGGAGAAAGCCAGGAATGAGGGCTACAAACGGGGTTGGATAAATTTGCTCACTTTGATGAAAATTCTTGAGAATAATGAACTATGGTCCCGGCACAACCCAGGACTCTTGGATTGCCCTCATCCTCCCTTCTCTATTGATGTCAGTTAGATTCCTCCTTATGCCAATACCTTGGGGATTATGGTTTGGAAGGAGAAGTGGAATATGTTCGTCCTCTGCATTTGCTTGACCGGCCGAGCAACAGCAGGCCAATTAGGAGGAGAGACTTCAGGTCTATCAATCATTCGAGCACCCTTGATGAACCTCCTGTTGGGATGAGCAAGGCTGATGGAAAGCATCCAATAAAATAACTTGTATCTTGTACTTAGTTGATCTTTGTTTTGTAATTCAAGTTTATTGGAATGAAATGAAGTTCTTTGAGACACTTTTGTCCTTTATATTTAAGCTTGTGGTTGCTATTAATCTTGTTGTCAACTAACTAGTCTGTACCCTAACTAGTTAGTCGACCTATTGATTAAATGTCCTACTTAAATATTAGATATTTGATTCGTGATGAATCTGATTGTACTTCCTTAGATTCCACTAATGTTGTTCTTAGATAAAACTTTAAATAGTTTTGTCAGTGTTCTAAAAGGCCTGCCTAGGCTTGAGGCTTGAGAGAAATGCATCGCCTACGCCTTATTCTTGGTAAAATGCTTAAAGCACATTTTTTTTAAAAACAAAGGATTAGTTGACAAATATTGGTTATGGAGCATGAATATGAAAAAGATGGCTACCAAACATATGGATATGTTTTCAAAATTCAAGGTATGTATTATTTTATTACATTCCTAGCCTCAGAATAATTAAAATAATAAAAAAAGGAAAAACGCCTTTTTACTCCTAGGCTTCGCCTAGACGAGCCTAGGCTCCTAAGGCTTGAGGCTTGACCTCTACGCCTCGACCACGCCTCGCGCCTTTTAGAACCTTGAGTTTTGTTGAACTAAGTCGTAGCATTAGTTATCAGTGGCAACCAACTGTATTAGGAGTGCATAATTATCCCGGTATTTTAACTTTAGTCGGGTAAAACCTCTTGTGTTTGACTTTGAGTCTTACAGGAGATTTTACTAACTTCTAGTTCGTGATTTGTTGAAGACGAAATCATACGTGAAGTTGTTAATGAAAAACATTTCTGAATTTGGAAAAGTTTGACAAAGAACTTTTCTGAATTTGGAAAAGTTTGACAAAGACAAAGAACTTTTCTAAAGTTGGAAAAGTTTGACAAAGAACTTTTCTGAAGTTGGAAAAGTTTGGCAAAGATAACGAACGACATAGAACTTTTCTGAAGCTGAAAAAGTTCGAAATTAAAATTTAGCTTTTGATTTAAGGTGTACCACACCATACCCTAAAAACAAAACATAAAAAGGAAGTATAATGAGTAGAAAGATGCAATTTTATTAACTTGAATAACTGATTACATAGAAAACAAAATTAATGATAATATTTGCGACGATGATCGGCATTCCAGGGGTTCTTAAACTCTTCACCTTCCAATGTCTCCAAGCGATATGTTCCTGGTCGAATTTCCATCGAGATACGATAGGGACCATGCCAGTTGAGTTCCAACTTGTTATTTTTCTGAATCACCTTCTTCAGCAAAAGGTTTCCCCGTCTCAAGTAGGTCGGCATTGCGCGCCATTTATTGAACCTAACAGTCCTTTGTTTGTAGTCAACCATTCGAATTGCAGCATCTTCTCTGACCTCTTCAACCATGTCCAGATCGCCTCATTAGATCACTCTTGGGTGAATCAAAGTTCAACACCCTGTGTGTTGGCATACCTATTTCAGTTGGTACCACTGCCTCACTTTTGAAAGCCAACATATAGGGAATTTCTCCTGTTGCAGTTCTTAGTGTAGTTCTGTAAGCCCAAAGAACGTTGTGCGGTTCATTGATCCAATTTCCTTTGGCATCATCCACGCGCTTCTTCAATCTGTCAAGCAAAGTTTTATTAGTGATTTCTGTTTGACCATTGCACTGTGAATGTCCCGGTGCTAAATGTCGCTTTTGTATTTTGGATCTGATGCAATACTCCTCAAACTCTTCATTGTCAAACTAGGTACCATGTTCGGTGATAAAAGCTTAGGCATTCCATAATGACACTGCTTCCATATGAACTGAAATATCCTTTGATGTGGCATATCAATCAAGGGCTTAGCCTCCACCCATTTGGTGAAGTAAACCACTGCAACGACTAGATACTTGAACCTTCCTTTGGTGGTCGGCAATGGTCCGATCATATCTATTCCCCAAATGGCAAAAGGCCAAGGAGAAGTAATAGGAGTTAGGGAAGCACTTGGTTTTCTATGAATAGTAGCAAACCTTTGGTACTTGTCACACCTCTTGGCAAATGAAACGCAGTCTGTCTTCATTGTTGGCCAATAGTAGCCCTGCGTGGCTACCCTTTGTACCAAAGATATTCCAGCTGAAAAGGCACCACATGAGCCTTCATGAACCTCTTTAATCAGATCATTTACCTCGGTTGGATGGACACAACGAAGTAAAGAGACTTTATATCCCCTTCTGTGTATAGAATACCTTTCTCCACGACGTAGTTGGCTGCCTTATATCTCAATTGCTTGCTTCCTTTTAATCGTCTGGTAACATTCCCTTCTCAATGTCGTCCCTAATTGGATCCATCCATAAAGGTCCCAATTCTATAGCAACGATGCTAACTACTTCCTCATCAATGCTCCTACTGGTGAGAACCTCCACCGGGATAGTTCTTCTGAGCTCCATTGGAGTTGTTGAGGCTAGTCGAGCGAGAGCGTCTGCTCGGGCATTGTCCACTCTTGGAATCCAGACCAGCTTGACTGCAGGAAATGAGGAAATAACTTCCTTTGTCTTATTCAAGTATCTCACCATTGTTTCCCCTTTAACTCCATATATTTCAAGTAACTGATGGACAATAAGTTGAAAATCGTTGTGCGCTATCACTTGCGCAACACCCAGTGATGGGGCTAGCTCCAAACCAGTAATCAATGCTTCGTATTCGGCTTCATTGTTGGAAGCCTAAAATTGAAATCTCAATGCATACTCTATGTTCAAGTCGTCTGGAGTATTAAGGATGAGACCAACACCGCTTCCAGTTGTGCATGAAGAGCCATCTATGAATAATTTTCAAATTGGGATATCACTGTTGAAATCTTCATCCATAAACACTTTGTATTTGAAAACCTTCTAGCTTTGCTCAGCTAGTCGGAGAGCTCTTTCTTGAACAGACGATGATTCTGGTTGGCCAACCACCATCTCAGTTTGCCTTTGAGCTGAGCTCTCTTCCGAAGAAGTCCGCTCGATGTGTTGGGTACCTTTGCATAAGTGAATTCTGCTATGAAATCTGCAACTGCTTGCCCTTTCAATGAAGTTTTAGGTTCGTATATAATTCCATACTCTCCCAACTCAACTGCCCAAGACATTAACCTTCCAAACTTTTCAGACTTATGCAAAGGTAGGTCAGTGTACACTACAATGGTATGAGCCTGAAAGTTGGGTCTCATTCTTCTAAAGGCTTCAGTGAGTGCCAATACTAATTTCTCCAAGCGTGGATATCTGATCTCGGCTCCTCTGAACGCCTTAATAGTGTAATACACTGGTTTTTGGATACCCTCCTCTTATCGGATCAAGGCTGAACTTACAGCAAACTCTGAAACAGCCAAATATAATTACAATTTCTCGCCCAAAACTGGTCAGGAAAGTAGTGGGGGAGACCCCAAATACTTCTTCAGCTCCAAAAAAGCTTTCTCACATTCGTCGTTCCTTTCAAAGGTCTTTTTAAGCACCTTGAATGTCTATAGCCCGAGATACGAAACGATTTAGGACTGCTACTCTTCCTGTCAACTTTTGCACATCCTTTTAACTAATCGGGGATTGTATTTCTAATAAAGCCTTTATTTTAACAGGGTTGACTTCAATCCCTCTTTGATTTAAAATATACCCTAAGAACATACCTTCCTGGACTCCGAATATGCACTTGGTCGAATTGAGCTTTCATTTTATGTTTTTCCAACTCGTCAAATGTTTAGGCCAGAACAGCAATCTGGTTGGCGGTGAACTTGCTTTTGGTGAGCATATCATCTACATACACCTCCATGTTCTTGCCAATTTAATCTTCAAAGACTTTGTTTACCAACCTCTAATACATCGCTTCAGCGTTCTTGAGCCCAAAAGGCATTACATTGTAGCAGTAAGTTCCTCGGCTGGTGATGAAGGATGTGCTCTCCTTATCCTCCGGTTTCATCTTAATCTGGTTATGAGACCTGCTGTGGCATCTACCAATTGATCAATCCTTGGTAAAGGAAAGTGATCTTTTGGGCATGCTTTGTTAAGGTCAGTAAAATCCACAAACATTCGCCATTTGTAGTTCTTCTTCTTGACCATTATTACATAGGCCAACCAAGTTGGATATTTAACATCCTCAATAAACTGTGCTTTCTGCAGTGTTTCCACCTCTTCTTGGATCGCCATATTCTTCTCTGCGCTTCTGCTTGATTGGCCTAGCATCTTTGTAAATATTGAGTTCGTGGAAGATGAAGTTGGGATCAATCCCTGGCATATCCTCGTGACTCCAAGTGAACATATTTTTCCTATCTTTAAGGAATGTAATTAGTTCTTGTTTGATAGAAGGTGTTAGTTTTGGAGCCAATCTGGGTGGTCCTTTATGGTTTCTCATCGTCTAGCACAATAGTTTATGTTTCTTCTATGACTTGTCCTTTCACCAAATCCTCCTTTACGCGAGGATCCAAAGTATCAATATGGAAAGTAGTTGCCCCTCTTTATCTCCTTTTGGTCGGCTGAGGTATAATAGCATTCCCGTGATTCCATCCGGTTACCATTTACTACAACGACTCCATAGTTATTAGGGAACTTCATGCATTGATGCACAGTAGATGGAACAGCCTCCAGTTGCTTCAACCCTTACCCGACCAAGGATTAAGTTATAGGCTAAAGGTACGTTTTTATCCAGTGCGAAAAAGAATTCGTTCCATCCTGCTCGCTGGCCAAGTGCCGACCAATACGTCCAACTTGACAGTTCCTAGGGGATATACTCTTTCTCCAGAAAATTCTATAAGAGGTCTGTGATACGGTTTCAGCTTACTGTCTCGTAGTCCTAAGCTTTGGAAACAGTTGTACAACATTACATCAGTTGAACTCCCATATCGACTAAAACTTTGGACACTCTGCCATGGTGAACTCTGCAAGTAATTACAAACGGATCATCAAGAGGATAAATTACCCCACTAAGATCGTTTTTTGAAAAGCCGATCACTAATTTGTCTTTGTTGACTTTTCTTGGTCAACCACCACTGCTCTCAGACATATCGATCTGCTTAATAGGGGAACAAGCTTTGGCTGCATTTAAATACGCCTTTCTTTCAGCAAGTCCATCTCCTCCACCTGCGTCCCCTCCTACGATAAAATGACAACTAAAGGAAATCATACCTACATCCATTTCTGACTCGTCGGGCTTCTTGGGTAGGTCAGGATCATCCTCATAGTCGTTGCGTGCCATTTTTGTGTCGTATTTTCCTCGTCCGAGTGATTCAGATCTTCTCCTGGTGTCTCAGCTACCATTCCGATCAACAAATTTTACCAACTTTCCTCACGGAATAAGAGTTTCAACTTCATTCTTGAGGGCCATGCAACTATCAGCAGTGTGTCCATGATCACGATGAAAATCACATTACTTGGACTTGTCTCTTTTGTTGGGGGGTGTCCTCAGTTTCCCAGGCCAGTTCAGATATTTGTTACCCCTGATTTCTTCTAGGATGTGGTGAACACCCTTAGTGAGTGGAGTATACTCATCGAACTTCTTGATCATGTTCCGACTTCTTTATCTTTTTTATCTTTCTTGAACGAATTGTTCGTCTATCCCTCAATTTTGCTTTCCGATGCTTCTTTTGCTGCATTGGCCTCTTCAGCGTTCATGATCTTTCCAGCCTTGGCCATCAACTCTGCCATAGTCTTGGGTGGGTTTTTCCCCAGGGCGTAGTAAAAACCTTTTGCCAGTAACCCACTCATTAAAGCTGCAATGGCTATTTTTTCTTCATAATCCACCACTTCTAACTTCTCATTACTAAACAGTGTAGTATAATCCCGAGTGCCCTCTCCAGGTTTTTGGCCCACGGTCAAGAGATGAGTTTCTTGATCGGCTTGGCCCTAAAGCAAAAGTTATCAAAGAATAATTCGGCCAATAGGTGAAAACTGAAAATTTTACCTTTAGGCAGATTGTTGGACCATATATGGGCTAGATTTGTGATGGAACTAAACAAAGCCTTCACCTCATCTCGTCGAGGACAGAATGCATGTCAGCAGCAGTTTGATACTGCTCAATGTGTAAAACTGGATCAGTTTTCCCATCATATTTTGGAGTGACGATCGATGGCTTGAATTTGGAAGGTGTGGGGTAGTTCACAATAGCCTGGACGAAAGGTGAGCCTTTAATAAAGCTCCTTTGCAAAGGATTTGTTGGCCATTTCCCCCAGCCGATCTTCTAGTCGCTACATGGATCCCTTCCAAGAATGTTCTTCTGGTTTGGAATTGATAAAAGCGGATTTGGTGGCTTTGTTGTGCCTATGTGTTGAACTCTACTCCTGAGAGGTCTGCTCAACACACACAGAGCCTCTCATACTAGCTCTTGATCTCACAGATCCTTCTTTGTGCTCATGATGACGTTCTTGCTCCCTAAGATTACCTCTGGTTACTCGGGGACCTAGACGGCCAAAATCAGATTCCCTACTCAGCCTCTCCAATACACTGGGTCTCTCTTTTGAAAAAGATCCACCATTATAGTAGTCTGTTGATCGAAATGAAAAGGTTGCGCCAGGACAGTATGACCTGTCATGGGAAGACGGGGAACGATAATTCCTTTCATTCCTACCTAGTAGAGGTGGCATATCTCTACTGGAATTGAAAGATTTGTCTTGCATTGTGCGAGCCAATTGTCTGACTGACTCTTGCATAGCCTCCTGTCCTTTAGCCAAATTAAATAGGATCCTCTGGAGGTCTGTCGCACCAAGGGGAGCGGACATTTCTGGATTATTGCCTGCAACTGCCAAACTACTTTCAAGAACAGTAGTTATTCTTCAAACCAAAGAATGAACAAAAAAATATATGAGGTAGAGAACAATGACAATATATGAGGTGAGAACAATGACAAGTAGTCGTTCCCACAGACGACGCCAATCTGTTGATGTCTAAAAAGGGAGTGATCCAATTTTATAATCACAGATAAATAATAAGAGCAATCTAATCAAACACGCGTGAGACAAAGATTTTTAAAGTGGTTCGGCTATCAAGAAAGCCAACGTCCACTGTTAGTTTTATTTATGCTGATTAAAATAGCCCAGTACGGTGTGCTTGAGAATTGTTAGATTTTCCCCTTGAGCTAAGGGAAACTGTCTATTAATAGGAGTCCGAAAACCTAGAGATGGAATGCCTTTATATTTTCAGGCATTTACATCTGTATACTCTTGATTTTTAGTGTTGATCGTCTTTCCAGGCGAGTAACTTTTGCTATTCCTGATGGTTCAAATTCTGGAGTTAGTCGGTCTTCCAGTCGACTAGGTTCCTCTGATGCCGATTAAGATAGCTAGTGGCCATCTAGGATGACAGGATGACAAATGTCTGTCGTTCATTGATCCACGCGGAGAGATAACTGTTACATACAACAGATATCATCCACAACAAGTTGTTAACCTACTGTTTCCCTCAAAATTCTATCAACTGTATTATCACATCAAGTTTGAGGCAGATGGGCATACGCTTCAAGTTGCTTCTACGTTATCTTTGTTAAAATTGCCGTTTTCTTGGCCTCATTGTAAAGTTTATTTAACCAGGGTTATTATCGACAATAGGCTCTACTCCACATGCCAACAAATTCCCTTATGGAAATGCCAGAATGATAACATATCCATCAACAAATGAGGAAGGCAAAAACAAAATTCTGCCAAAACAAAATACACCATCCCCGAAGCAATCTCCATTAGAAAATCAACTACGGGTGCATTTGATCACAAAGTTAGAAAATAAATTGAAAAAACAATTCATTTTTGTGAGAAGTTAGAGTGGGAAAAATGAGGGGATTGGTGAGCCATTCTCCTACTTTTTCTTTTTTTTTCTTGAAATCTAATTCTTTGATGAGTGGATAAGACATGTTTTCCATGAAAACAAGAAAAGGATGAAGCACAAGTCACATTGAAGACTATTGTTCCATATAATATATTAAACGCCATAAAAGTTAATAACGAGTTTAAATAAGTATTTTCAATGGGAAACAATATAATACCAATTGAACACACCCTAAATGAATTACATACCTAGAGAAACTCATGAAACCAAAAGAAAAGGTAGTCAACATAAATAACCATAGCTTGGGCCATAACAACAACAAAAATGATGAGGTGGATGTCGAAATTATGACGATGATGTGCCTACCAAAACACTTTTCAGGCTCGCATATCTGCAAATACGTAAGGTGTCAAAGTCGTATTCCTTTCTTTTCTTGTTTTTTAGCATTCCAAAGTCTAATTATTAAAAAGGTTAAATAGCATAGCTGCTGTGATGCTCTCTAATAGGATATACAATGTGGCAGCTCTTAGATAAGCCATGGGTAGAACACCATCCCAAAAACTAGCTCAAGGGTGAGGGTGTCCATGCAGCTTATCAACAGTCCGAAATCTTGGCTCAACAGATCTATTCTCTGTCTTTTGGTATTATTGCCTTTAAATAATTAAAATTAGTAGATTAACTTCACTCATGCGTATTGTCATCGTCTAGCAAACTAGTGATATACCCTTTTGTTCATGATAGGACATGTATGTATTTTATTGTAATCATGGAACAGTTTTGCTTCAAATGTTTAACACAGGCTCCAAATGCCAATCAAGCCTAAAATAAATCACTTCAATAGTGTAATAGCCACAAGAAAAAGTAAATTTGCAACAAGAAGACAATGATAACATGCAATGCTTACATACACCACATGTACATGTAGAAGCCATATTTTTACTATGACTCTATAAGTTAGAAATTATAAATATTGAGAGTTTCAAAATTCTGCTTCTATTTCTTTCTTTTTCTTTATTGAGTGTACCTTTATTTGTTTATTTTTATTTCGTTTATATATGCAACATTCTGTGTGAAATGCAACTAAATCAAGGATACAGCTCTCCAAAATTTCTACCAGTCTCAAATTGTTTGTATAAGAGAAAAAATTAATTCTAATATATCAATAAATTATTAAGAAAATAATATTAAGACAAAGTTTAAGAATTAGTAAACATGAGTATCCCTCATATTATTATCATTCGAGTAAACACCCAAGAACATATACATATCTATTTCAAACCTTCCCAGTAATAATGAAAGGAACACCTCATGAGCAAATTAAGCATATCACACAAACATGGCATGTAACAATCTAAAATCAACATAAGGGTTTCGAAAATCGTAGTCAGTCAGCATAATGTCTGTTATATAATAGAGAAATAGAATCAAATGCAATGACAAGTCTAAATCATTAAGTTGTACATTTGTTAACCGTAACAAATGTACAACTTAAACCCAACTCGAAATCAATCACAAGAATAAGCTAAGCTGATCTTTTTCTAACATTTTGTTTTTTGATAATTGACAACTACATAACTGATGGCACAACAAAATACTAAAAATAGGCACGTAACTTAAAATTGGTGCCACTGTCAAACAAGTCAGTGAAAAATAATATATCGAAATATACACAATACTTCCGGTTGTGTTTGGAAACACCAATGTCAAATAACTTTTTCTCAATTGACTTTCTATTATATTTTTTAACCACCAACTCCTTTCAGGATGCTTGTTAACTCAAATTTTACTCTTTCAAAAAAGAAACTTTACTTGCTAGAACATGTAAGTTAGAGACAAAGTTTGCAAAGGCAAGGCGTGCTAATAGGGAATGGTCCAAACAAAAGCCAATTTTTTATTTCTCAAATTAAATATTAAACTTAAACAAGTTTACCCAAATAAACTTATCACCAATTTTAAACAAGCCGTGATTAAACAGATTAACCAATTTTATATTAATCTAAACATGCTTATAGATGAGTACATGATAAAATAAAGTAAATCAATTACAACGCCCGATCTACGAGGAAAACCCAAATGAAAAATATCTCAGACGGCTCAACCACGCAAATTCATTATGATGAGGTTTTATAAAAGTTGACAGATGACTTACACAACGACTTGACGCGTCTTCGACCTTCAACGTCTTCTCCATACCGACAACGCAGCAATCCACCCAAGCAACTGCCACAACGTGTAAGTCCACACACGCCTCGGTATCCACCAAACAACCCAACAATCGTCAACAGATTGGAACACAGACTCCGTCATTTCTTCACCGCAACACCACATCACAGAGTCCACCGTGTGTAAACAGCTAATACGGAGTTCACCGTATGAAACGATTCTCACAAGGATGTGGAGAATAAACTTGGTACCCACAAACTAGATTTCAAAGCATAATACAATGATTCTTGGCTCTAAAAATGTTTGGATGTAAACTAAAGGTTCGGGTGAAATCGAAGAGCTTTTTGAAAGAGTTTGGGAACTTTTAAAGCTTGAAAAAGTCTCAAAGAAAATTGTTGCTTCGCACTTCTATTTATAGGAGGTTTGTTAAAAACGAGACAAGGATGAAAAACAATTTGAGAAATCTTGGATTTATCAAAAATTCGTCAGCTCGTTCGAACAAAGCCATGCCTCTCATTCAAACAATTTTCATACGACATTTCCAACGAAATTCCATAACAGGCCAAAAGCTGCCAAAATCGATCTCGTTCGAAGTTGTTCTATTGAGGTACATGTATTCGTTCGAACGACATACCCAATGTCGTTTTAACGACCTCACGAAAAATATTTTTTTTTCAAATAAATATATTAAAAGAGATAAAAATATTTTATAAAAATCCCAACACCCAAATATAAAATATCTAAGGATCAAAATATGTGCGCATCCATACCTGAGAGATTCTCGGAACATGAAGACGGAAACGAGCACAAAACACGATACGATGATATAAATCTTCTAACTTAGCCGCTAGTCATCAAGAAAACTACGTTATAGGCTTGAAAGGTCAACAACTCAAGTCTTAACCTATGACTCAAAGAATTTTGTCCAACACGAAATAAAGCCAAGTTACATACAAATTGACTATTTTGAAAATTTGCCCTTCCACCCACCATCTTTAACTTTCCCAAAGGAAAATCTTCTACTATTAAGTACAACTGACATTTTATTTCCAATTTTATCCATCTTTTTTTCCATTCTTCCTAAATGAAGTATTTTATACTCCATTTGAATGTCAAACATATTAAGAGAAAATTATACTCTCCAAATTTATCCTCTTAATATATATGCATCTGGATCATTGTTCTTTCACGTGTATTGTCTCGATAGGTAACTTTGTAATCTTACCTAGTTTTATAAACTAATATTAAAAACGTGACTATTATGTTGGGACAGGAAAACAGGACTATTATTTGGGACAGAGGAAGTAATATACATATACATATACATATACATATACATATATATATAATGAAACAGGTTTCCATTCTACTCTATTTCCTTCCACACACCCCCTTAGTCCTTAGCAATAACTCCCACAAATCAAGTGTTATGTCTACTATTTATTAAAAACAATTGTACAGAATTATAAATTATAATATAATTACAGAAATGAAATGAAATTACAGAAATGAAATACTTGCTTGAATTTGCAAAAATAATATTAGAATTGAAGAAATAATCGGAGCCCTATTAAGAACAGTCTCCTTAAGACAAATTTATTCCCTCCACAAAGTGCCAAAGGTAATGAATAATTGTCTCCCAAGATAGAACGGATTTCCAAATTAATCAAGTAGCACAACAATGATTAATTTCTTCGAACACAATTCTGTGTTTATACTCAACCAGACCAAAGAAAAAATATGCAGGAATGTATGCAATAGCAGTAGCAGTAGAAGAGGAATTATTTTCTGGGAAAAGATGTAGCAGATTTTCGGAATTATGGGAGGGCAATTTTTCAGTCAGTGAAAACTGTAGGGGTAAGGTTTAATTTATAGCAATTGTGTTGACTGTTGGAACAGTCAACCGAAATTAACTGTCAAAAACAGTTAATTTGTTAACTGTTGACCTTTGGCATTAACTGTCAAACAGTTAATTAATTCCGTAATTAATTAATAAAAGCCCAAAAAGTTTAATTAATTCGGCCCAAAAATGTAGGAGAATTTTATAAGCCCGAGCCCGAGCCGAGCCGGCCGGCCGGACGGGGCATGCGCGTGTGGGCTTTTGGCCCAAGCCCAACACATGCATAGTGTAGGCCATCTCCCCTTCAAAGAGTTAAGATACTTCCAAACATTAGTCTATACTTGGAGTGTTATTAACTCATCAACTTTCCACTTCTCTTCCAATGTGGGACAAGAGTTAAAACATACCCAATTCATTAACTTTCATTACTTTGTGAGTCACTTTGGGGACATATTTATCATTCATAACTTATTGAAATTAGACATATGAATATACTACGTTAATCTCCTTGTGGAGGTGAATGCGTTCGTATATGGTCCCACAATTTTCGTAGTGTGGGTCCGACCTAAATTTGAGCTCAAAGTTGCTCAAAATTCTGTCCAGAAAATTCTGGACAGCTCCAATTTTCCAACATCAAGTGATCCTGATGGTACATCAATTTTGGACGGCAACACTATTTAACAGATGGTACGTTTCTAGAATATAATGCACAGACGTGTATAGTATATACACACATATAAGTAGGCTACATCTTTATACATACACACTAAGAGCAACCCTTATGGGTAGTATAAAAACTCAAATATGCGGTATCTGTGTATGTTATGGGTAGGCTAAAAGTGTATATTTGAACGTTGCTAGGTTAAAAAATAACAAATATACAATTAGACTAGTTGGTTTTTTGTGGGCCCGGCTGTTAAAACGGAACATAATGTTCCGTGCAAGATAAAAAAAAATATATATATATAAAGCCTAAAGCGGAACATCTTGTTCCGCCTAAGCTTTAGAACAAATTTTCCTATTTCTATTTTGACCCCATAATATTTGCAATGGTTATATTTATCCAACAACTATATTTATCCAACGGCTCTTTTTATTTATTTATAAATAGCAGGTTCAATCCAACACAAATCATACCCTTAATATTTTTATTCAAAACACTCTCTCATATCTTCTTTTTAATTATTACCCAATATTCTCTTTTTAGCTGCAATATATATTATCTATGAAGCACATGGTTCAAAGTATCGGCCGAGTTGACTCGGTATCGGCCGAGTCAACTCGGAATCGGAGGGTACCGATCCGATACCGAGAGACGTTTCAAAAAAAACACTGAATCGGCCGAGACAGCCGCGATATCGCCCGAGACAACCGATTCCGAGACGCCTCGCCGCGATATCGGCTGAGACAGCCGCGATATCGGCCGAGACAGCCGATTCAAATGATTTTGTCATATTTTGTTTTAATTTTTGATAGAACTTTTATCTTTTACCATATTTCTTCGTTGTTGAAAATATATTGTAACAATTACAGAATGGTATTACTTTTTCAAAAGTATTAACATTAATTTTTTTAAACATAAAACTCTTTTTTTTTCTTTAAATGACTCGACTAAAAAAAATATATAAATCTTTTAAAAAGTAGTACTCTTTTTTTTTTAAATGACTACTAAAACTCTTTTTTCAAAGAAAAGTTATTTTTTTACAAAAAATATTCAAATCTGTTACAAAAAATATATAATGTACATTTATGTTTGTAAAAAATTTACATTTCTATACAAATGTTATTTTGTACGTTTTTGTAAAAATGTAAAAAAAATGTACATTTTTGTTAAAAAAAATGTACATTTTTGTTAAAAAAAATGTACATTTTTGTTAAAAAAAATGTACATATTTGTAAAAAAATATATATTTTTGTAAAAAAATATATATTTGTACATATTTGTAAAAAAAGTGTACATATTTGTAAAAAAAGTGTACATATTTTTGTTAAAAAAATTGTACATTTTTGTAAAAAATATCCTTTTGTACGTTTTTGTAAAAATGTACATTTTTGAAATTTTTTATAAAAAATGTTCTTTTGTACGTTTTTATAATAATGTAAAAAAAAATATACATATTTGTTAAAAAAATGTACATTTTTGTAAAAATGTTCTTTTGTACGTTTTTGTAAAAATGTAAAAAAATGTACATTTTTGTAATAATGTTCTTTTGTACGTTTTTGTAAAAATGTAAAAAAATATACATTGTTGTTAAAACAAAATGTACATTTTTGTTTTTCAATATTATTATTAGTTTACTATGCAATATTGAATCTGACAACTCTGTCGCGCTTCAGTATAACCAATTCTACAATGCAATGCATATTGAATGTATCTCATTGGTCCACATTGTTAATCTTATTTTTTTTAAATTTTCTATATTTTTTCCGGACTTTTTTGCGCTCTCTAAATAGCGTATCGCCCGATACCGCGACCGAGTTGAAAATCTGGTGTCCGATACCGAGACTTTGAACCATGATGAAGCACGGACACTTCTCCGAAGGCCGCGTACGAGTGTCGGACACTCCAAAGACACGGACACGCAAGGGACACGGCTGGGACACGTGTCCGACACGCCACGTGGCGTGTCGGGCTTAAAAGGCATTTAAAAATAGTTGGACACGGCTGGGACACGTAAGGGACACGGCTGACAAAAATATATAATAACTTTCAAAAAAAGGGGAAGGAAACATATGTTTTTTTTTTCTCCTTTTTCTCACCTATTTATTCTTTTTTTTTAATCTCTTGTTCAATAAATTGCATTAGCCATATGCATTTTGATTGTTATTATTAGTATGGGATTTAGTATCATTGTGATGTTTGATGTGTAGAATGGATTTAATACTCTTAATGCTTATATGTTTAATGTTGTTCTTAGTATGAGATTAGTATTAATGTGATATTTCATATTTTTTATATATAAAAATAATTATAAAAAATATTTATTTAATACCGTGTCCCCGCCGTGTCGTGTCCTGATTTTTTTAGATTTGCCGTGTCGGCGTGTCCGTGTCGTGTCGGACACGACACCCGTGTCCGTGTCCGTGCTACATAGTATATTATTTATTTAACCAAAAATAATTTCAAAAAATTTATATTTGTTTAAATATATTTTGTGATTATTTTACAATAGTTCGAGGTCAAAATATGTCTCAACACGACGATGAAGTATTATGCACCATAAACAAAAAAGAACATAGATTATTTATAAATAGTAAATAAATTAAACAGTAACTGAGCATAAAATATTATTAACATTACTAATTTCCTCATAAATACCTCATAAAGATTAACAGAACATAGATTTTTTATTACTAAATTTACATAAACATTACTAAATACCTCATAAATTTATAACTATTTATCATTTACTAATTAACATTTACTTCATATATTTAAACATTTACTAATTAATAAAAAATTACAATAATTTATTTTGGGAAAATAATTACCTGAGATAGTTGCTCGAAGAGATTTTGATGTGAAAAAAATATTTACGGTGTGGTGGAGTTGAATAGGGCAAAATAAAATTAATATGATGGTTGCATGTATGGTAAGTGGTTGGAGTATTAAATTTTGAGTTTAAAGATAATAATATAAGAATTTTGGGGAGGAAAATTTAATATTTGGAAACCCTTAAGCAGATCCGCCCAAGGGGTTAGGCTTTTCAGCTCCTTCTTTTCGTTTTTGGTCCCCATAGGCTGTATTTGCTCTTACCCATAGCAATGTCTCTACTTTTGATAGGGTGTTTTTGTACTAGCGGAGTCTATTTTTGCACTGCCCCCGTAAGGGATGCTCTAAGAAAAACGTCACATTCCATTCCATATATGGAAGTCTTGTCAACCTTCATTAATGGAGAACGATCCCTCCACCCAACAGAATCTTAAACAACACGTACCCATTAATTTCTCCATTGATCAAATAACATAAAAATGTAAAACCAATGCAACAACAACAACAACAACAACAAAAATATAATCAGATCAAAGACGTAAATGAGATCAAACAACAGAAAAATGTATTTACCAGAAGCATAGCCTCGGCGGAACACTGAGACCCTCAGAAATGAAGCAGCCCTTGACGCCCACAACCTTGAACCCATGTTATTGTTGATCACCCACACACTACTGTGCTTCTCCTCAGTGGTCTCTCGCTTAATTTCCTAAAATAAGGGTAGGCGGATTCTTATGTAATTATTAAATAAGCTTTTATTCCCTAAATTATCTTTTTAGTTTTTAAATGGTATTTCATTTTTTATTTATCTCAAGTTATTCTCTAAATTATATCATTTATTTCAAATAGGGGATTTCGTCCATAAGTCCCGTTAAATTTTGATAGAATTATATTAAATACCAATTTTATCCTCATTTAACACACATGTTCATCCCTTCCACCTCTTTCCTCTCTCTCGCCCATTAACCCCTTCATATTTCTTTCTCACTTTCTCTCTCTCTTTTTCTCATTTAACACACAACACATATAACAAACATAGCGCGCGCGCACACACACACACACACACACACACATATATATATATATATATATATATATATATATATATATATATATATATATATAGAGAGAGAGAGAGAGAGAGAGAGAGAGAGGCAGACTCCTGTGCACACTAAGTTTGCACATTACCTTTTAAAAGTAGTAAAAAAATTATTTTTGAGTTGATTTTTTTTGTGTGATATTTAAACATTTCAAGGAACCCACATAAAAAAAATTAGCTCAAAAAAACTTTTTTTGCTATTTTTAAAAAATCGGTCAAACTTTCGCAGTTTGTAAGCGCTTTAAAAACTGCGAAAGTTTGACTGATTTTTTAAAAATAGCAAAAAAAGTTTTTTTGAGATAATTTTTTTTATGTGAGTTCGTTGAAATGTTAAAATATCACATAAAAAAATTGGTGTGCGCCAGCACTAAGTTTGCACACTTTTAAAAGGTAATGTGCAAACTTAGTGTGCACAGGAGCCTGCCTCTCTCTCTCTCTCTCTCTCTCTCTCTCTCTCTCTCTCTCTCTCTATATATATATATATATATATATATATATATATATAGAGAGAGAGAGAGAGAGAGAGAGAGAGAGAAGGGCCCTTGTGCGTGCCCCTTTTTCAAGTTAGATTTGCGAGCCTAAATGATTTGGGCAAAATGGCTTGTGCCACTGTCGTTTGGTTAAGTCATATAACAAAAAAAATGGGGGGCACCGCACACTTGCTCAAAAATCGCAACAACTCCAAAAATTCTTCTGCTCCAAAAATGAAACAGTAAAGATACTTGTTATATCCCTACATCCTCAACCTAAACCAAAAATCAAAGTTCTTATTTCTTCTGCTCAATTCGGTATGTTAAATTTCTGCGTTTATTAGTTCTTAGTTGATATTTTGTATTTTTCCTAGGGTCTTATTTTTTATTTCTTTCGCTCAATCCGGTATAATTTGCATTGATATTGATAGTCTTAATTGTGTTAATAATTTCTTCTATGACTTAAATTGATTGTATTAATAGTGATTGGAGATTATGTGTTGTGACATCCCGCCTAGGCCTGTAAATTGAGTCGGGCAAGCCCGAAGCCCGCCCGTTCGGCCCGCTATTTTCGGGCCGAGCTTTATTTGAGTTTGAGCCGGACCGAGCTTGAGCCGAACTTTGCCAAGCCCGAATTGGACCCGAAGCCCGAACTTTGAATATATAAATAAATAAATAAATTATTTTAAAAAATATAACATATTTATGTTAACCAATTTTATATTTATGAAATATAACTAGCGTGAAGGCCACGCGATGCGTGGCCGAATTTAGGAAAATTTCATTCTTTTGTTATTGTGTCTTTTTCACATAATATATTTCACGAATGAAAGGAGATAGAATTTTAAATTAATATTAAAAGTCATATGATTGACGTATTTTTTTTTTAAATTAAATTGAAATGTTCAATAAAAATTCAGGAAAAAATTTCAAGCGTCGGGGTATTGGTAATTATAACATGTGTATAACAAAGATGAAAACAACCAACCAAAAAATAAAATATCTTTCTATTGAGTGCGCCTTTTTTCCACCTTTACATTTCGTCGTATAGGTTGTATTTATTATATAAAGATTAGACAACTTGTTTTTCTTTAAAAGACATACAAACCATAAATCATACAAAAAAGGAATTTCGCAATATAGACTATAATTTATAAATTATGTTTTGAGAAATTTATGCAATCACTTTTCCATTTCATATATGATTCCGCATGAGACGTATGAATAATACATAGATTACCTTTAAATCGAGATGTCGAAATCTGGATTGAAACGAATTCCTGAAAAAAAAATTATGCCAAAATAAGTCAAGATGGATATAAAAATAAAAAAGATTCTGACCGAAAAAAATTAGACTATAAATAAAAAATAGAAGCTAGTAGATTACATAATTATAAACACGGTGAAATGGGAGCATGACTTTTGACAAATCACAATTAATGGAAATAGGAAACTCATTAAAAGAGTACTGTGAACTAAAAAATATTTCCACCTCTTGAAAGATATTCCCAATAATAACTCTTTATGTTTGTTAAAAAAAAGATAATAAGTCTTTTGAATCAGGAAGGTCCCAATACCTATAGCCCACCCATCCATCAAAGCTTCTTCTAGATCAGAACTCAAACCCTTATCATGAACTCAATTTCTTTCACTAAAGTAACAGCAGACTTGATACCCCAAACATGTACAAAAGAGGTAAAGCTTAAAATATGAAAAATGAAGTATTAATATAATTACAAAAACTTATCTAATAATAATATACACTAAAACTACAAAAAAAAAGTATGCGTGAAAACAGAAAAAAAAATTCAGTATATATATACCATCTGCCATGGAAGCCTACTCTAACTCACACACACCAGCCCACACACATATAAACACCAGCACACACGCACCCATACACACCCAGCTAAAATAAAAAAAAAACATTATTTCCCATTGAAGCTTCAAGGAAGAAAAACTCAACTTCTACTCTCTCTCTCTCTCATCATATATATATATACACACACACACACACACACACAACTGGTATAACTAAAAACATGGTAGAAAAAAAAAAGCTTACCCACTTGAACTTCCATGGTGAATTTCGGTTTGGAAGAGAGAAGATGGAGGTTGAAGAAGGTTGGGTTAGAGATTTGAGTTTTCTGGGTTTGTTCATGGATTTGGGGAGAAGACAACTTGGATGTTTTTTTTTATCTTCTCTTCTCTTGTGCGTGTAAAAGGAGAATAAATGGGTGTGGTTTTGTTTTGGGAACCACATAGGTCGGCTACAAAAATAATAAGATTTATAAATATCTTAGATATTTAAGAGTCATAGGGAGTTATTGGGAACCGCAATTTATTGGGTATTGATGTATAGAGAATATCAAAAGTTTTAACAGTTTATTGAATCTGAATTTGGACGCTCTAAGAAGAATAGTGGAAAGAGAAATTTATTTAGTAAGCCTTTATTACTTGCCACGTGTCAGTCTCAGAGAATTTGGGTCTACAGTTTTTATATAGATATATAGATTAGTCATTGTAGGTTTTCATTCTTACGTCCCTTATTTTAGTTTATTCCATTTCATCATTATATACTTTATTTTATGATATATTAATTAGATTTTGGTGTATACATTTTCTCCATGATGGAAACACAAGAAAAAAATATTAATTCAATTTTTTTTAACAAAAAAAAAATGAATTCGGGCCTGCCCGAAATCGGGCCCGAAGCCCGAAATATTAATGAGTCGAGTTCGGGCTTAAGTAGAGAATTTCAGTTCGGGCCGAGCTCGAGCTTGAGCCTGGGTAAGGTAGTTCGGGCCGAGCCTGAGCAACCTCAAGCCCGGCTCACCCAGCTCGATTTACAGCCCTAATCCCGCCTATTCAAATCCTGGGTGATCAGTCCATTATTAAATTAAACAGGAATCATTAATGGTTTCATTCTTAGCATCACTGTCAAAACACAATTATATTACTAATAACCTAATGGTCGGTGTCAAACTTTTAATCTTTTATTGACATGCAATAATTTAAACGAATAGACCACACTCACCATTCCAGTAAACAACATAATAAATAATAAAACAACTGAATAAATAAACGTGTCTGGAATAAACACTCCAGACTGAAGTCCATATACAATAGTCCATAATATAAAACTAAATCCAACACTGGAAATAAAATAGAAACACAATATCTCTAAAATAACCACTAGCTAAAGATGGGCGACATGCCCAACTAATATAACTGAATGATGAAATGGAACGGATAAAGGTAGAAGCGTCTGCTACCGAGGTCCTGCAACATCTACAACAGCTGCAGCACGTCAAATATGAATGGACTTCTAAGCTTGGCGTCCCTGTGGCTGGGCACCTAAAAGGTTTTTATAAAAATGGTTTGAAACGGATCAGAGCCCAAGAAAACGGTTTGAACATATTTTACAAGTATTTAAAACACATTAAGATCATATATTATATACATGTTAACTTCGCGTGCCCTCACTTGAGATCTTCACCTCTCAACTAATGTGCACGCTTAACGTATTCCTCTAAACCAACCTAGTTATGCTACCCCGCCTAACTAGTTTAAATTTAGTCTTTTCTTGCCTAATAATTCGTTGTGCCCATTCGTATCGCCAATACAATACGTTACCGAAATTTTCAAACCCCTTTAGCCCGTAAAATTCACCAGTTAAGTATTAAGTTCCCACATACTTAGATTTCTTTAGATATCACTATCTATCTTATCTACTAATGCACACGTAGTAGAATAAACCACACGTATATATATACATCAGTCCCGTAATACATACGAATATGACATCCTTAAGTGGAGACCTGCGATGCGTGCATACTCTGCTATTGAGTCCTGGTACATCACGTATTAAGTAAAGGACTTCTGGATCGGAATCACTCTCGAACCATACATTCATAATTCACACAATTTGGAGGCGAATATAATTATAAGCCTTTTGTGACACCCCGCCTAATTAAATACCGGGCGATCACTCCTTTATTAAATTACTTCAAGGTGAACAGTTGGTTCATTCTCAGCATCATTGTCAAAAAAATAAAACTTTTCCAATTTAAACACCCTAATTAATTAAGCTAAGTGTCAAAACCATTTAAACCTTTATTCCAATTTTATTAAATCCGGTTATAAAACCTTAAACCATTAACGTCTAAAGAGTCACACAATAAGTAGAAGAATAAAATGAACATTCAAGAGTTTACCCAACAATAATAAATCCCAACATTAAAATACTAAGGAAAACATCCTGACATTAACAATCCCGAAATAAAGATACTGAAATTAAAAGAATTACAATCTCTGACAATACCAACTAATTAATAGAAAGAGGGCGACACATGCCCCTGCTGGATAAAACTGAACTAGGAGTAGAATCAAATGGATGAAGTCGTCTAAACAACCGGCCTGCAACTCCCACCTAAGCTGCAGCTCGTTCCTGCCCAAGGACCCTATGCAAGACGCCCCTGTGGCTGGGCACCTGTAATATATATATATATATATATATATATATATTTATACAAGAGAGAAAGAGAAAAGGAAACGGGTCAGAGCCCGATAGTGTATATGATTTAAAAATTCGTTTAGCAAGTATTTAAATTGATTACAGGCCAATGCAACAACATAGGGGTGGAAGAGGTACGGGGTTTTACCGTACCGTACCATTTTGGTTCGAAAAAAAATGGTTTTGGTTTCATATATTAAAATACCATAAACCAGTCTTACCGAAACCGAAATTATCGTAAAAAAGTTGGTTGGTTTTGGTTTTAATATTTAAAAAACCGATTTATCGAAATTACCGTACCGAATTTACAGAAACCAGAAAAAATCGTACCGAATTTACTGAAACAAAAAACAAACGCACCGAAATTACTGTACCGTATCGAATTTACCAAAATTACCGTACCGAATTTACCAAAAATAGAAAAAAGTTGGGTTTTGGTTTTGGTTTTAATATTTAAAAAAGTTGGTTGGTTTGTTTTTGGTTTTTTGGGACTTTTAGTGTTGTTTACAGAAACAAGAAAAAACTGAAACCATAAACCAGAAAAAAACCAAAATTACCGAAAAAATCAAAATACCAGCCGGTTTGGTTTTGGTAATGATTTTGGTGTACCGGGTGGTAAACTGGTTCGGTTTGGTTTTACCATCTAGAGTTTGGATTTGGTATTGGTATCTACTATTTACCGAACAAACCGTACCGCTTACACCCCTACAACAACATATTAGTGCGACACTCTCTTGAGAAATTCTCACCTCTCTTCTAATGTGCACACCTATCTCACTAACCTTCCCAATGGTCTATCTCGTCATATACCACACTATCTTTCCCCAATAATTTAACTTATCTTAGGTTATTCGCAGGATTTACAACTGAACAACACAAGTATTTAAAACGTAAGATTTCAATTTGTAACCAAAGTTCTCCTTTTAACTTTATTAATCAATAAAGTTTTCCAGTGTCATATTATACTTTCTCAAAACAAGTATTTATAATTTGAGTCATCAACCATGTCCTACATATCAAATCACAGTAGGCAGTTCCAGATTTCAGAATTTCATATATACATATTAACTACTCGTATAATATATATATATATCATAACAGCACCCCACATAAAAACTATGGTGCGGGCATACTCTGCTATCCAATCCCCATATCAATCGCACTAAAGGGAATACAAGTTCGGAATCACTCTCGAACTGTATAAATACATACACAAACAATATTGAGGCGAAGCATAGATTCCAAGTCCAAGAGGTCAGTACATACCCTCACGTCTCTTAGGACAGTCTGACTATCGATCCGATAGCCCGTACCTAGGATTTCTATCTTCTAGGGTACGAGTCAATATCCCCCCATAAGGCAACACAGGATAAGATCGTCCCAGCGCGGTAACCTCCGGGATAGCAAGTAGCGCGGACATGATTTTCACAAGTATATAATATATGCATACACAGTCATATAAATATACCACTTTTATTATATCAATTTAGGTTTATCCCATAACCCATATTCACAACATTTATCCTTATTTTCCCATTATTAGTTATCACGTATAATGGTTCGTTTCTCACTTTAATTCGAAGGATTTTTCCAACTTACTACGTAACACTCATGGAATCTATTTTCCCAAATAAAAATTTAGTAGAACTTCATCTATTTTTCGTCGTAATCATGTTCATGTAATCTTTCCCTTTAATACAAGATTTCATCGTTCCTTATGTAATTATCCCAAAAATACACTTCTCATCTCACACTAAAGGCCCCAACATTATTCATATGTCCTACTGGTCTTCCACATCTCCCAAAACATTTTATTAAGGAAGTCTAAGGAGTTTTCTTCATTTCGAATCAATTCAATAATTTTAAAAGGGGAACTTAAGTCTGCCAGGATGGGTCGATCGATCGAGGTCTGGGGCTCGATCGATCGAACCTTCGATCGATCGAAGCTCTGGGCTCGATCGATCGATCAAACAGGTATTGCGATTTCTGCAGTTTTGCAGTTACGGGTTTCATCTTCTAACCTCAACAAATTCCATATTTCTCAATCCCAATCGTCCCAAAATTTATACTACTAATATTATATCATTATACCAGATATTTCCAACGTAAAGCATGTAGATTTCTATCACTAAACATGGATTAACAGCCCAAAATTATTATAATTATCAAGAACCCTATAAATCTCCTAAACATGGTTCTAACAAGAATTTTCCAAAATTTCCTTCTTGTAAACATCATAATTTCGTGGTTCACTCCTCTACATGACAAAGGGTTTCCAGAATATCATTTAAGTCATCACTACATGCAATTTCCTATCTCAAATTGGGTTTTTCTTCCATATAATTCATCATAATCATTCCTACACTAATATGAGTGATGCACCAACAAAAATAAGCACTTGCCTGGGATTTTTCGACGTTCTGGTTTGGTGCCGAATTTGATGTGGTTGCGCTCCCCGTCTCGCGATCTACGCGTTGGTGGTGGAGGCGGTGCAAACGGATGGATTTCGGGCCTTGGATTGCTTTGGAAGCTCTCTCCTTCCCTCTCCTATGGCCGTCACTTGTCTTTGGTTGTTCTAACCCTAGAAGACAACCTTAGACATCTTATATAACCCTTGAAAATTCGTGGGTTTAATTACCCAAAAATGCAAAATGACTAAAATGCCCTCCCGGGGTACTAATTAAGCCTAAAATAACCCCGAGACTCAAACTAAACCCCCGGGTACACTTTTCTGACTATCTCGACCCTTCCAAACACGTTGGCGCACTCAAAACGACCATACGAACAACTTATGAAATATTCACTTTTATAAATCAACATTTAATCCCGACACGACACAGGCGCGTCCCGACTTAAATTTCCATAATTGTCATTTTATTCACACGTGACAATATTATAAAAATAAATCTCATATATTACTATACTCATCCAGTAATATTCAACAAATAACAAATTTCCAATAATTACTAACTCTCGTCACGCTAGTAAATATTTAAAATAATATTCGGGATTAAAATTAAATTAACTTATCTCAATTAAATTTAATTAATCCCTAAATTTAAAAGCCATGAAAATATGGGGTATTACATACTTCCCCCCTAATAACGGAATTTCGTCCCGAAATTCGGAAAATAAGGCCTATCAGGTAGCACAATTCTGG
This sequence comes from Sambucus nigra, assembly GCA_949130495.1. Lineage (NCBI taxonomy): Eukaryota > Viridiplantae > Streptophyta > Magnoliopsida > Dipsacales > Adoxaceae > Sambucus > Sambucus nigra. The sequence continues at coordinate 281,742,035 of OX422216.1, read as the reverse complement.
ATATCCTTTTCCGTACACAAACTAACTACACATTACGACGCTCAATCACTATAGCCCTTTCTTCACAGCAACATTGTTTTACATTCTCATTGGAGACACTTCACATTGTGCTCCCAACCGACAACATTCGCATAGGTCACGCCTATACATTATAAATTTCATTATCTCACTATCATTAGGAGGCCGCACCTCACTACATGACAAATACTCGGATTTATTCATATACGAAACTCCCATTCTGAGAAAATTATACGAACATTTGATCACTCTTACTCGCCTAAAATAGTCATGGAATTCTACCACATTTATCGGATGTTCTCTCGGCCGATCCAAAAATTCTGATTATCTACTCTCCTCTAAACATACGGGAGGAGAATAGTCGAGGTTCTTCCATAACAAAACCTTAATAAGTACTTTGTAAGCGACAAACAGGTACGAGTGCTTCTACAGAGCATTCTTGAAATCATCGTACCAATAGTCCAAAATCTCCTTCACGTGGCTCCACTAATCTTTAATCACCGTGCGCCCATTCCCTGGCTACGGGTGATACATCCTACTTGAAACGAAACCTTATCTCCGCTGGTTTCTGAAATCCCATATCAAAGGTGGGATTTACCAATCTCATCCTGATTCAGAAATTTATACTGCGCCGGACCATGCACTGGCGCGATCCTTCCTTTCAAAGGAAGTCTGGGGCATACTAGTTAATATTGTAAACGATCCCAAAGGAATATCAATCACTTCCTTCTCAGCGGCTTAATTCACATGTTCGGGATGAACCCTTGATCTTGTTTTGATGATGGCAACCCATCCAAGAACTGTACCGACTTTACCAAACTCTTCCAAATTCAGGAATTGTAGCTAAACACAAAATTCTTTGGTTGATTCTCCTCTTTCAACCCAACCTTACCCATGTGCGGTGCATGTAGAGACTATCACTACGTCCCGCTAAACATCGATTCTTCCTTGAAATGTCTCACATTAAGTGACACATAATACTCCCCTTCCTTCCTTGTAGTATGCCGAAAGTTCCACCCGTGCTCTTCTCTCCACGAAGCGCACTTTTGGATCTCTTATACCATACCAACATCATCACCCTTTGTATGTGCAAGTCACTCTCATACTTGCCTACTAATAACTCCGCTCCGAGTGTTCTTCATAATCATTTAATTCTGCTCCATTCAAGGAATACTCTTCTTAAATGGCTTCCCACAGTCTTCCAATTCAAATTTGGGTGTGATATTCTAATTTCACACCTATGTATGGATTATCGCCCCTAATGTGATGTTTAATCCACTCTATCACTTCCACTTCGTTCTGTTAACCCCACAAACACATTTTCCATACGCCCATTGCCACGCCCCTTCATCTCGGACGAGTTTTAACATCAGTTAATCAGGATGTCTACACACCTTATAAACCGGGCATACTAGCGTAAGCATCACATACGCTCCATACTAATAAACAAATTCTTTGTTTTCCCTGGTGCTTGCAGCGTGATTACAACACTTTAATCACCCTAAAAATCAAAATTTTAAATCTTCCTTATTATCATTCCACCCCTCAACTCGTGGGGTAACGTTCAATGCTTTCTTACCACACCACCGGCTCCAATGGCTTTAAATCAAAATTCAACTTCCAACTTACATACATAATTACTTGATCCCATTTCGACCAGGGTACCGAACTCATGGAATTGTGACCAGACGTCTCCCTATTTCCAACCTTACGCTAAGTTTCATGCGTGGGATGTCTCGCAAAGCGAAATCCAAACAAGGAACCCCCCCGATACACTACTACCTAGCATTGTCGGTTATCTAAATCCGTTAGGTCCTCCATCCATAGCATATACCCCTTTATTCCTTCCCTTGATAGAAAAGTTATAATTTCTCCCGTAATTATGCTTAACAAAGAACGTTTCACTAATTGCACTATTGTTCAGTATATGTTGGTGGTAATAGCATTCCATAAACCTCGAATACATACAATCGAAATTCTCGAAATTCCTTTCCCTAATAATAGGGGTATAAATATTAACTCCCACATCTCTAAAGGATAAATATAACAATGCACTCTTTCCATCACTAAGTCCGGAGTGCTAAACATGATACTGAGTCAAATCTTTTCGCCCAACGGTAAATCCCGATACATACGGAATTATACTGACAAAGTCTATACATACTTTGGCATCGAATATCTCGAGCCCACTATCTCCTCCGAAGTCTCTAGGATAGATAATATAAGTGCGAGTCCAACCTTCTTACAGGTAAAGCCTCGCCAAAACAAAACGTGTTGCACTAATGCAACCACTCCGATAGTCTTGCAATAAATACCCACTATCGTACTAACCATTTATATAACATTTTAATAAAGATAATATCATACTCGTGTATCGCATCACTACAACGAGTAGCCTCAATAAAGTGCAAAACACTGTTAATATACACATTCATCCTCCGTGGATAGCACTAAAGAAAAATCCCGCTACACTAGGGAAAAATATTCACATTTTAATAACGTTTAAAATAATATGCATTAAGCTCGTCTCACATGCTAATCTAGCAAGGAACAAAATATGGTGACTCGCTCGTGTCACATAAACACGCCTCATCCTCTGAGGATACAACTTACACTTCTACCTTGTCAATCGTCTTGACTGCGCAAATGGTTTTCGGACGTAACACGTCTACTCAAACCAAACAAAATTACTTTAATCGTTGCCTTTTTCTAGGCACCGTATTCTTGTCCTTTTTCTCACTTTGGAACATATTATCGTGAGCAGTCTCACTCCGCACAAAATACCTCAACACATAATCCACTTACCACCTGTCCTACTAACCAGGTTAGGATTGTCCTTCTCTCGGACTTTAGTAAACTCGATTACTGTTAACCATCCCGGTTGTTCCTTTAACTTTTTAGGCCATAAAGATCATGTTACTATCTATAATAGTACTTAATGAATTTACCATCACTTGGTAAGAATTCCATTATCCGAATCATTTAAATGGGTCCCCTGATGTGTATCCACATCCCTTTGTGGTGCTACACTAACACCCTCGTATTCAGTCTTATTCTCGACTAACTTCTTCGATTCCTTTAAGCTGCACAAGGAGCATTATCATCTTTATTGACAAAATGCAACATTGTAAACCTCTGAATCAGCCGTCCATCAGAATTTCCTCCTCGAGTATTATCAATTATTATTACGAGTTGGTCTCCCACTTGGAGTCGTTTCCTCCACTCGTATCTACATCTTTCGATACAAAATTTGCTAATGATTAGGATTCATATCCGCAATTGGACTTCCGTCATGCCCTCCTGCGATGAGTTCAGAACCATGTTTGCTTCTCACCCTGAACAGTTGAGGAAGGAACATACGGTCAACACTGTACCTAAGGTTCTCCTATAGGCATAGCATTCCACTTCTAAAATTGGTGGTTGACTCCAACCATTATAACTTCGTCCCGAAAGCCAAGAAAATTTTCTCTAAATTTTCACTTTCAGTTTGCCACACTCCGTCCCATATCTAAACTTTTGGATACTTTACCTCCTTTGGTAAACACAAATAATTTTCGCATTTCTAGAATTTCCCACTGACAGTCTCTACACGTTTTTGTAATACGTTGGGTAAGTTTACCCTCGCACCTCATTTGACTATAACAGCATTTGGAAATCATTGTTGCACCTTAGTAGCCGTTCTAGTCTTGGCTTCTCGTGCCATAATAGAGGTGACCTTGACTACGGTCATCATCCTCGGATATATTTTATAATCTCAACCGAGCCCTGCCTCCTGATGTACGCTTAACGGTCCTCTTCTGACATCCGTCATCGCTCGGCACACGCACACATCCGAACGAAATTAGAATTCACTAATGTATACACATTATATCAGGAGAACAAAGTGTCGTCAAAGGAATCGACAATCCTAAACATAGGGCTCTATATCAAACAAAGCAATGCTGAAAGCATAATAAGCCGTACAGATCCTAAGGACACTAGAACCTGATGATCTGATACCACCTGTGACACCCCGCCTAATTAAATACCGGGCGATCACTCCTTTATTAAATTAATTCAAGGTGAACAGTTGGTTCATTCTCAGCATCACTGTCGAAAAAATAATTTTTTTCAATTTAAACACCCTAATTAATTAAGCTAAGTGTCAAAACCATTTAAACCTTTATTCCAATTTTATTAAATCCGGTTATAAAACCTTAAACCATTAACGTCTAAAGAGTAACACAATAAGTAGAAGAATAAAATGAACATTCAAGAGTTTACCCAACAATAATAAATCCCAACATTAAAATAATAACGAAAACATCCTGACATTAACAATCCCGAAATAAAGATACTGAAATTAAAAGAATTACAATCTCTGACAATACCAACTAATTAATAGAAAGAGGGCGACACATGCCCCTGCTGGATAAAACTGAACTAGGCGTAGAATCAAATGGATGAAGTCGTCTAAACAACCGGCCTGCAACTCCCACCTAAGCTGCAGCTCGTTCCTGCCAAAGGACCCTATGCAAGATGCCCCTGTGGCTGGGCACCTGTAATATATACATATATATATATACAAGAGAGAAAGAGAAAAGGAAATGGGTCAGAGCCCGATAGTGTATATGATTTAAAAATTCGTTTAGCAAGTATTTAAATTGATTACAGGCCAATGCAACAACATATTAGTGCGACACTCTCTTGAGAAATTCTCACATCTCTTCTAATGTGCACACCTATCTCACTAACCTTCCCAATGGTCTATCTCGTCATATACCACACTATCTTTCCCCAATGATTTAGCTTATCTTAGGTTATTCGCTGGATTTACAACTAAACAACACAAGTATTTAAAACGTAAGATTTCAATTTGTAACCAAAGTTCTCCTTTTAACTTTATTAATCAATAAAGTTTTTCAGTGTCATATTATACTTTCTCAAAACAAGTATTTATAATTTGAGTCATCAACCATGTCCTACATATCAAATCACAGTAGGTAGTTCCAGATTTCAGAATTACACACACACATATATATATATATATATTAACTACTCGTATAATATATATATATATATATATATATATATGATAACAGCACCCCACATAAAAACTATGGTGCGGGCATACTCTGCTATCCAATCCCCATATCAATCGCACTAAAGGGAATACAAGTTCGGAATCACTCTCGAACTGTATAAATACATACACAAACAATATTGAGGCGAAGCATAGATTCCAAGTCCAAGAGGTCAGTACATACCCTCACGTCTCTTAGGACAGTCCGACTATCGATCCGATAGCCCGTACCTAGGATTTCTATCTTCTAGGGTACGAGTCAATATCCCCCATAAGGCAACACAGGATAAGATCGTCCCAGCGCGGTAACCTCCGGGATAGCAAGTAGCGCGGACATGATTTTCACAAGTATATAATATATGCATACACAATCATATAAATATACCACTTTTATTATATCAATTTAGGTTTATCCCATAACCCATATTCACAACATTTATCCTTATTTTCCCATTATTAGTTATCACGTATAATGGTTCGTTTCTCACTTTAATTCGAAGGGTTTTTCCAACTTACTACGTAACACTCATGGAATCTATTTTCCCAAATAAAAATTTAGTATAACTTCATCTATTTTCCGTCGTAATCATGTTCACGTAATCTTTCCCTTTAATACAAGATTTCATCGTTCCTTATGTAATTATCCAAAAAATGCACTTCTCGTCTCACACTAAAGGCCCCAACATTATTCATATGTCCTACTGGTCTTCCACATCTCCCAAAACATTTTATTAAGGATGTCTAAGGAGTTTTCTTCATTTCGAATCAATTCAATAATTTTAAAAGGGGAACTTAAGTCTGCCAGGATGGGTCGATCGATCGAGGTCTGGGGATCGATCGATCGAACCTTCGATAGATCGAAGCTCTGGGCTCGATCGGTCGATCAAACAGGTATTGCGATTTCTGCAGTTTTGCAGTTACGGGTTTCATCTTCTAACCTCAACAAATTCCATATTTCTCAATCCCAATCGTCCCAAAATTTATACTACTAACATTATATCATTATACCAGATATTTCCAACGTAAAGCATGTAGATTTCTATCACTAAACATGAATTAACAGCCCAAAATTATTATAATTATCAAGAACCCTATAAATCTCCTAAACATGGTTCTAACAAGAATTTTCCAAAATTTCCTTCTTGTAAACATCATAATTTCGTGGTTCACTCCTCTACATGACAAAGGGTTTCCAGAATATCATTTAAGTCATCACTATATGCAATTTCCTATCTCAAATTGGGTTTTTCTTCCATACAATTCATCCTAATCATTCCTACACTAATATGAGTGATGCACCAACGAAAATAAGCACTTGCCTGGGATTTTCGACGTTCTGGTTTGGTGCCGAATTTGATGTGGTTGCTCTCCCCGTCTCGCGATCTACGCGTTGGTGGTAGAGGCGGTGCAAACAGATGGATTTCGGGCCTTAGATTGCTTTGGAAGCTCTCTCCTTCCCTCTCCTATGGCCGTCACTTGTCTTTGGTTGTTCTAACCCTAGAAGACAACCTTAGACATCTTATATAACCCTTGAAATTTCGTGGGTTTAATTACCCAAAAATGCAAAATGACTAAAATGCCCTCCCGGGGTACTAATTAAGCCTAAAATAACCCCGAGACTCAAACTAAACCCCGGGTACACTTTTCTGACTATCTCGGCCCTTCCGAAGGCGTTGGCGCACTCAAAACGACCATACGAACAACTTATGAAATATTCACTTTTATAAATCAACATTTAGTCCCGACACGACACAGGCGCGTCCCGACTTAAATTTTCATAATTGTCATTTTATTCACACGTGACAATATTATAAAAATAAATCTCATATATTACTATACTCATCCAGTAATATTCAACAAATAACAAATTTTGAATAATTACTAACTCTCGTCACGCTAGTAAATATTTAAAACGACATTCCGGATTAAAATTAAATTAATTTATCTCAATTAAATTTAATTAATCCCTAAATTTAAAAGCCATGAAAATACGGGGTATTACACCTTTGGGCTACGCACACACCTAACGCACCCAAATGACCGATCACACTATCATACACACAGATAGTGCCCATCCCTAAGTTTTATGTTCCGAGGCACAAGTCTAAAATCCTCCCAATGGGCTCATTAGGATAATACTGTCCACGACGTGGAACCTCCAGTGATAGCAAGTAGCCTAGGTATGTTCACACATAGGGCTGTGTTTTTTTTCCGAACTTTTAATTTTTTCGATTTTCGATCCGATTTTTTTCGAATTTGGAATGAAATTTTAGTATGCCGATTTTCGATTGATTTTTGATTTTTTTGAAAAAAATCGGATCGAAAATCGAAAATAATTCTGAATTTTCGATTTTCTGATTTTTTCGGTCCGATTTTTCCGAAATTATGCCGATTCGATTTTTTCGAATTTTTTTCCAAATTATTTTTTATTTTTTGATTTTTTTAAAGTTTTCCATATCCCACATCGTTTTGGAGAGGGAGAGGGCTCCAAAATGTGTTCTATAAAATGAGAGTATCCTCCTAACTTCTACACAAATGAAAAAAATGGGTCAAATCCTTATGTATTTACATGTTGGGTTAAGCATTTTTCTTTATTTCTTTAAAATGAGAATTTTGAGTAATCCAAAATCCATATTTTATTTTTTGAAAATTTGGAATTTTCAAATTTTCTGGATTTTTAGTATATTTTGTGAATTTTCGATTTTTTTGAATTCGGATTTTTTTTATTTTTCGAAAAAATCGGATCGAAAATCAGAATAATTTTTTTATTTCTGAAAAAATTATTATTTTTTTCGAAAATGCATTTTTCGATCCGATCCGGCCGAAACACAGCCCTATTCACACACATAAGAGTTCACACAATAGGTATTCACATAATATATATATATATATATATATATATACTGATGATATGTATGTAACACCCCGTAATTTTAGGAAAATGAAAATTAATTAAATTGATGACCTATGAATTTATTTAATTGGGAGAAATTATTTAATTTGATGATTCAGATTTAATTAATTCATTCTAAGCTTAATTTCACACGTGGCGTATTTGGAGGTAAAATAAGAGGATTTTATAAAGTGACTCAAACGGTGATTTTGAGGTCACAGTTGGTTCCGTAAGGGTCGAAATAGTTGAAAAAATGTACTCGGGTGTATAGTTTGGGTCCCGGGACGATTTTAGACCATCCCAGCACCGTTTAAGGGAATTTCGGTCATTCAGGACTTTGAAATTTAGGAAATTCCGCAAATTGTAAGTTTATATCTAACCATTAGAGAGAGGATCTAGGGTTAACAAAAATCAAAATGGATAGAAGCCATAGGAGAGGAAGAGGAGGAGAACCAAGCTTCCTGCACAGTTTTTCGCCCCGAACGCAACGAAATCGAGAACGGAGCGAGGGGAGAACCACCACACCATCTTATCAAGAAATTTCAGACCTGCTATTAAGAGGCAAGTATTTAAATGGCAATTTATATCAATCGTGTTATAATACCCATGTGGGATAGGGTTTGATTTCATGTTTTTGGAAGTTTTATATGAATTTGTGAGGGGGGGGGGGGTAATTCATAAACTAAAGTAGGAATGCATGTTGATATGTTCCTTAATGATGATAATACGAAATTAGTGGGTTTGAGTTGATTAATAAGAGATAAATCTGAGTTATTGATTTATAAAGTCGATAAACATGAGAAAATTAGGGTTTTATGTTAATTAAAAGAGAATTTGATTCTTGGTTTGAATCTTTGATATTTTTGTGTAAACTTTTCATTGAAAATTTATCTCTATGTGAAGATAAAATGATATTAGAATATATTTGATGATTAATATTGAATCTTTATGGGTTCTTGATTGAAAAACAAGAATCTTGAATGACTTAGGGTTTAATTGATGAACACAAGATGTCAATCTATCACAATTCTTAACGTAACTTTAAACGTATGCCATTTTAATCTTACTTTGAATTAGAGTGAGAGTCATACATACATGGAAAGTTCTATGTCTTAAATTTTCTAATGAGCTTTGAATCAGGTCAATCGGAGTTCTGTAGAGGAAGTAATCGATGTTTTACTATAGGGTGTTTGATCTGCCAGCATAGTAATCTGCCAGAATCTTAGACGTAACTTTAAACGTATGTCATTTCAATTATACTTAGAATTAGAGTGATAATCATACATTTCTGGAAAGATCTATGTCTTAGATTTAAAATGAGCTTTGAATCAGGTCAATCAGAGTTCTGTAGAGGGAGTAATTGATATTTTACTACAGGGTGTTTAATCTGCCAGGAAATTTTTTAATTGATTCGGTTGCGCAGTTTTGGTCAATAATTTCCATTTTGTTTAGGACCTTTGAAAATCATTCGGAATTCATTTGTGGGATTTAATTTTTAATATAATATAATTATATTGCAACACCAGTAGGCCTAGTTTTGGTTTTAGGCGTGGCCTACGAGGGAAGTTTAGGGGTTAAATTAATTTGGATTAATAGAGAGGAAAAATCTAAATTGAAAGATAATTCGAGTTAAGAGAATTTGAGAGGAATGAGGACTTCGTCCAGTAGGGGATAAGAGTTTACCTTCTGATATTATATGTGGAATAAAGGATACCCTTCTAGTGGTGAGAAATACTTGGGAATGTATGGTAATAAACGAAGTTATAAATTATGGAATAGGTAGAATATTCGGGATATAAATATACTACGTATGAGGCTTGTGATATGGAATGTGTGAATGCCCTATTGTTGTTATATATATATAGGTGGAGTGAATAACTATACTATGATTAAAGTAATAATACATTAATACCTATCATATGATCATATGGGTGCGTAGCCCATTGACTTGGAACTATGTTCGCCTCCTATATGTGTGATTTGATATATATGGTTCTTGAGAGAAGTCGAACCAATAGTCCCCTGTACAACGAGAGATGTACCCGGACATGAGAGCAGAGTATGTATGCACCGCAGTTGTGCCTAGGGGTGCCGTACTAGTATATATATAATGGATGATAAATATATATACCTTTGATATGTTTTACAGTATGCACCGCAGCTGAGTTTGGGAGGTGCCGTGTTATATATATATATATATATATATATATATATATATATATATATATATATATACTTGTAATATTATCTACTATGTGAAATTAGTGGACGAGAAAGATAGGAAAATCTTATTTGACTTAAGTATGTGGATACTTAATCCTAAAATTTGAAAAGCCTTGCCCATCTTAAAGAGAAATGGATATATATTTAATAAATGTATTTGCGTGAAAATATGGGTGGACGCTATGAGTTATGGGTAGCAAACTTATGATTTCAAACTAGTTAGTTGTGCGTATCTAGACTAAAATTAATCTGAATATTGGTGTCGAGGTAACATTCTGAACTAATGTATATGGAATAATTATTAAGATCGGGGTAATATTACGAACCAATAGCCCTTAATGCGTGATACAGGGATATAATAGCAGAGTGTGTATTTATAGTATATATGGTGTGTAAAATATATACATCACGAATAATCTACTCATGTGTGCTAGTAGAGAGACGAGATAGTATGTATCTAAAGAATGATTAATCTACTAAAGAGTAATTAGTAAGGATCTTAGGTAGGGTATATCTATATAATGATGAAGCTACTAATGTGTGAATGGTAGGAAGATAGTTAGTAAATATCTAAAATAAATTTTACGTAGAGAAACTTAAATGGTCAAGCTTGAATAATAACCTACGTAGAAAGGGTAACTAGGGTTTAATAATAATATAAGAGAGATGTTAATTATCAAGGGTATTCGATAGCGTACTGTATGTGCGGTACGAAGGAGCTAGATTGATTTGGGTTTATTAGATACTGACTGCCTAGTTAGATTGGCTAGAATTGACTAGGTGGGTTGAGTAACAAACGTTAGGTGCGCATTATAGATGAGATATGAAGAACTCAAGGGAGTGTTCACAACCTAACATGTGTATCTAATAACTGTTCATTTAAACTGTTATTTAAGTACTTTCTAAATATTTTTAAATGATTTTTACCTGGGCTCTGACCTGTACTTGCAAAACCTTTTTCCAAAACCTTTTAGGTGTCCAGCCACAGGGATGCCAAACAGGATGATCTATTTTAGGGATGCATAGCTACAGCACTAGTAGATGCTTGCAGGATTTGGACTTAGACGATTCAGTTACTTCACTCCTAGTGTAGGGTGCAGGGCAATATTTTATTCGGGCATGGTGCCCACAGTTATTTCATTTATGACAGTCTGACCTTATATTCAGACTTTTATTCAGGTTGGACTTTATATTGGATTTTGTAACCGATGGTTTATTCGGTACTATTTCGTTTTAGTCTTTAATATTGTGGATGGATGTATATTACTATTGCATGGGATGTATTTATGTAATAATGTTCTGTTATTGTTGATTGTTAAATAAAGAGATTAAAATTTTGACATCGGTTTTTTGACTACTAGGTAGTTAGTAATGTTTTAAAAAGTTTTCGACAGTGATGCTGAGAATGAACCAGATGAGAAACCTGTTTTAATTGGATATATGACTGATAACCCGGTATTTAATTAGGCGGGGTGTCATAGATATTATCAGAGCATCAGGTTCTAGTGTCCTTAGGATCTGTGCAGCTTTTTGCATTTTAGCGTAGCGTTCTTTGATATAGATCCTTATGGTAGGATCGTTGTATTCCTCGAAGTATGCGGCTTACGTTCTCCTGCTATTTTGTATAGTTGATGTGATTCGTATACGAGTTTGGTTGGGCTTCATACACCAAACATTATAGGACGACCAGTGAGGGCCGTCAGAAGGACTGCAGGAGGAGAGGCTCAGCAGAAGACCTATAGTATTCTGGGAATGGTGATTGTGATGGAAGTCACTATGATTATTGTTCAGGATGGTGACAATAGGAAAATCACTCGGGAGCAAAAAATTTCCCAAGCACTTTGGTAGATAATGTTGGTGCAAATTTTAGACGAGGTGGGGGGAAAATGGAGGGACTCTTTGGGAGAGTCATCTATAAGGATTAAAAAAGGGAGAGTAATAGGCCAATGGAAGGATAAAATCCAAAGGCAATTGTGTAGGATGGAATGTAGCGACACCCAGGATTAAAATTTTGAGCGGAAATTTTTTAGCTCTTAGGGGCAACATAAAGTGACGAGAGTTAGTCACCACATATAAGGAGTATATGGGATTAAACGAGAATTTTGAGTGAAATTTGATTAATAGATATTCCATCTGCTGTTCGAACATAGATGCGAATTGGGTTTCGAAACTTATCACAAGTGAGCGAGTTATAGGCCAATTGTGAGAGAGGAGCTGACTAGTTGAGGGAACTTCGTACTCGACAAAGGGGGATACGAAGAAAATAAAGGTTATTTAAATTGATAATAGACTTGTGAGTAGAATATACAAGCCTTGATGGGAGATCCAGCTAGAATGATTAATGTTGACGTCGTCAGGGTCGTATGCTTACATGAATTTATCAACGCTTCCATGAGAGGGGACCCAAGGGGGTTGGAGAATCTAGTCAAAGAGCGGGACTGGATTAAACGGTGATAGTGAAGCACCACAAGAGGGAATACCCAGTCGAGAACCCATTTAAATGATTCAGACCAATTGAATTCCTACCAAGTGACGGTGAATTCAATCAGGTCCATCTAGGCCAGCAACGAGTTCCATAGGGCCAATCAAGCCAAAGGGACAACAGGGTTAGCAATCGGGAACAAGACTACCAATCTTGAGAAAAGGACACCCCGACGTGGCTAGTGGGGCAAGAGATAAAGGGAAGATATAGTAAGGTGTCATATGCATAGAGATGGGGACCACCTATATTGAACTTGTCCACAATGAGAAAAGGAGACTACTCGGACTGAAAAAGTATATGGGAATGGTGTCAGTGGGGCACAACAACCGTCTGAGGAGCGAGATTTTCGGTAGAGGAATTGGGCTAAGAGAATGCATTAAGAGGACATTTATATTATGTATTAGTTTACTGCTTTCGTGAGTTATGAAAAAAGTGTAGACTACTTTACGAGAGTTGACTGGTTAACAACGGGTTGAGGGATCGTAGATTGTGATAGTGAGATCTCGTGTTCGTTATCCCAGGGTATGATTTATTTTTTGAGGTATCACCTGAATGAGGGTTGATCCTATATATATATATGTGTGTGTGTGTGTGTGTGTGTGTGTGTGTGTGTATATATATATTATATATTGTGTAGTAGACTTTTGTGTGTATGTTGTCTAGTTATAATTAATCCCGGTGCGCAGGGACGGTTACTGATGTGATTCAGGGTAGACAGGCTTATTATCGAGCGGAGAGATATAGCTCGTGACTTTTTAGCGCTAAGAAACTAGTGATAGTAAGACCGTCGTGATATATGTTGTCTTGTGTAGCATGAGAGTGGACGAGTATACTTTTATGTCAAAAGACGGGTATTTGAGGGTACGTAATATGGACTGAGGGCTTAGCAGATCTCAACGATCGACAATGCTAGGTAGTAGTGTATCGGGGGGGTTCCTTGTTTGGCTTTATCTTTGCGAGATGTCCCACGCACGAAGCTTAGCACAATGTTGGGAGTGGGGAGATGATTAGCCATTACGACATGGGTTTAGTACCATGGGTATTATTTTGCTTATAAAGTTATATCTAAGGGGTAGTAATTATACGATAATGAGAGGCTAGTGGACCAGGTAGCATCGGTGAAGTTATGCACATTTATAAGTTGTATGGGCGCCCTGGTTGGTGGAAACGTTTATATCACCTGGGAGGGGTAGAAATAATTGTGATGATCTTGAGAGTATGAGAAGTCATGACATGTAGAGACCTTGGAGTACATGCCACATCCAAATTTTGAGGACGAAATTCCTTTGTAAGGGGGAAAGTATGTAACACCCCGTAATTTTGAAAAAATAGAAATTAATATAATTAATGACCTATGAATTTATTTAATTAGGAGAAATTATTTAATTCGATGATTCATATTTAATTAATTTAATCTAAGCTTAATTTCACACGTGGCGTATTTGGAGGTAAAATAAGAGGATTTTATAAAGTGACTCAGATGGTGATTTTGAGGTCATGGTTGGTTCCATAAGGGTCTAAATAGTCAAAAAAGTGTACTCGGGTGTATAGTTTGGGTCCCGGGATGATTTTAGACCATCCCGGCACCGTTTAAGGGCATTTCGGTCATTCAGGAGTTTGGGATTTAGGAAACTCAGAAAATTGTAAGTTTATATCTACCCATTAGAGAGAGGGGCTAGGGTTAACCCAAATCAAAATGGATAGAAGCCATAGGAGAGGAAGATGAGGGGAGAACCAAACTTCCTACGCAGTTTTTCACCCTGAACGCAATGAAATCGAAAATGGAGCAAGGGGAGAACCACCACACCGTCTTATCAACAAATTTTAGACCTTCTATTAAGAGGTAAGTATTTAAATGGCAATTTATATCAATCATGTTATAATACCCATGTGGGATAGGGTTTGATTTCATGTTTTTTGAAGTTTTATATGAATTTGGGGGGGGGGGGGGGGGGGGGGGTTAATTCATAAACTAAAGTAGGAATGCATGTTGAGATGTTCCTTAATGATGATAATATGAAATTATTGGGTTTGGGTTGATTAATAACAGATAAATCTGAGTTCTTGATTTATAAAGTCAATGAACATGAGAAAATTAGGGTTTTATGTTAATTAAAGGAGAATTTGATTCTTGGGTTGAATCTTTGATATTTTTGTGTAAACTTTTCATTGGAAATTTATCTCTATGTAAAGATAAAATGATATTAGAATATATTTTATGATTAATATTGAATCTTGATGGGTTCTTGATTGAAGAACATGAATCTTGAATGACTTAGGGTTTAATTGATGAACACAAGATGTCAATATGCCAGAATTCTTAACGTAACTTTAAACATATGCCATTTTAATATTACTTCGGATTATAGTGATAGCCATAAATTATTGGAAAGGTCTATGTCTTAGCTTTCTAATGATATTTGAATCAGGTCAATCGGAGTTCTGTAGAGGGAGTAATCGATGTTTTACTATAGGGTGTTTGATCTGCCAATATAGTAATCTGCCAGAATCTTTAACGTAACTTTAAACATATTCCATTTGAATTATACTTAGAATTAGAGTAATATCCATACATTTATGTGAAGATATATGTCTTAGCTTTAAAATGAGTTTTGAATCAGGTCAATTGGAGTTACGTAGAGGGAGTAATTGATATTTTACTACAGGGTGTTTAATCTGACACAAAATTTTCTAATCGATTCAGTTGCCCAGTTTTGGCCAATAATTTCCTTTTAGTTTAGGACCTTTGGAAATCATTCAGAATTCACTTGTGGGATTCAATTTATAATATAAGAGAATTATATTGCAACACCAGTCGGCCTAGTTTTGGTTTTAGGCATGGCCTACGAGGGAAGTTTAGGGGCTAAATTAATTTGGATTAATAGAGAGGAAAAATCTAAATTGAAGGATAATTCGAGTTAAGAGAATTTGAGAGGAACAAGGACTTAGACCAGTAAGGGATAGAGAATTTTCCTTCTGATATTATATGTGGAATAAAGGATACCCTTCGAGTGGTGAGAAATACTCGGGAACGTACGGTAATAGACGAAGTTATAAATTATGGAATACATAGAATATTCATAAAATAAATATACTACGTACGAGGCTTGTGATATGGGATGTGTGAATGCCCTATTGTTATTATATATATACATAGGTGGAGTGAATACCTACAATTTGATTAAAGTAATAATACATTAATACGTGGGGTATTCGGGATATAAATATACTACTTATGAGACTTGTGATATGTGATGTGCATATGCCCTATTGATATTATTGATATATACGTGGAGAAAAAATCTATAATTTGATTTATTATGTGTATGACTTACCTACGCTGCTTGCTATTGAGTGGAGGTTGCGCATTGTGGACGATCATATCTTGAGGAGCCTTCGGGGGGATTTTGATTCGCACCACTAGAACATAGAACCTAGGTATGGGCTATCAGTGAGCACGATAGTCTTGACGGTCATATGGGTGCGTAGGTATGTGTGTAGCCCATTGAATTGGAACTATGTTCGCCTCCAATATGTGTGATTTGGTGTATATGGTTCTTGAGAGAAGCCGAACGAATAGTCCCATGTACAACGAGAGATGTACCCGGACATGATAACAGAGTATGTATGCACCGCAGTTGTGCCTAGGGGTGCCGTACTAGTATATATATATATACTTGTGATATTATCTACTGTGTGAAATTAGTGGACGAGAAAGATAGGGAAATCTTATTTGACTTAAGTATGTGGACACTTAATCCTAAAATTTGAAAAGCCTTGCCCATCTTAACGAGAAATGGATATATATTTAATAAAT
The DNA here is from genome assembly GCA_949130495.1 of Sambucus nigra. Classification (NCBI taxonomy): domain Eukaryota; kingdom Viridiplantae; phylum Streptophyta; class Magnoliopsida; order Dipsacales; family Adoxaceae; genus Sambucus; species Sambucus nigra. Next base: position 281,725,540 of record OX422216.1, on the reverse strand, counting down.
GTATTTGCGTGGAAATACGGGTGGACGCTATGAGTTATGGGTAGCAGACTTATGATTTCAAACTAGTTAGTTGTGCGTATCTAGGCTAAAATTAATCTGAATATTGGTGTCGAGGTAACATTCTGAACCAATGTATATGGAATAACTATTAGGATCGGGGTAATATTACAAACCAATAGCCCTTAATGTGTGATACAGGGATATAATAGCGGAGTGTGTACTTATAGTTATATGGTGTGTAAAATATATACAACACGAATAATCTACTCATGTGTGCTAGTAGAGAAACGAGATAGTATGTATCTAAAGAACGATTAATCTACTAAAGAGTAATTAGTAGGGAGCTTAGATAGGGTATATTTATATAATGATGAAGCTATTAATGTGTGAATAGTAGGAAGATAGTTAGTGAATATCTAAATTAAAGTTTAAGTAGAGAAATTTAAATGGTAAAGCTTGAATAATAACCTACGTAGAAAGGGTAACTGGGGTTTAATAGTAACACAAGAGAGATGTTAATTATTAAGGGTATTCGATAGCGTACTGTATGGGCGGGACGAAGGAGCTAGATTGATTTGGGTTTATTAGATACTGGAAACCTAGTTAGATTGACTAGGCGGGGTTGAGTAGCAAACGTTAGGTGCGCATTATAGATGAGAGATGAGAAGCTCAAGGGAGTGTTCGCAACCTAACATGTGTATCTAATAATTGTTCATTTAACTGTTATTTAAGTACTTGCTAAATGTTTTTAAAATGATTTTTACCTGGGCTCTGACCCGTACTTGCAAAACCTTTTTCCAAAACCTTTTAGGTGTCCAGCCACAGGGACGCCAAACAGGATGATTTATTATAGGGATGCGTAGCTGCAGCACTAGTGGATGCTTGCAGGATTTGGACTTAGACGATTTAGTTACTTCACTCATAGTGTAGGGTGCTAGGCATTCTTTTATTCGGGCATGGTGCCCACAGTTATTTCATTTATGACAGTCAGACCTTGTATTCAGACTTTTATTCAGGTTGGACTTTATATTGGATTTTGTAACCGATAGTTTATTCAGTATTATTTCGTTTCAGTCTTTTATATTGTGGATGGATTTATATTACTATTGCATGGGATGTATATATGTAATAATGTTCTGTTGTTGTTGATTGTTAAATAAAAAGATTAAAATTTTGACATTGGCTTTTTGAATACTAGGTGGTTAGTAATGTTTTAAAAAGTTTTTGATAGTGATGCTAAGAATGAACGAGATGAGAAACCTGTTTTAATTGGATATAGGACTGATCACCCGGTATTTAATTTGGCGGGGTGTCATATAGGACTGATCACCCTGTTTTAATTGGATATAGGACTGATCACCCGGTATTTAATTTGGCGGGGTGTCATATATATATATATATATATATATATATATCATCATCATCATCAGTATAGGTATACACGCAACCTATAATATATCCCATACGTAGTATATTACTCTCAAATATCCTACGTATTATTAATTTACCATTTTACTTCTCATCATATATTCCCGAGTGTTTCCCACTACTCGAAGGGTCCCAATTACCCTTTAAAATTATTTCAGTAGTTATAATATCTCTCTTATACTGGTCTGGTTTTGGGTTCACTCATGTTCTCCGTGACCAATTCTAATGCGCGTTTATTCATTAAATATTAAAATACAACCAAGAATCCCTAGCCTTATTTCTCGTTAATTGGGGTAACCTCAACCCTACTGTATGTTTACTGAAATTACAATCTCCCTCATTAACATTTAAAAATGTCCCAAAAATCTCCCCGAAATTATTCACAAGTTCTAGGTTTAAATAAGGGAAAATTTTCTAAATTATGGCAAACCGAATTGATTCGCCTAATGGTCGAATCGATTCGAAATTGTGCAGTTCGTCTCCTTCGTTATACAATTACATTTTTCACCATTTTCCGTTATCAAAACCTTCATGATACGTTCCCAAACTCCCAACCAAGCCTACTAGACCCTATAACAACATGTGTAAATGATTTCTAACGTACTCAAAACATTAAATCATCAAGGGGGGGTCATATAAATGAATTAATCCTTCACTTTAATTCCAAAAACCTAGATTATTCTTTTCATTCAAGAACATTAACAAAAACCCAGATTTCTTTATTATTATCATCACATACATTCTAATTTCATTTTCTATTCACATAGGGATTCAATCTACATGCAAATCCTACGCAGGATCATGAATTTAATTTCTGATTTAAAGCCATAATCATTTATTCATGAATATTATCCAATCCTACACTAACATGGATAGTATATATACTCAAAGTTTGCAAGATAAACACTTGCCTGGAGTTTTTAGCTCTGAATTGTGCAGGAAATTGGTAGAGTTTTTTTTTTCTCCTTCCGATCTAAACTCCAGTGGTGGTGGTGGTGCAAAAATAGTGTGGAAGGCCTATGAAACCTTTACCTTCCTCCTTTAATGGACTCTCTTAGATTTTGTAACTGATAATCCTAACTTCCTCAACACATATGTTGATATAAACATATTAAATTCGTAGGTCTCTTTTCTCTAAAGATCTAAAAGACCAAAATACCCTTCTGGGGTACCGGTTTAGTCTAAAAATGCCCCCAAACTCAATCCAGATTACACTTTTCTAACTATTTCGATCCTTCCGAATACAGTGGCGTACTCAAAAGGGCCATTTGGATTAACCGTAAATAAACAACATTTTATTTTATAAATTTAAGTCTTGACACGATTGATACGCGTATCCCGACTAAATTATCGTAATTGTCGTATTCCTCACTCACGATAATCATAATACATTCTTAGCAATTTATTACTCGTGCACTAATTAATACTCAATATAATTCTTACAAATAAATATTAACACTTGTCTCGCTAATTAATATTTATTTGATCCCCTAATAATGGAATTTCATCCCGAAATTAAAAAAAATAACTGGTATGAATAACTCTAAATATTTGTCGCGCATCTCATCCTCATGCTCCCAAGTAGACTCATCGGTATTATGGTGTCCCCACTGAACACATACAAGTGGAACTACCTTCGACCTCAACCTCCTCTCACTATGGTCTAGGATAGCAACTGGCCTCTCCTCGTATAAAAATTATCGGGCTGTAAATTAATCTCCTCCAATGCAATGTGAGTGTGAGCTAACTCATCCCGGAGATATCACCTTAGCGAAGAAATGTGAAATACACCATGAACCTGATGCTAGTGCTTCGACAATTCGAGTCTATATGCAACTGGCCCAATTCGCTCGATAATAGAGAATGGCCCCACATACCTTGGTGCCAACTTCCTTTTCTTCCCGAACCTCATTATCTCATTTTTAGGAGATACACTTAGTAACACATGGTCCTCCACATTAAACTCCAAGAAGAACCGCTTGGAATAGGCATAACTCTTTTTCCCATCCTAAGCTATCTGTATACGACTCTGAATCAACTCAATCTTGGCCAAAGTATCCTGAATCAACTTTGGTCTGAGAAGCTTGTTATCCCCCACCTCCAACCAACAAGCGGGTGAACGATAAGGTCTACGATACAACTCCTCAAATGGTGCCATGCCAATCATAAACTAATAGGAGCTATTATATGCAAACTCCACTAGTGGAAGATATTTCTTCTAACCTCCACTAAAATCAAGGATACACCTCTGCAACATATCTTCTAACATCTAATTCGTCCTCTCTGTCTACCATGCATCTGTGGGTGATAGATCGTACTCAATCGTAACTTTATACCCATGGCCTCTTGAAGACTCTCCTAAAAATAAGACACAAAGATATTGTCCTTGTCGGACATAATATCGAGTGGCACACCATGTAGCCTCACTGTCTCAGCGATGAAGATCTGAGCATACTGTTTCGTGGTATAATCTGTCTAGATTGGCAGGAAATGGGCCACCTTAGTCAACCGATCCACTATCACCCAAATAAAATTGTGACCCCTCTGAGATGTAGGTAAACCAGTGATGAAATCCATGGAAATGCTCTCCTATTTCCACAATGAAATCTATAACGACTATAGAATCCCTGTTGGTTTATGATGGTCCACCTTCAGCAACTGACAAGTGGTACACCTCGAGATAAACTCAACAATGTCTCTCTTCATCCCACTCCACTAATATTACCGTCTCATATCTTGGTACATATTATCCCCTCAGGATGTACCGTAAATTGTGACTTATACGACTCTGCCATCACCGTGTGTCGCAAGTCCTCCCCCTCTGGGACAATCAATCTCCTGTTGAAGCATAAGCCTCCCTCTGAACTCACGGAGTAAGACTCTGCTCCCCCTGCTAAAACTTATCGAATCCAGTCCTGATAAAATGAATTCGCTGCCTGGACATATACCACCTGAGTGACAATCTGGGGGTGACGGTCATAACCGATATGAATGATTTGGTAACTGAATCTTGGTGTCTCAGCTCTTTCCATTTCACCTTCCAAACTTCATCCACATCCCCCACTGGTCTATGGATCAACGTGTTTGCCACCACGTTAGTCTTTCCTCGATGATAATGGATGTTGAACTGATAATCCTTCACAAATTCCAGCCACCTACGTTGACGCATATTCAGCTCTCTCTGAGTGAACAAGTACCGTAGTGACTTATGATATGTGAATAAACGGAACCTCTCCCCCAAAAGGTAATGTCTCCAAATTCGAAGTGAAAATATAGCTGCTATTAACTCTATATCATGGATGGGGTAATTTATCTCACGAGGCTTAAACTTGTGTGAAGAATAAGCAATGACCTGGTCCTCTTATTGTATCACACACCCAAGTCCTTGTAGGGATGCGTCTGTAAAAACAAGGTACTCCACTCCTATCCCGGGCAGTGCGAGAACTGGTGCCGAAGTCAACTTGTCCTTTAGTTCATCAAAAGTTAGCTGACAAGCATCATCCCAGATAAACGGTACCCCTTTGCGAGTTAAGTTGGTCAACAGACCCGTAATCTTTGAAAAACTCCGAATAAATTTTCGATAGTACTCGGCTGACCCTAAGAAATTGTGCACCTCCGTCAATGTCGTCGGATGTTCCCACTCCCTCACCATTGAAACCTTACTCGGATCCACTGATATCCCCATGTCAGATACTATATAACCCAAGAACTGTATTTTACGCAGCCAACAACTACATTTCTCAAACTTAATGTGCAACTAGTGCTCGCGCAATGTCTATAAAACCCGATGCAGATGCTCTACATACTCCTCCTTAATCTGTGAATAAATGAGGATGTCATCAATAATGACAATGAAACTCCAAGAACTCTCTGAACACCCTATTCATCAAGTCCATAAACACTGTTGGCATGTTAGTTAGTCCAAATGGCATAATCTGAGACTCTTAAAACCCATATCTCATCAGAAAGGCAATCTTAGATACATCTTGCTCTCGAATGTGCAACTGGTGGTACCCTCATCTCAAATTCATCTTAGAAAAGTAGGCAACTCCTCTTAACTGGTCCAATAAGTCATTGATTCGGGACAATGAATATTTATTCCGTATCGTAACTTTATTCAAGTCCCGATAATCCACACATAGGCGTAGAGATCCATTTCTCTTCTTCACAAATAACACTGGGGCACCCCAAGGCAAAGTACTCTTATGGATAACACCCTGTCCCAAAAGTTACTCAATCTGATCCCATAGCTCCCTCATCTCCATAGGATCCATACGATGAGGTGCACGAGATATCGATTGAGTGCCTGGCGCTAAATCAATGACAAACTCCATCTCTTGATTACGAGGCAATCCCGGTATCTCTTGAAATTCGTCGACGAAATCACACATAACCGGAATAGAATTTAGGGATAACGCCACCTCCTTAGAGGTCTCATCCTCTATATAGTATAAGTGAGTGGACGATCCTCCCTCGGGACGAGGCATCGCCACTAAGAACATCTCCTGGCCCGGAATTGCAAACACTATGCTCCAACTGTAAAAATCAATCATGGCTCTATACGCTGCTAGCCAATCCATGCCAATAATAGAGTCATACTCTGACATATCTAACGCTAGCATATTGGCGGGAAAAATAAGTCTCCCAATGTCTTTACTCACACCTCTATAAGTAAAGAAGATAAGTGCCCCGCTACCCAATGGTGAGTCTACGCACGTGACTGTACAATCGGTCGTTTCTAACAATCTCGCGACTCGTGCAAATCTAGTCGCTATAAATGAGTGTGAAGACCCAGTGTTAAATAAAATATGCCCCAAAATCCCATGTGTAAGAAATGTACCCTCAATTGCGGGTGGAGCCTGTGGAACTGCGATCTGGTGGACGTTGTACACATGCTCATACTCTAACTTCCCGTACTGAGGTGGGGCTGCTGGGATGACTAGTACGACAGGCAATTCTGTTGCTGGTGCTGGAATAACGACAAAAAAATAAGCCTACGGGGCTCTTAGCGAGCTCCGTGATGCTCTAGAACCCTACCCTTATCAGGGCAATCCTGATGCTTGTGGCCACTCTTGCCATATATGAAACATCTGCCAATGAAATTTCCTCCTCTATGGGCCTGCTGGCATCTACCACCTCTCCCTTGGCCCTGCTGAAAATTTTGTTGGCCCTGTTGACCCTATTGTCCATGCCAAAATCCACCCTGCCCCTGTCTAAAATCTCCTGATCGAAAATGCTTAGCAGAATCCTCCTGCTGGGAACCCTGCTCACCCTGCCTCGGTTGAGTCTGGGTCAATTGTGCCCCACTAGCATTGTCGCCCGTTGTCCTGCCCTTCTGACTAGACTCTCATGTACGCTTACTTCCTTTCACATGGAAGCGGTGATCCTAAAGAAATAGTAAATCGTCATTCAACACATACGCATACGTCTTCAGAGCAGGATTACCCAACAAATGTTATCGAATTCTCCAGCTAAAACCACCAATAAAAAGTTATATCCTCTTATCCTCTACGCTCACCTCATTTGGTACAAAATTTGTCAACCGAGTGAATTCCTCTTCATATTTAGCCACTGTCCTCCCTTATTGGGAGACGTCTAAGAACTTTTGCCTCATCTTTGTCTGAATAGCGGATGGAAAGTACTTGCGATCGAACCGCTCCCAGAACTCCTGAAGAGGCATGTTATCCCTCTCATGTGTAGTGGTAGCAGACTCCCACCATTGAAAGGTTGCCCCCATTTACTTAAAAGTGGCTAGTATCTGTCTCTGTACATCAATGCACTCGTACATCCGTAAATGCTGTTAGATGTCCTTCATCTATTGGCAAGCAACAACGACATCTGGGCTTTTTAAAATTCGGGAGGATGAGCCTTCTGAAAGGCATCTCTAACTTGCTCCCAGGCAGAAAGAAATGAGTGCGTCCGGTCTGGTTCCACAACCTGAGGCTGAGGTGGCACCTATGGTGCCTGCTTAGCAAATGTGGTCAAAGTTGCATCAACTGTCTAGGCAACAATTATGGCGACCTCAACAGCGTTCATAGTCCCCTGTGCCTGAGTTGGCTGCGGCTCGAGTTGTACATCCCCGGTGGCTCATGATGCACGTCTGGGTGGCATCTGAAACGAAATAGAATTTTTATAAGTCCACAGTTCAATATATCTCAAAATAGCTGAAGACGTAAATGCGTAATCATGAATGCAACAATCCTAATAGTAGGGCTCTATATAAAAAAAACGCTACGTTGGAAACGTGACAAGTCTGTACAAATCCTAGGAACACTAGAACCTGATGCTCTGATGCCATCTGTGACACCTCGCTTATTCTAATCATGGGTGATCAGTCCATTATTAAATTAAACAGGAATCATTAATAGTTTCAGTCTTATCATCATTATCGAAACACAATTATATTAGGGGTGTGGATCGGTTCGAAACCGACCTATTTGGATCAAACCGAATCCAATCCAATTAAAATCGGTTTTTATATTTTGCAATCCAATCCAAACCGATAATGAGTTATAATCCAATCCAATTGTAATTGGATTGGATCGGTTTTTTGTAATCGGTTTCGATTATCTGATTTGGGTCCCATTTTTTCGTAGTTGGATTGGATTTGGATCCAATCCAATCCAATCCAATTAACTGAGCCAATTGGATCCAATCCAATTAACTGAGCCAATTGGATCCAATCCAATCCAATCCATTTCATAGTTGATAAATTGTAATTCCAGTTAATAAATAATAAAATAAACCAGAATTTAATAAATAATAAACTTGATTTTTTTAAACTAGATAATAAATAATAAACCGGAATTTAATACAAATACATTAAACCAAAGAAAAGAACCAAATACAAATTAACCTTCTCACATAATCTTCCCATTACAGCATTTAAATTAGTACAAATTACAATAGACACTTCATACAAGCCTTCACATAATCCAACCAAAACTTGCTTGTTAGCCCAAATATTATAGTAGGCCAAAAGTTTAAATTACTACGAAAAAACACATGACATTCAACTTCCCAAAATCTGCAGAAAAAAGCCTTCACATAATCTTCCCAAAACTTCCAAGATCCAAGCTTGTACCCAAATATTAGTAGGTTGCCTTTACTCCTATAAAGCATCCAAACAAAAAATTGGCATTAGTAATTGAATAGTAATGGAAAAATAGAAACTTTAAAAAATAAAAATATTACCTGATTCCAATTAGTACTAAAAGCCGACTCCCGTAACTGTCGAGGTGGGCGAACCCAAAATCTCTACAACAAATTAAACAATGACTTGTCATCAAACAAAATAATTAAGATAAATTAAACAAATAGAATAAGCATTAATTAAATTATTACCTGATTCAACGTCTTCAATTTCATCCATTGATGCACGAAGATCAATTTGAGGCTTTGTACGTATCCAATTTTGTGCGCAAATGAGGGCCTCCACGGTCTTTGGAGACAAAGAACTCCGAAATGGATCAAGAATTCTACCACCGGTACTAAATGCAGATTCAGAAGCTACCGTAGAGACGAGAATAGCTAAAACATCTCGTGCAATTAAAGATAAAATCTTATACTTGGGTGAGTTAGTCTTCCACCAAACCAATATATCAAACTCCAAATCAGTGGGGTCCTTGCATGACTCCATTAAGTATCGGTCCACCTCTGTTTTGCATTCTTTCTCATTTGTCTCTTTTAACAACCTCATAAAACCCGCATTAAATAATGCATCAACATCAACTTCGGCACTATCAACCTCAATCTCATTGGCTATTTGTTGTGAATTGCGATTTTGTACGGGTTTACTAGAGTAAAGCAATACGTACTGATCGTACAAGTCGTCCAAACTCTTTCTCACCTTACTTGTTAACTCACTAACCTTATCTTCCCCAAACAAGGCACTCAAACAATAACCCAAAAATCTTTCCTTATGCCGTGGATCTAGTAAGGCAGCAATAAACAACATCGAGTTAATCACTGACAAAGAACCCCAATATTTGTCATATTTTCTACCCATATTCTCACCCATTTTCTTCAAAAAAGGATCTCTACTATTAGCCCATGACCTTATTTGAGTGCGAATCAAACTCAATTGTCTTAAAAAAGAATTAGAAGTAGAATACGATGATCCAGAAAACTTAAGTGTTGCATCATAAAACGTTTTCAAAAATTTAATGAATGAGCGGGCATGTTCCCAATCTTCAAAATCTGGAGCACCTCTCTCACTAGATAAGCAAAACTCACGACGGTATTGTGAATCATCTACCTCTAACCGTTTAAATGCTTTTTGAAAATTTCCAGCCGCCTCTAACATCAAATAAGTCGAATTCCATCTTGTGGGAACGTCTAAGCAAACAAGTTTTTTCGATGATATCCTTTCCCTTTCACAACAAGCCTTAAACTTTTATAACCTCGATGGGGAAGCCCTAACATATCTCACCACATTACGAATTCTATTAATAGAGACATGATATTCTTTCAAACCATCGGTGACAACTAGATTCAAAATATGTGCAAAACACCTCATGTGCATAAACTCACCCCCCAAAATTGCCCCACCCCAATTGTTAACTTTGTCAGACAAGTACGCAACAGCTACATCATTGGAACTAGCATTATCAACCGTTACCGTAAAAACCTTCTCAATGTCCCACCCCAATAGACACTTCTCCAAATGTTGGCCAATTGTTTCACCTTTGTGATTTGGAACTAAGCAGAAATTTAGAATTTTTTTGTCATAGTTCCAATTGCTATCTATATAGTGAGCTGTCAAACACATGTAATTAAGATTTTGCAAATATGTCCACGTGTCCGTGGTAAGACAAACTCGCTGCCCCGATTTCTTGAAATAATTCCTCAACATATCCCTCTCATTTACGTAAATTTTCAAGCAATCTCTAGCTATGGTGGTGCGACACGGGATTGGAAATCTAGGCTCAAATACATTAAGTACATTTCTAAACCCTTCATTCTCAATAAATTTAAAAGACAATTCATCTATAATAAACATTCTAGCAATTGCATCCCTACATCGATCAACACTATAAGATGTAGCCACAAGAGTTGTACCACCCCCCTCTCCACTTTTTTTTGGTTGGAAGGCCAAGGTCTTTTGTTTTTTTGGTTCCCGATTAGGATAAGTGGGGCATGCATGAGTTAAATGGCTCAACAAATTAGATGTTCCATTCTTTTTACTATCACAAGCATATTGTTTGGCACAATAATTACAAGTTGCATGGAATCCATCGAGTGATTTTGTAAAATGATCCCACGCGATTGAGGGGGGCCGAGTCGGTTTTCTTTTACCTTTAACAGTTGCTTCTTGTTGACTCGGTGTTGAACTAGGTTGTTGAGATGCATCTTGTTGATCCACTTGATCACTATTTGAAGCATTGAGATCGGGCGGATGATCATTTGAAGGTATTCCATTAATTTCCTTGCTAGGATCATCTTCCATCTAAAAGTAAAAAAAACTAATTAACAACACATATAATTAATCATAATATAATCTGAAAATATAAATAAAAATGAATCAAACCATTTACATTCAAATTTACCTGACACGATGCGCCTGAAGATTGAGCCGTGATTACTGTTTAATTTAAAAATATGGAAGCAGTAAACAATGAAAATCCCTACAAATGTTAAAAATCAAACCATTAATTGTTCACTCAAACTATTAACTCACTAAGTAATGGTTAACAATTCAATAACTGTTGAAAATTCATTAACTGTTATCCATATATAAAAATTCATCAACAAATCTGTTATCCATACATACAGAAATTAAGTAATGGAATACAAATCTGTTATCCATACATACAACAAATTCATCAACAAATCTGTTATCCATAACTGTTAAAAATTTCTGTATGTATGTATTATCCATATATATATATATATATATATATATATAAATATCGGCGGTACAGGCAGATCGGCAGTAAGGGTACAGATCGGCGGTACAGAAAGAGAGAGAGAGAGAGAGAGAGAGAGAGAGAGAGAAATTACCGCCGGAAGGGGGAGAAATTACCGCCGGAAGCTCTGGTCAGTGGTCAGCGTGGGAGAAGTCGGGTTGGGATCGCCAGCCGCCGTAGGTAGATAAGAAAGTGAAGGGCCTTAGGGCAAAGTGAAAGTGAAAGTGAATGGGTGGGTAAGTTTTTTTTAAAAGCTATATATATAATGGGTATTAAATCGGGTGGGTATTGGGAATGGGTATTTTTTATAACCACAATTATTTTAATTGGATCGGTTCGGTTTTCTAATCGGTTTTGCATCCAAGAACCGAAACCGATCCAATTAAATCAATTTTTGAAAATTAAAATCCAATCCAATCCAATTGAGGTCGGTTTTCTAGTTGGATTGGATTGGATTGGATTGGATCGGTCGGTTTAATCGGTTTGGTTTGGATTTTGCACACCCCTAAATTATATTACTAATACCCTAATGGCTCGATGTCAAACTTTTAATCTTTTATTAACATGCAATAATTTAAAATAATAAAACCACATTCACTATTCCAGTATGCAACATAATAAATAATAAAATAACTGAATAAATAAGCGTGTCTGGAATAAACACACCAAACCAAAGTCCACATACAATAGTCCGTAATATAAAACCAAATCCAACATTGGAAATAAAATAGAAGTACAATATCTCTAAAATAACCACTAGTTAAAGATGGGTGACATGCCCTTTTGATACAAATGAATGATGAAACGGAACAGATAAAGGTATAAGTGTCTACTACCGAGGTCCTGCAACGTCCACAATAGCTGCAGCACGTCAAATATGAATGGACTCCTAAGCTTGGCATCCCTGTGGTTAGGCACCTAAAAGGTTTTTATAAAAATGGATTTGAAACGGGTCAGAGCCCAAGAAAACAGTTTGATAATATTTTTCAAGTATTTAAAATGCATTAAGAGCCAATATTATATACATGTTAACTTCATGTGCCGTTACATGAGATTCTCACATCTCAACTAATGTGAACGCCTAACGTATTCCTTTGAACCAACCTAGTTATGCTACCCTGTCTAACTAGTTTAAATTTAGTCTCTTCTTATCTACTAATTCGTTGTGCCTACCCGTATTGCCCATACAATACGTTACCGAAATTTTCAAACCCCTTTAGCCATTAAAAATCACCAGTTAAGTATTAAGTTCCCACATACTTAGATTACTTTAGATATCACTATCTATCTTATCTACTAATGCATATATGGTAGAATAAATCACAAGTGTATATATATATAACGCACCCAAATGACTGGTCACACTATCATACACACAAATAGTGCTCGACCCTAAGTTTTATGTTTTGAGGCCCAAATCTAAAATCCCCACCAATGGGCTCATCAGGATAATATTGTCCATAACGCGGAACCTTCGTGATAGCAGGTCGCTTGTATACACACACACACACACACACACACACCCTATAATATATCCCATACGTAGTATATAACTCTCAAATATCCTATGTATTAATAATTTACCATTTTACTTCTCATCGTATATTCCCGAGTGTTTCCCACTACTCAAAGGGTCCCAATTATCCTTTAAAATTATTTCAGTACTTATAATATCTCTCTATTACTGGTCTGGTTTTGGTTTCACTTATGATCTCCGTGACCCGTTCTAATGCGCCTGAATTCATTAAATGTTAAAATACACCCAATAATCCCTAGCCTTAATCATCCTCAATCGGGGTAACCTCAACCCTACTGTATGTTTACTGAAATTACAATCTCCGTCATTAACATCTAAAAATGTCCCAAAGTCTCCCCAAAATTTATTCAAAAGTTCTAGGTTTATATAAGGAACAAATTTCAAATTCTGGCAAACCGAATCGATTCGCCCAATGGCCGAATCGATTTAAAATGGTGCAGTTCGTCTCCTTCGTTCCACTATTGCGTATTCACCATTTTTCATTATCAAAACCTCATGATATGTTCCCAAACTCCCAACCAAGAATACTAGACCCTATAACAACATGTATAAATGATTTCTAATGTACTCAAAACATTAAATCATCAAGGGGAGTTATATAAACCGAATTAATCCTTCACTTTAGTTCCAAAACCTTAGATTATTCTTTTCATTAAAGAACATCAATAAAAACCTAGATTTTTCTATTATTATCATCACATACATTCTAATTTCATTTTCTATTCACGCAGGGATTCAATCTACATGCAAATCCTACCCAAGATCATGAGTTTAATTTTCGATTTAAAGCGATAATAATTAATTCATGAATATTATCCAATCCTACACTAACATGGATAGTATATGCACTCAAATTTTGCAAGATAAACACTTGTCTGGACTTTGTAGGCCTGAATTGTGCAGGAAAGTGGTGGAGTTTTGTTCTCCTCCTTCCGATCTAAACTCCGGTGGTGGTGCAAAAATGGTGTGGAAAGCCTAGGATACCTTTAACTTCCTCCTTTAATGGCCTCTCTTAGATTTTGTAACTGCTAACCCTAACTCCCTTGACATATATGTTGGTAAAAACATATTAAATTCGTAGATCTATTATCTCTAAAAATCCAAAAGACCAAAATACCCATTTTGGGTGCCGGTTTGGCCTAAAAATGCCCCAAAATCCAATCCAAACCCCCTGAGTACACTTTTCTGACTATTTTGACCCTTCCGAACACACTAGTGCACTCAAAATGACCATTAGGATGACCCATAAGTAAATCACATTTTATTTTATAAATTTAAGTCCCGACACAACTGATACGCGCATCCCGACTAAATTACCGTAACTGCCGTATTTATCACTCACGACAATCATAATGCATTCTTACCAACTTATTACTCATTCACTAAGTACTAATCAATATAATTCTTACAAATAAATATTAACCCTTGTCTCGCTAATTAATATTTCTTCTAAACTAGATTAATTTCCCATTTTAATTTACTTAATCCTAATATAAAAATAATTAAAAATACGGGATGTTATATGTGTATCATTAATTTCCCATTTTTACTTATTTTTTTTCATAGCCTTTCAATTAACTCCAAATTTACTTATTATTGCAAAGAATATACCATTACCCTGACATCCAAGATAACTGCCAATCCAGGACGAGTTTTGTGTGTTGTCCAAATTACTCAATAGCCTCGTGTAAATTTTTTTAATGGTTAAACCCTCGTAAGTCCGTCGATAAAAATTATTGCGAGTTACTTATCAAGATCAAGGAGTTGGAGTTGGAGACGGAGCTTACGATAACAAAAAATATGAATATCGATATTAAGTCTAAATATGATGCACTGCAGAAGGACTTGGACAAGTCTACACTGCAGAAGGACTTGGACAAGTTTAGGATGTAATTTAAATTGCTTGTTATTGAACTTATTGTTATGATGTTTTGGAGGGAGTTCTTAATTTAATGATGTGGAAGGATTTGATACGGGAATGTTGTAACAATGGTTGTTTACCAACTTTTGGAATGAATGAATTTTTATGCTGCTTTGTTGGTAATTTTTTTTATGTACATGTCGGTTTCATGTAATTCAATGCTGGTTATGAAAAATGATCACAAAATTGGTAACTATTTGCTTTAACAGTTAGATATTGGTTGCTACCAAATGTTATAAAAGTTATAACATTCTTTTATAACTATTCTCCTATGACGGAACCTATCTCGAACGAAATTCATACATATAATGAAGCCACTTGTTGCAATTTGACCCACTCCTTTCAACAAGTACAAACCACTTGGAGTCAAACTCCTCCCTTGTCTCCGAGTTCCATATGCAATCCGAAAACTCCTTACAGTAAGCATTAAGTTTCACTACATCTATCTTCTCATAAAATTTCATTAAAATATGCCAACTGGAATACCTAGGATAGGTGTGTGGTAGCGCTTCCGATATAGTTCTTGTCATAGCCGGATCTTGATCGGTGATTATCATCTTTGGTGCATCGCCTGACATTAGGCCTATAAATGGGTCGGGTCCGGGTGGGTCTACCTATATCTATATCCGATCCGGGCATTTCTTTAGCTGATCGGGTCTAACCCGATTACCCGTCGAGTTTAAAAAAATCTGTCCAGACCCGGACCCGTTAAGGACCCAAGAACCCGCCCCGATACTCGACCCAAATACCCAAATAGATGAAACTAAAAAATGGATCAAAAAAATCCAATTTAAAGAATATATATATATATATATATATATATATATATATATATATATATATATATATATATATATATATATAGAGAGAGAGAGAGAGAGAGAGAGAGAGAGAGAGAGAGAGAGAGAGAGAGAGAGATTTTGGGTCCGGTCCTTAACGAATCGGGTCTACCTATATCCATATTTGATCCATTTAATTAGTGGGTAATTGGGTAACTGGGTTTCATAAAAGTGCTCAGACCCAGGTTTAACGAATCAGGTACGGGTTGTGTACATATTCAAACCCAACCCATTGACACCCTACTCGACATGGCCTTTAAAAATCGATTGAAAAACCAAACAAATGAATCAACAGTCTTGTCGCCCAAGAATGCACAACCAAATAGAATTATGTGACCGTGATTACTTACTCCCATAAGTGGTGCAAAAATCAACCCATACCTATTAGCATTATACGCGGTGTTAAATATAACCACATCACCATAACAACTATAAGACCGTTTACAGGTGACATTGGCGCCAAAACAATGCTTAATCCTTTTATCATCGTCCATTTTAATTTGAAAAATGAATGCCAGATTTTTTTCTTATTCTAATTTCAAAACTCGTACAACATATCTCTATCGTGGCCCTTCAACTCATTGTGGTTGTCCCTTCCTTGATTATACAAATCTTTTTAAGTGAAACCAATGTTCTCAAACCCACCCGTTTGTACTTTGAGAAAATTAAATTATTGATTTGGTGGAATATTAATCATACCGAGTTATTGAGTTAAACACTTTTGGGCTTTTGAAACAATATGGTGCAGTCGCAAATAATGTCTCTTTCGTGGGGTGTACAATAGGGTGGCTATGACCCTCCACATATAAACTAATCACAAATTTGCAATCTGAAGACCTCATAATCGCAAGTTTAGCATTACAATCCTCCCCAATGGCGTCTAGATGTATCCGCATTTACCACGAGCATACCCTTTCCTTGTTTAAAACATACGTACTCCTTTATAATGATCTCATTTGTTAGCCGACTCTTCTTAACGGACCAATTTCGAACACTAAATTTAGCCGCTTTAGCATATTCATTATAAAAGCTCCAAGCATCATCGAGTGTTTCGAACTGTTGCCCTATCTTTGGCGTAAGTTCCGTTGCTACTTGCGGGTTGAAAATATTATTAATTTCATTCAAATCTGATTCAACACGTCGATCTACTTCTGCACTCTTAATTTAAAAGTTCACATTCCCCCCAATCTCAATCTCAAATTTCATATTTTACCCAATTAAGATTTTTTTATTTTATTTTCAAAACTTGAATTATCCATCTGTCTGAAATAAGTAAAAATTAAATCAAAATCAAAGTCATTGAAGTAATAATATCATAAAAATAGATATATTTAGCCTAAATATCAAAACTTAGTGATTTAAGTTAAAAATCATACCTAACAACAAAAACAGTTCCATTGATATTATTATTAAGAAACTCGAAAAATTAGCGTACTCAATTGAGCAGAAGAAACAAGAAGTTGGATTTTTGGTTTTGGTTAGGGATGGAGAGATAAAGAAAATGTCTTTTTTGTTTCGTTTTTGGAGCAGAATAATTTTTGGAGCTGCTGCATTTTTGGAGTCTTTTTTTTGTTATCTGACTTAACCAAACGGCAATGGCATAAGCCGATTTGCCCAAATCAGTTAAGTGCACAAATCTAACTCGTAAAGGGGGCACGCATAAGAGCCCCCCCCCCCCCTCTCTCTCTCTCTCTCTCTCTCTCTATATATATATATATATATATATATATATATATATATATATATATATATATATATATATATATATATATATTAAAAAATTTATCATCCCGTACTATCAATTGGACCTCAATAGAAAATGTTCATTCTTGTAACTTTAGTCTTAGATGTCAATTGTCAAGAAGTGTCAAACAATAACATAGAACAATTATATTACTTCTTTCGCCATGATCATATTTTATTATCTTTATTTATGAAGATTTAAATTTGGAGACTTTTTGGAAAACTTTTAAAAAAGTGCAACATAAAAATAAGGTTACTTAAATATAATTATATCCCAACTGAATTTGCAAAGATGATAACTATTGTTTTAATATAATATCCTATTACAATGATATATTTATCATTAATTTTATGAAGTGGTTGGAATATAAATACAACATTATGATAAAGGCACTGAGTACACTTCCAACAAATTGGGTGAGAAGCTACTTTGGGAAAATTTACATGCTAAAGTAGGAGGTATTTCAATTTATAACAACCTAAATATATTAAGGGACTATCACAAACAGTTTTTTAACAAATTTAAAAAAAACATTTACAAAAATGTGTTCAACAAAAAAAATCGTCTTTTTTAGTTATATTAAATTTAGAGGTCAAACTGTTTATAAAAAAAGTTGAAATTTTTTTTTCTATAAAAAAATTAGTTTTTTTGTTGTATAAAGTTTAGAGGTTATAAAAACTATTTACAAAAAAGTTCGAAAATTTGTTCTATAAAAAGATCAAATTTTTTTAGTCATATAAAATTTTGAGGTTATAAAGAACTGTTCATAAATTGATTTTGGAAAAACCGAGTATAAATAAGACATTTTTAGAGAATGAAAAATGCAACAAAAAATAGGAAAAGGAGTATGATTGTTTGTCTCAAGAAACTAAAATATTTAATTCAAACTTAGACCTTCATTTGGTTAGTAAACTCCAAAGTCCAAAACTCAAAGGCACCAAATAAACACAATATACAAAAACAGTTTCACAACATACATACATACATACATACATACATACATACATACATACACACACACACATATATATATATATATATATATAGGCATGTGTATGTGTGTGTGTGTGTTGTATGTTAAATGAGAGAGAGAGAGAGAGAGAGAGAGAGAGAGAGAGAGGAAGGTGTGTGAGAGAGATAGGGGAAGGGGTGGAAGGGATAAACATGTGTGTATAATTAGTGTAAAATGGGTATTTAACACAATTCTGTCAAAGTTTAACTGGGTTTATGGATGAAATTCCACTATACCAAATCTGCCGAATTGTCACGGTCATTGACCTTGACAAGTTCAACTTGTCAAGGTCAATGACCGTGACAATTCTGAGTGAGACAACTTTTTTTATCACGGTTATGGACCATGACAAGCTCTTTAGAATTATCACGGTCGTGTCACGGTCCTTGACCGTGACAAGTTTTGTTACGGTTTATAACCGTGACAAGCCCATGACGTTTAATGAAAAATTATCACGGTCAATGACCGTGACAATTCTGGGCAGAATTGAAAAAAAATCTGCTGGGCAATATAGCCACTGCCCAGCAGGGTATATGTACCTGCTATTGCAACGTTGTACATGTTCAAACATTATATATCCAAATAAAATAGAGATAGTGCAAATTTACTTTCAAAATAGAGATAATATGCATCACGATATAATCCAAATATAATTCAAATGTACCAACTTAAAAACTATACAATTCAATTCAAATAATGTCACTACATGTCTTGGGTAAGGTTAAATCCGAGGAGGTGAGTAGTCCACATGATATACGAATTGATACACCCACTGATATACATCGTTCCGCATTGTTCGCGCAACCACAACGGGGAGTTCTCCTTCCCGGGTATCACATGCGTGACGAGAACCTTGGACTCGATGTTTTGAAGCTCACGTCCATGAACTAGTCCACCCTGGACGATATTCAGGTCCCTCAACCCCCGCTCTATCCGCTGGCCATCAAATATGTCCAGTATAAACACGCTCGGTCAACCAAGTGTTGACATCGGTCAGCCGAAGGGAGCCAAATAGGGAAGTGGATCATTAAAGTTCGCACGTGTCGACGATGAAGCAGCGAGGTCCACATCCTCTTCATCCTGCACCTCGTCCTCCCGCACCTTCTCCCCCCCCACCTTCTCCTTCCCTTTCCCCTTGCATTTTTCGCCGCCCAACGAACGCTTCATGAATGAAAATATATCTTGGACCGTCGCCTCCAAAAGAGACAGCTTTGCGTCATGCGAGTCCACCGTTCGAGCCAACCCAGTGTTACTCGTCTCCAATCCGATGATCCTAGATTTGACCACCCGCAAGCTCACCCCCTTTTCCTCCCCTTGCGATCAGAGCCAAGCACTTGGCTGTGTGCGTCTGTGGACAAAAATTCCTTGTCGGCATTAGACTGCGACTCATGCACTTCCTTAAGCTTTTCCTGAAACGACAAAAAGCACATGATTAGTAAAACAAGTAAATTAAAAAATTATAACGTAATTAGCAAAAAGTAAACGTCGAATTACTTACAATCGTGGTCGCGACGCTCGGGGACATCTCCTTGTCTTTCCCCTTCTTCGTTCGAAAAGCCACATAAGTATCAAGCCTATGTGTCCTACCCCTAAGGCCACTCCCTGTCCCCTGAAATAAAATAAAGTAAAATTAGTATCGACCCCGCAAAGTAAAATAATGCAGAATAATATATTTCTGTAGTTATAGAAAAAATAAATCTTACCATCATCCTATGCTCCACCTCGGCGTAAGACGTCCGACCGGAGTAGTGCACGTCCATCTTTTTTGCCGGTTTTCCCTCCATGATTGGCGAGATGCCAATTGTCGCTCCCCGATCTCATTGTTAACGAACTTTTGCCATTGTACCAATGAGATCGACTCCTTCGGCGGGAAGGATTAAAGCCTTTGGATAATGGACTCTCGTGTCTTCCCAAGGTACCGGGTCCGCATATTTTTCTTTCGCGTCCTGTGTTGCTCCCTCAACTGCTCCAAGACGGAATAGTGTAACTTTGGATCCAGGTTGAATTGCTCCTGTCCAACAAATATAATGTTAGTTGCAAATAAATATAAATATAAAATAAAATTGAAATCGAAATTGAAATATTCATATGAATATGATTATAAATGTAAATATAAATACATTATCTGTAGTGCCACCCAAAAAGCTAACTTGAGCTCATATAGCACCTCCTTCCAACTAATGTACCCCGGGCCGATGATCGTCTTTACCAGCTCGAGGGATCTCGCTAATAGCCCCGACTTAGTCTCGATGGCCATCCCCAATTTGCCATATTTGGGGAGCCTAGGGGCCGAGGAGCCCTCGTCTCCTCCGCTACCACCGAGCCCAGACGACATCATCATAACAAGAATCATCATCCTCGCCTTAATACCTGAAGGAGACATTTGCTGTAAAAAAATGTTATTAGTACATATCAAAATGAATTAAAAGAAGACATCCAAATATGTACAATTACTACAAATAAAAATGAATTGTTACCGTTAAAAATGGATTGATATTCGGTGGGAGCAGCCAAGCCATCCACTACACACGCACACACACCACTACACACACACACACCATACACACACACACAAACAGCTCGAGGGGCAATCATATATTAATTTTAAAAAAAAGTTGAAAAATCCCACCTCCATATCGATAATAATCCAGTGGTCATGCCACTTTTAAAACTAACCAACCCAACATCGATCCACTATAATCTAACAGCAATGTCAACAACAAATGTATATCCCGTACTCCTTCTAATTCATCTACTCAATTAATTATTTTCATCAATTAAACTAACAATTAAAGTATACAATTATTAATTTACTAATTTACAATGAGGGGAAATCTTACTTTCATAATTAATCATATATTAATTTACTAAAAAAGTAATAACCAATCAATTCGTTTACAAGGGACATTACGCGTAAACACGCACACTACACACACATACTCTCACACACACGCACATATGTAATTTCAAGTATGTTTCATTTAATTATCATACTATATGTATATTGTTCGATATACAAAGTAATTTTCAAAAAAAGTTAAAAAATCCCACTCCCATATGGACAATAATCCAGTGGTCATGCCACTTTTAAAACTAACCAATCCAACATCGATCCACTATAATCCAACAGCAATGTCAACAACAAATGTGTATCCCCTACTCCTTCTAATTCATCTACTCAATTAATTATTTTCATCAATTAAACTAACAATTAAAGTATACAATTATTAATTTACTAATTTACAATGAGGGGCAATCCTACTTTCATAATTAATCATATATTAATTTACTAATTTACAATGAGGGGCAATCATATATTAATTTACTAAAAAAAAATAATAACCAATCAGTTCGTTTACAAGGGACATTACACATAAACACGCACACTACACACATATATACACACAAGCGCACATACACACACGCGGGCACATTCACACACACACACGCAGCCCCCCACCTCTACCCCCCCAACCCACCTACCCATCCCTGCTCCCTACCCCCCACCCTGCCCCACCCCCTTTCCCCACCACACACACACACATGCACACACACCACTACACACACGCACACACACACACAAACAACCCCCATCCCTGCCCCCTCCCCCCACCCCCCGCCCACCACACACGCACACACACACATACACATACGCGCACATATAGACACACACACACACATACACATACATATAAATGAAAGAGAGAGAGAGAGAGAGAAAGTAACCTGAAAGTAGAGAGAGAGGGAGGGAGAGCAGCGTAGAGAGAGAGAGAGAGAGAGAGAGAGAGAGAGAGAGAGAGAGAGAAAAGGAGGGAAGAATCGACCGGAGAAAAAAATAAGGGGAAAAGGTTTTTTACTAGGACATTTGTCACGAACGTGTCACGATCCTTGATCGTGACAAGTATAGTTGTCATGGCCTTGTCACGGTCATTGACCGTGACAAGTCTTTGTTACGGGCTTGTCACGATCAATGACCGTGATAAAAAAACGTGTGTTTATTTATCACGGTCAATGATCCTGACAAGGCTAGCCGCTGGAAGGGTGTCAATTTACCCATTTTGGTGTTGTGTTCCCTCTTTGGAAAAAGTTATATAGTTTAAGGAATAACTTGAGGCAAACAAAAAATTAGGGACCATTTAAAAAATGGGGTGATAGTTTAGGTACTAAAAACGTATTTTACTCTTGTTTTATATTTTATTGTACATCTGAAAGAATGTATTTAAACTGATTTATATTTCACATTCAGACTTCAGAGGTAATTTTACATCTTAATCAATGAGAGGCAAATATAGACATTAACGTCTTAATAATTTTAAAAAATAAACACTATTTGGTACCTCCTAAATCTGAACGGTTCAGATTCAGACTTAAGCGGTAAAAATAAAAAGCACCTTACTCGGTAGGAGGCGGGCGAGTCACGAACCTTACTCATTTTTTTCGACTACATTTCACCCAGTATTCGCCCCAAATTTAAGCGTTTGTTTTTTCATCTGGATCGAAAGGTTTGAATCTCAAAAGTATGTTTGTTTCTATGTCTGAATGGACCTCTGAATGAGTGTATTTAAATTTATTCAGACTTTAGAGGTAATTTTACCTATTAATCATTCAAAGAAAAATATAGTCGTTAACCTCCTGATCATTTAAAAAAACAAACACTTTTTGGTACCTCTTAAGTCTGAATGGTTCAAATTTAGACTTAAGAGGTAAAAACAAAAAACTTCCTCGTCTTACAACGGGTTTTGTCCATTTGAGGTCATATCTTGTCAGTTTCGTGTTGGATTCTAACTCACATTAACCAAATTCAGTATATAATCATGCGAGTTATGTCCGTTTGAGGTCATATCTTATCGGTTTGCATGTGATGTAAATCTTAACCAATTAACATAATAATTTTTCTGTCTTTGCAAAATTACATACATTAATTCACATTATCAAAATCTAGGAATTCTCATAAGATAGGAGTTGTACCAATATCAATATCATTTGATAATAACATGAATTTAATTAAGTTTATCTTGGCCTAATTAAATTTTTAACCAACTTTAATTAATTATAAAGCATGGTTTATGCAATATCGACATCATAGAGAACTGAAGGGGAAAAGTAGAGTATTCTTACCTGAGATTGAAATCTTATGTTGAATCCTTGTTTCTCGTTGAAATTCCCATCATTTATATTCTTCGAGCACTCCCAAATTCCAAATGTAAAGCCCTCCAATAGAGGTTCGAAGGTGGATGATAATGAAGGTCTAGGGTTTGATTTCGGCTATTGTCGGTCTATTATAAAAAAGGCATTTGATTGCTTAAAAGAACTATGCTCCTAACTATCAAAAGACCGATGCAAATAGGTACTCCTTCGCACATTACCGCTATAGCAGCTAGGGGTACTCGCTATAACGTCTTATACTCGCTAAGCGGCTATAAGGATCCATTATAGCGGCCTCTCTCCTTGTTTTCTCTTCTCTTTTCTTCCATGTTTTCTCTTCTCTTTTGTATTATTCCTCAACATAAAAGCATGCATACAAGAATCAAAATTCTCCCAAGGCCCAACTTAGTATTCAAGACAACCCCAAAGAACCCTTATACCCCTAGGGACTCCACTTAATTCCCACATTAAGACCAAATTAAATAAATGGCCGTTTTATTCAAATAATTACCAGAATTTTATAAGTTTAACATTACTCATTAAGTTAAATTTCCACCATTTTCATTCCAATTTATATATTCTCTTGCAATATTAATCATTATTAAAACACTTAATTATTCAATTAAAATTATAGGGTAGTACATTATTTATTATATTGATCTATTTTATGTTGTTCTTTGAAGTCGTTTGTAAGCTTAGGGTTTGAATCCATTTTTAGTTTTTGCTTCAGTAAATCTGTTGCAATTTACTGCTATTGTTTATTCTAAGTCTTTGCATTTCAAATCCTTTATTTTCAATTGCACTTAAATTCTTGTACTTTAAATTTATTCCCTTTAAACCGCCTTTAATTTATTTTCAAATCATTCTCATTTTGTACTTTTAGTTTAGTTTAATTTTAGAAAAATATAGTACTTCATAAAAGTTTTCTTAATTGAAGCATTCAAATGAAGCACAACGCGTGATTAATTTTTTTGGCTAACTTTATTTCTTTGGAAATATTGAAAACTCTTGTGTGTCACACTCGAAAAATTACACATTTGATCATAAAAGGTTAAATTCTTCTAGAACATATTTTTTTGGCTTGCCCGGTCAGACAAAGTGCTATTCTGTTGAATCCTTATGGTTAGAATAGGAGAATCGAGCATAACAATAACTATGAAAAAATAGAAAAACTCTGGTAATGTTAGTACTACAAACCAAGATACCATACATATAGACACAATAAATGTTGGAATTGGTTAGGCAATAAGGCGACATAATCAAAATTCTACAGTAGATGAGGCCCAAGTTCGAGGGTTGGAAATCCAAATGTTGTGCCTAAAATGGGTGCATACATTGACAGTCAATTGCTTGATCAACTGAACGTTGTGTTTGACCACCTCAACAATGTAATTCAATACATTAATTCAATAGTGACACTGCTATTACAGATATGATCATAACTCCTTTTTTAACTCCATCAATTGGTCACAAACATCATTACCAACTGGTGTTAACACAACCAATCAAGTGGTTGGTTCTCTACGAGCATATTATGACAACAAGGCAAAACTAGTCTTGTCTTTTATATAGGAATGAGAGATTTTAGGAATGTTAATATACCCAACTTAGCCACTCACGTCGGAATGACTGAAGGATTTATGAGATTCATAAATCTATTAGGAAGGCCTGTCATTCCGGAGATGAACATACCCAGGGCTCAATTCATGTATGATATCAATTATGGGTCTGGTGTTGATTTGAACCAGAGAATGGTGAGTAACCCTTTGTTTGAACCATAACTCGGGGGTTAAAAAATGTAAGTAGGTTTGGAAAATACCCTTTTAAAAGGATTGAAAACACAACACAATAGGCACCATTACCAGTGCCTCCATAAACTCACCACAATAAAATTCAATAATACCACAAGTACCAGTTGTGAATCAACCTATAGCATAGATAGTTAGGCAATCACATGATTAGTAGGAAGAAGTGAAATAGTAAACATAATCCATGACATTTGTGGACCTATGGCTTGGAGGGTCTGGACTCCTATGTATATATGGCAATCCCCGACCCCTAAATGAGATGGTGGCATCCCCGTATGCGCTCGAATGAATGGGCTAAAAGAACATAAATGAATATCAGTGGCGAACTGAGATGTGTGAATGTATAGAGATTAGAGTCGCCAACTTATTTTACTCAAAACAGGTAAAATAGATAGCCACCTCCGAATATATAGCATAAAGAAAACTAGTGCATGTGAAACCAAATGAGATAAGGGTTCAAAGACTATGCAACGGAGTGGGAAGGTGTCAGGCACCCACTTCGCCTTTTCAGTCTCTCATAGGCTACAAAATGTTCTCCGTAAACTATATGCATGAACATGTATATATGTGTGAAATGTGTCGTGTGTGCAAAGTGTGCAAAGTGGAAATATGCATGAATGTGCAAGTGTGCGTATATGTGTGGGGAGCGAAATATTTGGGAATAAAAAAATTGAGCTTCTGTGGTGAATTGTATTTTGTCATTAAATGTATATACATTAATATTTTCATGGTGAACCTAAATTTTTGCTGCTAAAATGAATACTTTTACTTGCGATATCTAAAAATCGCACTAAGCCCCTCCCTTAGCCGCAAATTTTTTGAAGGAAACATTTAATAACGAAATTCGTGGCGATTTATACTTTTTGCCATAAACATTAACTGTGATCACCAATGTTTAATGGCAAACACAATTTCGCCACAAAAAATAATGTTTAGTGATGTAATTCATTTAAATAGTAGTAATTTCGCCACTAAATGTCAATTTTCTTGTAGTGACATCATGGAAAGGATGAGAATAAATACTTATAAGGAGATAAATTAACTGAACTTGAGTGAAATGATAAATAATTGTGTAAAAATAAATAAAATATGACCGACGTCCCAAAAATGTAATATCACTACTGAAAATTGAATACGCATAATATAAAATCACTAAAGGAATAATAAGCATAAGAAAACTAACTACACGTGTAAAATCATAATAATAACATGAACAAAATGATACTGTAAGAAAATAAATCATATGGAATAGATGAAAAAGAACTTAAATCCCAAAATGACTTCGGGATGCCTACGTAGCCAAAAATGGCATCAAAGTCCACGTTGTTTGTAATAAGAATAAGTGAGTACCTCCTTTGATTTGTGAAAAAGTGTGTATAGTGTGGTGAAAGTATAGAAAAATGTGAGAGAACTCTGAACTGTGAATTATGGTGTAAATCCCATTTTTTAATTTTTTTGGTTTATGCAAATGGATTTGAAAATATATGTAGTAAAATGTATAGGATTAGTGTGGAAATGACAAAAGCAAGCTTCAAATATGCTAAGAATACAAAAATGTGCAAAAGGGCAATTATTGGACTAATAAAATGAAAAGTGATTTGGACCTTCAAGCTTTTTTGAATTCTATTTTGAGAACTTTTATGGACTAAATATTGATGGTAGATGATGGTTTTGAGCACTTAAAGGTATATACCGTAGAAATCACAGGAATCGGGCCAATACGTTGTGACCACTGATTTGAAAGGAGACCACTACAAAATTTGATGTTCAAAAGACAAAACGGGTGATTAAAAATTCCTCTCATAGAAATAAAGTTGACGATTTTTTTCATCATATCTTTACGTGCAAAATGATGCAATTGCTCGGTGTTGTATAATTGTCAACTGCTAATGATTTGAGAGGGAAAATATATTGCAAATAGCATAATACCTGGTCTCGTTTAACTTATTGCATGTTCTGTATTTCCAGGACATGATATAAGATCTAATTAAGAAGGTAACTATTAAACTTCTAGAGAAATAAGTAAGGACCATGGGGACTAACGAAAACCCGTTCCATGAAATCAAGAAAGTTGGAAAAAACATGCAGTCAATCTAACTAACAATAAATGGTGGACATGTTGAATTCAAGGTCAAAACTAAGGTTGAAGAAAAGGTTTATAAGTCTAAAATCTATGCTATTGACCCATATCCCAAGATAATGAAGCACCTATGATTAAGATGTGGATAAGAATACACTGATTGTGCAAAATTATGGCTTTGAAGGCAAAACAATAACAACAATATAACGAGACTGATATTGGCCACTCAATAATGTTTTTAGACCAATCAAATAAGGTTCTGGTGAAAAATAATAAACCAAATATCGTCCATACCAATGTTATGTCTCCATAAGCAAAATAGGTAGTTTACCCAAGCTTCTACCCTGGATATAAGGAGTTTTTTCCTAAGGGTCGTTAGTTTTATCTAGGTGCTCAGTCCACAAAGAGTTTCTAATAGATAAGGCCAGGTTATGGAGGAAATGCCTTTCCTAGGCAAAATTTCAATTTAAGGCCTGTATATAACCCTCAAAGGGTATTAGTTTGTAATGTATGATCCAAAAATTATATAGTAGATGAATGAATTCTCCAACATAAGCAGGAAACCGAAAATATTGAAGATGACATAGGTTGCTCCTAGGATGTGGAATGTTTTATAAGGAGCAAAGCCAAAGATGAGAGGAAAAGATTAAAATAAACAGGACTTAACAAAGATGTATCCAAAGGAAGTATATAGAATGGTCGGAAGAATCAAAAGTTAAATAGATTATGATAGGTTTTCCCCCCATGCTTTTCTCATTTATTCTAGCTATTTCTGCACCTTCCGATCAACCTGAACAACATGTACTCCACCCATTTTTTTCATTACTAATGGAATATCCTTCACTATTATACTAATAATGGAATGAAATGATCTTGTTTTGTTCCACCTCCTAAAGAGGGGGAGTCTGAACGGTACTTAATTGACTTCCTTTATTTTTCTCCTAACATTATCTAGTAAAAGCGGTACCATCCCGCCATTCTCGATGTTATGAAGGAATGGAATAAGGGACTACATTCTTCATAACAGAACAATTGGAGTACATCAGAGAAGCATACTTCCTCTTCTTAACATCCTAATTCAAGATTTGACGAGGGTAAATGTTAAGAGGGACAATCTATGTAAAAAATGCTAGATGCAAAGAGTAAAGAATTAGATAATTCCATGAGTGATGATGATGATGATGATATATCTGATGATATGCACTTTGTCAAAAGTGAAGATACAACGAAAAAGTTTATGGATATAGATACCATTGGACCTCTAGGAGATGTAGATCATCAACAATATATGCAATTTGGAACTTTGTTTAAAAATATGCTAGTCAATATGGCATTAATACTGCCAAAGCTGGTCGAAGCAGAAGGAGAATAAGAGGTACAAGAACTATAAAATAATGAAGATAATGGTAAATAGTTTAAGTTTATTTATTTTCTTCTCTTGATTTTAATTATGGGTTTGAAGTACTTATTTACGATATGGTCGATCATATTAAACCTTTATTCATAATAGCTCGTGTGAATGTAGTCTTGATAAATAAAATTCTAATAGATAATGGAGTTGTTATTAATATTATAACACACTCAATATTGGCAAAGATAAACAAAAAGAATGCAAAATTGGCTTAATCTCAAAGAGTGATGTTAAGTTTCGCTGGAGACAAGAAAGGAGTTAAAGGAGTTTTGCCAATGGACATATAAGTAAGAACTAAAAAATCTAAAATAACTTTATTTATAATTGATGCAAAAATAAGTTTGAATACTTTATTAGGAAGAGATTGGTGCATGTCTCTAAGTGTGTAGGGGGAGATTAAAGATAAAACTATAGTTAAAGATAATTCTTGACATTAAAAGAAACTAAATCTCGCTCACAAGTTATCTCGCACAAAGAGCAGAGGAAGCTGGAGGAAGCACAGATGAAACTGGATGAAGAAAGGAGGAAGCTTGAAGTAAGTAAGCTAGTTCAAGAATATGGAGTAGGCACTGAGGAAGCTTTCCTGAAGGTGCTCTTCATGGAAGCTTTGTATTTAGATTTTTACTTAAGTTATGTGTATTTACGAGACATATTGTAAATAATGAGATTTATTGTAGGAATACACTTTATAAGACTCGTAGACATAAAGTGTATTCCTACATAGGAATTCCTTACTTTATGTAGGAATACTCGTAGACATAAAGTGTATTCCTACATACTCCACCTACATAGGAATTCCTTACTTTATAAAGTGTATTCCTTATGTCTACGAGTCTTATAAAGTGTATTCCTACATAGGAAATTTCTTTTAATGAAAGAAGATGGAAATATTAAATAGGTGGAGGTTGATTACTTTCCTTCCTATGTAAGGTCAAACTGTGGTGAAGGTCAATTGTTCCAGGAAAATGTTAGGTCAGTTAAAGCAGATTCCCTACCTATTCATGCATCTATTGAGGACTAAGTTGAGATGGATTTTGGTCGAATGGGACCATCCGAAGATGAAAAAATAGTTGTCTGACGGATCACACCCTCATATAAATGGAAGAAATAAATAAGACCGTGACATTAGCCTTATACAAAGTTAGAGACTTTGAGATAGAAAAAATAATTTGTGGATGAAAAGACTATTAATTAGGTCCATTATGTCTTCAAACTAGACAAAGAGAAAGAAAAATATATGAATATTGGTGAGTTATCAAGTTCACTTGTTGACTATGTATAATTGAGGATTGAAAAACCTGATCCATTGGTAGAGGTCAATTTAAGCACCGAGGAAAATAAAATAATAACTTATATAAGTGCTAATATAAGTAAAAAAACAAAATATTGGTTATGTTTCACTGGCTTGGTTGATTTTTGTATTTTAATTATGCGTGAGCTTACTAAGCAAGGTTATGGTCTTGTGAAGTGATTGATTATCTTAGCTTATGATGATCAAGAGATTTTTTAACCGTTCGATGCTTCAATTAATAAGACTTTCTAGTGATTGTCAATTAAGTTTGTAAATTCGATAAAGTAGAACTAAGGAAGAGTTGGAAAATTAAAAAAAAAAAGGTAAAAATGAGGTTCGAAGTTACTAAAACAAAGGAGTAAAGTAATTTACCACTAAAGGTAATAAAATAGTTAAAAACTAATGAAAGGAAAGTGATTTAAACTCAGGAATGTAAAACAATTTAAAACTAAGTGTAAGGACAAATTTTCATTTGTCAAGTTGTTTATTGAAAAAAATTACAATATTGATTTTATTCTGATTGGACAAAACTCTTTGACTCATAGGTTAGGATTGTGTTCTGTTTGTCCTTTAAGCCTATGATGCAAATGTTGAAGACCGTAGCGGCCGACTTAAAGCGACATCAACTTTTGTGCCAAATTACTTCTTCATCCATGGGATTTCGAAAAGATATGAATGATGTATTATGTTGACCCCTGGATTTAGTTTTGGATGTTTATGTTTTCAAAAGTTTTATTAAGGCAAATTTTAATTTTTTAAAGATATATATATATATATATATATTTTATTTTTAAACTTGTTTGAATGAAGTTTGCTTGTCATTAAAACGAGTTTTGTTGTTTTATTTAAATGAGTTTTTTTGTTTCATGCAAATGAGTTTTATGTTTTCATTCAAACGAGTTTGAGGGGTTTGTTCGAATACTCCTCAAACGAACTTCGAGCGAGATGTTTATGCCTAGGCAAACTGTTGTCGTTAAAAGGTCGCTCGATCCTCGTTCAAATGAAATCGCTCGTCTCGTTCGAACGACATTGAGTTTCATTCGAATAAGATGCCTCGAGTTGCGTGTTGTTATTTTTTTTACTTTTTTTTATAAATACAAGGCACATCAAAGTTATATTCAAGGGAAGGGTTTCGAAAATAAATTTATATATCAAAACAAAAGCCTTTTAAACCCTATTTACACCCTATGTTTTGAAATCCAAGTTTCTACATAATTTTCTAGTTTGAGATCTTACATTTGAGGACTAAGATCAAGTTTAATCTTTATTATTATCCAGTTTGTTTCGTGCAATGGATTCTATATTTATTACGGTGATGGTAGACTAGCCAAAGTAAGAAAATTGGTGGATACCAAGATGCAGGAGGTGCCTGCGTTGTCAAGGGTGTTTGAAGGAGTCCATTGGTGGTTGTAAAGAGGTTTAAGGAGCGAAGAGTGCATCAAGGCTTAAAGGCATCGAATTTGGGAGTAAGTTCAATTCGTCCTTATATGATACCTAACATAGTGGATTTGCGTAGGCTAGAACGTCCGAGGTTTTTCTCATTGTGGGTTTTTCTTGTACATCGTGGCATTGTGGGTTATTGATTTATTTTATTCTTTAAAATCACCTATATGGATGATTAGGGCAAGATAAAATTGGTTAATTATTTTTCACAAT
Source organism: Sambucus nigra (assembly GCA_949130495.1). NCBI lineage: Eukaryota > Viridiplantae > Streptophyta > Magnoliopsida > Dipsacales > Adoxaceae > Sambucus > Sambucus nigra. The sequence goes on along the minus strand of OX422216.1, from coordinate 281,693,760 downwards.
GGATGTTTAATTATTGCTTAATTAAAATTGGATCAATTGCCCATTTAGTTAATTTAATTGGAAATTAAAATTTGGTTTGGTGTTTAACAATACATATTCTTATATCCTGTTAGCACTTGTTCAACGTTCTTAAATTTGTATCAGACTGGGTTACACTAAATTATTGTGTTGATCCCGTTTTTAGTGTTATTTTAGGGTTGTCTGTTTGTTTCTCTCGATGGGTCCTCAAATTGATAAGTTAACATGTGTTTTTTGTGATGAGGATGATTTTGATATAGAGAGTAATTTAATGGGCTTCATAGTCATGCTAAAAGGTTACATCATTTGAATTTGAAATTCAAAAAAAGAGGAAAATGCCTGAAAATGGAAAATTTGTTCTTAAAAGTTGAAATTGATTTTTTGCCAAATATTAAAAGTCAAATAGATATTCTTTATTAAAATTTCAAGTACAAGAAGTGTGATTTCCTTAAATTAGAAGAGTCTAAGAAAGAGAGTGGGGATATAATTCGTGTTTGAAAAGTGAATTAGAGGACTTCAAAATTGGAGAGGCTAAGTTGAAAGAGCGTTCCATAAAAAGTAGTGATAAATTGATTGAAGATTTAGGGCACATGAGAAGACTCGTAGACATAAGTTCACTTACACTAAGGAGGAGCGAGATAACCTTTTAGAAATGGTTGAAAATATGAAGAAAGTGTCCCTAAAGTTTTACGAGTCTAAGCTTTTGCTTGATTCTAAAATTATGGACTTAGAAGAAAAATTAAGAGACTCAAGTCATGTCAATTTTCATTTAAAATCTAGGTCGGAGAAGTTGGATAAGATTTTAGGCACCGGCCAATAAAAATGATAAAATTTGAATTGGTTTTGATGACCCTAATGCTTATACTCCTAAAACTAAGACCAAAATTTTGAGAGAGTCAATCATTGTCAAGGACGTTAGAAAGGGTCAACCTAAAGATAACATTCCCCGTCATGTCTACACTTGCACACATTGTGGTAGGAAAGGTCACCTTAGAAAGTTTTGTTATGATCTTAGAAAATATCCTAGGAAGTCTAGTCTCGTGTCACTATGGTTACCAAAACCTGAGGCATTAAATTTTCATCTATTTAGGATAGGAAATTCGATTTGGAGGCATTGAATGTTAAACTTGTTGATTCTCACATTCCTGCACATGATTATTCACACGCTAGATCTTATGAGTGATTGTGTTTGCATGTTTTTCATACACTGTTTTTTGTGCTTCGTGATATATATTACGACTAATTATATGATGTTTGTGTCTTTTGTATTCTTTATTTTTTTGAATCTATATAAGAAGAAGACAAAAATATTTTATTTGTCTTTTGAGTCGTTTTTAAATTTTTTAAAAGACTCAAAAAGATTTTTGGTTTGTTTTTTATAGTAGTTATACACATTTTGTGTGATATATTAGTGTGTTTGAATCCCATTCACTCCATCTTATCCATATGTCTAAAACATTAGAGTATGATTTACAATGCTTTGGATTGTTTCTTAATCATGCCTTGCGTGGAGTTATTCGAATTTGGTTTTCTTAATGGATTCATCTAAGTATATGTATCCGCACACACTTGCACAAGCTCTTTTGAATTTTAACTACTTATATGTGCATGTGATAAATGAGTTATCTTCTATAAATCTTGTCATATACGTATCTTTATATCTGGGGGATTTGTGCATGGAATAACCATTGCAGAGAGTTTGCTCTTAGTAATGAAAAAAAAAGAGCTTGCAATAGAAAGGGCTATGAAAGTAGTAAATATAATTTACATGAAAGTATACCATTGGAAAGAGCCTTGAAAGAGAAAATAAAGGCAAAATAAAAAAAGAAAATATTTCCAAGGATAATTTTAAGAATTGGTCATCAAAAGTTATATCTTCAAAAAGAAACGAGAGAGAAAATTAAATATTTATATTTTTGAGTGTGTTATAAGTTGAAGATCAATGGGTTTGCACAATAAGTCCTAGTTAATCTTTAATGTCTGACTCTATTTACTTGAGAATCATTAATATTTTCTAGTCCAGTGTGCATTTTGTTCGTTTATTCATTTTGAGTTCACATTATTCGTCACATGAGGCTAAATCTAAGTTTGATAAATTAATGAGATCAAATAAGACTACTTGGACTATTTTGATTGTATGGAACATATTTAGTTTGTTTTATAGTTCACGCCCCTTCACTCCGTACCACATTTGGTTTAGATACATTTATGATGTACGAGTGTGGAAATCTAATTTCTTTTGTGGTGTTATACCTATATATTTATATGCGCTCTTGTTATATGTGCGTATATATATATATATATATATATATATATATATATAGAGAGAGAGAGAGAGAGAGAGAGAGAGAGAGAGAGAGACGAAGACTCGCCTACATCATGATGTATACATCACACCCAATACTAGGCCCTAAGAAACTTTTTCTCCAAATGTTTTGTTTTTACCTTGAAATTAACCTTCTAATCAACCCATATTCACAAAATTAGGTCAAAATACATTTTGTAGCTATTTTTAAAAAATTCACAAAAAACTGCTGGCGCAAACCCTTATAAATAAAGTATTTTGAGCAGTTTTTTATGAATTTTTTAAAAATAGCTATAAAACGTATTTTTGACCTAATTTTTTGAACATGGGTTTATTGGAAGGTTAATTTTAAAAGAAAAAAAAAATTTAGAAAAAAAAAGTTTTTTAGGGCCTACAACTAGGTATGATGTATGAATGATATATAGAGCATGATGTAGGTGAGCCTTCTCATATATATATATATATATATATATATATATATATATATATATATATATATATATATATATATTTGTTTTTGAGCCTTTGCTTGCATTTAATCCATTTTCGTCATATATGATTATATTGGAATCATATGGCTCAAATTTGTATCAAATTGGATTATTTTTGTTTGTGTTGCCGAGTTTGTTTAGTGTTGTTGTTTCGCTTCATATTGCATGATATGAATGTGTAAGGACATATTTTTCATATTCTCTAGTTTACATTAAGTATGTCATATCCCGTTACAATCATCAAAGCAATTGACGTTCACACGTTCAAGCAGACGGATCATAATATCAAGCATCTTCAACATATACGCAACATGAGGTATACTTTGATATGGATTTTGTTTTGTGTTACTCAGATTTTTTACTATATGTTGGAATATTTTTCTAAATTATTTTTATCAAAAAGATGCATTTAAAACTTAAAAATGTTTTCTGAGATACCTGCAAGCTGGCTTATTTTTTTTTCGTTCATGTCGTTCAAACGAATTAGCATGTCATTAGATAGGTCATTTAATGCCCCCTGATCAAATTTAGATCAAATGAACCTGTACTAGTTTGATTTTAAAAGGTCATTTTCTTAGGTCGTTCAAACGACATCTCAATGTCATTCAAACAACATGATGAAGTAGTTCGAACGACGTTTCACCACTTTAAAATTTATGTTTTCATATAAAAACCTTTTTCGTGAAGCTTTTTGATTAATAGTTTTCATTTATGCAAACTGCAGGCCTGCTGTAATTAAGTCTTCACTTTTTAGGGAAAAAATAATTTTTAGGGAAAAAAAACTTTTATGAATCTTTTTTGGAACCCAAAAACTTATGTGACGAAGTTTATTCTTGTGGAGTACTATCTCTACTGTTGGACTTGGGGATACTCGAGGGTATTCATTGTTGAAGAAGGAACTGCGATTGTTGTGATTCTCGAGGGTGTCATTGTTGGTTCAAGGTTGTGGTCTTTGTGGGTTCTTACGGGAATTCATTATAGTGTTTCACTTATAATTTTGTAAGTTGCGATTTACATTTTATTAGTGAAATAATGGTTTTACTCTTCGGGGATTTTTCCTGAAATTTTTTGTTTGCATGCTTATATGATATAACGAATTCAATCACATGGATGCATGTTTAGGGTTTAATAAAATTGGAATCTTGGTTTGTCTGAGATTGACATTTAGTTAAATAAGTTAACTATATTGAAATATTGTGAAATCTCAAATTGGTATCACACCCGCATTCACAAATTGGTGTCAGAGTAGGTTTCACCAAATTATCATGAGATCTTTATTTTTTGCAAAATTTTTGTGATATCAATCGTTTTGAAAAATCGTAATTTTTCTAATGAATAACTTATATAATCGAATGCTCTTATTTGATGGCACGAATTATGCCTATTATAAAGCCTATATGAGATCTTATTTATAAGTAATTAATGAAAGAGTTTGGCTCGTATGTGAAAGAGGGTGGACTCCTCCCATTGTTACCGTTGAAAATGTCACAAATCCCATACCAGTATCTGATTGGATTGATGATGATTATAAATAGAGTACCTATAACTCCCGATGCCTTAGTAATATTTCTGAAGCCATCACCCCGACGAGTTCCGTCGTATTATGACATGCACTACGTCTAAAGAGGCATTAGATATCCTCTAGTTGACACATGAGGGTACCAATGCGGTTATGGCGTCTAAATTGAAAATTTTGACCACACAATTTGAGACTATCACTATGTTAGAGTATGAGTGTTTTGATGAGTTTTATGCTAGGTTGTAGGACATAGTTAACATGAGTTTTAATTTGGGTGAGAAAATTGAGGAGTCGAAATTTGTTAAAAATATTTTGAGGTCACTCCCATCCCGATTTATTTCTAAGGTCACTGTTTTAAATTCTTTGGGTATATTAGATTCACTTAGGTTAGAATAACTCGTAGGATACCTTCAAACTTATGAGATCGATATGTTTCCCAAAACCTTTAAGTTTAAGGATAGTGGGATAGCTTTAAATACTCAAGTTAAGAAAAAGAAAAAAAAAGAGTTTATGAGTCTAATTTTAAGGGAGAGGTAGATATCGATGACTTGACCTTATTTGCGATGTTTTAAAAGAGTTCCTCAAATTTTCCAAAGAAAATTCTTCCGATAAAAATATTTTTGAGAAAAATAAAAAGAAAGATGAGGTCAAGGATAATGGTGAGAAAGGGGAAGATATAAGGTGTTTTGAGTGCGAGGGAAAATAGCACAAAGCTTTTGAGTGGAAAACTATGCGAAAGAGAAAGGGCAAGAAGATTACTAATACGACCACTCTTAGTGATAATGACATCGAGCTGGATGATTTCAGGAATGGATCACCACATGAAAAGTGTGTTGCTTTCATGACTAGTCACGTGAACACGCCTAATTTGTCCCACGACGATGGGGACACTTGTATACATGAGCACCTCAATGATATTTCGAGTCATTCGGGGGATAGTGATTGTGATGATGAGACCGCAAGTGAGGGAGAAGGGGATCTCCAAAAAGCATTTAGAGATTTGTACATCGAGACGTTGAAAACCAAAAAGTTAAATAAAGAGTTAGGTCTTCAGATGTTTGATTTGGAGAGAGAGATAAAAGTTTTGAGCATGTGTGAGTTGTCGACGAGTCAACTCGAGAAGGTGAAAGTTTCTTTATGTGAGCAGTTGATCCTCTTCGGCCAGAAAAAGAGTGAATTGACCAACACAATGGATAGTCTTATGGGAGATCTTCAATATTCATTAGAGACTCGTGAGAAACTTAAATCCCATGTATCCCAACTTGAGAGAGATCTCGAACGTGCCCAGGAGGTTAAGGCCACTATAGAGGACACATCTAAGAAGTTTGAAAAGATGCTCATTGGTCCCACTTTGGGTAATGTCGAGAGACTAGGAATAAGTTATAACGGTTCATCCACTTCCCATGTTGCACCTAAGCCGGTTTCTGAGTTTGCAAAAGACCCATATGGCTCTCAAGCTAACCTACCTAGGTGTCCGTTTCCCCATAGGAGAGCGCATCCTAGACATTTTGATAAAAGTATTCCTAGACCCGTTTATGTTTGATCCCATTACAAGAAAAGAGGACACCTTATGGAATTTTACTTTAAGTTGGGTAGTATATCTCATAGGTTTTTACCTTGTTATGCTACTACACGTGTTCCCACATTCACTCCCACACATGATACTTCACATACTCCCGTACATCACATAAGAGACTTTGAGCACTTTCGTGAGCAAGTTGAGTATTTGGTCAAGATTTCACATAATTTAATGGATGTTTTTCATAGGATGTCACCACCTTGAAAAAACTCCTCCGGACCTAATGATTGAGGTTAGGCATGTTTGCTAGCATAGGTTTATTTTCATGTTTATATCTTTACACCTATTGCTAGTGTGTACTATTATTGTATTTAGTTTTTTTTTTCAATTTGATATATTTTTCAAAAATTCAAAAAGAGTTTTGTTTTCTTGAAAATTTTTGGAAAAATACGAAAAGATTTTATATTTTATGAAAAAAGTGAAAAAGCCAAAAAGATTTTATTTTGATATATTTTTTTTAAAACTCAAAAAGTATTTTGTATTTCTTTTTACACCGTTTATGGATGGACATTTAGCATAACCAAGTCACAATATCATTCCATTATCCACGTGACTTTTTGATAGTGTTTTGATACACAACATCATTTCATCCATGTGCTTTATAATGTTTGGAGTCATTAGGATGAGATTTGTGATTACTTTCTACATGTTTGACTCTAAGTCTCCATTAATGCACACATGCACAGATTTATTTTATTATTGAACTTGTCTATCACATGTTGGTCAAAGTGTTTTCATCTCAATCGTGTCTTTAAAATGAACCAAATATGATAAAACGAGACACTGAAAGTAGTGCATGTAAGAACCGTTGCCTGCGAGGGTTTATTTAATATTGAAAAAATAATGACTGAATACGAAAAAGGGCTGCGAGAGGTAAGTGAACTCGTCGTGAAAGCCACCGTTTGAAAAGAGCCCATGAAAAAAATTAAGGCAATAAAAAGAACATATACGAAAAATGGGGCCAATAGGATATCTCTTCAAGAGATACTAGCACCTCAATAGAAAAATAAAGATAAAATTATTATTTATGAAGGAGTTTGGTTAGAAATCAACGGGTTTGCACGTCCTGACAAAGTCTTGAAAAGCATTACATAGTTTTAGACGTTATTGGTGTGGAAATAATTTTAGTCTTTGATTTCATGATTAGATTGAGTCGATATCATTTGAATTTAATCTTTTTATACCTAAGGACGATTTTGAGTTCATTCATTAGGAGTATCCAATATTCATCATGCACATATGTTATGAATGCTTGAGTTGATTTTCCTATCGAATTTGTTCACATTCATTCATTCCGTTTCCATTATTTGGTTATCTTAGTGTTAATTCATGGTGTGTTGTTTTTGTAAATTTATTTTTGCTTAAAAACTATTTGAAAAATCAAAAATAGTTTGTGAAACCTTTTGAGCATATCCTTGCATGAGCTTAATTGATATATGTTTGTGATGATTTGCTATGCTTGTTGTTACCAACTCTAATTTATTATTTTTTTTCTTTTCCTTGTCTATTTCGATCATATAAAAAGGGGGAGAACGAATTGTGAATTATGGGGGAGATTTAAGTGCATTGATTTGATTTATGTTTATCTCATTTCAAGCTGATTACGTCACGATGGTATTTATTTGTTTATTGGGTGTAGGACTTTGATGAGCATTTAAAAAGCACACAAAAGAAGAACAGGAGATAGCAAGGAGATTTGAAGATTTAAAACTTGAAGATTTTTGAAGACTGGCATATTTAGTATCTTTCCACTTTCGAGTTCATGGGAGGGTATTATATTTTCATGTGACATTTGTTGATAATTCGGATGTTTTTATTTTTTACCGCAATAGATATAGGGGGAGATTTGTAAGGACATATTTTTCATAGCCTCTAGTTTAAATTATGTAGATCGTATCCCATTATAACCGTAAAAGCAATTCATGTTCACACGTTCAAGAAGACAAATTTGAATATTAAGCATCTTCAACATCTACGCGACATGAGGTACACTTTGGTATGGATTTTGTTTTGTGCTACTTAGATTTTTTTACTAAGTATTGGGATATTTTTCTAAACTATTTTTTTTAATTAAAAAGAGGTATTTTAAAACTTAAAAATATTTTTAGAGATACCTATAGGTGGACTTTTTTTTTTCATTCCTGTAGCTCAAATGACATGGCTATGTCGTTCAAACGACATTAGCATGTCGTTAGATAGGTCGTTTGATGCACCTGATTGAATTTGGATCAAAAGAACCCATAATGTTTTGATTTTTAAAGGTATGATGAAGCCATTTGAACGACGTTCCACCACTTTAAAATTTTTGTTTGCATATAAAATACTGTTTTGTGAGGCTTTTTGATTAAAACTTTTCATTTACGCAAACTGCAGACCTGCTGCAATTAAGTCTTCACTTTTTAAGAAAAAACACTTTTTTGATTCACCAACACAATCCCATATACTTTTGTGAATCTTCTTTGGAACCCAAACACTCATGTCATGAAGTTTATTCTTGTGGAGTGATATCTCTACTGCTGAACTTGAGGATACTCGAGGGTATTCACTGTTGAAGGAGGAACTGCGGTTGTTGTGATTCTTGATGGAGTCATTGTTGGTTTAAGGCTGCGGTTTTTGTGGGTTCTTTCAGGAATTCATTGTAGTGTTTCACTTGTAAGTTTATAAGTTGCGGTTTACATTTAATCAGTGAAATAAAGGTTTTGCCCTTTGGGGATTTTTCCTGAAATTTTTTGTTTGCATGCTTATATGATTTAATGAATTCAATCACATGGATGCATGTTTAGGGTTTAATAAATTTGTAATCTTGGTTTGTTTGAGATATACATCTAGTTAAATAAGTTAACTATATTGAAATATTGTGAAATCTCAAATTGGTATCACACCCGCATCCACAGAATGTTTCATTTGTGATAATTTGTGTCACATTAAGGGGGATAAGTTGTTTCATATAACGCACCTTTACCTTTATCTATTCCCGAACAAAAATGGTGAGAAGTCTATCCTAAGGGGTAGAAGTATTCTCTAAGGGGGAGATGTTTAACAAAAGAGTAGGGATATTTTTTCATATGCGGTGTATATATTGGAGAAAGAAGGGGCTATATGGATAGTTCGTACATTAGGTCACACACACACGCACAAATATTCATTTTTTACCAAATTTTATCTTGATTTATTTAAAGTGCACTTGCAAGATTGTGTAAAGCCAAATTCAAACCAAATATAAAAAAAAAGGAAATAAAGGAAAAATCTCTTTCGGGCAAAACCTTTAATTCGACACTGTATAACACTCAACAGAGAACGAAAGACTTACAAACAACTTAGAGATCCACTAAGTGTAATGCTATGGCGTCTTCGAATCTTTAACAGAAAGTGATGCAATCCATCACCACCCACATGAAGTAGATATTTCCTCGGTATCCACCGATCAATCTTTGGAATATGTAATTCCCTTGTTCTTCAGCCGTAGCGCCTCGACTCCACAAATCAGGAGTAGAGAATTTCTCTTCAAGGGTTTAGAACTTTGGATTGTGTTCTTCTTGGTTTGTAAAAGTGATTTTAAAAGATCCAAGAGGTTTGGATGAAAAAATTGTAGAGTTTGATCACAAAAGGAACTTTAAAAAGGCTTGGGAATAAATACATTTCCGCGTCTCTTTTTATGGAAAAAGTTGTTATAAGAAGATAGGGGTAAAAGATTGCATTTGATTTGTTTTAAAAAAAATCAAAAAATGGCACTCATTCGAACGAACCACCACCTCATTCGAATGATGTGCTGGATCTCATTCAAATGCCTTCCAACGAAATTTCAAACGACATTCCAGAGCTGAGCCCAAAGACGGTGCTTAAGATATCATTCGAATAACATTTCAAGTCGTTCTAACGAGCTAGCAAGATTTAAAAAAAAACTTTAAAATCATTTTGAAAACTAAAAAAAAACTCTTTTAAAAATGTCCCTTTAATATTTTTATCTTTACCGAACCACCTCATAACTCTTCTTGGGTAATGCTGTTATGAATGGTCTTCAATCTTTGTAAATTTTACTACCAATTCTTCTCTTCGAAGACTTGATAATGGTTACGAATGTGAAGTGGAGTGTAACTATATAAGCCAAATAAAAATAAAATGAGCAATTATAAAATTTCCTCTTAGAAATATCCCCCTTTGGCTATTCCGGTACAAAACACAAATCAAAGCCAATTTTTACCCCTAAGACTAGTACAACTAATGCCCTTCCAAACCAAGAAACGAAAACGCATAAATGTGAAAGTCTTCTATTGAAAGTCTTCATCTTGTGTGGTCCATAAAATCATCATCAAGGCAGAATGACCTTCACACATGAGACAAAAGAAATACCATGACGCATATAAGTTTAAAGAAACATAAACTCCCCCTTAATTTATTCTCCACCTTTTTTGTCCGTAATAGACAAAGTCTTAGATAATAAGCATGCAATATTAGCATCACACGAATCCAAAATAAATAAGATCACAAAGATAAACAATTAAGCACATGCGATAAATTTTCAAATGGCATACTAATTATTTTTTATTTATTTTTTAATATTTATCGAGTATAAAAAGTATACGAATAAAAGGAACATATAGGTATAAATACATCACACTACGAAATATCACTAAAATACCCGACTAAAAGCGGAATGAAATTGTGTGAATAAGTTCCATGGGCAAATCAACAAAGGCATTCATAACAAAGGTGCACGAAGTCAATGGGTAACTTATAAAGAAAGAACGTAATTTCAACCTTAGGTGTAAGAATTATGAGCAAAATAAAATTGACTCAACTAATGCAACATGCCATGTGTTGATGTAAAAAATTAGATTACTCTAATAATTCAATCACAGATAAATAAATGAGATAAAGAATTTTAAAGTGGTTCAGCCTTATAAGAATGGACTACGTCCACTGTTGCTTTATTTCTGAGTGTTTGAGAATTCTCGATTATAAGTTCTATCAAGAAATTCCCCTCTAAATTCGAAGTCTAGGTCCGGATCCAGATCCCTTTACAATGAGGATTGTACAATGTATTTATAGCCCGAAGTTGGTCTGAGCCCGAAGTCAATGATCTTGTAACATCCACTTGCCCTTTTAGCAACCGGAGTTGGTCTGAGCTAGTGTTTGTTGATCCTGTAACATCCACAGGTTGATCAGCGAGCAACTCTTGTTTCTCGTCCGGAGTCCTCACAACTATCTCTGCGTCACATCCTGTAACATCCACACGCCCTTTTACCAATCGGAATTGGTCTGAGCCTGTGTTTGTTGATCCTGTAACATCCACAGGTTGATCAGCGAGTAACTTTTTCTCCTCGACGGTATCAGGATAGGTGAACTCCGCTATAAAATCTGCTACAGTCTGTCCTTTAAGTGATGATCTGGGTTCATAGACTATATCATATTCACCGAGCTTTATTTCCCAGTACATCAATCTTCCTGATTTTTCTGGTTTATGAAGGGCTTTCCTCAATGGCATATCAGTATATACTACTATGGTATGAGCCTGGAAGTATGGCCTCATTCTCCTACTTGCCTCAATAAGCGCCAGTGCTAACTTTTCCAGCCTTGGATATTTGATCTCTGCTCCTCGGAAGGCCTTACTTGTGTAGTAAATTGGTTTTTGCGCTCTATTTTCCACTCTGATCAACGCCGAGCTAACTGCATTCTCGGACACTGCAAGGTACAAGTAAAATTTTTCTCCCATCACTGGCCTGGACAACAGTGGAGGTGCTCCCAAGTATCTCTTCAAGTCTTGAAAAGCCTTCTCGCATTCATCATTCCACTCAAAAGTCTTTCTGAGTGTCTTGAAGAATGGGAGACATCTATCAGTTGCTCGTGACATAAATCTGTTGAGTGCCACTACTCGTCCTGTGAGACTCTGTACTTCCTTCTTCGTCGTTGGAGATCGCAGCCCTAATAGAGCTTTGATCTTTTCAGGATTTGCTTCAATGCCTCGTTGATTGACAATGTACCCGAGAAACATGCCTTCTCGTACTCCAAAGATGCACTTCGTCGGGTTCAGCTTCATTTGATATTTATCTAGTTGATCAAAAGTCTGACTTAAGTCAACTAGATGATCGATAACTTTCTTGCTTTTCGTCAGCATATCGTCAACATAGACTTCCATATTGTCACTGATTTGTTCAGCAAAGACCTTGTTCATCAGCCTCTGATATGTCGCACCTGCATTTTTCAAACCAAAAAGCATAACATTATAACAATAAGTTCCCCTAGGGGTAATGAAAGAAGTACTCTCCCTGTCTTCAGATTTCATTTTAATTTGATTGTAGCCAGAATAAGCATCCATGAAGCTTAGCAACTCGTGTCCCGAGGTAGCATCCACCAGTTGATCAATTCGGGGCAATGGAAAGTGATCTTTTGGGCATGCTTTGTTGAGGTTGGTGAAGTCTACACACATCCTCCACTTGTTGTTTTTCTTCTTTACCATTACCACATTAGCTAACCAATCTGGATATTTAACATCTTCAATGAAACAAGCTTTCTGGAGCTTCTCGACTTCCTCCTGTATAGCTTGATTCTTCTCGGGACTGAATACTCTTCTTCTCTGCTTCACAGGCTTGATCTTCTTATTCACATTGAGCTCGTGACATAAGAAGTTTGGGTCTATCCCAGGCATATCTTCATGACTCCACGCAAAAGTTTGTCTTCTGCTTCTAAGGAAAGTTATCAATTCCTATTTTAATGAGGCTTCCAATGATGAACCTATTTGAGTAGTTCGCTCAGGGTGCTCGTCGTCCAGAATGATGTTTTTAGTAGCTTCCACCACTTGACCCTTCACGAGTTGCAACTCATCTCGAGGATCCAATGTTTCAATTTCTGCACCTTCATCCACTTGATAGGTAGTAGTCTTTTTCTTTGATTCTTCCAGTTCTTCTTGCTCGACGGATGAATAATATAATTCCCGAGCTACTTTCTGATCACCTTTCACAACTCCTACTCCAAAGTTTGTTGGAAATTTTAGGCACTGATGCACTGTAGATGGTACAGCCTCGAACTTCTTCAATCCTACTCTTCCCATGATGATATTGTACGATGATTGGACATTCTTATCCATCACGAAGAAACTTATTCTTTCTGTCCGATAAGAAGGCCACGTACCAATGAATATATCCAACTTGATCGTCCCAAGTGGAAATACTTTCTCGCCAGCAAACCAATGAGGGGTCTGTGGTAAGGCTCCAGTTGAGATAGCTTTAGATTTAAACTATCGAAACTCGAGTAGAACATGATGTCTGCCGAGCTACCATTGTCGACCAGTTCTCTTGAAATCATGACTTACTTCATTCTCATTTTGATCACCAGTGGGTCATCATGAGGATATAAAACACCTGCAAGGTCATTTTTTGAAAAACCGATAACCAATTTCTCCTTGTTCACCTTTCTCGGGAAATCTTCCTCAGCTAGATTTATTCGCTGAATGTACGAGCAAGCTTGAGCCTCACCGAGGTATGCTTTTCTTTCTGCAGTAAGGTCTCCTCCTCCTGCATCTCCTCCTATAATAACATTACAATCAAATGATCCAAAGCATATTGAATATACCTCTCGTTCTGGCTGCCTTGGTTTCTTGGAAAGATCGGGGTCATCCTCTGGATCAACTTCATGGTTTCTCTTTTTGTTCTCCTCTGCTCGACGAGGAGATCTAGATCTCTCTCTAGTTCGGTCGTTGTTTCTTCTTTCACCTCCCCGATCAACATACTTTGCTAGCTTTCCTCGTCGGATGAGTGTTTCAATTTTATTCTGAAGAGCTATGCAATTTTTGGTCATATGGCTATGATCCTTGTGGAATTCGCAATATTTTTCCCTATTCCTCGTGTCAGGGTCTGCCTTCATTTTCTTTGGCCAGTTTAACTCCACGTTGTTCTTAATTTCTTCCAGGACGTGGTTGATATTTACCTTCAAAGGTGTGTAATTATCAAATTTCCTCAAGACCTCCCATGACGACCTATTTTTGGATTGTTTGTCACCACCATTGTTCTTATGTTCTTTCTTCTTAGCTTTATCACCTTCCACCTTGGTTTCTTTGGCGTCCATATTCTTCTTCGCAGACATAGCCTCCTCTGCATTCATAATCTTGGACGCTTTTCCCATCAGGTCCGACATGGTTCGAGGTGGATCTTTCGCCAAAGTGTAGTACAACTTGTTTGGCAGTAGTCCACTCATCAAAGCGGTAATCGCTGTCTTCTCCTCATAATCAATGACTTCGAGTTTCTCGTTATTAAAATGAGTTATATAATCTCTGGTACTCTCACCAGCTTTTTGTCTAACACTTAAAAAATGTGCTACTCGTTTAACTGGCTTTGCTCCAAAGCAGAAATTCCCAATGAATAGCTCAGCCAGTTGAAGAAAAGTTGAAATCTTACCCCGATGAAGACTATTATACCATATTTGAGCAGATCCGGTAAATGTTCCCGAGAATGCTCTGCATCTCATCTCATCTGGGACAGCATAGATGTCGGCTGCAGCTTGGTATTGTTCTATATGAAGGACATGGTTAGGCTTTCCATTATCCTTGGGAGTCACAACAGGTGCTTTGAACTTTGATGGTGTTGGAAAATCAACAATGTCCTGGACAAAAGGTGTTCCTCGAACAAAGGTTCGTTGTAGAGGATTCTTGTCCTTAGCCATTTCCCCTAATCTATCCTCCAGCCTCTGAATAGATCCTTTCCATGCATCATTTCCTTCCTCGGGCCTATTGGTTCGAGCAACTGATCGCGTTGAAGTAGCTTCCTAAGATTTATCTTGACGAGCAGCTGGTCGGTCATAGGATCTATCTTGACGAGCAGCTGGTCGCGACTGGGCAGATCCTTCCCTTAAATCTGATAGTCGTCAAAAGCTCCTCGACGCTGCATTAAGAGGACTTTTGTTCCTCCTAGGGCCTAATCGGTCGAAAGGAGAAACCCTACTTAATCTTTCCAATGCGCTGGTCCTTTCTGGGGAGAGGGTGACACGTTGTTCAGCATCTGTGGCTCGCACCGACGAAGTTCGCCCAGGTTGATAAGAGAAATCATCAGATTCCTCATTGTGATGTGAGTTAGTACGCCTAGTACACGAAGAAGGCTCACGGGTATTTCTTTGAATGCTTCGTGGTCCAGAATGGGCTGATGCACCGCCATGGAGGGTTTGGATGAGTTGTGGCATTGTTTCTTGCATGACGGTCTGGCCCTGAGCCAGATTTTCCATTATTCCAGTCAGATCTGGAATAATTGGTGGAGCAGATGGATTTGGAGGGGTTACAGCGTTTCGATTGCTGGATTCAGGAATATCCGCCATTGGTAATGGATTGTTTTTTATGAAAAACGATATTATCAGTCGTTTCCCACATACGGCGCCAATCTGTTGATGTAAAAAATTAGATTACTCTAATAATTTAGTCACAGATAAATAAATGAGATAAAGAATTTTAAAGTGGTCCAGCCTTATAAGAATGGCCTACGTCCACTGTTGCTTTATTTCTGAGTGTTTGAGAATTCTCGATTATAAGTTCTATCAAGAAATTCCCCTCTGAATTCGAAGTCTAGGTCCGGATCCAGATCCCTTTACAATGAGGATTGTACAATGTATTTATAGCCCTGAGGCTGTAATGTGAAAGGGTAATACATTAAATGATATACATATGAAAGGGTAATACATTAATGCCCTCTTTGCGTGTGCGTCCAAATGATAAGCATTTAATGAGCAGTTAAACTGTTAGTATCCTGCTTCGAGGTGCAGCTCGGACCGCCTGAGTTGCTCGGACCGCCTAAGCTTCTCGGTACTCAAGAGTTCCTCGGAGAGGCATTGTTCCTCGGAGCTTGTGAGTTCCTCGGGGAACTAGTCTTCCTCGTTGTAGTCTTGTTCCTCGGAGCGTGTGGGTTCCTCGGAAGTGTTTGCTGTTGCCATATAGATAACCACGTGTCTTCATATGATTGGTCCATGTCAGCAGATTAAATTTGGTATCAACAGACATGTATTTAAATGGTTATCAAAACAATAATGCCAAATTATTTTATATTTTTCAAGAGAGTCCGTTGTGCAAACCCTTTGATCTTCTACTTTATAACAATCTCAAAATCTCACATATTTAAGAATTCACTCTCAAAATTTTGAAGATATCATAATGCACATGTGTAGTGAAGCATCAATAAAAAAATGATCTCGACACTTTTGTTTTGGTGTGCTGTTAATATTTTACGCTCTTTTGCAAAGGGTGGTTTTTAACACAAAGAGAATTTTCTCTTTTGTATCCCCTTTCTATTGCTTAGCATAAAAGAAATTTTCCGAAAAATAAAATTCAGGCAATGGTTCTTATAAGCACAACTCATCTCTAGTACATTTTGCTTGTTATTAAAAACTATTGAGATAAGAACCCCGTATTCAACACATGATAAGCAGGTACAACATTCAAAAAGTCCGTACATGTATGAAATAAAGGCGATAAAAAGTCTAGCATGAAGTAAGTAATCATCAATGAATAACGAAACGCTAGCCATGCATTATTTAACACACTAAAGAAACGAAGCCATTTCTCAAAACACCATGAAAGAATCTCATGAATGGATTGAATATAGGGGTGATTCGAACATCTTAAATGCATATCCATATATTGTGAAAAAATATATATATTTTTGTCTTTTTCAAATTTTTTATCAAAAAAATTCTTTTTCATATTTTCAAACTTTTCTTAAAAATAAAAAATCTTTTTATATTTTTTCAAAAATTTAAAAATAAAATAAAATATAAACATATAAATACAATAGGAATACAATCTAGCAATAAAGACAAATGATATGAACAACATAAACGCCATATACTAGATGCAAGTCGTAACCCCAATCTTTAGTCCGAGAGGAGTTATCAAAATGAGTAGACATCCTTTGAAATTCCTCGATCAAACTTTGAGAAGTCTTGATAGAAAAATCCACTCGTTCACAAAAAGTCTCAAAATCTCTATAGAGATGCGCGAGAGCATGAGTGGAACCATGTGTATGAGCGCGTGCATGAACATGTCAGGGAACTCGCGTGGCAGCGTATTAGGGAACTCACATGTGGAAAACTCTTCCTAGCTTAAAATAAAACTCCGTAAGGTGACCATTTTGTTTACATTGGAATAAACATAAACATGTTTGAGTCTACCTTGGTTAAAACCCCTACGACGAGAGCTCCTTGGTGCGTTAGGTCGAGGCCCATAAGGATCCATCACAAACTCGGGAACCAATTTCTGTGCAGCATTAGAAGTGGATGCACCATCGTAACATATTCCTTGCCTCTCATTAAAACCTAATTTGAGACTGAGGAACATCTTTCTAACCTTCTTAGGTGTATCCTCTATAGTGACCTTGACCTCTCGAGCATGTTCGATATCTTTCTTGAGTTGGGAAGCAGAATCTTGAAGTTTCTCACGAGTCTCCAATGAATCTTGAAGATCTCTTATAAGACCAGATACTATGTTGGTCAAATCGGTCTTTTACCTACCAACCACAACTAATTGCTCACATAAAGACACTTTTAACTTCTCAAGTTGATTCACCGATGACTCACAATCTCTTAAAACTTTCACCCCCTTCTCTAAATCAAATACCCTAAAAGTCAAACTTCTATTTTATTTTTTAGTTCTAAAAAACTCTTTGTAAAGTTCATCCCAAGCGTGTTGAAGTCTACCTTCTCCTTCACTCAAATTCTCCTCATCACTCCCACTCTCTCCAGAGTGATTCGACAAAGTATTATGTTTGGAAATGTCCTCATCGGCGTGGGATGAACTTGAAGTACTAACGTGACTGGCCATGAACAAAATATAAGGTTCATGCGGTAATTCATCACTGGGATCCATCGACTCAATGTCACTATCACTAAGCATTGTATACAGCTTTTGCCTTTGCCCTGTCTCTTAAGCCTAATGGGACACTCATGTTCTTTGTGTACTTTTCCCTCACAATTAAAACATTTCACTTGGTCATTCTTAGAAATGTTCTTACCCTCATTGACATTTTTATTTTTCTCAAAACTTTTTTTTTCTTTGGAAGAATTTTCTTTATTAAATTGTAGAATTTTTTTTAAAAAATCCGCAACCAAGGATAGATCATCAAGATCAAAATAAAACTCAGACTTGGAATCGAAAATGTTTTTCTATTTCTTTTTTAGACTAGGCTTTCAAAGCAATCCCTATTCCCCTTTTTCTTTTGAATTTTGGGGAACATATCAATTTCATAAGTTTGAAGGTCTCCTACGAGCTCTTCTAACCTAAGAATATCTAAGATTCCCAAAGAATTAAGGACCGCAACTTTAGGTATAAAACGGGACTGCAGGGATTTCAAAATCTTTTTCACAACTCTTTGCTCAGGAATTCTCTCACCTAAATTAAAGTTATAATTGACTATATCAGATAAACGTGCATAAAACTCATCAAAAGTCTCAGTCTCTAGTATGGTAATAGTCTCAAACTGTGTTGTGATTTTTTTTAAAAAAAAAAGCTTTCACAGTATTGGTACCCTCGTAGGTGAGTTGAAGGTATCCCACACTTCCTTATATGTGGTAAACTTCATAATATGACAAAATTCACCGGGAGTGACTGCAACAGAAATTACACTTAAGCAATGGTAGTTAAAATTACTCCATTTAAATTCATTGTCAGTCCAAGCAATGATATGCTTAAGACTTATGACATCGTCATTAGTCATAATGGTTGGTGTCCACCCTCTTTCACAAATAAGCCAGATTCTCTCGTCAATCGACTTCAGTGACGATCTCATTCGAGCTTTTCAATAAGCATAATTTGACCCATAAAAAATAGGTAGCCTATTATACAAATTATCCATATATTTCAAAAATAAAGATCACACAATAAATTTGTGTAACCGAATCTAATACCAATATGAAAAGGATTGGTATCCAAAAAGAATCTGCACTTAAATATAAGGATCACACAATAATTTAGTGTAACTAGCTCTGATACCAATTTGAGAAAGCATGGGCTATATGGATACTTCCTATAGTACGTCACACGCACAAAGATTCACTTTTTACCATATTTTATCTTGAAATAATTTAAATTGAACATGCAAGATTATGTAAAGACAAATTTAACCAAATCTCGAAACCAAACAGGAAGAAGAATAAATAGAGGAAAAATCTCTTTCGGGCGAAACCTTTAATTCAACAATATTTAAGACTCGACATAGCATGTCATACTTATAGACAACTTAAATCTCCACTAATTTTAATGATCTGGCATTTTAAAATCTTTAACAAAAAGTGATGCAGTTCAGCACCACCCATAGGAAGCAGATATTCCCTCGGTATCCACCGATCAGCATTTGGAATATGCAATTCCCTTCTTCAGTCGTAGAGCCTCGACTCCATAAATCAACAGTAGAGAATTTCTCTACAAGGGTTTAGAACTTTGAATTGTGTTTTTCTTGGTTTGAATTGGTTTGGAAAAGTTATTACAAGGAGATAGGGATAAAATATTGCATTTGATTTGTTTAAAAAAATAAAACACGTGTACTCGTTCAAACGAAATGCCACCTCGTTTGAACGATGTACCTGATCTCGTTCGAGCGGCTTCCAATGAAACTTCAAACGACATTCTAGAGCTGAGCCAAAAGACTATGCTTCAGATCTCATTCGAATGTGGGAACCTCGTTCTAACGACGTACTACACCTCATTCGAACGACGTGTCAAGTCGTTCTAATGAGCTAGCGAGATTTTCAAACAAAATATCAAATTTATTTTAAAAATATTTAAAAACAAACTCTTTTAAAAATGATTCGTGAATGTTTTAAGCTTTACCAAACCACCTTACGTTATAGTTCTTCTCGGGTAAAGTTGTGACGAACGATCTTCAATCTTTGCAAATGTCGCCACTGATCCTTCTCTTCAAAGACTTTAGAATGGTCATGAAGGTGCAGTGGGTTGTAACGGAATAAGCCAAATAAAAATAAAATGAGCAATTATAAATTTTATTTTTACAATATTTCATACTCTCTTTATATTTGAAAGGTATGTCAAGTCTTCAGGTTTTAGCGATGATGCGATAGAGTTTCACAGGAGCAAAGCTATTCAAGAGTTTGTGTCGGTCAAGTGTGAGTTTGTACTTTTTCCTTTTGGGTGGATTTGAGTCTTAGAGAGATTGACAACTAGTTTTCTTGTTTTTGTTTTTATCCCGAAATAACCAAAGGGGGATATTTTTAAGAAAAAAAATTCACGTGTCAAGTTGTTTATTGTAAAAATTTATAATATTGGATTTATTCCATTTAGACA
The DNA here is from genome assembly GCA_949130495.1 of Sambucus nigra. Taxonomy (NCBI): domain Eukaryota; kingdom Viridiplantae; phylum Streptophyta; class Magnoliopsida; order Dipsacales; family Adoxaceae; genus Sambucus; species Sambucus nigra. The sequence goes on along the minus strand of OX422216.1, from coordinate 281,673,582 downwards.
AAACTATCTGAGTTATTGGTTAGGATTGCATTATGTTTGTCCTTCAAGCCTATGATGCATGTTAAAGACCGTAGGGATCGAGTTAAAGTGACCTCAATTCCGTGAAAAGTTTCGTCTTCATCCATGAGATATCGAAAAGGTATAAAATGGTATATTATGTTCATCCATGGATTATATTTTGGGTGTTTATGTTTTTAAAAGTTTTATTGAGCCGATTTTTAATTTTTTTTTAAAGAAAAATATTTTTTAATTTTTAATTTTTAACGTCGATCGAACAAAGTTTGATTGTCGTTCAAATGAATTTTGTTGTTTCTTTTGAACGAGTTTTATATTTCATTCAAACGAGTTTTATGTTTTCGTTCAAACGAGTTGTATGCGTTCCTTTAAATGAGTTTGAGGGGTTCGTTCGAATTGGATTCAAATAAGCTTCATGCAAGATATTTTTGCCTAGACAGAATGTTATCGTTAGAAGGTCGCTCGATCCTCATTCAAATGAGATCATTGGTCTCATTCAACGACTTTAGTGTTCGTTCAAATGAGGTACCCAATCTCGTTTGAATGACTTTAAGTGTCATTCTAACTAGATGCTTCGATTTGCGTGCCGTTGATTTTTACTATTTTTTTTTATTAAATACAAGGCATATAAAAGTTATTTTCAATATAAGGGTTTCGAATACAGATTTTTATATCAAACAAAAAGCATCCTAAACCCTAGTTTACACCTTATGTTTTGAGATCCAAGTTTATACATAATATTCTAGTTTGAGATCTAATGTCTTAGCACCAAGATCAAGTTTACTCTTCATTATTATTGAGTTTGTTTTTATGGTGGATTCCATGTTTGTTGTGGTGACAGTAGACTAGCCAAAGCAAAAAGTTCAGTGGGTACCGATAAGCGGGAGGCGCCTGAATTGTGAAGGCCATTGGAAGCCATCCAACAATGGTTTTAAAGAAGGTTCAAGGAGCAAAGAATGAATCAAGTCTTGAAGGCGCCGAGTCCGTGAGTAACTCTAATTTATCCATGTAGATTTATGTAGGCTAGGTCGTACGAGATTTTTCTTATTGTGGATTTTCTTCGTACATCGCGGCGTTGTGGTTTGTTGGTTCACTTTATTCTTGCAAATCACATAGATGCATGCTTAGGGCACGATACAATTAGTTATTTATTTTTCACAACGGATGTTCAATTGGTGCTTGATTAAAATTGGATTAATTTCTCATTCGGTTAATTTAATTATAAATTAAAATTTGGTTTGGTGTTTGATAATCCATATTCATATACCCTATTAGCACTTGTTAGGCATTTCTGACTAGGGTATGTAAAGACAGTTTAACGCTAAGGAATGTAAAAGCAGATTAATAAGGAAAATGAAACTCGTATTAAACTAAAATAGAGTTACGATAGGTTGACCTTGAAACAAGAAGCAATATCTACCTTACAGATTTAAAGAAGAAGATGAACAATCAAAAGCTGAAGTACGCTAGAAAAAATTAAAATAAATAAAAAGAAAAGAATAAAAGACATGTTTAAAAGAGGAAAAAATGGTTTTATAGTTGGAGAGCTCTCTTTTGGATTGTTTTTGAGTCTCTTATTTATAAATTCCTTTGCCTTTGCAACTGTTACTCTAAATGCTAGATAGTTATATGCTTTAAATACTCATGCCCTGGTGTTATTATACCCCAATACAATTATGTGAGATTACACCACGTATGGAGTTTAACATATGTTATTCTCTTGCTGAGCCATTTGTCTTAATCTGGATTATTTGTATTTTGTATTTCCCGACGATATTTACACGTGTCAATGCCACACTGGCTAAGAATGACAAGGTTTAAAAATACCCTATAGTAATTAATTTTTGAAAAAAGTTAATTAGTGTACTACTAACATTTCTTATGGCATATCTCCACATTCTCTGACGTGTATTTTTACTTCTCAAATTGATTTCATGCATCCTATAACTGGCATTTAGATAACCATTACACTGATGTTATCACTGCTCTTAAATAAACATCTTGGTGTTGAAAATATTTCCATCATTAAAATTTTCATCTCTTGGCCTTTTACCTGAGTTCTTGTCTTTTCACATTCCATCATTTTATTTCATATAACTGACATCTGATGAAGATGATACTCAATTGATCACTTGGGAGGTCATACTATCCTTTTGTCAACAACTAACAAATTAAATTTTATTTAATGATGTTGATGAATAGGGACTGGGATATAGACTGTGTTACTGAGCTTTCTCAAGATCCATATTTTGTTGTTCCACCTCCACCCATCTTGGATGGATTTTATGCTGTTGGAGTTGGGCATACTAATCGACCTCCTCCAATGAACTTGTCTAGGCCTCCTCCAAACGTCCCTGATTCTACCAAGTTCAGACTTAATGATTATTGGGCTGATAAAACTCTCATTTATCTTCCGCCTTATGAGGAATTTGTTGTTTTCGTTGAAGAACCTAATTCTGAGGTCATTATATCTCAAGTTGAAGACATAAAGGCCAAAATTCGGGATGAAGATATCAAAACTTATGGTAACACAACGACTGAGGCCAATGAATCTAAGAATAAATGTAAAAAGGTTGTTGAGGCCAATAAATTTGGCCAATATCCCACTTCGATCCATAGTGAATCTTTACCAGATCTTCCCACTCATTATCCATGGGAAGTGATTAGTCAACATGCTCGTGATAAAATGAGTGTTGTACATGATCACGCCCTCATTCTTCCCCATTTTCCACTTGACTACCTGCACAAGTGGATTATCCCGCTTTCACTATCCATCGTAGGGGAGCTTATCCCTTTGAAGCTACCAAGAGCATGAAATTAAACCCCATGTCTGCTTGGCATTTTCCCACTTATATTGCTCTAAGATATGGAACTACTAATATCAATCCCCCTTCTTATTCTTTTGTATATACTACCAATCGCGCATTACCAATTGCATGTACATTTCTTATGTTTTGGTTGGAGATATCTTTGATTTGCCTGCCTTCGAAACCATGATGACTAACTCCAACTTCTCTGATGTTCCTCTCTCTGATTTGATCGTTTACCCTTGTATGATGTCTGGGGATCCCGTTTTTTATCTTGAGAACTATGATTTAAATAGCCTGGACATTAGTCTACCTGTATTACACTACCCGTCCTCTTCCATTGATGTTGATAAAGATTTGAAATCTCTTTATGCATCCTCTTATCTCCGTCCTTATTGAGAACACACTATATAATTAACTTACTTGAGTCTATATTATATAGGAGTTCCAACTAGTTTGGATATTGAGACAAAGTAGGTTGGGTTTTATGAGTTGCTTCATATACCAAAGGTTCAAGAAGAAGAAGGAAGAAGAAGAAGCAGTCCAGTCCAAGCAATCCTAATAGGGAAGTTAATTCTATCCTTAAACCACTATAGGACACTCTCATTTCATAACATCTTATTCCTCTGTGCATATGTGGTTTTTAAAAAACTTTAACCATTTTTTAAAACAAATTTAATTCATTTACAACTTTTTAAAAACATTTCATATAATTTTCAAATAATTTTGAATTAATTAAAACTTGGTTTTTAAAAGTGTTGGGGATATAAATTGTATTTTAAAAAGTGTTTTATTTGATTCAAAGTTAGCTTGGGTAGAATGTCAAAGCTCTAGAGAATTCAGGGTGCATTTGTATTTATTTTCAAAACACGCGTTTTTGTTTAATCTGGTTCATACACTTGTTGGCTCATTAAGCGTTAGATCTGTGTTTTCTCACAAACACAAACCCATCTACCAATCTCATGCCTTAGATGACTTTAATCGACGACCTGTATGTCTTTAGTTACAATCCCAGTGCTTACCTCTTAACCAATGAGATTTCGTTATTCCACCACTTGTTATAAGCCATTAGATTTCAAGTCAAACTTATAAGACCAAATCTCAGCCCTTGGATTGCAACTGGTGTTTGAGATCCTTCTTCACCAAGTATAAAAGAGAACCAAGTCTCAACATTTGATGACCTTTTCCAGTTCGTCCAAAAGAGAGAAAAAAGAGAGAGAAGAGAGAGAAGGTAAGAAAGAGAGAAAAGAAAGAAGAAGATAACCTATCTTCGAATCCACACACCTCAGAGTGATTTCCCACAACCCATACACCTTAACCTTTACAGATCCAATTACCAGAAACCAAAATGTTGAGTGTTAGAACCATTCTAGGGTTTCTTTGAGTTTAGTGGTGGGGTTGGGCGTCTATTGAAGATCTCTTTCAGCTTGAGTCTCTATAAGAACTTATCTCCGAGAAAATAGCTAGTTTCACATATGGAACTTGAGATTTTCTAAAGAGAACATCACACGCCAATTTTTAAGTTCTCTTTTTGGATCTCTTATTTTAGATCCGTCTGTTTCTAAGGATTTTGAAAACCAAATTTATAAGTTTTCAAGAAAATATCAGATCCTTAAGAACGTTTGTGTCTCCTGTTTTATATTTCACACTTTGTGAAATAAACGTGTACAAAAATAAAAATGAGACACATAGGACCTTGGTTATTTTTAAAATCAAGGTTGTTTTTCTAGATCTGATCGTGTATAGAAGTTTCTTTTACAAAATTATTTGAATCAAATCTTGCATGTCATATAGAATTTATTGATTCGTAGGATATTGTTTGTATAAATTCTTTGGGAGGGTGAGTTGCATAAATATGCATATAGATCACCTCACAAACACTTCTCACGCAAACATTTAGACACAGTGGTTCTATTTGAGACTTAAAGTTGAAAGAGTTGCTGGAATCGAAATTCAAAGAGAAGGAGGTTAGGGAAAAGGCAAAGAAGCAATAAAGAACAAATCAATTTTAGTCAGAAAACCTTTGGAGTGGAGTATATCATGTAGGTATGGCTCTTAACTTAGATTTATGATCCTTGTGTGTTTGATTAAGTGTTATAACTTGATTCTTTATTCTAGCGAACTTTTGCTTTGTGCCATAGAGGGCACCGTGGATGTTTCCCTTGATTAAGGGGTTTACCACGTTAAATTCCTGTGTCTATTCCTTTGAATATTCTTAACTGTTGTTGTGATTGGGAATGCATGGTATCTTTAGTAGATGGTTTTTAGATTTTAAAAACTAAGCTAATCAACTATCAAATCTGGACCATATATTTAGAAAGTTTTTACAACTCATCTTGTGTTTTATTCGAAAAGTTTTTTGCCCAAAAAGTTTATTCGGAGTTTACTCAACTTATAAAATTCTATTTTTAGTCTAGTAAATAAGTTTTTCAAGTGGTATCAGAGCAGGACCATCTTTTGTGATCCCGAAACTTTAGAAATTATTTTCGAAACCTCTTTCAATAATTCTGAATATGGAAGATGGATTTGAGAAGTTTGGTAACCTCTCCAAACCACCACTCTTTGATGGAAATAACTTTTCATTCTGAAAAGTACAAATGGTTGCTTTCACTCAAAGAACCCTCGGTGGTAATGTCTGGGAAATGATGGAAAGAGGGTATGGACATCCTACTAAGTCCATCTCTGAAACTAATCCAATAAGGATTAAGAAACTTCTCAGTGAATTTACTAAGGAAGAGAAAAGGGCATCCCTAGATAATAACAAAGGCAAGAATGCCATATTTATGTCCATTAATAAACACGAATTCAAAAGAATATCCATATGTTTAACTTCTAAAGAGGCACGGAACACTCTTGTCACTTCTCATGAAGGTGATGATAGAGTTAAGGCAGGAAAAACTCAAATGCTAGTTCAGCAATATAACACCTGATAATGGATGATAATTAATCTTTTGACGATTTCTACATTAGGTTAACTGATATTTTCACAAAACTTCATGCAAATAGTATAACCTATAGTAGAAAGAAAATTATTCAAAATATTCTTAGGTCACTGCCTTCCAAATTTGACAATAAAAGATATGCCATTGAAGAGATAGACGACCCTAATATGACTCCTAAATTGCTTAGTAGTAAATTGAGGACCGTAGAATTGGAGTTAGACTTCAAAAAGCAACTGACCAGACAGAGCAAGAAACCCTCTAGTTCTAATGTTGTGTTTTCATCTAAAATGCATGTTCCTAAGATAAGTTCGTTGGACTTTGACCCTGACTGTGATGATGACTGTGATTTGGATGACTTTGACAATAAAATAGGTCTTATGAGCAAGCATTTCAAAAAGATTTTAAAATTCAGAAATGTTGTAGCCTCTAAACAAGGCAAGTCAAATTATGAAGGAAATCAAAATCGCAGACCTCATGACAGAGATAATGCCAAACACTCACATGACAATAAAAGTATGACAATAACAAACCTAAGACATACTTGAAAGATGTGAAATGTTATAGGTGTGGAAAAATGGGACATTATGGTAGTAAATGTCCAACTAATTTTAACAATAACAACAAGGCTAATGTGTGTAAAACTTGGGATGACTCTAGTGATTCTGATGAAGATAAAATAGAGTCAATCCAAAATGATGAGTATTGCATGTCTTTCTTTGCTAAAATTGTATAAAATGATGATGATGCGTGCTTACCTACTCACGAATCTGTGTTGCCTGTTAATGTTACTATTAATACTGCTCCTTTGATTGTTGAGAGTAATCTAAGTGTGAGTCAAAGCGTTAATAATGTTGATAAAATGAATGTGTGCATTAGTCCAAAAGAACCAAGGAACGTGTTAGGGAACACTTCACACGACACACTTAGCGAGTCTGATGATGATTTTCTTGATTTACATGAGTTATACACGAAAATGGTTAAAAAGAGTGCTCGTCTTGAAAAAATGATAAAATCATTAACTGAGTGTATCGATTTACTTAACCGGGCCATTAGGAAGAATACTGAACATTAAACTACCCAGTGTATTCTCATGAGACTGAGATTCAAGAATTTGCCATAAAAATAAAAGATTTATCTAAGAAAAATCATGAGTTTGAACAAAAATATAAGGCAACCCTTATTGAATTAGAAGAGTCCAAGCAAAAGGTCTCAAATGTGTTTAAAAAATGTTAACACTTTGAAACCCAAGCTAAATCTTATGAAGAAATTGTTGTTGGAAGTAAATTTGACTCTGAAGATAAGTCTGGCCTAGGTTTTGGAGAAATAGTGCACACCTGTAAAACCAAAGTTTCTCTTGAAAATGTTATTTTTGTCAAACAAGGGCAAACTTATTAAACTGTTCAAAAAGGGGAACTTAGTCTCAAAGTCTCTCAAGCAAAACTTGATCAGTACAATCAACAGTCTAATTCAAATAGTCATGCCAAATATGTTTGTCCACCCGTTAGAAACCAAAGATAAAAAATTAAGACCAATGAAAATTGGATGACTGTACCAAATAGAGTCAAACCCATCTTTAAAGACTTTAGTAATAAAGTCAACACCCATCAGTACTGTTCTTACTGCGACGTCTTTGGCCACATTCTTGAAGAATTTTTTCAAAAAAGGATATACACACCCACGTACCTTAACTTTAACTATTCTAGAAAAGGAAGAAATACTTATGTTCTCCCTAGACAGGCCACAGACAACTCTAGCTATAGAAAAGAAAAAAGAGAGGGTCCAAGACTAAGAAAAATCCATTTAAAAAGACCCCACAAACATTTTCTAAATTAAAAGGCCACAAAACCTTTAAAACTAGGCCTATTTGGATTATAAAAGATGATCTATTACCCCAGCTCAAGTGCAAAATTGTCATTTCTGCTTTAAAGGAACAAAGCACTTCAATTGGATGGTATTTAGACTCCAGATGTTCTAAACATATGACCGGGGATGAAACCAAATTGAAAAACAAGACAGACTTCTTAGGAGGTAGTTTCATGTTTGGAGATGGTGTTTCATCCTAGATCATAGGTAAGGGAACATTGAGTGAGAATGGGATTCCTGATCTAAATGATGGACTCTTAGTTAAAGGCCTTAAAGCTAATCTCTTAAGTATATCTCAATTATGTGATTCTAATCATACCGTTACTTTTTCAAAAAATGATTGCAAAATTATTGATGAAAAAGGAAACTGTTTAATGACAGGAAACAGAACTCAGGAAAACTGTTGCACAGTAATTCCCTAGTCTGCTTCTTGCCATATTTCTAGATTAGAGGATTCTGACCTTTGGCACAATAGATTGGGACATACGAATTTTGATTATCTTAGAAGATTAAGTTACCAGGAATTAGTTAGAGGTTTATATAAAACTAAAAATTCTTTTAATCCAGTATGTGGACCATGTTAGGAAGGGAAAATAATTAAATCCCCTCATAAGAAAGTTAAGGATGTCTTAACCACAAAACCTTTAGAACTTATCCATATGGACCTTATGGGTCCCTCAAGGACTGTTAGTCTCTGTGGTAATAGTTATATCATGGTTATAGTAGACGACTATACGCGATATACTTGGGTTGCTTTTATGAAACAAAAATCAGATACCTTCGGTGAATTCTTGAAAATTCTTTTGAAAATAGATAATGAGAAGGATGCCCAAGTATGTCGTACTAGGAGTGACATAGGTGGAGAGTTCAAAGACTCTGGTGTTACTGAATACGGCGTAACCAATGTCTATAAGCATGAGTTTAGTGCTCCCCAAACCCCACAACAAAACAGAATAGCTGAGCATAAGAATAGGACCTTACAAGAAATAGTTAGGGTTATGCTACATGCTAAAAGTCTTCCTAGATATTTTTGGGTAGAAGCCGTTCAAACCGCTTGTCATATCATTAATCATGTATACCTTAGGAAAAATTCCAAATCAACCCCGTATGAACTTTGGTTCCACAAAAAGCCTAACTTAAAACATTTTAAAACCTTCGAGAGTATTTGTTATTTCTGTAAAGACATAGAACAACTTTCAAAATTTGACACCCGAGGAGAGAAAGGAATATTTCTTGGTTATTCCCAAAATAGTAGGGCTTTTCGTGTTTTTAATTATCGAGCCAAAACCACTATGGAATCCATTAATGTCATTTTAGATGATACGAGTGTAGGGAGAAGTGACAGTCATTCATTACCATAAGATGAGGAAGAACCAAATTTTCTAATTGAACCCTCACAAGATAATGATTCACTGCCACCCGAGAATCCTTCTGTACCCACTTGGGTTTCTAAAGACCATCCTATTGAAACTATAGTTAGTAACCCTTCTGAACTTGTTAGAACAAGGTCCCAACTTTGAAATGTGGCACAATTTGCATGTTTTTTTTTCCATTGAGAAACCTAAAAATGTAAATGATGACCTTTCTGACTCTTTCTGGATAAATGCTATGCAAGAAGAGCTTGTCTAGTTTCAGATTCATGATGTGTGGTATCTTATTCCCAGGCCAAAAGATTCGAAGGTTATCGGCACAAGATGGATTTTTAAAAACAAAACAGATGAAAATGGGGAGGTCATTAGAAATAAATCAACGTTGGTAGCACAAGAATACTTGCAGATATAGGGAATTGACTTCAACAAAACTTTTGCACCTATTACTCATCTTGAGTCAGTTTGTCTTCTCCTTGCCATATCTTGTCACCTGCAATTCAAGTTATTCCAAATGGATATTAAGTGTGCATTTTTTAATGGAATTTTGACTAAGGAGGTATACGTAGAGAATCATATTTTTCACACCCTCACTACGTCTTTAGGCTTAAGAAAGATTTATACGGGTTGAAATAATCTCCTAGAGCTTGGTATGAGTGATTATCCACATTTCTTGTATCTCATGGATTTCTTCGAGGTGGAAACGATCAAACTTTATTCGTTATGAATGAAGACAAGCATGTCTTAATTGCACAAGTATACATTGACGATATAATATTTCGATCCACTTATTCTAAAAAAGTTAAGAATTTTTTCGACATCATGCATGCTGAATTTCATATGCCACTTATGGGTGAGCTTTAATACTTTTTAGGTCTACAAGTAAAATAATGCAGTGACGGTCTATTTATCACTCAATCCAAATAGGCTGTCGAACTTGTTAAAAAATTCAGATTAGAAAATGCTAAACCTTCTAGAACCCCTATGAGTACATCAACTAAACTTTCTAAAGATGATCATGGGAAAAATGTTGATCCCACTCTATATAGAAGTATGATAAGGAGTCTTATGTATCTTACTGCATCTCGATCCGACATTTCCTTTGCCGTTTGTATCTCTGCTAGATATCAAAGTAGCCCTAAAGAATCCCACTTATTAAGTGTGAAAATAATTTTTAAACATACTAAGGGTACTCTAAAATTTGGCATTTGGTACATAAAAGATACAACTAGCTCTATTGTTGGATACACCGATGCAGATTGGGCCGGTTGTTCTGACGATAGTAAAAGCACTTCTGGAGCATGCTACTATATAGGAAATAATCTCGTAGGTTAGTCGTGTAAGAAATAAAATTATATTTCTTTATCTAGTGCAGAATCTGAATATATAACAACGGGTAGTTGTTGTTCACAACTTTTGTGGATTAGACAGATGCTTAAAGATAATGGTATCACTGAAAATCAGTTAACCATATTTTCTGATAACCAGAGTGCCATTAATATTTCGAAGAACCCGGTGAAGCACTCCCTAACTAAGCACATTAAGATTAGGAATCACTTCATCCGTGACCTTGTAGAATCCAAAGAACTCATCATTGAATATCTGAACACTCAAAAATAACTCGCAAATCTCTTTACTAAACCACTAGACAAGCTATAATTTGAGTATTTACGAATTGCTATAGGCAAGATAACTCTCACTTAGTTTTCATTACAGTTTATCATAACCTCGGTAGTTTCTCGCGACTTATTGGTTTCTAAGGTTTTAGGGGATGGTTGTTTGATAAATGACAAATGACGCCTCATAACATCGGTTTATGTAGGATACCCTTGATTCTTCTCTTGTTTATGGTATAATTTGTGATTGGCTATGCTTCTCTATACCTGTTTTTTTCTATTTTTTAACCCATTGTATATTTGAGAAAAATAGGGGGAGAAGATCTTGAGTATTTACTGGCGATTTATATATCTATTCCTGATTCTAACTCAACTAATATGCCATTCAACTAATATTCTAACTCAACTAATATGCCATTCACTCTTTACTTTGTTACAGGCATTTCAGACCTGTTGTATAGCTTCTTATATATTTGTAGGGTATTGGTCTGTATTGTAGTTGAGTAATGTATTTTTTTCATCTTATTTTCGGTTCTAGGATGGTAATGGGTAGTTAGAACCTTTTGTATAGGACAACTAGGATTTTTCATTTTTCACCCACGAGTTCAGAATACTCAAGGGAATTATGTCTCCAATATCCAAAGGAGGATATTGAGAACACACTATATAATTGACTTACTTGAGTCTATATTATATAGGAGTTCCAACTAGTTTGGATATTGAGACAAAGTAGGTTAGATTTTATGAGTTTCTCCATGTCCCAAAGGTTCAAGAAGAAGGAGGAAGATGAAGCAATCCGGTTCAAGCAATCCTAATAGGGAGGAAGTTAATTGTATCCTTAAACCACTATAGGACACTCTCACTTCATAACAGCTTATTCCTATGTGCATATGTGGTTTTTAAAACACTTTAACCATTTTTTAAAATCAGTTTAATTCAGTTACAACTTTTTAAAAACATTTTATATAATTTTCAAATAATATTGAATTAATTAAAGCTTGTTTTTTAAAAGTGTTGGGGAAATAAATTGTATTTTAGAAAGTGTTTTATTTGGTTCAAAGTTGGCTTGGGTAGAATGTCAAAGCGCTAGAGACTTCAGGGTGCATTTGTATTTATTTTCAAACAAGTGTTTTTATTTAATCTAGTTCATACACGTGTTGGCTCATTAAGCGTTAGATCTGTGTTTTCTCACAAACACAAACCCATCTACCAATCTCAGCCCTTGAATGACTTTAATCGACGATCTGCATGTCTTTAGTTACAATCCCAATGCTTACTTCTTAACCAATGAGATTTCATTATTCCACCACTTGTTATAAGCCATTATATTTCAAGTCAAACTTATAAGACCAAATCTCAGCCCTTGGATTGCAACTGATGTTCGAGATCTTTCTTCACCAAGTATAAAAGAGAACCAAGTCTCACCATTTGAGGACTTTTTCCAGTTCGTCCAAAAGAGAGAAAAAAGAGAGAGAAGAGAGAGAAGGTAAGAAAAAGAGAAAAGAGAGAAGAAGATAACCTATCTTTGAATCCTCACACCTCTGATTGATTTCCCACAACCCATACACCTTAACCTTTAAAGATCCATTTACCAGAAACCAAAATGTTGAGTGTTAGAAACATTTTAGGGTTTCTATGAGTTTGGTGGTGGGGTTGGACGTCTATTTAAGACCACTTTCAGTTTGAGTCTCTTTAAGAACTCATCTCCGAGAAAATAACGAATTTCACATATTGAAACTTGATATGTTCTAAAGAGAACATCACACGCCAATTTTTTAAGTTCTCTTTTTGGATCTCTTATTTTAGATCCGTTTGTTTCTAAGGATTTTGAAAAACAAACTTATAAGTTTTCAAGAAAATATCAAATCTTTAAGAACGTTTGTGTCTCCTGTTTTATATTTCACACTTTATGAAATAAACGTGTATAAAAATAAAAATGAGACACATAGGACCTTGCCTATTTTTAAAAGCAAGGTTGTTTTTCTAGATCTGATTTTGTATCGAAGTTTCTTTTACAAAATTATTTGAATCAGATCTTGCATGTCATACAGAATTTATTGATCCGTGGGATATTATTTGTATAAATTCTTTGAGAGGGTGAGTTGCAGATCACCTCACAAACACTTTTCACACGAACACTTAGACACAGTTGTTCTGTTTAGGACTTAAAGTTGAAAGAGTTGCTGGAATTCGAATTCAAAGAGAAGGAGGTTAAGGAAAAGACAAAGAAACAACAAAAAAGAGATCAGTTCTAGTCAGAAAACCTTTGGAGTGGAATAGCTCATGTAGGTATAACTCTAAACTTAGATTTAGGATCCTTGTGTGTTTGATTAAGTGTTGTAACTTGATTCTTTATTCTAGTGAATTTTTATTTTGTGCCGTAGAGGGCATTATGGATGTTTGCCTTGATTAAGGGTTTTACCACGTTAAATTCCTATGTATATTCCTTTGAATATTCTTAACTATTGTTGCGATTGGGACTGCATGGTATCTTTAGTAGATGGTTTTTAAATTTTAAAAACTAAGGTAATCAACTATCAAATTTAGACCATATATTCAGAAAGTTTTTACAACACATCTTGTGTTTTATTTTAAAAAGAGTTTTGCCTAAAACGTTTATTCGGAGTTTACTTAACTTATAACATTCTATTATTAATCTAGAAAACAAGTTTTTCACTTATATTTTGTGGAATAGATATGCTCAAAATAACTTTTTTTGGGCATGTAAAGTTATTCAAAAATTCGAAGATTCTCCGACTCTTCCCAAGGCTAAAATTGCCTTTTTCTTGAAGACATATCCTTCATTTGTTATAAGGATGAGATAATATATTGATGTATTAATTGATTTTGATGTTAGAGTTGCTGCTCATGTTGATCTTCATAACACAACCACTGAAGTTTTGAGAGATTGGAAGGATTTTAAGAATATTTATGTGAAAATAAAAAAAATCACGAAGAATGTGGGTTTGATGCCCTTTCTCTAGATGAAATTTCCCTTAGAGCTGGATAGTTGAAGGAAATATCATAGGATGTAGTCCGAAACTTTTAACGTTAAGAGGCCTTGCTTTTGGGGTTGTCATAAGACGAAATATGTTGGGATTTAGAAGAAAAAACTATTAGATTATTTATGGGATATATTCCACATGTTAATAACTATAAGAGCAAGTTTTATGTTTGCTCATTATTAATATTAAATTGGCGTATTCCGTTACATCGTCATCATCATGTACTTCTCAAGAGCTTCAATATGAAGATAATTTAGCTGCCAAGAAACAATCGAAGACCGAATGAGTTAAAATTGTCACTACAACAATCGAGGAGGTATATAGTTTTGATTTATTCATAAACACTTAGTTAAGGGATTATTTTATATTTTGTTCGTGGCATGTTTTTAAAACATTTTCTCAAAATATATTTTTTTTTATTTTTGCTATTGTTTGAATAACTTGAAGCTTTTGCTCGAACGAGAATGAGATTTCATTCAAACGGACTTCCAACGAACATGAAATGGGCTTGGTCTGTTTAAAAAACCTAATTTGTTCGAAGCTCGTTTGAACGAGATTTGCCTTGGTTTGAACGATCTGCCTTGGTTTAAATAAGATGCCTTTGTTTGAATGAGATCTACCTTAGTTCGAACGACATATGCCTTAGTTCGGACCAACTGCTATTTTTGTTCAAACGAAGTCCCATTTTCGTTCGAACGACTTTTCTCGAAATTTGTACCGCCTAAAAAATTATATTTCCAATAAAATGGTGTTTTGGAATAAATTTTTATCAGAACTTTTGGCGAGATTTTTTTATGAATATCCACAAGTTCTCCAAACCTTTGTTTGTATATAACACTTTTCTTTTCTCGATAAAATCTTTTGAATGATTTGTGGAGCTTTATCAAACCCTAGAAGAACACCATTCCATGTTTACATCCTTGTAGAATGATTGAACTTGTGGTGTTAATTCTCTACAGTTGAAAAAGATAGGAATATTGATTCTTGAGGCTGATAGGTGGATATCGAGGTAAGAGGAGCTTGTTGTGGGATGGTGCTGAATTTGTGTCATTTGTTGTAGAGAACTGGGATTGAAGACTTTTTTACGTCGCTTAGTAGAGCTCTAAATTTTATAAGTTTGTGTATGTCTATTTGTAATACCCATATGGATACAATGTTGAATATATGTTTTGTCCGAAAGGGATTTTTCCTCTTCTCCTGTCTTCTATGTGTTTGTTTAGTTAGTTGCGGTTTGTTTTCATTTAGATTCTAATGTCTTGCATTCTCACTTAAGTTAATTAAGATAAAATTTAGACTAAATTGAATTTGGTGTGTGTGACCTAGTCTATGGATTATACATATAATCAGACCACTCTATCGTATTTTCAAATTGGTATCAAAACTTATTTCTACAAGTTACGTGGATGAATCGTGGTGATTATATGGATAACTCGTACAATAGGCCACCTACATTTAACGGGTCTAATCATGCCTATCGGAAAGCTCAGATGAGGTCGGTTCTGAAATCGATTGATGAGCGATTCTGGATTGCTCTTGAAAGACGGTGGACACCACCCACGAAAATGGTCACGCCCGAAATGGTCACGGCCCAAGTCCGCGACCCACAGGTTTGGTCAGGGATTTTGGCCGTGACCAATCGCCAGTTTTGGTGTAGTGACTAATGATGATGTCATTAGTCTCAAACCAGTCACTACATGGATTGAGGACGATTTAGATGGAGTAAATTTAACTCCCGATGATTAATTGCAATATTTGGTTCAATCACTCCCGACGATTTTAGTCATGTCATAACGTATACAACGTCTACGAAAGCATGGGATATCCTCTAACTCACTCATGAGGGTACTAATGCTTTGAAACCTTATAAGATACAGAATCTTACCACACAATTTAAGACCATTAGCATGCTTGAGTTTGAAATGTTTGATGAATTTTATGCACACTTGTCTGCCATATGAATTCTAGTTTTAATTTGGGTTAGAGAATTCCTGAGATGAGGGTAGTTAAGAAAATTCTGAGATCTCTTCCATCCCATTACAATGTGAAAGTCACGGTCCTTAAGTCTTTTAAAAGTTTAGATACTCTTAGGTTAAAAGAGCTCGTAAGAGACCTTCAAACTTATGAAATAGATATGTTCCCCAAAAATCAAAAGAAGAAAGAAAAGGGGATCGCTTTAAAAGCTCAATTAAAGAAAAAAGAGGAGGTTTTCTGATTTCGAATTTAATCTCGATCTAGATGATCTTTCCTTATTTGTGAAAAAACTTAAAAAGTTTATCAAATTAATCAAAATTCTATCAAAGTGGAAAATAAAAGTTTTGATAAAAATAAAATTTTTAAATTGGGTAAGAATATTTTTGAATATGATCGAAGAAAGGCTAGATGAGAGTACCCAAATAAAGATGATTCAAAGATATTCTACGAGTGGGAGGGCAAGGTTCATAAAGCCCATGAGTGTGCTACAGGCTTAATAGATTTGGTAAAGGCAAGGATGCTCATAATTCCATTCTAAGCAATAGCAATGTCAAGTCGACGGATTTTGAGGATGAATCACTGCATGGATGTAACTTCGCCACGTTCATAGATAGTCATGTTAACACTTCAAGTACGACCCATGTCGATGAGGATGGTTCTAACATGATAGCCTCTACAATGAGTCAAACTATTCTAGAGATATTAAGGGAGATGATGTTTTGAGTGGGGGAGAATGTGGCCTCCAACACGCCTACGATGAGCTTTACACCGTGTCCGTTAAAACCAAAAATCAAAATAAGAATTTAGCTCTTCATGTGTCATTTTTAGAAAATGAGTTGAAGGCATCGAGAGAGAGTGATACATCAGTGAGGATTTCTTTGAGTGAGCAGTTAGTTTCAGTGGAAAGGTAAAAATAGTTACTTGACCAACAAAGTGGATAGTCTTACGAGAGATCTTCAAAATTCATTGGAAACTCGTGAGAAATTTGAAGCCTATGTTTCCCAACTCGATAAAGATCTCGAATGTGCTCTAAAGGTAAAGATTACTTTAGAGGACACATCGAAGAAGGTTGGAAAGATGTTCCTCGATCCCGCATTAAGTTTTAAGGTGAGTCAAGGGATAGGTTACGATGGTGTTACCACTTCCCATGATGCACCCGAACCGATTTTTAAGTTTGTGATGGATCCATATGAACCTCGACCTAACCCACCAAGGAGAACTTATCCTAATTGTGTTAACCAAGGTAGATTCAAATAAGTCTATGTTTGTACCCATTGCAAACTAAGAGGTGACCTTTGGGAATTTTGCTATAAGCTAGGAAGAAATTCTCGCACACATTATCCCACAAACCACTATAGAAACATTACTAGTCTTGGAGAGTAAATTTTGTTTATAGTAACGACTTTTAAAAGCTTAATGAAATAATTTCAAAGGATCTATATGCCTTTCGAGAACACTTACAACGCTATGACTAGGGCCAACAATGATAAGGGCAAGCAAAATTTTACCTCCGGCTGGGTACTTAAGAATGATGACAAAGCCCTTGTTACTCACGTTGATCTCAAGGTTTAAGATACCTTTCAATGGTATTTTGATAATGGGTGCTCTAGGAAAATGATTGGTGACAATTCATATTTTACCTACCTTGTATATTGTGAGGAAAACAAAGTCACCTTTAGAGATGAGAGTAGGTCTAGCATCCTAATATGTTGTTGCATAGAGATACCCTATTTTTCTATGCTAGACAATGTGTTATATATTGAAGGGTTGAAAGCAAACTTGATTAACATAACTTAACTTTGAGTTTATGATAAAGTTTGATCGGTTGGAATATAATGTTTTTATCAATCCGGTGAAATTTTGCTACAAGATGTGAGGACTAACGATAATTGCTATGGGATCATTCCCAAGTCCTCTTTATTGTGAAATAATTCTAAGGTCTATTCTATATACCTTTGGCATTAACGATTAGGTAATGTCAATTTTAGAGATTTTAAGAGATTAGTTAAGAAAGACCTAGTTTGTGGCTTACCATCGCTTGGAAAACCAACTTCTTCGATTTGTGGTCCTTGCCAATAAGAAAAACAAGTCAAGAGTCCCCATAGGTAATTGAATACCATTATCACCTCCCATATTTTGGAATTTATCCACATGGATCTTATGGGACCCACACGTATAGAGAGTAGAGAGTATAGGAGGTAAGAAGTACATCCTAGTGATGGCTGTTAGCTTTTCGAGATATTCTATGGTTTAATTTTATAAAGAAAAATATGATGTTGTTTGGTTCCTAACAACCAAATGTCGTGTCCTATAAAATCAACATAGTGTCCTTTTTAATTGGATTCGTAGTGACAATGGGACTGAATTTAAAGAAGACAAATTGGATACCGTTTGTGATGAAGTCAACATTAAACACGAGTGTTGATACTAAAAATTATCCATCTACATGGACCATTCAGATACTGACACGTGTTATATAGTGGGAGATTAATTCTAATCATTAAGGATGGAATACCGACCAACTTCAGGAATACCGACAACCACCAAGGATGTTGATCAACTTCAGGGATGCCGACCAACGATGACAGGTAAAAACCAATAGTTGTATACATTAATTATTGTACAGATGTAAATGTCTATGATATAAAGACATTTCATCCTTTGACATTCCAGCTCTTATACACCTCCTAGGGGCTATAAATACATTGTAAACCCTATATATAGGGAGACACGAAAAAATAGGCAATTGAACAATCGCAAGACAATATACAAAAGTGGACGTAGGCTCTTCCCTTAAGCTGAACCACTTTAAAAATATCCTGTTTCTTTTATTTATTTATCTATGATCAATTAATTATCCTAATCTAGTTTTTTGAATCAACAGATTGGCGTCGTTTATGGGAACGATATTTCTAATCTATATCATTCAATTAAACACCTAAATGGCTGAAATTCCTGAATCAAGTCTCAAGAACGAAGGTATTCTACCCGCTCCTTCTGCTCCTCCATCTGTAAATGATTTAACCAGGATTCTGTCCAGTCTTGCAAGAGGTCAAGAGGCCATGCAAGAAACTATCAGGCAACTTGCACAATCCCTTCAAGTTGGAGCACCTGCTCTATCTACTCAAGGAAATATGCCACCACTCTCACCAAGAGGTCGTCGACGCAGCCACTCCATATCAGCAAGAGATGTCTCCTACCATCCAAGGTCAACTTCATTACTCAGAACATCAAAATCTTTTCATACGTAGTCTTATTCTCTAGAAAGGCCAAGCACCTTAGAAATATTAAGCCGTGTATCTCCCTTTGATGGTTTGGGACCCAGGGGGAACATAAATATTCTTAGGACAAGATCTGGTAATACCAGATGGCCATCTGATCAAAGCGACAACACGACTTTATTTAGATCAAACACCCAATGAACTGTTACAGGGATCGAGCAACGACTCCAGGAAGAAAGCTCAACAACTAATAAAGTTATAACACATAAATACGGTGCTGCTAATGATGCATGGAAAGGCTCCATACAGATATTGGAACACAAATTAGGAGAAATGGCGAAGACAAGAAACCCACTACAAAGAAGTTTTGTAAAAGGGTCTCCATTTGTGCAAGAAATTGTGGATTTCCCTACTCCAGCAAAGTTCAAGGCTCCAGTAGTAACTCCTAAATATGATAAAAAAACTGATCCAGTCCTCCATATAAAACAATACTAGGCAGTTACTGATATTTATGTCATCCCCGATGAAATGAGGTGTAGAGCATTTTCTGGAACCATTATTGGATCTGCCCAAATCTGGTACAATGGTCTTCCTCGGGGATAAATTTTTAGCTTCAACTAACTGGCCGAGCAATTTATTAACAACTTTTATTTTGGAGCAAAGCTTGTGAAAAGGGTGGCACACTTACTTAGTGTGAGACAAAAATAAGGAGAGAGCACCAGATATTACATCACTCATTTTAATACCGAGAAACTAGAAGTACTAGTTTATGAGGAGAAGACTGCAATAACTGCCCTAATTAGTGGATTGCTCCCCAAAAAACTGTATTACACTCTTGCTAAGGATCCTCCGAAGACAATGACAGAATTAATGGCTAAAGCAGCTAAGATCATGAATGCCGAGGAGGCAATGGTAGCCAAACATAGCTCGGGCAAAAGACCCCAGAGAACATAGGGAATCAAAATAGAAAGGAGTTTTAGAGCGACTAAAGAACAATGACAATACTCCGTTAACCATTGGAATTCACCATGTTTTGGAATAAATAAAGCATAATAAAGATGTGCATTGTCCTGATAAGTTGAGAAGTTCCCCGACCAAGAGATACAAAACTAAGTATTGCGAATTTCACAGGGATCGCGGTCACACGATGAAACGTTGCATAACTCTTCAAAATGAGATTGAAACTCTCATTCGAAGAGGAAAGATGAATCAGTACATTGATCGGCAGAACAACGAATGAGGTCGGCATAGATCAAAATCTCCTTGCAAGCCCAGAGAGGAAAAGAAAAGAACTCATGAAGATGATCAGGATGATGACTCCGATCTCCCAAAAAAAACCTGGCAACCAGAATGTGAGGTATTCTCTATCAATTTTGGTTCTATTGATTGCCAAATGATTACAGGTGGAGACCCGGGAGGAGGAGATCATACAACGGAGCGAAAAATTTACCTCAATGAGGCATAAGCTTGATCGTACATATAGAGGATCAACCTTGTAGAGGAAGATCGACCAAGGAAGGTTAACAAAGATAAACTAGTAATTGGTTACTCTAAAAATGACCTTTCAGGAGTACTGTATCCTCACGACGACTTATTAGTAATCAAAGTCAGAAAGGAAGAAATCATTGTCTCTAGAGTGTTAGTAGATAATGGCAGCTCGATGAATATCATGTTTTATCCTTGTTTTAACAATTTGGATTTTAAACTTAGCTAATTAGAATCCTATCATCGACCACTAATAGGCTTTGCAAGTGAGAAAGTCTTCCCTTTGGGAGCCATTAAAATGAAGGTGATGATAGGCACCTGGCCAGCTAGCCAAACGGAGAAGATACGTTTCTTTATAATGGATAAAAATGTCCATTCATCTTACAATATAATCATGGGAAGAGTACGACTAAAGAAGTTCAAAGCAGTACCATCCACTGTTCATCAATGCCTAAAATTACCTACTAATTTTGGTGTGGGGATTGCGAAGGGTGATAAAAAAGTAGCTCGGGAATATTACTACTCTTTTACCGAGCAAGAAGACTTGGAAGAAATAAATAAAAAAACCACTACCTACCAAGTGGATAC
Source organism: Sambucus nigra (assembly GCA_949130495.1). Classification (NCBI taxonomy): domain Eukaryota; kingdom Viridiplantae; phylum Streptophyta; class Magnoliopsida; order Dipsacales; family Adoxaceae; genus Sambucus; species Sambucus nigra. The sequence goes on along the minus strand of OX422216.1, from coordinate 281,652,702 downwards.
TTCTGAGCTTGATGAAGATTATGAGGTTGAAACCTTAGATCCAAGGGAGGAAATAGAGTTGTCAAAGGGACAAATTATGGAAGCAACTGAAAGCATTGTGCTAGACGATGACAAACCGGAGCGCACCACTCAAATAGGGATAATATTAGATCATGTTCTTAAATAGGAAATGGTGAGCTTCCTTAAATAGAGAAATCATGTGTTTGCCTGGAGTCATGGAGATATGCTTGGGATAGATCCAAATTTCCTTTGTTATGAGCTCAATGTAAATAAATAAGTTAAACCAGTCAAACAGAGGCGAAGAGTGTTCAACCTCGAGAAGAACCAAGCCATACAGGAAGAAGTCAAAAAGCTTCAGAAAGCATCTTTTATTAATGAAGCGAAATACCCAGACTGGTTGGCCAATGTTGTTATGGTCAAAAAGAAAAATAACAAGTAGAGAATGTGTGTAGACTTCATAGATTTAAATAAAATATGTCCAAAGGATCATTTTCCATTGCCTCGAATAGATCAACTTATGGATGCAACATCAGGACATGAGCTTCTTAGCTTTATGGATGCTTATTCTGGTTATAACCAGATAAAAATAAAATATGAGGACAGGGAAAGCACTTATTTCATCACTCCCGAAGGAACACACTGTTATAATGTTATGCCTTTTGGTTTGAAAAATGCAGGTACTACATATGAAAGACTGGTCAATAAGGTGTTCGAGGAACAAATAGGCAAGAATATGGAAGTCTACGTAGATGATATACTTACAAAGAGAAAAAAAGGCATCCGATCACATTATCGACCTCAGCCAGACTTTTGATCAACTTGAGAAGCACCAGATGATGTTGAATCCGACCAAATGCATTTTTGGAGTGCAAGAGGGAATGTTCCTCGGGTACATAGTAAACCAAAGGGGAATCGAAGAAAACCTAGACAAGATCAAGGCACTAATTAAAATATAATCTCCAACTTGCAAGAAGGATGTGCAAAGACTGACCGGACGAGTAGTATCCTTGAACAGATTCATGTCCCGAGCTACAGATAGATGCCTTCCATTTTTTAAGGTTCTCAGAAAAAGCTTTGAATGGAATGAAGAATGTGAAAAAGCTTTTGAGGAGTTGAAAAAGTATTTAGGGTCACCTTCATTACTCTCCCGACCAATCACAGGTGGAAATTTTTACCTCTATTTATCTATCTCTGAGTCAGCTGTGAGTTTCGCATTGATTCGAGAAGAGAATGGAGTTCAAAAACCCATCTATTATACCAGTAAGACTTTTTGAGGAGTAAAAATCAGATACCCTCGCTTAGAGAAATTGGCATTGATTGAAGCATCTATACGCATGAAACCCTATTTCCAAGCCCATACAATCATATTATACACCGACATGACTCTAGGTCAGGTTTTACATAAACCAGAGAAACCTGGTAGATTAATATACTGGGCTGCAGAATTGGGGGGTATGATATCATATATGAGCCAAAGTATTCTCTAAAAGGCCAAGCAGTAGCAGATTTTATCACAGAATTCACTTAATCGAGGTGCCCGAGCAACAAAGTGAGCAGACAGAATAAGAATCAGGAGAAAGTAATATTACCAAGAAAGCTCTCGAAGAACTTTCTTCAGAAGAAGCGATTGCAGACCTACCAGACTCTTCTCGAACACAGAAAATGACTAGGAAGTATGAAGAAGCAAAGAGAAAAATATTCCACTACGGGAGTTTGACAGATTAAGCATTCGACAATAATATCCCCATATGGAACTTATATGTCGATGGATCATCTTGTTCAACCAATAGTGGAGCAGGTATAATACTTAACACCCCTGACAGTATTAATATTGAGTATGCACTACATTTTTAATTCCAGGCTTTAAATAATGAAGCTGACTACGAAGCTCTTATTGTAGGACTAAGTTTAGCCCACTCATTCAGTGCCGAGCAAGTTGTGGCACACAGTGACTCTCAGCTGGTAGTAAACCAAAAATTGGGTTTATATGGAGCCAAAGAAGAATTGACAGCTAGGTATATATCCAAGGCGATGGAAGTCATTACAAAATTACCAGCCGTTCAGATGAACGATATCCCAAGGTTAGAAAATTCTTGAGCTGATGCCCTTGCTCGGCTAGCCTCTGCTACCAGAATTAAACTCCGACGACCTATCCCTATTAAGATTTTTGTCAATAGGAGCATAGATGAAGATTTGATGATCAATTTCATTGGCATAGATATGGGTCCATCCTGGATGGACCCCATCGAAGCATACATTAAAGAAGGAGCTCTACTAACAGATATGGTGGAAGGAAATAAGTTAAAATATAAAGCCGATTGGTATGTATTAGATAAAGGTGTTTTGTACAGGAGAGGACTATCAGTCGATTTGCAGCGTTGTGTGCATCCATCAAAGGTCTATGATCTAATTCAGGAAGTGCATAAAGGATCATATGGAGCTCATATAGCAGGGAGAACACTTCTGCAAAGAATCACCACTCAAGGGTATTACTGGCCAACAATGCAAACAGACTGTGCAACTTTTGCGAAGAAGTGTGATAAATGTCAGTCATTTTCCATAATTTGTAAAAATCCACAGGCTGCTCTTCCTCAAATCACTTCACCATGGCTATTTTCCATGTGGGGTATAGACCTGGTCGGGGCATTGCCAACCACCCGAGGAAGATTTAAATACTTGGTGGTCGTTGTGGATTACTTTCAAAATGGGTGGAGGCAGAGCCTCTGATAAATGTGAGTTATGAAAAGGTCTATCAATTCATATGGAAAAACATCATTTGTAGGTATGGGCTACCATACGTTTTCATTATCGACCATGGAACACAGTTTGACAGTAATGAATTCGCAAATTACTGTGCTAAGTCCAATGTTAAAAAATTGCATTCTGCTCCAGGACATCCTCAGATCAATGGACAAACTGAAGTTACGAACATAACCTTACTTACTGGGTTGAAGAAAAGGCTTGATGATGCCAAGGGAAATTAGGTAAACAAGCTGCACTCTGTCTTGTGGGCATACCGAATAACACCACGAACAACAACTGGAGAATCCCCCTATATTTAGCATTTGGGACTGAAATTGTCATTCCTGTCGAGCTAGGCTTACCATCCCAATAGAGTTTTAAATTTTAACTCTCGTGTAAGTGACCTAATGAGAAGGTTGGATCTAGACATGCTGGAAGAAGTAAGAGAAGATACTGCCCTGTGCAATGCGGCTTATCAGCAAAGAACAACCCATTTTTACAATAAAAGGATGAAACCGTCCAGCCTGAAGAAAGGAGATTATGTGCTGAAGAAAGTGTTGCAGAAAAATAATAAGCTTAAGGCTAATTGGCATGTGCCCTATCGTATTTCAGCAGTAATTCGACCAAAAACCTATCGAATTAAAACTTTAGAAGGTGAAGAATTCAAAAACCTATGGCATGCAGAGCATCTCAGAAAGTATTATCAATGATGTTGTAATCAGATTTCAACTTGCAATATTAATAAAATCTCCAGCTTCTTTCTATTTTTTTGGAGTACTAGTGTTATGCACTACTCTAGATGAAAAAAAGTTATAAATTATTACTTGGTTCAGAAAATTATTGCTCGGCTCAGAAAATATTACCCCGAACGTTGTTCGATAGAAGCAATAGGTTGCTCGGAGCAGCCACAAAACTTGATCTTTGATACATGAAGTCTAAGTCAACAAGATGTTAAATCCTCAAGAAACTTGGTCTATAAACATAAGGATAAAACAAGATCTTTATCCTACTAGGCAAAGTACACGAAGAACGCTGCGAAGATTCTTCAAGAGGAATGTAAGCACATATTTCACAAACGCCTGGTCACACCACTGATATTTAATGCAAAAATCCAGTACTTTGGTGCATTAGTAAAACCTTTGAAGACACATGGGTAACTAGCTCTAAATTTAGATTTTAATCAAAGTATGCTAATAGAACCTATGTATTCATCTAACTAGCTCTAAATTTATATTTTAATCTAAGTATGCTAGTATAACATCTGCACTCATTGATTATTGTTATTCAACTTAATCAAAGTGTATCAATAAAATTAAAGGTAAAAAAAGGATTAATATTCCACACAAGAAAAGTTAATCAAATTTCCATTTCATTCAATCAGAGTAATTAATGATTATGTTAATAAAACAAAGTACTAAGCTTCATTCTACAGGACGTTTCCCTTCAGCTTTTGAAACATGATTCATTCTAGCAGGAGGATCATCTAAAGTATAAGGAGAGTTGATGAAGTTGAAATCTTGAAGCATTCTGGTATTGCTGCTATTAGGACGATCAAGCAAGTGAGGAGGTCGAATGATCTCTAATTCATCATGAAGCTCATAATCTCCCAAGTATTTTGAAATCAAGCATTGAGGAATACGATGGACTGGAATCCAATTGACATATAATTTAAAAGGAGGATTGTCAAGGTTAATCAATCCTGGATCATATAAGTCCCACAATATGCTATTTTGATCCACTTTCATCACTGTCAAAGTATTTATCCAACCCCATTTATAGCTCTTATTCTTAGTTTGTTTAAGCGTATTATCAAGATTCCCCAGAGCTTCATTATATCCGTCCATCCAGACTTCCCTTGGTTATTTATGGAATTAAAAGGTTAATTTGTCAACCTGGGAATGCAGTTTCTTCAACACTACATCCTTAGCTTGTCACTCAGAAGATTGAGTGAATAGTTATTCAGACAAGACCTGTAGTTTTTGGGACATCTCAGCAATAGCTTGATCTTTAACTTTTAATTACGCAGCTTGATTGACAAGGGTCTGTTAGGTCCTGACTTCCTCTGTAGTACCTCAAACAGTTTCTCATCCAGGTTCGACTCTAGCTCGGGAAGATGAAGAAGTAAGTTTTATTTTCTTCAGAGCCTCCAACTCCTCACTTGACCTTGAATTTTTAGCCTCCAGGGCATCAACAGTGGATGACATCAGGGAATCAAGTTCATCTTTTAAGTTATTATTCGCTTCCTCTAGAAGCTTGGCAATATCCCTTGCTTCATCCACTTCATATTTTAGCAGGAATTCTTATCTTCGAAAATGAGAAGTAAATTTATCCAACTTTTGCTCAAAGCTCCAACCTTCACTAAGGGCCGGGTATTTCTTCTCATAATCTTCATACAAATGCGCCTTAGCTTCATTATGGTCCTCTTGTATCTCCTCAATCATTTCATAGTAGGCAATATTATTGGCTACTGTCCGATCAAGAAGACACTTCAGATGAACATAGGCCTCTTTGGCTTGCTCGAATACCCCTACCTCGACCAACTTTAGTAGGTCGTCCTCAGTCAGAGATAAGTGACCAGTCTTAAAAATCTCATTACACCTCTAGAGTAGCTCGAAGTGAGTAGATGATAAGTATTCTAATTTATCCACAAACTATTAAGAAGAAGAAAGCCATCAATCAAGAAGGTGCAGAGTATTAAAAAACACAAGTAGGGGAACATAAATATTTATCTTTTCATTAATAAAAAAGGAAGTGCAAGTACATCTTAAAAAAGAAAAAAGTACAACTATTGAAAAAAGGAAAATAAAAGATGCTTGGTTTTACACCTTCTTCTTATCTACCTCAGAATTAGCTAAAAAAGAAGCGGGAGCTTAAGAAAGAGGAGGATTAACTTTGGAAGGTGCAGTAGAATCAACATCCTGGTGTTGATCGGTAGACTCCACCATTATCAAAGATTCACCGGAACCCCCATCATTAACTTCCTCGTCCAGGTTTGGAGGAGTCTCGGGATCATGTTGCGAGAATAGCTCGAAATCCTTCAGAGTGCCGACCTCCACCAAAGCATCACACTATCCATCATTGAAGCATTTCTTCTTCACAAACTCAATTTACAAAGAAGATGCTCCAAAGGTCTTATCCTAACCTCTATTGAAGAAAACCTCTCTAGCCTTAGCCATCTTCACCTTCTCAGCACCTAGGTCCTTTTGTAGCTGGGCAGACTTGACTTTCTCAACATCTAAGTCCTTCTATAACTTGTCAGCCAAACCTCGAGCAGTCTCAACAACTTTCATCTTCTCCTCCCATTTCTTTTGTTCATTAGCCAATACTTGTTAGGAATCAATCATTGACTTTTCAACTCGTTGAAAGCTTCTTCAACTTCACCAGAGGAAGAAGCTCCCAAAGCCTCATCTTTCTCCAACATATTATTGAAGTCAACGAGGAACTGCATAAGAATAACAAGGAAAGTCAGTATTATGAAGAACAAGTCAAAAGACAGAAAATTAAAGAAGGCAAAATGAATATACCAGAGAAAGGCTTTGAGCAGCCCTATGAGAACTCTTAGAGCGAGGTGATGCAGTAGCAACACTCCTGTAGTCTGGAAACTTCCCAGACTTTATTAGTTTTCTTGCCAATCTAGGTCCAAGGACCACTAGAGAGGCAGAAGAAGATATGTCGACCAATTCACGTTGGTCGAAAAGAGCAGAAGAACCTTCTGCTAACTTAGAAGGCAGCCCTTTCTTTATTCTCTTCAGTGGGCTCGCTTTAATTTGTTGGGCTGGGGGCTTTTTTCAAATCTCATTTTTATTTTCATCCCTGTATCAGCTTGTTTGGAAGGGGGATTGGCATCTATGTCTCATAAAATGTTGGGAATCTTCCTCTTCCCCATGGATACAGCGACAGATAAATTTGAATCTAAGAAGGAAGGGGAAAGGGCAGCAATATCACCATTGCCAGATGCGGCGGCTAAGGAAGTAGAAGGAGGTTCTTACTCAAGGTCAATTACAGGAGAAGGACTAGGACGATCAATAAATGAAGAGATTATGTTCTTGTACTGCTATAAATAAGATGCAGACATGACGTGCTCCTTGCCAATCCTTTGATGAAGTCCCCAAATAAACTTCAACTCCCTCAGATTCACTTCACTTTCCTTTAGGCACATTCTCTTCTGATCAACCGCAATAAAAATTTACAGAACAAAAATTAGTGTAACATTTAAATAAACATGTACAAGGCAAAACAGTTAAATGAGGAATAACCTATCCCATTACCAAAAGGAGGGCACCTAGGTCCCTGGTACTCAGTATTTCCCAGCAACGGGGCGTATTGCTAATTTTTTACAACAACCCCATGCTCAAAATAATCCCCATTGGAGTCTAGAAGATTAACTACCAACGCTTTATTTACAGCCCTAGTCTTTAAATAAAAATTGGTATCACTAGTCACCCACTTATAATAAAATATTATTTCTATAATCCCTAGATGGGTTCCATGAATTTGATTCAACCTATACACTCCATTCACAACCCTCCAAGTATTGGGGGCTACCCTAGCTGGGACAACGTTAAAGTATTGACAAAATTCAAGGCTCAGTGGGTTGGGAGGAAAAGTAAACCCACATTCAACTATAAAAATAGAGGGGAACCAGTGACCCTCAACAAGTGAGAAAAAATCAGCAGGTAAAATAACGTGTTCCAAAACAACCCAAAAGGGAATCTTAAATTCATTTATGAATTCGTCAAAAGAATCAACAGCGTAAACCATGATAAAGAATAGAAGAATAAAGAAAGAATTCTTACAGGAATTAAGGATTCATCAAGAACTGGAGAATAAAAAATAATCGCTCATGAGAGAAAAAGAAAGCTTAAAGACACTGTAGCAAAAAACACTCAAAAGATTTGAGATACTAAAAGTTCGTGTCTTTTCTCGCTCTTTATAGATTGCCTCGAAAATTGGAAAAGTAATGATTAAAAGGCAGCGTCGATTGAACTGATGGCGGCTAAAAGACGGAAAAGACGGATTTGCCCAAAAATGATTCTTTAAAGTCGTGGATAATTTCAAAAATGTCACGCGCATTATATTTCCATAATTAAACCATAATTTTTTACAAGTAGGGGAAGTCGACAACCGACCACGTCTAAAATTGTTGCCCGAGCAACTTTAAGAGCCAAATACTTCATACTCTTATAAAAACTTCAAGCATGAAACATTGGGGGCTTCTGTTTATACCAAAAATTGTCCATCTACATGGACCATTCAGATACTGACATGTTTCATACAGTGGAAGATTAATCCTAGTCATTAAGGATGGAATACCGATTAACTTCAGGAATACCGACCAACACCACGGATGTCGACCAACGATGACAGGCAAACACCAACAGTGGTATACATGAATGATTGTACAGATGTAAATGTCTATGATATAAAGACATTTCATCCTTTAACATTCTAGCTCTTGTACACCCCATAGGGGCTATAAATACATTTTAAACCCTACATATAGAGGGACACAAAAAAAGAGCCAATTGAACAATCCCAAGGCAATATCCAACAGTGGGCATAGGCTCTTCCCTTAAGCCGAACCACTTTAAAAATCTCTTTTTTCTTATTTTATTTTATATGTGATCAATTAATTAGCATAGTCTAGTTTTTTGCATCAACAACGAGAACTTGGATGGTCGTACTCCTCAATAAAATAGGATCGTTGAGAGGAAGAACGGGTAATTTAGGAGATGGTTTGATCCCTACTTCTTGGAAGAAACGTGCCTATATATTTTTGGGTGGAGGTGGTTAATATCGCATTCCACATGATGAATAGGTTATATATTCGTCCACACACACTTCACACTCCATATGAGTTGTGGATAGGGAAGAAACCCAACGTATCGTATTTTTGAGTTTTTATGAGTCATTGTTATATCCTTAGAGATAGAGAGCACTTAGGAAAGTTCGACTCTAGGAGCGATGAGGGAATATTTTTAGGATATTCATTGTCTAGTAGAGCCTATAGGTAATTTAACCTTAAAAACTTTAAGGTTATGGAATTGATAAATGTCACGATTAAAGATGATGCACCCGACATGTTTATTGATCCTAGCCTTGGGTGTGAGAATAATGTACCCCCCGATGAAAATTTCATTACTTCTCACATCACCTCGGTGGATCTCGCTCTTGCTATAGAGGATCCACCCTCTTGAGTTAGAATAATTCATGATCCTTTTGATATACTTAGTGATCCCACACTAGGTGTCAAGACCCGAGCTCAACTCGAGAATGTGATTAGGTACTTTTGCTACACCTCCACAGTAGAGCCTAATAACGTTAAAGGAAGCATTTAGAGATGAGCATTGGATATATGCTATGCAAGACTAATGTTATTAGTACCAAGTGGGTGTACCAGAACAAGATGGATGATAATGGTACCATTATTCGTAATAAGGATAGGTTGGTCGCCTAAGGCTACACATAAATTTATGGTGTAAAATTTGATGAGACGTTCACTACTATTGCTAGGATTGAGTCCATCTGCTTACTACTCGCCATAGCTTGTCATCTACGGTTCAAGTTATACCATATGGATGTCAAGAGCGCCTTCCTTAATGGCATTCGTCAGGAGGAAGTTTATATAGAATAACCATAGGGGTTTGAAGACCCAAAGCACCAGAACATGCCTTTTATCTTTAGAAGGCCTTCTATGATTTGAAGCAAGCACCTCGTGCTTGGTACGAATCGTTAACTTCTTATCTCTTAGATCGTGACTTCAAGAGAAGGGGATTTGATATGACATTATTTTAAGGAGAGAGGGATGTACTATCTTGGTTTCCCAAATCTATGTGGATGCATAGACTTTAAATCCACATGTTCCCAACATACTCACACCTTTGTGGGGAGATGAAGAGTGAGTTTGAGATGAGCATGGTTAGTGAACTCACTTTCTTCCTAGGTCTAAGTGCGTCAATTCAAGAATGAAATATTTATATATCAATCTAGTGAAGAAATTTGGTTTAGACTTCTTTAATCACTCACGCACACCTATGAGTTCCTTGACTAAGCTTAGCAAAGACACTTTAGGCAAGGACATTGAGAAAACGCTTTATAGGAGTATGATAGGTAGTCTCCTCTACTTAACTGCTAGCCGTCCTGACATAGCTTTTAGCGTTAGAGTTTGTGCTCATTATTGAGCGTCCACAAAAGAGTCTCACTTATTTTCTCTTAAACATATAAATAAATACGTAAGTGTCACTCTTTCTTATGGCATTTCGTATTCCTTTGATACAGGTGACCGTTTATCGACTTATTCGGATGTCGATTGGGCTGGAGATATTAATGGTTGTAAAAGAACATCTGGTGGATGCTTTTACTTTGGGAGTTCTCTTCTCTCTTGATTAAGCAAGAAGAAAAACTCCATTTATTTGTCCACGACGGAGGCCGAGTACATCATCGCCAGGAGTTGTTGCACACAACTCTTACGGATGAAGCAAATGTTAGAAGATTATGGGATTACACAAGGCACAATGACTATTTCTTATAATAATACTAGTGCAATCCATATTTCTCATAATCTGGTCCAAAATTCATGTAAGAAGTATATTAGGATTAGTAAGCACTTCATTCGTGATCTTATTGGGGAGAAGATCAATTTTTTTTAGCTTCGTGAGCACTGAACGTCAATTAGCCGATATTTTCACCAAACCTTTATATGCACTTAGATTTGAGGATCTTGGGAAGTCTTTGGGTATTTATGTTACTGATTGAGTTTGGACATTGCATCCTGTTTAGGGTGATTATTGTATTTCTATATTTTGTCCCTATTACTAGATTGTACTTTTATGTTCATATTTTTTTTTAAAACCAAAAAGATTTTATTTTCTTTTAAAAAACTTTCAAAATTTGTAAAAAGATATTATTTTTTGATAAAAAATTTTAAAAATTCAAAAAGATTTTTGTATTTTGTTTTATACCATATATGGATACGAATTTAAGATGTTCGAACCACAACTAACTTCCGTCCATTCATGTGGCTTATTAATGGTGTTATGAGACTTGGCTTCGTTTCCTTAATGTCCTTAATAATGCGTGGTTAGTATTTCGTTGTTCTTTGATGACTACTTCCTTCATGGTAAACTCTTTATCAACTTTATTGCACATATTTACAGACTTTTTGAATATTGTACTTGCTTGTCATATGTCGAGTACGGTGTTCTCATCTCAATAATGTTTAATAATTAACCAAGTGTACTAGAAACAATTTGCGCTTGTAAGAACCATTGCCTGAATTTCGTTTCTCAAAAAATTTATTTTGGTTTAAAGTAACGGAAAGGGGCCTCGAAAGAATAAATTTTATTTACGTTAAAGGCCACCATTGGCAATAGCCTAAAATTTTATTTTAGCACACAAAAACAGAAGTGCCAAGGCCAATTTTTTTTCATTGATGCTTCACTATCCTGAGCATTAGGATTCCTTCGAAAATTTTGAGAGTTAATACTTAAAATGTGAGATTTTGAGGGTGTTATAAGTTGAAGATCAATGGGTTTTCACAATGTTCTTCCTTCAAAAACATTAAATGGTTTGGCATTATTAGTTTAAAAAGCATTAAAATTCATGGCATTTTGCATAAGAGTCAATCTCACTTCGTTCAACATTATTACACCTAAGGTTAAAATTGAGTTATTTCTTTAGGGGTATTTCGTTGACTTCGTGCACCTTTGCTTCGTATGCCTATGTTGATTTTCTCATGAATTAAGTTCACACAATTTCATTCCATTCCCATGATTAGAAAATTTTGTGCTACTCCATGGTGTGACTATTTGTATTTGTACTTGTTATACATATGTACTTTTTATAAAAAAAAATCAAAAATAGTTTGTTGCTTCTTTGATGTGTCATCACATGTGCGTAATTATTTATTCTTTGTGATGATATTTAATGTTTGGATTCGTGTTATGCTAATATTTCAGTCTTAGTTTATAACCCTTTGTCTATCATGGATAAAAGGGAGAGAACATATTGAGGGAGAATATTTATGATTTTTTTAAACTCCATGAATGCGTCATGATATTCCTTTTACTTCAATGTGTATAGGTATTTTTCGCCTTGATGATTTCATGGACTACATGATGAAGACTTTTAGTTGAAGACAATGTCATTTGTGTCTTTTCCTTTTCAGGTGTTGGAGGACATTAATACTTGTCTCACGGGTTATTTATTTTCAGCTTATGTTTTATACCATAATAGCCAAAGGGGCGATTTGTAAGAGCAAGTTTGATGATTGCTCATCATTTTTTTTGGCCTATTTCGTTCCATCGTCATCATCATGTGCTTGTCAAGAGCATCAATGCGAAGACAAGTTAGTGACTAAGCAACAATCGAAGACCGAATGAGTTGAAATTGTCACTACAAACATCGAGGAGGTATATGATTTTTATTTATGCATAAACACTTTGTTCAGGGATACTTTTATATTTTGTTTGAGGCATGTTTTTAAAATATTTTTCAAAAGATATTTTTTTTTGGTGTTGTCATTCGAATGACTTTAAGCTTTCGTTCGAACGATAATGAGATTTTGTTCAAAAGGACTTCTAACGAACACTAAACGGGTTTGGTCTGTTTACATAACCTAATTCGTTCGAACAAGATTGGATCTTTGTTCGAACGAGATTTGCCTTAGTTCGAACGAGATACCATTTCGTTTGAACGAGATGCCATTTCGTTTGAACGAAGTCCAGTTTTCATTCGAATGACATTTCTTAAAATTTATGCCGCCTCAAAAATGATGTTTTTTCTATAAAATGGGGTCTTGGGATCAATTTTTATCAAAACTTTTGACGAGATTTGTTTTTTTATGCATATCCTCCAAACCATAGCTTATGTAAAACAATTTTCTTTTCCAAATCAAATCCCTTAAATGATTTGTTGAGCTTTATCAAACCCTCAAATAACACCATTCCATGTTTATACTTTTGTAGAATGATTCTTTATTATTGACCTTGTGGGGTTAATTCTCTACGACTGAAGAAGATAGGAATATCGATTTTTGAGGCCGGTCGGTGGATACCGAGGCTAAAGGAGCTTGTTGTGGAACGCTGCTGGATCTGTATCATTTTCCATGGACAATTGGGATTATAGACATTACTACGTCACTTAGTGGAGCTCTAAATTTTATAAGTCTGTGTATGTCTGTCTCTAATACCTAGTTAGTGATTTTGCCCGAAATGGATTTTTCCTCATCTATTGTCTTTTGTATGTTTGTTTGTTTAGTTGTGGTTTGTTTTTATTTAGATTACATATCTTCCATGCTCACCTAAGTTAATAAAGATAAAATTTGGACTAAATTGAATTTGGCGTGTGTGACCTTGTTTATGAATTATACATGTAACTGGACCACTCTATCGTATTTTCAATAACTTATGCATTTTCCCATTATTTTGTATCATGAATAAAATGATAACTAGATTCCTAATTTTGCAATCCATTTTAGTTTAGACTTAATGGAAAATATATGTCTACTACAACCGACTATTGTAAGTTTGTATCTTTGACAATATGTTTTTGTGTTGAATCATTTTTGTGACACATTTGTATAGTCATTTTACGTGTTGGTTAATTTTAATCAAATAAATTTGAGAGTCTCTCACATTATATGCCCAAACCATTTAATGAATATCCTAATTTACAACCAAATTTGGCATATTTCCTATACTTAAATATTTTTTTACTTTTAGACCTAAAAATGTCGTGGTTTGGGTCTATTATGCATGCATTTTTTTTCATTGGTAGAGTCCCCACCAAATCTAGTTGTACGTATGGAAGTGTCCAATTAATAATTTTTTTGTCTTTCTTTGGAATAATTAAATCGCATAAATGAACCTTTATTATTTCTTTTAACCAATATATTTGGTCGCCTTGGAATTCCCATCGCCTGATTTTAGTTTCTTGAGACACTAATGAGGTTCAAGTTTAATTATTAGGGTTTTAGTACACTGTGCCAATAAAGACGCTTTGTAACCTCTTTCATTTTCCCACTAGGTTTACCTTTGGTGGGACCTAGAGACGAGTGTCAACTTTTTGCTTAACACTAAACTTGTCTTCTACATGATTTTTAAAGTATTTTGAACTTCTCTTTTGGATTTTCTGTCCTTTCTCACAACTTATTTTCTCTCTCCAAGCTTTCTGCAACCTTTCATTCTTTTTTTTCTTTCTTCATATCTTCTTCACAAAAAGGTTTCTAGTTTAGAAACTCTAAACTTTTATGAAAAAAATCTAATAGATTACTGTTGAGAGCATGATTGATTGCTCCATTATTGTTGAAATCATTATTTTCCCCATTCAGTTATCTTTTGGGGGTCTCGTTTTACCGTGGGTCCCTTATTCTAGAATGAACTTCTTCTTAAATTATTAGTCTATTATCCCAGGTCTGGGGATAAATATATCTCTATTCAAAACTCTAATTTCATGAACTCACCCCCTTCCCTCAAATTTAGGGTTTACCTTAGGCTGTTGGATGATAAAGATTGTACTCAATGAAAAAATCATTTTCTCAACAAGAAGTCTATCTTAATGAGAAGACTGACATTCTTAATAAAGTCAGACTTAGTTTAAGGAACATTGAGTGCTTCCTTCATTGTTTCAAGTGCCATTCATTTCTGGAATCCTGCCTTTAACTATTTCGAATTAATTTTTAGGTTGGTTGGACCCATTATGTTAGATGTTTTCCAATTGATGGGTTTTAAAGCCATGAGAGAGGATGCTCATCCTTATATGCCTCCAGCTTATTGCCCTATAAAATTGAAGCTTGATATGGCTTATTTTAATTTTATGAAGATACATAAAAGGACTCCTGGCTTTATGACTGACGTAGAGTACTATTATTTCCTCATGTTTTGGTTATCAAGGCATGAGTTTTATATCCAGTCTCAACGATAATGTTGTAGGATTCAACAACTCTAATACTAGGTAGGGAAATAAATCTTGCCCCTCACTTATTAAGATTTCTTTAAAGAAGTTTCTCTGAGATCCAATCTAGTCCATTCAACATGAATCAAGGCGGGCTATTATGGGCCCTTCAAATGTGGCTTCATGCCTACTTTCTTGAGATTGGTCACAACTTTAAAAATTTAGGTTTTAGTTATAGGCATGCCTATTATAATGACAAACCTGCAAATAAGAGCTTCTAATCTCTTCTAGGCATGTTCAAGGGTTTGAATCCTGATCGACCTCGATTTCTCCTTGAACCTTTGTTGAATGCTATCAAAGCCCCTTAGTTTCTTGTCCCCATTTTGGATATGACTTACCTTATTCAGGAAATATACTCTTGTTGGGGAAGTTTTTTTTATTCCCATGGATTTATTTTGTGGAACTCTTCCCTTTAAGACTTCAAGTACCAAGTCCTAGGGTGAGCTCTACTTGCCTTCTTAGTTTGGAAGACAGTTTGGATAGTATCAAGATACTATTATTACTAGGAGGAAAATTCAAATCCCTTTCTATCTTCCAGATCTTTCAATGTTCCTTAGGCAGCTTTCTTGGCTGGATTTGCTAATTATACTAAAGTCTGTAAGAATTTTAGTATCGAGGGTATGGCATTGAATACTTATGTAACTAATGTTTTTAAAATGTTATGGTCACTCCTTGTTAAGCATCACTTGTATAAAAAAATGCCAAGTCAATGGTCCAGTTGTGCCTTTGCATCCGGTAAGTCCCTTTAGTGATCCTTATATTCTCTTTTGACCATTCTTTAGCTTTTTACCTACTCATTTTATGTTCCAAGCACTGGTCTGGGCAAGATGCCGATTGAAGTTGTTGGTTTTTTGCCCAAATACTTTCCACATGTTAACTCTTGTTCTACTGCTCATCCCTCTGCTCGAAATAGGAGGCTCGTGTTTTCTAATGAAGAGGAGGAACAAAAAGAGGATGTTATTATAAGGAAAGTATTAATTAACCTTTGGGTTAGTTACAATTTTAATTCCTTCCCCGAAATATGGTCATTAGTATTTTATTTTTTAATTAGAATATGTTATTTCCTAATAAAATCATTCATATTCTAAAAACGAAATGGATATTAAAAGGAGTTAAGATTCCAATTAAATCTCTACCTTGATGGACGGTTGAGATTAATTGAGTTTTGGAATTTAGGCCCTCTCTCCACTTATAAATAGATGCCTTACTTCCATCTAAAAGGTATCCACCAAATACACATATAAAGGTTTACAGGCTAGGAGAGAGAAGCCAAAATTCTCCGTTAAAGGACTGTTAAGCTGGTCAGATAGAAGACAATAAGCGACGACAAACAGTGACATCACATCCATGACGATGAAATGAGGTATTACATTAACCCTCTTTTCACATACCTATTAGGTGATTACCATGATGTTCACGATCTTAGGGTTCATGTAAATAAATTGTTTTACATGTGGTATCAGAGCTGATGTTTAAGAACACATGATTGTCTATAAAATAAGTTATATAGGAATCGTCCTATAACTGTTGATAATTATTTATTTTTTATAACCATTAAAAACAGTTTATGTTTTCTGTTTCTTTATAATTCATTGAAACAATGTTGATTTACCTTTTGTTTTTCAAGCCTATTAAAAAATTAAAAATTAAACAGTTTGTATTTTCTATTTTTCATAATTATTAAGGTAGTAACCTAATAATTGTGTCTATTAGAACTCATGCTACCATGTCTTTTAGAATTCTTTAAATTATGAATTTTTTGCAATTTTAAATAATTTTATGACCTTTTGGAATTCTAAAAATTATATCTTTTCAAATTCTCGAAAATTATGACTTTTGAAATTTTAAGTTTTTGGAATTCTAGACTTATGAAATTCTAGATTATACACCTTTTTATATTCAAGAATTTTACAATTATGTAATTTTACGACCTTTGGAATTCTATGATAACATGTACACCAGAATTCATATTAAGTTTTTTGATGGATGCAATTGTATTATTAAGGTTGAGTATCACCACAGTGATCCTTATTACTACCCATTCCAAATTAGCCCTTTATTACCACTATAATGTTTAAATCTGTTTATCTAACACATATAAATTAGTTTCCCACATGTATACTATAATCATGTGTTAAATCAACAATTAGTGAGTTTTTGTACATGTGTAAACCAAAGATATCCACAAATACCTTATTAAAATTAAATAGATACATCACTCAATTATGCATGTTGAATATTACGACCATTAATGGTATTAAGTTAAATTTATGGTGACTACCCACAGGAGAATCTTATTTTCATGTAATAAAATATTCAAATATTACTATGCGATAATTAAAGTTTTACAGTCTTCTTAAAATTTATTTATCTCTAAATTGCATCCCCTTTTCCAGCTCAATTGACTTCATATGCATCATATGTCCATATTCTCACAGGAACCAACTTCTCATAATGGAAAGAGAAAGTTGAGTTCACTTTGGGGGTACTTGAATTGGATCTGGCTTTTCATATTGAAAAACCAGTTGCACTTACAGACATAAGTACTGATGAGGAAAAGACTCTCTATAAAGCTTGGGAGAAGTCTGACAGATTGAGCATCATGTTTCTACGAATGACAATTGCAAGCAATATCAAACCATCACTTCCTAAACCTGACAATCCTAAGGATTACATGAAAGCAATAAAATAAAGGCTTAAGACAACAGATAAATACCTCGCAGGGAAACTAATGGTAGATCTTACAAGGATGAAGTTTGATGGCACATGCTCAAAACATGATCATGTCTTTGAGATGACGAACCTTGCTGCCAAGATAAAGAATTTGGGAATGACAGTGGATGATTTATTTCTCATACAATTTATCCTGAACTCTTTACCTACTCAGTATGGACCTTTCTATCTCAATTACAATGTCATTAAGGATAAGTGGGCGGTGAATGAGTTGGCTAAGAAACTAGTTCAAGAGGAGGCTAGGCTGAATCAACAAGGTATTAAGGTTGCACATCTTGTCCAAGGAGATAAATAGTATAAAGCTGAGAAGAGGTAGAATTCAAGCCATAAAAGAGCACCACCCAGAAATAATGATGCTAATCAATCCAATGTGAAGAATGCAAAGAAGCATGACAGTATGTGCAAAATTTGCAAGAAACTTAGACACCTTTACAAAGACTGCACTAAATGTAAAGAATGGTCCGAAAATAAAGGTATCCCTATGGGTTTCGTAAGATTTTTTGAATCAAATCTTACTTATGTTTCTTCAAACACTTGGTGGCTAGATTCTGGTGCTAACGTTCACGTTTCTAATTCAATAATATGTAAAAGTTCAATGGGTTTTGTTTATTACGCTTATCAGAATCATTTATTTATGTTGCTATTGTAAACATGCATGTGAATGAAAGAATGTGATAGAAATAGTCTTTTATAAAGACATTATTGGACCATTATTGAATAATCCTATTTATAGACCTTATTGAAAGATTTGTTAATATTGTGGTACATGGAAGCGATCATGATCTTGAATTAGTATGTGAGCGCCATGACTCGCATTAATGATTTGTTTGATTAAGATGTTTATGGAAAACCATTTAAGGATAACTCAAAGCTTATTGCTCACTTTATGATAATTACGGACCAAGTGGGAGACTGTTATAATTATTTTAAATAATTCTCCATAATGTGATCCATGATTATATTAATACTAAGAGTCACTTTGGTTAATGAAAGGATACTCCAAATACCAAGAGTCAAAAGGACTCTTGGGCATCTACCTTGATGGACGATTGATATTAAGTGATTGTTGGAGATTTAGGTCCTGTCCCTGCCTATAAATAAGTGACTGATTTCCGTCATTCAGACACTGAAAGACAACATAATGAAATTATAGGAAAGGGAGAGAATTCCAAATTCTCAAGGAGAGTAACCTTAGAAATAGTGTTTTGGATATACTGGGAGATCTAACCGTTGGG
The DNA here is from genome assembly GCA_949130495.1 of Sambucus nigra. Taxonomy (NCBI): domain Eukaryota; kingdom Viridiplantae; phylum Streptophyta; class Magnoliopsida; order Dipsacales; family Adoxaceae; genus Sambucus; species Sambucus nigra. Next base: position 281,634,040 of record OX422216.1, on the reverse strand, counting down.
ATGCATTAAAATTGGAGTATGTTCTTGCTATATACAAGATGAAGTTGTGTTCCAAAATTCAGCCCGATCAGACATTATTAAGGTTGACTACTCTGTCAATATTTCTAGTTGTGACAATTATGGACGCATGTTATTTAAACACCATTTATGTTTTGCATAATGCTTATATGTGATAATCATAAATATCCAAGATCCTTTTATTAAGAACATTTTATGTGAAAATTTAATCAAATTAATGTATTATTGATTAATATTATGGTATTCTTAAAAATGGTTTTACATGTGGTACGAGCAATAATTGATCCATGTATATACCTCAAGATCAGTGGGAGTAAATTCATATTTTTGGTATTGTATGTAGATGATATATTACTATCCAACAACGATCTTGGTCTATTATATGAGACTAAGAATCATCTCTCTAAGACTTTTGAAATGAAAGATCTGGGTTAGGCTTCCTATGTGATAGGAATTAAAATATTTCGTGATAGGTCACTTGGATTTGTAGGAATGTACCAAAAAGCATATATTGACAAAGTTCAAGAGATATTTGGCATGATGAAACTTTCTTCTAGTGTTATTCCAATGCAGAAATGAGACAAGCTTGATCTTAGCCAATGTACGCAAAATGACTTGGAACGTAAAGGAATGGAAAGTTATTCTTATGTTTCTCTTGTGGGAAGTTTGATGTATGCACAAGTTTGCACAAGACCTGACATTATCCATGCTATTGGCATGCTAGGAAGATTTCAGAGTAACCCAAGAATCGCTCATTGGAAAGATAAAAAGAAAGTACTAGGATACTTAAAGGGAACGAGGAACTACAAGCTCTTATATAGGAAATCATCTCATCTACAAATGGTTGGGTTCTCAGAGCAGATTTTGGTGGATGTCCTAAAACTAGACATTGTACTCTAGGCTATGTGTATCTCCTAGCTGGAGGTGCAATATCATGGAAAAGCTAGAAGTTCGAATTAATCTGCACATCTACTATGGCTGAATTTGTGGGGTGTTATGAGTCTACAAATCAAGGAGCATTGTTACGAAATTTTATCTCTGAGTTCGGAGCTTTGAGTTTCATTTCTAAGCCCTTAACTATTTACTGTGACAATGAGGCCGCAATCTTTTTCTCCAAGCATTACAGGATATTTAAGGGATCCAAACACATGGATTTTCAATATCTCTCACTGAAGTAAGATGTTATAAGAAGAAAAGTTGTCATTGAACACACATGCATATATCTCATGGTTGTAGATATTTTTACAAAAGGACTACCTCCAAAGACATTTAAAAGACATACTGAAAGCATGGGTCTTGAAGATACTTCATAGTTATTTATTTTCTGCAATTTATTATGCCGGTATTTGACATTTTTAGATCTCTTAATAAAACTTCTACGTCTATTCTATTCCGTTTTCCATTATGTGCACATATTATTATTGGATGAATTATAACAAAAAATTGTCTTCTTTAAGACATTATGGGACCATTATGTAAACTCCTGATTATGGCCTAGTTAAGAAGGTCGTCGATGGCCTAGTACATGGAAGGAATCATGTTACATAATGATATGCGACCGCCATAACTCCCACTGACTATTGGACTAGCCAAGGTACTTATGAAAACCAATTATTGAAGGATTTAGCATATAATGAGTGCCTTATGATTCTTAATTAAAAACATTAATGGATTCTCCTAACGACCAAGTGGGAGACTGTAAGGAAATTATTAATTAACAATTGGGTTACTTAATAGTTTTAATTCCTTCCTCGAAATATGGTCATTAGTATTTCGATTTTTAATTAGAATATGTTATTTCCTAACAAAATGGTTCATATTCCAAAAATAAAATGGATATTAAAAGTAGTTAAAATTCTAATTAAATCTCTACCTTGATGGATGATTGAGATTAATTGACCTTTGAAATTTAGGCTCTCTCTCCCCCTATAAATAGATGTCTTACTTCCATCTAAAATGTATCCACGAAATATACATATAAAGGTTTATAGGCAAGGAGAGAGAAGGCAAAATTCCCCGTTGAAGGACTGTTAAGGTGGTTGGACTGGCGACAATCAGCAACGACAAATAGCCACATCACATCCATGACGACGAAAGGAGGTATTACATTATCCCTCTTTTCACATACCTATTAGGTGATTATCATGATGTTCACGATCTTAGGGTTCATGTAAATAAACTGTTTTACAGATATTATACCTCTTGCTCGACATTCAAAGAATAATTTTTCTTTTAAGGCCCCAACTTGTATTTATACACCCATTCTTGAGCGTGTTGAACTTCCATTGAAGGAAATGTTCAAGGTTCCTAGGAATAAATGGGTGAAGATCATAGTTGATAAGCACCCAAAAGTGTCTATTCTATTCCCCGAATAGATGCATTTTAGTCGCTCGTTTTTAATAAAAATGACCTTATGTTCGTATTTATTTATTTATTTCTCGGGTTAATACGCAGCTACGGTACAAATAATGCTAAATCAGTACAATTGCGACCCAATAGCGGTCAAAAGCGTGCATCGAAGAAATCAAAGGAGATCACGAAGTCTGGAGTCCAATTTGAGCATGTCGAGATATGTTTCGAATACCCCGAACCAGTCCCGTAATCCAAACCTAAGCCTACACCGACCCAAGACCATTCCCCGAGCCCCGTGTGTGTTGTGTTTGTACCTTTATTATTTTTCTAGATTTTTATTTTTAGTCATTTTAATTTTAGGATTTATTAGAATTTATTTGCATATTTTTGTATTTTATTTTTATTAGTGTATTTTCATTTTTAATAGTTTTAGTTTTTATTTTATTTTATTAGGAATAGTTTAGGTGTTTATTTTTATTTTTATTAGATTTTATATTTTTTTTAGGTCTTTAGTTTTTATTTTAATTTTTTTTAGTTTTTATTTTATTTTAATTTTATTAGAAATTTTATTTTATTTTAATTTTTATAGTTTTTATATTTTTAAAATTTCAAGTATTCTAATTTTTAGTTTTAGGGTCCAAATGAAACACACACACACCATAAAACACACACACCCATTTACACACCTAATTAACACACACCCTCACCTTAATAAATTATACCCTCACACACCCAATCCAACTTCCCACCATCTTCAACCTATCACCACTTCACTCTCTCATCCACCATTAACCCCCATAACCAAGACCCATGAACTCAAACCCACCACGACAACCCATGGCAACCACTCAAAACACAAGACTCCTGTTAGCCATCTCGCCCCATACCCAGCTGTCGACCTCAACCCAAACCCGTCGTCGCCAGCTGCTGACCCACTCCGGCGATCCCTCGGCGCCGACCAGCAGAAATCCCATCAACCCATACCCGCACGCATAGCTCCACCCCATCTTAAACCCCATATCCAAACCCGTTGGCAATCCCAAACCGAAAACCCATCAGCCCCCAAATCCGAAACCCACCACCGACAAACTCTAGCCCCGGCGCGACCCACGCCTGCTCCAGCGTCAGCCAAACCTAGCGACCCAAAATCGACGCAACCCGTTTTCCAATACCCACTTTCCATCTCCATCTTAAATCCCATATCTGAGCAGAACTATCCCATACCAAAAATTGAAACCCTTTTCAGCTCTATCCCAAATCCCTTTATTATCGGAATCAATCTTTAGCCAAAAATGAGATCCCACGAATCTTCCAAAGTGAACAAAATCGTGGGTTATAAAACAAGAGAAGGGAAGGCTCACAAAAGAACTCTCAACACAATAACAAGAGGAGAGACGCAGAGAGAGAAAAAAAAGTGTGTATATTACGTACAGAAAATACAAAAAAATTAGTTTAGCTTTAGAATAATTTTTAGGTTTAGTTTTTAGTCTTCTTTTTGCAACCAAGTGCTGAAAATTGTGAAGAAGTTGGACGCATGTCAGGGCGCATTTCAAAACAAATTTGTGGAAAAAATTGCGTATTGTATTTCTACATTCTCTTTTCAATTTATTTCCTTTTTGACATATTACTTATTGTTGTTTATGTACACGTGAGAATGTTTGGCTAAACACCCCGTTTAAGGGGTGGGATGCACTGCGAATGAAATGAATTTAATTAATTGGTTTCATTACTTTTATATTTCTAGGTAAATTAATTTTAACTGTCACCAATTAATTTACGTAACGGGAGTTAGTAAATTAATTGAAGAAATTAATGTTTAAATTTAGTAATTGAACTAGATATACATTTTTTTCTATATTTGAATATTAATTCGGTGTTGAAATTTGAGGATTGATATTTTTTTTTCATTAAATTGATCCTAGCTGGTAATTTTATAAAAATAGTGTAGTCCTAATTTTTTATCGTGTGACATTTTTAAATTAATTTTTTGAAAAAGATTTTATTAAATTTATAATTTTAACGAGAGTTAGATTATCGATTTAATATTATCTCGAAATATTTCAAATTAATAAATTGAGAAATTAAAATAATTGAAAATGCAGTGTAATCCCATCTCTTGACATTCTCACATTATTTCACACTAGGTTGCACATTATTTTTCCTTATTTAGTCATTTCATAATTTTTAGCATTTAATTAGTTAATTTTTCCCTTGAAATTGTTTTAAAAAAATAAATAAAATAAAAGATTTTAATAAATATATATATATTGAATTCCACGTTTTCACATTAATTGTTTCACCTTGAAAGTTGAATTGATACCCGTACTTACCGCAATACAAGTTATTTTTAGACAAGTTTTGTAGGTACTCAAGGGAATTTTGAGAGTGACTTTTGAAGACAACGACTATACGTAAAAAAGTTACTTATTAAATGGCGTCGTTGCCGCTTTCTTGACGTGGAGACATTATTGAAGACTTGTAATTTTATTTATCTTTTTTAGTGTAGTTCTTCCTCCTCCCTCCTCCTTAGACTGGTTGTGTAGGATTTTTTTTAAGATTGTGTACTTATTTGGGGTGCATTTTGACACCATATTATTTTTTAATAATTATTCCATAAAAAAAATGCAAAAAGAAAAACCGGACACGGTAGAGAGAGGGCGTCCAAGGCGAGGATTTTGAAGCCTCTCTACTTTGGGTCGGTAGGACTCTCGGGGACGACTCATATAGGCGAGATCTCCCCCCGGTCGACTCAGCTTGGTCTTCACCCCACGTGTGTAATAGCCGTGGGAGGTATATTTGTTTATCCCTCGGGAATCTCCTGCAAGCGAGTTCATTTTTTGTATGATTAATTGCTCCTGTGTGCCTTTAATTTCTACATCGCACTTAAATTGAATGGTTGATGAATTAATTTACCTAAGACCTGGATCCGGTCATAGAAACGAGAAGGAATTTATCACCCGACTCACTCATGTATCCATTGTGTGCTACCCAAGCTATCATTAAATTTAAAATCAATCACCTAGCTAGCCCCGTAGGCACACATTTTTGCAAGAGGCGATCACTAAGATAAATTCCGTGATTTTTGTCACCCGCGGACTTAATTAGAATTTGACTACCCCTCTCACTAATTTTGAAGATAATAATTGGCTACGTGCTCGTTATAATTTTTTCTTAACTCGTGCGTGTCCAATTCCATTATTTAGGTAGTCGATTTTAGTTAGTTCGACCAAATCAAGAGTCCAATTTTTCCCATTTTTCGAAAAATACCCAAAATATTTTTCTTTTCTTATTTTCAAAAATCCCAAAAATATATTATTTTTTTTCCATATTTAAAATACCAAAAATAGTTTCCTTTTCTTATTTTCAAAAATCCCAAAAAGATTTTAATTTTTTTTCCATATTTAAAATACCAAAAACATTTTCCTTTTCTTATTTTCAAAAATCACAAAAAGATTTTCTTTTCTTTTGAAAAATATTTAAAAACAGAAAAATATTCCTCTTGTCATGGCCGAAGAACGTCATTTACGGGAATACTTTGGCCATTTCACATTCTCTCGAAGTTTGTTTGATGATAAGCCCGAATCGAACCTTCATTCATTAATTGATGGCTTTAAATCTCAAACACACACCGTTGATACTCGTGTGTCGTCCCGGCACACATTTCGTCCTCCATCGCCTTCGGTGCCGAGTGTCAACCCATCCCATGCTTCGTCGTGCACACACTGCTTTCTGGTGGAACATTCGTCCTATGAGTGTCCATTTGTATTCTCTCTATCTGACCCCACCATGGAACATGTGCGTCCATATGACACTCTTTTGGAACCAGCCTCGTTGTATTCTCACGACCTATCCAATGTCGAGAAGTATGAATACCCAAGCTCTTCATGGCGGCCTGATCACCCTTCCATGCAATACGAATCCCAATGTCATATTGTGGATCCTTATGGTTTCCAACAGTTGTCATCAGCACCTTGTGCACTCATTCATGATCAGTTCTCTCACTACGCACCCTATGAGCCTCAATCATTTGTCCATCACGAAGGCGCTCCTTTCGTGTATGATGAACTTGGCCCCACTCCACACACTTCATTCGAGTATTCTCCGTATAGTCCTATCCATAGCGAGTTGTGTCCACCTCAACCACCGCCGCCACCCGAGACCACTTCACCACCACCTTGCACATCCGCTCTCGAAAGTTTTTTGCTTAAGTTCGCGCACACTCTTCAATCTCAAACTGAATCACTTTAAAGGCTTGAACAACGATTATATGATTTTGAGTGTGCGAACGAGATGGATTCCACCCCAAGTCAACCCATTATTGACCCTGCGTGGGACGATGATGTGTCGTCTTGTGCCACTGACTTTGAGTGTGACCAACCCTATCCTCCTGAGAATCTTGAAGTTGAGACCACCCCGTGGTCCGAGCCCCAAGTTGACAATTGTGTTGACATATCCACTGTTTGTGAGACTGATTCCACACCAGTTTGTCTTTTCCCTTCCATAGAATCCTTGCTTATGCCCGAGCCTACATCTACTGAGCCCACTGCGTGTGTTCCCAAGGAACCACTTCATCCTAGGTTAGCTTTGGCTACGAGTGCTCACCATTTTCTTGATATTGAATCCGAGATGATTTCTATCGCTCCGGATATGGATCCTGGCCCACCATGCTTGGCTCCCCTTGAGTTGAATATTGATGTAGATTCATCTATCTCGAATCTTACAGCCTCGTTAGTCCCTTTCACCACCTTGGATGGTGACGTAATGGTGGTTAAGTTGATCACTCCCCCGTTTATTTCCACACTTCCTCCCCCGAGTGCCCTTGAGGATCACTCCGTGCCTCATGAGGAATGTGTGTCTCCTACTCGTGAGTTAGATCATCTTCCCCCAACCATTGTCCCACCCGATCCACCCACTGTCCCTTCCACCCCACCGCCTAATTTAGACCTTGTTATTTCTTCTCACCTGTTCACATCTAAGCATTTAGGTCCTCACCTCCACCCATCCTCCACCCTAGTACTCCACGATCACATTTGTGCATTTTTCATCGACACAACTATCTATGAGATTATTTGTTATACTCTTATCTTTCGTGACACCGAGCTTGTTACTTTATGCACACCACTTCCTTGTGGTGTTGATTTTTTCTATCGATAGCTCCCTGGCTTGTCACGGCGTGTCCATTATGACCGCCCATTTATAGAATGGTCGTGCACTTTCTATGAGGCCCGCCCCATTATTATTGTCAAACCATTCTGCCTCCCCCACCAACTTGAGCACCATACTTACAGGGCCCTTGTTGCCCTCACATTTGTGCTCAATAAGGCCCGTGTTAGGTGCATGTTCACCCTCACCCTTGCCCATCTTCGCCTTACCCTAATACCCACCCAACCCTGGTCCACTGATGCTTTGCATCGAGTGATGCACTTTGCTATACAGGTGCATTGACCCGTTTTTGAATTTATCCAACAAGACTGACGTTTCAGTATTGTTTGGGGGTGATACTTATCACCCCATTTTTCTTCCACCCTGTGCTTTTCACAGTTCCTATCCTTAGGGTGAGATTGGTTCGGTCTAGCTGAAGACGTTAAACTTAGCGCTACCGGGAGGCAGCCCGTTATCCATTATTTCTGAGTATGAGTCTTATCCTGTTTGGGGGTGGTGTTTCACACCACCCGATGATTTTCACATGCTTTATAGACTTGTGCATACTTTTGTATCGCCTATGTTCTTCAGGTTTCATCTCTGCTCCCTCATGCGGTACATTTCACTAGTGGCTCATTATAGTACTATCTTTCCTCCCTTGTGATTTTTATTTTTATATATGGTTTTAAACATCGAGGACGATGTTCTCTTTTGTTTGGGGGTGGGAAATTTATCAAAATTGCACCTCTTTTGAAGATTTTCAGAAACAAGTGATTTTAAACTTTTTGTGCAGTTAAACAAATATTTTTTTATGACATGATTTGTCTATCATCCCTCTTTTAGAAACCTCAGAATACTCGTGTTCGACCCTAAAATTACACTTTTTACAAATAAATTAATTAATACCTGTTAAAGCGTACTTGCACTATGAATTCTTAAACTCGGCAATTTGCACTGTCACTTTACAATCAAATGATGATTCTCAAGAGAGCCTTAAAAGATCACTAGTGGCGACTTAAACCCGTGAGATTTGAGCTTTTCACCTTTTTTAGGGTTTTTACGTATCTCTGAGTCACAAGTTGACTCAACTTTCTTTGGGTACTACAATTAGTCGTTGCATGATGTCATTATTTTTTTAAAGTTGGCTTAATCACTGAGAATGACATTACTTTCTAGTTGTAAGAAACATGTGTCTTGTAGTTTGTCCCGAGCACTAAACCGATTTTTCCATACACCTACCATTTTCCCTATCACATTATCATTCACCCATTCTCATTTTTCATATTACCCTTATCCATATGTCCTAAATACCATCCATCATTGTCATCGTTTTTGAGAAAAAGAGTGTTAGAAATTTTCCATGTAAATTGTCTTCATTTGTGCTATGAAAAAGAAAAATGTATCGCAATAAAATAAAAATAAAATAAAAAAAGAGAGAAAAAGCAAAGAAAGAAAATAAAAATATAAAAGAAGAAAATAATATGCGATCATAAATTCAAAAGATGAAGACAATAGTCAATCTAAGTGTGTCACACTCTTCTCAAAACACTCCCATCATTCATTTTCTTCAGCTTTCCTTCATACCTTACATAAACCCCATTTTCACCTTTGGTAAAATGTTCGGGAAAATGAGAAGACTATATGGTGAATAACTCGAGATTCTCGGCATAGTGGTTAGCATTCCTTCATGAGATAAGATTTTCTTTCATGTATCCGTCATTTTCTATTAAGTGTGTGAGACGTTTGAACTTGCTTACATTTACTCACCTTCTCACATACTAGAGAGATACACTTACCCAATTTTCAGAGAATTCAATTCAAAGATATATATCCAGTGAGAATTGAAATCAAAGCGTTGATCCTATATAGGTGATCTAAGAATTACTCTAATGATACTTAAGATTGTTTCACACTACACACGCTGAGTTTTAGGAAGGATTACGCTTTTGGTATTAAGTAATTTCATATCATATTTTGATAGTTGAATACGGTGTTCCTTGACGTCCTTTTTAGTTGGGGTGTATAGCGTTTCATCATCTACTCAGATACTGCATTTAAATAAGTTTTTGAATTTTGTGGGTAAATTCACTGCAAACCCTCACGAGACACCACTCCTCCTGCGGGACAACCTACATGTTTAACGGATTATTGCACATGCTAAGTGCAATCGCCAGTGCCTCCGAAAGTAGCACACTTTTGGTTACTTATCTCTGTTTTCTCACTAATTTTTGCTCGAGGACTAGCAATGTTTTGTTTGGGGGTGGTGTGATAAGCACCCAAAAGTGTCTATTTTATACCCCGAATAGATGCATTTTAGTTGCTCGTTTTTAATAAAAATGACCTTATGTTCGTATTTATTTATTTCTCAGGTCAATATGCACTTGCGGTACAAATAATGCTAAATCAGTACAATTGCGACTCAATAGCGGTCAAAAGCGTGCGTCGAAGAAATCAAAGGAGATCGCGAAGTCTGGAGTCCAATTTGAGCATGCTGAGATGTGTTCCGAATACCCCGAACCAGTCTCGTAACCCAAACCTAAGCCTACACCGAGCCCAGACCATTCCCCGATCCCCGTGTGTGTTGTGTTTGTACCTTTATTATTTTTTTAGATTTTTATTTTTAGTCATTTTAATTTTAGGATTTATTAGAATTTATTTGCATATTTTTGGATTTTATTTTTATTAGTGTATTTTCATTTTCATTTTTATTAGTTTTAGTTTTTATTTTATTTTATTATGAATAGTTTAGTTGTTTATTTTTATTTTTATTAAATTTTACATTTTTTTAGGTCTTTAGATTTTATTAGTTTTTATTTTATTTTAATTTTATTAGAAATTTTATTTTATTTTAATTTTAGTTTTTATAGATTTTATATTTTTAGAATTTCAATTATTTTAATTTTAATTTTTAGGGTCCAAATGAAACACACACACCATAAAACATACACACCCATTTACACACCTAAGTAACACACCCTCACCTTAACAAACTATACCCTCACACACCCAATTCGACTTCCCACCATCTTCAACCTATCACCACTTCACTCTCTCATCCACCATTAACCCCCATAACCAAGACCCATGAACTCAAACCCACCACGACAACCCATGACATCCACTCAAAACACAATACCCCTGCCAGCCATCTCGCCCCATACCCAGCCGATGACCTCAACCCAAACCTGTCGTCGCCAGCTGCTGACCCACTCCGGCGATTCCCTCGGCGCCGACCAGCAGAAACCCCATCAACCCATACCCGCGCACATAGCTCCACCCCATCTTAAACCCCATATCCAAACCCGTTGGCAATCCCAAACCGAAAACCCATCAGCCCCCAAATTCGAAGCTCACCGCCGACGAACTCTAGCCCCAGCGCGACCCATGCCTGCTCCGGCGTGAGCCAAACCCAGCGACCCAAAACCGACGCAACCCGTTTTCCAAGACCCACCTTCCATCTCCATCTTAAATCCCATATTTGAGCAGAAATATCCCATACCAAAAATTGAAACCCATTTCAGCTCTATCCCAAATCCCTTTAATATCGGAATCAAAATGAGATACCACAAAATCTTCCAAAGTGAACAAAATCGTGGGTTGTAAAACAAGAGAAGGGAAAACTCACAAAAGAACTCTCAACACAACAATAAGAGGAGAGACGCAGAGAGAGAGAAAAAGTGTGTATATTATGTAAAGTTTAGGGTCATGAAAAAATTCCAGAAAAATACAAAAAAATTAGTTTAGCTTTAGAATAATTTTTAGGTTTAGTTTTTAGTCTTCTTTTTTCAATCAAGTGCTGAAAATTATGAAGAAGTTAAGGCGCATTTGAAGACAAATTTGTGGAAAAAATTGCGTATTGTATTTCTACATTCTCTTTTCAATTTATTTCCTTTTTGACATATTACTTATTGTTGTTTATGCACACGTGAGAATGTTTGGCTAAACACCCCGTTCAAGGGGTGGGATGCACTATGAATGATATTAATTTAATTAATTGGTTTCATTAATTTTATATTTCTAGGTAAAATAATTTTAAGTGTCACCAGTTAATTTATATAACGAGAGTTAGTAAATTAATTGAACAAATTAATGTTTGAATTTAGGAATCGAACTAGAGATAGATTTTTTCGATATTTGAATATTAATTCGGTGTTGAAATTTGAGGATTGATATTTTTTTCGTTAAATTGATCCTAGCGGGTAATTTTCTGAAAATAGTGTAGTCCTAATTTTTCATCGTGTGACATTTTTAAATTAATTTTCTGAAAAAGATTTTATTAAATTTATAATTTTAACGAGAGTTAGATTATCGATTTAATATTATCTCGAAATATTTTAAATTAATAAATTGAGAAATTAAAATAATTGAAAATGCAGTGTAATTCCATCTCTTGACATTCTCACATTATTTCACATTCTCTTGACATTATTTTTCCTTATTTAGTCATTTAATAATTTTTAGCATTTAATTAGTTAATTTTTCCCTTGAAATTATTTTTTTAAAAAATAAAATAAAATAAAAAAAAGATTTTAATAAAATATATATATATATATATATATATATATATTGAATTGCACATTTTCACATTAATTGTTTCACCTTGAAAGTTGGATTGATACCCGTACTTATCGCAATACGAGTTATTTTTAGACAAGTTTTGTAGGTACTCAAGAAAATTTTGAGAGTGCTTTTGAAGACAACGTTTATACGCAAAAAAGTTACTTATCAATAGCTATAAAATAACCTCTTAAGGTTAAGATGATAGGTATACCAGTTTTTTAGTCCATCGCAATATATATTATCTCTTGATACACTTTGGTATTATCACACTTGCATTTTCAACTTTGATTTTTTCTCCCTTTTGCAGTCCCAACTATTATTTCTATTGGAGTGAAGGATCCTTCTCTAATTGGGAATCTATGTTTTCCTTCAGCTATAACCCCAAATTATGTATCAGTTAGGACTTCTACTCAAGCATTTACCCCTATTTTGAATCCAATTCTTGACATAGATTCTTCTCCTATTAGGGATAATTCCCCTACTCTCACTCCTGAATACACAAAAGAGGTTGTTGATACTCCACCTCCTATGGTAGAGGAGAAAAATTGGGAGTCTATCCCTTTTGAGTCCAGTTTCAGAGCATTTGCTACTCCTGACCCTCTTGAGGCTATTTTGTGTCCACTTGTTACTCCTTTGATGGATGTTCCTCCACCATTTGAGACCATCTCACCAGTTATGGCGATCCCTGAGTTGATGTACTCTAAGAAATTTAATTCTTTTCATGAGGAACTTCACCAAGTGATGTCCTAAGCCTCTTCTTAAGCATCGAGAAAATCTCCTTCCTTTTGGTACTTAGATTTTTTAAAAGCTTTAAAATTACTTTGAAGTTATGCAAGGGTTTCATTCGAGGATTTAAATTATTTTACTTTTGTCACTAGGCTGAAATCAACTTCCTCCAACCTTTTCTAGCTCGGGGACATTGGAGCAGATACCCTGAAGGAGTTGATGACCAGTGTCTCTTCGCTTTCAATTTACCTTGAGATGAGATCCCAAATTGATACAAAAGAGGCCAATTTATTTACGGATGAGGCCCATTTCTCTATACAGAAGGCTAAGGAAATTAGTAGCCTTGATAAATAGCGATCCATTCAAGCTAGAGGGTTATTCTTCTTACAGAGAAAGAAAATTTGGTGAAGAAACTGGCCCAAGTTAATGATGAAGTGGAAGTGAATGCTTTGAAGGAGACTGACTTCCAATCAGGGTTGAATTTGCTAGATGGTGAGATGTATCTATCTGCTAGGAATGCAACTTTTTTAAGGAGCGGGAGATTCATATAAACACGCGGTGGGAAATGTATCACGAATATTGGACTATATTTATGTCTTTTGCAACTAAGCCTTTTAACAATAGATGAATGAAAGTACTGCTTAGTATATTCCCATGTCTTTATTGCCTTGCTTCCCATATGGTTGGGTAATATGATTTTAATGATCTGACATTTGTTTTCCTCATATGAATATGACCATTCATATCTCTTAAGTGGTAGGAACCACCCTTTAATAATCTTTATATTTGGAATGGGCCTTCCTATTTTGAGGACCATTTTGATAGGATGGGCCCTTTACTCCTCAAGGTAATATGGTTTTTAAAACCAAGTCTCCCTCGTTAAAGGTCCTCTTTTTTACCTTCTTGTTATAATTGTCAACTATTTTCTTCTTTTGGACCAATATGTTGTTCACAACCCCGACTCCATCTTCATTTATGTTTTTCAATTACATATGCATGGCTTGGTCATAGACTTCTATAGCTAACTCATTTTGGTCCACCACTCTTAGTAAAATCAAAGTAATTTCAATTGGCAGGAATACATCATGTCCATAAGTTAAAGCATAAGGAGTGACTCCATTTCTTGACATTTTGGAAGTTCTATAAGCCCATAATACTTCTGTCAATAGATTGTGCCTATCTCTTGGATTCTTTTCAATCACCTTACTTAAGGTATCTTTAATCACTTTATTTGTATTCCTTGCTTATCCATTTTATTGGGCATAATAAGGTTCTAACTTAATCAAAGTTATTCCCAACCTTAAAGTGAATTCTAACACCATTTCTAACTAAAAAATGTTCGCATTATCGGAGGCTACAGTTTTAGGAATTTTAGACCTATACACAATGTCTTGTTAGAAGTCTACTGGTTCATATTATGTAACTGATTTTAAAGCCTCAGCTTCTATCCATTTGGTAAAATAATTTGCCGCTACTAATACGAAGTTATGCAGATTCAAAGATGAGGGTATATTTTTCCAGTGACATCTATTGCCTATCCCCTAAATGACTAAGGTTTTACTACGTATTGTTGATTAATAGCATGTACATGTTTTAAAGGGCTATATTTTAGAACTTTTGTCACCCTTTGGCAAAGTCTATGTGATCTTTGAGGATGGTAGACCAATAATAACCATGTCTCCTTAACAACCATCTCATTTTTGTCCATCTTGGCGAGCCCGACATACGTCTTAATAAACTTGAGCAAAGCGTTCATATTTATTTAGGTACTCTAGGATCATTCCATAAGCACTTCTTTTGAATAATTAACTAGCATACATGACATAATTGGTTACTCTTAACCTAAAAGCCCTACCAGTTTTTATATTTGGGTCAATTAGATATTCGATTTATGGTTTTGTTCAATCCTTATGAACAACTATGTTCCTAATTTCCACCAAAGACTATATGCTATGGAATAATGATATGAGTCTAGTAATGGAGCTTAATTTTAATTAAGCTTCAAAGCTATCATCACGATTGAAACTTGATGTTTTTTTTTATCCATTTCATTTCCCTCTTCATTTAAGAATTTAGGAATATAGTTTAGTATGACATTATCAAATTTGGAGAGTAATTTAAAGGCACTTGTTTAAAAAAAGTTAAACTAACATTGATACATTTATATTTACCAGTTAACTATCACTACAGCAAAACTGGCGATTGGTCATGGCCAAAATCCCTGACCAAAACTGTGGGTCGCGGACTTGGGCCTTGACCATTTCGGGCGTGACCATTTTCCTGGGTCGCGGCCCAAGTCCGTGACCAAAAAATGGTCACGGTCGAGAGGGGTCACGACAGATGGTCGCGGACTTGGGCCGTGACCCATACCGTGACGAGTCACGACCCTCATCCGTGACCCACAGCCGTGATAAATTGATCGCGGTCAAAGTTCGCGACCCACGTCCGTGATAAAAAAATAAAAAAAAATGGTCGCGGCCCTCATCCGTGATCCACAACCGTGACAAATTGGTCGCGACCAAAGTCCGCGACCGACGACTGTGCCAAAAAAAAAAAAAAAAATTGGTCGCGACCCACAACCGTGACAAAAAAAATGGTCGCGGCCCGGACAAGTCCGTGACACACAACCGTGAAGAAAAAAAGAAAAAAAATGGTCGCGAACTTTGGCCGCGACCATTTTTATGCGCGACAAAAAAAATAAAAATGGTCATGGACAAAGTCCATGACCATATTTAACTATAATTTTTAAAAAAAAATATTTTTTTGGTCCAATCCTAAAATTGGGGTACCTGTGAGTGCACCGTCGGTTGCTACGTGTAACGTTGGACGCGTACGAGGTGTTACAAATATTTATTATTGGCAAAACAATAAAAAAAATCACAAATTGCGAATCGAGAACGTTGTTAATAAACAAATATATATACAAACTAAAAAATATTACACGTCTTAATAATTCAAAGACCAAAAAAAAAGTTGGGCAGAGTTTCCTCTATTTTCTTGACATTCTAAACCCAGTAAATGTAAAATCTGCTTATTATAAAGCCCGCACGGCCATAACACATAAAAATTAAAATCCTGAATGTCCATAACATATAAACAATCTTCATGTTCTGAACCATTGCCTCCTCCATTTGTTCCGCGTGCAAAAATCCTACAAATGATAGTATACATAAGAAAAAATATCAGTAACCAAGTAGTTTTACAAAAAAATTAAATCAAGCTGAAAAATTGCATATATGAGTTAAAATTATCAACATATCAATATTTTTATGCCTAAGTCTAGAAATATGCAAATTACCGTCGTATTCTCAAACTAGGAATCCCGCGGCAGCGTGGTCAGTTACTACGAGTTAAATTGGTCCTCTGGGAGGCGTTGGTGTCACCCACGGGGCCGTTCAAGAGCTGTTTTGGGTTTTCACCCTCTAACGCCATGTTTTTAAGCCTAAGTCTAGAAATATACAAATTATCGTCGTATTTTCAAACCGGGAGACCCGTGGCTGTGGGGTCAGTTTCTACGAGTTACATTAGTCCCGTGGGAGGTGTTGGTGCCACCCACGGGGCCGTTCGGGGGTTGTTTCGAGTTTTCACCCTCTAATGCCATGTTTTGCTTAAGTATAGAAATATGCAAATTATCGTCGTATTCTAAAACCGGGAGTCTCGTGGCTGGACGATCAGTTCCTACGAGTTACATTGGTCCTGTGGGAGGTGTTGGTGCCACCCACGGGACCGTTGGGAGGCTGTTTTGGGTTTTCACCCTCCAACGCCATGTTTTTAATCCTAAGTCTAGAAATATGCAAATTACCGTCGTATTCTCAAACCGGGAGTCCCGCAGCTGCACGGTCAGTTCCTACGAGTTACATTGGTCTCGTGGGAGGTGTTGGTGCCACCCACGGGGACGTTCGGGGGCTATTTTGGGTTTCCACCCTCTAACGCCATATTTTTAAGCCTATGTCTATAAATATGCAAATTATCGTCGTATTCTCAAATTGGGAGACCCGCAGCTATGGGGTCAGTTCCTACGAGTTAAATTGGTCCCGTGGGAGGGGTTGGTGCCACCCACGGGGCTGTTCGGGGGTTGTTTCGAGTTTTCACCCTCTAACGCCATGTTTTGCTTAAGTCTAGAAATATGCAAATTATCGTCGTATTCTCAAACCGGGAGTCTCGCGGCTGGGCGGTCAGTTCCTACGAGTTACATTTGTCCCGTGGGAGGTGTTGGTGCCACCCACGGGGCCGTTCGGGAGCTATTTTGGGTTTTCACCCTCTAACGCCATGTTTTTAAGCCTAAGTTTACAAATATACAAATTATCGTCGTATTCTAAAACCGGGAGTCCCGCGGCTGCGTGGCCAGTTCCTATGAGTTACATTGGTCTCGTGGGAGGTGTTGGTGCCACCCACGGGGCCGTTCGGGGGGTGTTTTAGGTTTTCACCCTCTAATGCCGTATTTTTAAGCCTAAGTCTAGAAATATGCAAATTATCATCGTATTCTCAAATCGGGAGACCCGCGGCTATGGGGTCACTTCCTACGAGTTACATTGGTCCAGTGGGGGGTGTTGGTGCCACCCACGGGGCCGTTCGGGGGTTATTTCGAGTTTTCACCCTCTAACGCCATGTTTTTAAGCCTAAATCTAGAAATATACAAATTACCGTCGTATTCTCAAACCGGGAGTCCCGCGGCTGCGGGGTCAGTTCCTACGAGTTTTATTGGTCCCGTGGGAGGTGTTGGTGCTACCCACGGGGACGTTCGGGGACTGTTTTGAGTTTTCATCCTCTAACGCCATGTTTTTAAGCCTAAGTCTAGATATATGCAAATTACCGTCGTATTCTCAAACCGGGAGACCCGTGGCTGCGCGGTCAGTTCCTACGAGTTACATTGGTCCCATGGGAGTATTTGTGCCACCCACGGGGACGTTTGGGGGCTGTTTCGAGTTTTCACCCTCTAACGCCATATTTTTAATCCTAAGTCTAGAAATATGCAAATTACCATCGTAGTCTCAAATCGGGAGTCTCGCGGCTGCGTGGTCAGTTTCTACGAGTTACATTGGTCCGGTGGGAGGTGTTGGTGCTACCCACGGGGACGTTCGGTGGCTATTTCGAGTTTTCACCCTCTAACGCCATGTTTTAAAGCCTAAGTCTAGAAATATGCAAATTATCGTCGTATTCTTAAACCGGGAGTCTCGCGGCTGCTTGGTCAATTTCTACGTGTTACATTGGTCCCGTGGGAGGTGTTGGTACCACCCACGGGGACGTTCGGGGGCTGTTTCGAGTTTTCACCCTCTAACGCCATGTTTTTAAGGCTAAGTCTATAAATATGAAAATTACCGTCGTATTCTCAAACCGGGAGTCCCGCGGCTGCGCGGTCAGTTCCTACGAGTTACATTAATTCCGTGGGAGGTATTTGTGCCACCCACGGGGACGTTCGGGGGCTGTTTCGAGTTTTCACCCTCTAACGCCATGTTTTTAAGCCTAAGTCTAGAAATATGCAAATTACCGTCGTATTCTCAAACCGGGAGACCCGCGGCTGCGTGGTCAGTTCCTACGAGTTATATTGGTCGTTGTTTGTGCCACCCACGGGGACGTTCGGATGCGGTTTCGAGTTTTCACCCTCTAACGCCATGTTTTTAAGCCTAAGTCTAGAAAATGCAAATTACTGTCGTATTCTCAAACCGGGAGTGGTCAGTTCCTACGAGTTGCATTGGTCTCGTGGGAGGTGTTGGTGCCACCCACGGGGACATTCGGGGGCTGTTATGAGTTTTCACCGTCTAACGCCATGTTTTTAAATCTAAGTCTAGAAATATGCAAATTACCGTCGTATTCTCAAACCGGGAGTCCCGCGGCTGCGCCACTATACTCGTTGGAAATACTGGTCTTATTTAACTTGTACCCAAAATATATCATTTAACTTGTACCCAAAATATATCATTTGACAAAATATATCATTTAAATTTTTGGCCATGGTTAATAAGGAAGTTAGTGGTCAGGAATTTCTATGAGTATTAAAGCAATTGTATTTATTTTGTTTAAGAAAGTATATTTAGAATGTGAAATAACGTTCACCTGTAATCAATGCATGCCACTATAATGTCTCTTTCTGCCAACTGCTATCCTAAAAGAGAACCCCAAGCTTTTTACCTACATTACCAAAGAATACAGAGACCTCAATGGGAATTACCTCAATAGGAATTACCAGAATAGTGTGAAATGAGTCATCAACAACAATTTGATAACATCATTCCACGAATACAAAATGTAAAATTGAAAAATAAATGAAAACTAATCCAAGTAGGCAATATGTAAACCTCGATCCGCATACTTTCAATATGTAAACCAATCCATAGAGAATGCATATATGCGCATATATGCTGAATATATGCTGCATATATTCAGCATATATGCATCTGTTGGAAGCTCCATGAGCAGATATGCTGCATATATTCAGCATATATGCATCTGTTGGAAGCTCCATGAGCAACATATATGTAGCCTGCATATATGCATATATGTAGCATATATGCGCATATATGCAGGCACATATATGCAGCATATAGGCATATATGCAGGCTGCATATATGCTGCTCATGGAGCTTCCAATAACTTTTCTATCCAATAGATGAAGCATCTCCTGAGCCTATATGATGTCATTCATTTCCGCACAATCATCCCTGCTAATAGGTCCCACTGTTACATCAGATCCCCAGTTCTTCTTTTCTAGCGAATCAGAATTAGGCAGTTATCTATTAGAAGTGGTCTTTTAATCAAAATTAGGATTTCTTAGCCTATAAATAGGGTAGTAACCATAATACAAGTCACAGCTGGTCTTGTTCCAAAAACACATGATCTAGACCATTTAAAGTACAAAGAAAAAAGGTTCATATGTAATCTACACAATAACTATTGATCACAGGCCCGAGGCTTAAAACTGGAACCATATTAAAAGCCCCGAAGGCTCCTGATTTGCCTTGAAAGAAAGAAAACAAATATAGCTTAAAACAAAATAATATGAACATGGTTGTACAGGGATAAGATATCAAACTGATTGTAGCTAATTTGACTCATAGAATCATAGCTGTAATCATAATAACAGTCTAGTGGCCACACTTAAATGGATTATACTCGGAATGCACAATAAATTAAAGTGCAATCATAATAACAGTCTAGTGGCCACACTTAATTGAAATCATCAATTCTCCACAATTAAATCTCAAAAACTATAATAAATATAATAGAGGTGAATTCTCACAGAAAATCTTCACTAATCCAAATCCATCAATTAAATTGGAGTTCCACACATATAATACCTAAAACCCTAACTTCATGTTCTTACCTTCGATCCATATTTCCCATAAATGAAATACGTAACTAGAAGTAATTGAAAGAAAAAGGAATAAAGTGGAGTTCAGGAACAATATTTGAGTGTGCACTACATTTATCAATCCATTCAATAGCGTTATTCACAACCATCTATAGAAATATTCAAAATCAAACAAGCTACATATTAAAACTAGATTATTATTAGGTATTAGATGGTTTTCAAAATAGATCTTACCACCGCAAGCTCTGGCCGGCGCAGCAAGCCGACGGAAAAAACCCAATCTCCGGTCGATATTACAAATTTATGTCGTACACTTAAACCGGGATCCCTATGACTACCCGGTCGATTCCTACGAGTCACATTGGTCCCGTGCGAGGGTTTTGTGACTCTTATGGGACCATTTTAAGGCTGTTTTACGTTTTCACCCTTCGATGGCATATTTTCATGCTTAAGTCTATTTTTTTTCAAATTTACATCGTACACTCCAATAGGGCGCCTCGTGACTACGCGGTCGGTTTCTACGAGTCACATTGGTCCCGTGCGAGGTGTTCGTGACTCTTACGGGATCGTTTTGTGCTTGTTTTATGTTTTCACCCTTCAATAGCAAGTTTTGATGCTTAAGTCTAGCTTTTCGTAAATTTATGTCCTACACTCAAACCGGGAGTGCCGTGACTACACGGTCGGTTCCTATGACTTACATTGGTCCCGTGCGAGATGTTCGTGACTCTTACGGGACCGTTTTGTGGATGTTTTACGTTTTTACCCTTCGATGGCATGTTTTTTATGCTTAAGTCTAACTTTTTATAAATTTACGTCGTACACTCAAACCGTCAGCCCCGTGACTACGCCGTCTGTTTCTATGAGTTACATTGGTCCCGTGCGAGGTGTTCGTGACTCTTACGGGACTATTTTTAAGGCTGTTTTATATTTTTACCCTTCGATGGCATGTTTTTATGCTTAAGTCTAATTTTTTGCAAATTCACGTCATACACTCAAACCGGAAGCCCCTTGACTACGCGGTCGGTTCCTACGAGTCACATTGGTCCCGTGCGACTCTTACGGGACCGTTTTAAGGCTGTTTTATGTTTTTACCCTTCGATGGCATGTTTTCATGCTTAAGTATATTTTTTATCAAATTTCCGTCGTACACTCAAACCGAGAGCCCCGTGACTACACGGTCGGTTCCTATGAGTCACATTGGTCCCGTGCGAGGGGTTTGTGACTCTTACGGGACCGTTTTAAGGTTGTTTTACATTTTCACCCTTCGATGGCATGTTTTCATGCTTAAGTCTATTTTTTTTCAAATTTACGTCGTACACTCCAATCGGGCGCCTCGTGACTACGCGGTGGGTTCCTACGAGTCACATTGGTTCCGTGCGAGGTGATCGTGACTCTTACGGGACCGTTCTGTGCTTGTTTTATGTTTTCACCCTTCGATGGTAAGTTTTGATGCTTAAGTCTAACTTTTCACAAATTTATGTCCTACACTCAAACCGGGAGCGCCGTGACTATATGGCCGGTTCCTATAACTTACATTGGTCCTATACGAGATGTTCGTGACTCTTACGGGACCGTTTTGTGGCTGTTTTATATTTTTATCCTTCGATGGCATATTTTTTATGCATAAGTCTAACTTTTTATAAATTTACGTCGTACACTCAAACCGGCAGCCCCGTGACTACACCGTCTGTTCCTATCAGTTACATTGGTCCCGTGCGAGGTGCTCGTGACTCTTACGGGACTGTTTTTAAGGCTGTTTTATATTTTCACCCTTCGATGGCATGTTTTTATGCTTAAGTCTAATTTTTTGCAAATTCACGTCGTACACTCAAACTGGGAGCCCCGTGACTACGCGATTAGTTCTACGAGTCTCATTGGTCCCGTGCGAGGGGTGTATGACTCTTACGGGACCGTTTTAAGGCTGTTTTATGTTTTCACCCTTCGATGGCATGTTTTCATGCTTAAGTCTATTTTTTTTCAAATTTACGTCGTACACTCCAATCGGGCGTCTCGTGACTACGCGATCGGTTCCTACGAGCCACATTGGTCCCGTGCGAGGGGTTTGTGACTCTTACGGGACTATTTTTAAGGCTGTTTTATATTTTCACCCTTCGATGGCATGTTTTTAAGCTTAAGTCTAATTTTTTGCAAATTCACGTGGTACACTCAAACCGGGAACCCCGTGACTACGCGGTCGGTTCCTACGAGTCATATTGGTCCCGTGCGAGGGGTTTGTGACTCTTACGGGACCGTTTTAAGGTTGTTTTACATTTTCACCCTTCGATGGCATGTTTTCATGCTTAAGTCTTTTTTTTATCAAATTTCCATCGTACACTCAAACCGGGAGCCCCGTGACTACGCGGTCGGTTCCAACGAGCTACATTGGTCCCGTGCGAGGGGTTTGTGACTCTTACGGGACTATTTTTAAGGTTGTTTTATATTTTCACCCTTCGATGTCATGTTTTTATGCTTAAGTCAAATTTTTTGCAAATTCACGTCGTACACTCAAACCGGGAGCCCCGTGACTACGCGGTCGGTTCGTACGAGTCATATTGGTCCCGTGCGAGGGGTTTATGACTTTTACGGGACCGTTTTAAGGCTGTTTTATGTTTTCACCCTTCGATGGCATGTTTTCATGCTTAAGTCTATTTTTTATCAAATTTCTGTCGTACACTGAAATCGGGAGCCCCGTGACTACGCGGTCGGTTCCTACGAGTCACATTGGTCCCGTGCGATGGGTTTGTGACTCTTACGGGACCGTTTTAAGGCTGTTTTACATTTTCACCCTTCGATGACATGTTTTCATGCTTAAGTTTAATTTTTTTCAAATTTACATCGTACACTCCAACCGGGCTCCTCGTGACTACGCGATCGATTCCTACGAGTCACATTGGTCCCGTGCGAGGTGTTCGTGACTCTTACGGGACCGTTTTGTGCTTGTTTTATGTTTTCACCCTTCGATGGCAAGTTTTGATGCTTAAGTCTAACTTTTTGCAAATTTATGTCCTACACTCAAACCGGGAGCGTCGTGACTACACGGCCGGTTCCTATGACTTACATTGGTCCCGTGCGAGATGTTCGTGACTCTTACGGGACCGTTTTGTGGTTGTTTTACGTTTTTACCCTTCGATGGCATGTATTTTATTCTTAAGTCTAACTTTTTATAAAATTACGTCGTACACTCAAACCGACAGCCCCGTAATTACGCCGTCTGTTCCTATGAGTTACATTGGTCCTGTGCGAGGTGCTCGTGACTCTTACGGGACTGTTTTTAAGGCTGTTTTATATTTTCACCCTTTGATGGCATGTTTTTATGCTTAAGTCTATTTTTTTGCAAAGTCACGTCGTACACTCAAACCGGGAGCCCCGTGACTACGCGGTCGGTTCCTACGAGTCACATTGGTCCCGTGCGAGGGGTTTGTGACTCTTACGGGACCGTTTTAAGGCTGTTTTTTATTTTCACCCTTCGATGGCATGTTTTCATGCTTAAGTCTATTTTTTATCAAATTTTCGTCGTACACTCAAACCGGGAGCCCCGTGACTACGGGGTCGGTTCCTACGAGTCACATTGATCCCGTGCGAGGGGTTTGTGACTCTTACGGGACCGTTTTAAGGCTGTTTTATGTTTTCACCCTTCGATGACATGTTTTCATGGTTAAGTCTATTTTTTTTCAAATTTACGTCGTACACTCCAACCGGGCGCCTCGTGACTACGCGGTCGGTTCCTACGAGTCACATTGGTCCCGTGCAAGGTGTTCGTGACTCTTACGGGACCGTTTTGTGTTTGTTTTACGTTTTCACCCTTCGATGGCATATTTTTATGCTTTAAGTCTAATTTTTTTCAAATTAACGTCGTACACTCCAACCGGGAGCCTCGTGACTATCCAGTCGGTTCCTACGAGTTACATTGGTTACGTGCGAGGTGTTCATGACTCTTACGGGATTGTTTGGTGTTTGTTTAACATTTTCACCCTTTGATGGCATATTTTTTATTCTCAAGTCTATCTTTTTGCAAATTTATATCGTACACTCAAATCGGGATCCCTGTGACTACCCGGTCGGTTCCTACGAATCACATTGGTCCCGTGCGAGGTGTTCGTGACTCTTATCGGACCGTTTTGTGGTTGTTTTACGTTTTCACCCGTCGATTACCAATTAGTTTCATGTGGACCATTGCAGAGAAATTGACTCGCCTTAATATCAATGTAGTTGTGATTATTACGCCGCCATTTTAAGGTTTTAAAATACATATCCAATCAAGTTGATGACAACAAATCTCAAACTAAAACAGAACTATATGAAATCAACAGAATTATGACATACATGTCAAGTTAAAATATGAATGAACGGAATCAAGTTGTATTTGTTCCATGTCAAGTTGTAGCCTCTTAATATCTTGACGTAAACGTAAAAAAATGCACATTAATCGCAAGATACGTGATATACTTTTTCATAGGCAAATCAAGAGCACTATAGTATCCAGCAACCAAGCCAAAAATATCTCACTATAGTAATGTGCACACGTGTTTGCGACTCGTATGCCAAAATAATCATTTAATTATATTTTGTCAAAAAAAAAGACAAGCATATTTTGTCAAAAAAAATACATACACATACAATCTAGGATTTATTGACATAATCTATACATACACACATACAATCTAGGGTTTACTTAAACCCTAATATTTTTTTGACATAAATCTATGCATATATATAACCCACAAAAAGGCGGATGTAATTTTTTTTTACTTATTATAAAACCATTTAATTATATTTTGTCAAAAAAAATATAATGTCTAGAGTTTTGAATAATATTTTGCCAAAAAAAATACATACATACAATCTAGGGTTTATTGACATAACCTATACATACACACATACAATCTAGGGTTTACTTAAACCCTAATATTTTTTTGACATAAATCTATGCATATATATAACCCACAAAAAGGCAGATGTAATTTTTTTTTACTTATTATAAATCCATTTAATTATATTTTGTCAAAAAAAATATAATGTCTAGAGTTTTGAATAATATTTTGCCAAAAAAATACATACATACAATCTAGGGTTTATTGACATAACCTATACATACACACATACAATCTAGGGTTTACTTAAACCCTAATATTTTTTTAACATAAATCTATACATACATACACATACAATTACACACATAAAAGAACAAAACAGAAATTAAAGTATCTGTATTTGTATCTCATCAAACAAAAATCAAAACAGATATGTATGATTATATCTCATGAAACCGAAATAAAAAAAACAATAACCCTCATTCAAATATATGTATCTCATCAAACAAATCAAAATAGAAATTAAAGTAAGCTAACCTTACCGGTGGCAGCAGGGGTCGGCAGCACAGAGAGAAAACCCACCAGTGTTTGACGAGAGAGAGAAGCCACAGCTCTGTTTTTGACGAGAGAGAGAGAGAAGCGGGTAAATGAAAATGAAAGGGGTCAAATGTTAAAGTGCATTTTTTTTAGGAATTACATGGTCACGGCCATCAGCCGCGACCCACCTCGCAATCCATAACCTCCTTGCTGTTGCTACATGAATGGTCACGGCCTACAGCCATGACCCCCATGCGCGACCAATATCAGACCTTGAATTGAAGGATGGTCACGGCCCATAGCCGTGACCCCAATGCGCGACTAGTTTCAGACCTTGAATTGAAGCATGGTCACGGCCCATAGCCGTGACCCACACCAAGAAATGGTCACGGCCCAGAGCCGTGACCCTCAATCAGTGATGTGCAACCTTTTTTCATCAACCTTATTGCTTGAATGAGGTATGGTCACGGACCATAGCCGTGACCCACACCAAGAAATTGTCACGGCCCTAAGCCGTGACCCCAAAAATGTGTACTATCTTCTTCGTCATGCCATGGGTCACGAACTTGGGCCGTGACCCCTCCGCGACCAAGCTTGGAGGGAATTTTGGCACGAGTTTGGCGCCAAGTTGGTCACGACCTGGTCACGGCCCAAGTCCGCGACCACTGTGGTCACGGACTTGGTCCGTGACCACTTCTAGAGCATCGATAATTTAGTGTGATAATAAATATGGTCACGCCAAATATTGAGTGGGTCACGGCCCAAGTCCGCGACCAGCTGTTCGCGGACTTGGGCCGTGACCCACTAGGCGTGACCATTCGCAGGATTTGGTGTAGTGTATCGTATGACCAATCGATAATCCACATATACTTAAATTACAAAATCATTATAACTTCAAAGGATCTCTAGACCCATTATAAATGCTTCATATTCAACTTGGTTATTGAAATATGAATTTTCTTCCAATCTGCAACCATATTTTATTTTGATATGTTTAGGGGATTCAATGATTACCCCTATTTTTGACCTTATTTCAGTATTTGAAGCATCAAACCATAACTTCCATGCACTCAAGGATATGTATCCTATATCATATTCACCTTTTGGATCATATCCACATAGATGATCTGCTAAAAAGTCAGCCAGTTCTTGGCCTTTTATATTCCTTTGAGTCACATTATATTGGCAAAACTCAGATAGGGCTAAAACCCATTTACTAATTATATTTCTTAAAACATGTTTGGTAATTATGCACTTAATAAAACCAAACTTTGAAATAACATACACCTGTCTAGGCAACATGCGATATCTTAATTTCATGGACGCGAAATACAAAATCAAACATAATTTTTTCATTATTGAATATTTGCATTCATGTTCATTTAGGATTCTACTTAAGTAATAAACAACTTTCTTTTTGTTCTTTTCCCAGACTTATTCCAATAAAACTACGGTAGAAGTATCACCAACAACGACATAAAACTTTAGTGGCCTGTCATCTCTTAGAGGTGTCAATACAGATGACCTAGCCAAATATCTTTTAAGCGTCCGAAAAGTTGACTCGTGTTCCCCCTTCCAATCCAGCTCCTCTTGGTATTTTACCTTTAAGAAAGGAGAATATATTTTAGTTTTTCCCACAACATTATATCTAAATCTTCAAAAGAAATTGATTTGTCCCCAAAACCTTTGTAATTATTTTATTATTTTGGGGGTCGTGCTTTAAATTATGGTCTTAGACTTATTCCTATCAACTTGAATCCCTTTTTGGTGCACTAAATATCCTGGGAAATTCCCTACATTCATTTAGAGTTGATAGAGCCTTATCCTTTCGAAGGACTTTTATAAGTGTGTTATAGGATCTATTACTCTTCTTGATTTGGCAATTATATAATCAATATAACATTATTAAAATGTGCCGAACATATAATGAAAAATAATGTTCATTCCCCTTTGATAAGTGGTTCCTGCATTCATTAATTCAAATGGCATTTTTATCCATTCGAAGGTTCTTAAATTACCTGGTCACCTAAAGGCAATTTTGTGCACATCATCTTCAGCTATGCATATTTGGTTATACTATGAATGACCATTCATCACAGATATGATAGCGTGTCCGATGGACCTATCAACCAATAAATATATCACCGACATTGGATATTCATCATTTGGAGTGGTTGCATTTAGATTTTTGAAGTTAAAACATACTCTTAATTTGCCATTCTTTTTAACAACTGTCACTATATTGGAGATCCATTCAACATACATGGTAATTTGAATAATCCCATCTTTTAACAGCCTTTCGATTTCCTCTTTTATTTTTTCGTGACCTCTAGGGTCATCTAACAAGGTAGTTGCTTCACAGGCGTGTATTCTTCCTTAATTGGGAGTCTATGCTCCACCAATCCTATCTAAGTCGGGTAGTTCATCATATTCCCAAACAAAGAAATTCGTATACTAACGTAAAAAATCCATAACCAATTGTGGTTTTCTTTTATAATGTAGGAGTTGATTTATGTTACCCTTTTGTTTTGTTCAGTTCCTAGGTTTACCTCCACTAAAGGATGCGGTTGGTTGACTATGGGTTCTTCGTATTCTAATGGAAAACTTGTTAGATTATTACTATCTCGAGGCTTTTATTTTGATTATCCTCTTTTAATATATAATCGGCCCAATTAATGGTCATTTCCTTATTGATTTTTATTATTAACTCCAGCTCTCTCAATTTATCTAGCACTATGGCCATTGCTTCATTAGCCTTTTCCAGTTCGAAGGGTGTGTTACCCATTAAACATCGATTTTATATTTTAGAGTTCGTCTTATCAGACCAAAAGCTAACTCTTCATAGGCTTCCTGTGAAATCTCCTCTCCTAACGTCTCAGCTATCAGTGCATCTACTCTGACTGGTCCTACTTTCTCCAGGTAAAGCCCTACTTTGACACAATTGTACATGGTACGAAATGGCAGTGGGTCATTTTTTACTTCCTCTACATACCCATATTCTCTTATTAATAATAATTATTGGTGCATGGAAGAAGGTATACACTTGTTAGAATGAATCCAATATCTGTCAAGTAAGGCATTAAAGCTTGGTTTTCCATCAATTATTGTTAACGCAAAAATTCTCCATCTACGAGGACCAATCAGAAAAGGACACATGCCATTCTACGTGGCAATATTCGACACCCGAGGAGAGTTGGTCGGCAGTCGGCACCCGAGGAGTGTTAGTCAGTACCCGAGGAAAATTAGTTGGCACCCGAGGAGTATTAGTCGGCACCCGAGGAGAGTTAGTCGGCACCCGAGGAGAGTTGGTCGGCATACCAACCAGGAAGATCAAAGGAAAACTATGCATTTAATGTGCATTAATGAAGATGGCAGCGCATTTAATGAGACTCAATGTACATTTATACTGTATTAATAGATGATAACACATAGCATACCAAGCAATTCAACAATTAGATTCGTTGAATGTAGACATAAATGTCTACATACAATGAATCTGTTTATCTCCCATCACTATAAATACATGTATGCCCTTAGCCAAAAAGGAGAGAGATCCAAGGGAACCTAGAAACCCCATACACAAGATACACATCATTTCTCTCTCTACACCCTATGGTGCTATTGTAAACCCCTGGGAATAAAATAACAGTGGACATAGGCTTTATTCATAGCCGAACCACTTTAAAAATCTTTGTCTCTTATGTGCTTGATTGGATTGCTTTTCATCTATTTATCTGTGATCATAAATATGGGATTCGGTCCATTTTTTGCATCAACAGATTGGCGCCGTCTGTGGGAAACGACTGGTAAAATCGTTTTCTCATAAAAAGCAATCCATTACCAATGGTTGATATACCTGAATCCAGCAATCGAAACACTAGAACCCCGTCAAATCCATCTGCTCCACCAATTATTCCAGATCTGACTGGAATGATGGAGAATCCGGCTCAGGGCCAGACCGTCATGCAAGAAACAATGCGACAACTCATCCAAACCATCCATGGCGGTGCGCCAGCCCATTCCGGACCACGAAGCATCCAAAGAAATATCCGTGCGCCTTCTGTACGTACTAGGCGTACTAATTCATATCGCAATGAGGAATCTGAAGATTTTTCTTATCAACCTGGATAAACTTCGTCTGTGCGAGCCACAGATACTGAACAACATGTCACCCTCTCCCCAGAAAGGGCCAGTGCATTGGAAAGATTAAGTAGGGCCTCTCCTTTTGATCGATTAGGCCCTAGGAGGAACAAAAGTCCTCTTAATGAAGCGTCGAGGAGCTTTCGACGACCATCAGATTTAAGGGAAGGATCTGCCCAGTCACGACCAGCTGCTCGTCAAGATGGATCTATCGACCGACCAGCTGCTCGTCGAGATAGATCCTAGGAAGCCACTTCAACGCGATCAGTTGCTCGAACCAATAGGCCCGAGGAAGGGAATGATGCATGGAAAGGATCTATTCAAAGGTTGGAGGATAGATTAGGGGAAATGGCTAAGGCTAAGAACCCTCTACAACGAACCTTTGTTCGAGGAACACCTTTTGTCCAGGACATTATTGATTTTCCAACACCATCAAAGTTCAAAGCACCTGTCGTGACTCCCAAGTATGATGGGAAGACTGACCCTGTCCTTCATATATAACAATATCAAGCTACTACCGACATCTATGCTGTCCCAGACGAGATGAGATGCAGAGCATTTTCGGGAACTCTTACCGGATCTGCTCAGATATGGTATAATAATCTTCCTCGGGGTAAGATTTCAACTTTCCTTCAACTGGCCGAGTTATTCATTGGAAATTTCTGCTTCGGGGCAAAGCCAGTTAAACGAGTAGCACATTTGTTAAGTGTTAGACAAAAAACTGGTGAGAGTATTAGAGACTATATAACTCGTTTTAATAACGAGAAGTTCGAAGTCATTGATTATGAGGAGAAGACAGCGATTACTGCTTTGATGAGTGGACTGCTGCCGAACAAGTTGTACTACACTTTGGCCAAAGATCCACCTCGAACCATGTCGGACCTGATGGGAAAAGCATCCAAGATTATGAATGCCGAGGAGGCTATGTCTGTGAAGAAGAATATGGATGCCAAAGAAACCAAGGTGGAAGGTGATAAAGCTAAGAAGAAAGAGCATAAGAACAATGGTGGTGACAAACATTCCAAAAGTAGGTCGTCATGGGAGGTCTTGAAGAAATTTGATAATTACACGCCTTTGAAGGAAAATATCAACCACGTCCTGGAAGAAATTAAGAACGGCGAGGAGTTAAACTGGCCAAAGAAAATGAAGTCAGACCCTGACACGAGGAATAGGGAGAAATACTGCGAGTTCCATAAGGATCATGGCCATATGACCAAAAATTGCATAGCTCTTCAGAACGAGATTGAAACACTCGTCCGACGAGGAAAGCTAGCAAAGTATGTTGATCGGGGAGGCGAAAGAAGAAACAACGACCGAACTAGAGAGAGGTCTAGATCTCCTCGTCGAGCAGAGAAGAAAAAGAAGAGAAACCATGAAGATGATCCGAATGATGACCCCGATCTTCCCAAGAAACCAAGGCAGCCAGAACGAGCGGTATTTTCAACACGCTTTGGGTCATTTGATTGTAATGTTATTACAGGAGGAGATGCAGGAGGAGTAGACCTTACTGCATAAAGAAAAGCTTACCTAGGAGAGGCTCAAGCTTGCTCGTACATTCAGCGAATAAATTTAGCTGAGGAAGATTGCCCGAGAAAGGTGAACAAAGAAAAATTGGTCATTGGGTTTTCGAAGAGTGATCTTGCAGGAGTTTTATATCCTCATGACGACCCACTAGTGATCAAAATGAGAATGAAGGAGGTAATGATTTCAAGAGTGCTGGTCGATAACGGTAGCTCGACAGATATCATGTTCTACTCGTGTTTCGATAGTTTAAATTTAAAGCTATCTCAATTGGATCCTTACCACAGACCCCTCATCGGTTTTGCTGGAGAGAAAGTATTTCCACTTGGGACGATCAAGTTGGATATATTCATTGGTACGTGGCCTGCTTGTCGGACAGAAAGAATACGCTTTTTCGTGATGGATAAGAATGTCCAGTCATCGTACAATATCATCATGGGAAGAGTAGAATTGAAGAAGTTCGAGGCTATACCATCTACAGTGCATCAGTGCCTAAAATTTCCAACAAACTTCGGAGTAGGAGTTGTGAAAGGTGATCAGAAAGTAGCTCGGGAGTGCTATTATTCATCCGCCGAGCAACATGAATTGGAAGAATCAAAGAAAAAGACTACTACCTATCAAGTAGATGAAGGTGCAGAAATCAAAACATTGGATCCTCGAGATGAGTCGCAACTCGCGAAAGGTCAAGTGGTAGAACCTACTAAAAATATCATTCTGGACGACGAACACCCTGAGCGAACTACTCAAATAAGTTCATCGTTGGAGGCCTCACTAAAACAGGAATTGATAACTTTCCTTAGAAGCAGAAGACAAACTTTTGCGTGGAGTCATGAAGATATGCCTGGGATAGACCCAAATTTCTTATGTCACGAGCTCAATGTGAATAAAGAGATCAAGCCTGTGAAGCAGAGAAGAAGAGTATTCAGTCCCGAGAAGAATCAAGATATACAGGAGGAAGTCGAGAAGCTCCAGAAAGCTCGTTTCATTGAAGATGTTAAATATCCAGATTGGTTAGACAATGTGGTGATGGTAAAGAAGAAAAACAACAAGTGGATGATGTGTGTAGACTTCACCGACCTCAACAAAGCATGTCCAAAAGATCACTTTCCACTGCCCTGAATTGATTAATTGGTGGATGCTACCTCGGGACACGAGTTGCTGAGCTTCATGGATGCTTATTCTGGTTATAATCAAATCAAAATGAAACCTGAAGACAGGGAAAGTACTTCTTTCATTACCCCTAGGGGAACTTATTGTTATAATGTTATGCCTTTTGGTTTAAAAATGCAGGTGCGACATATCAGAGGCTGATGAACAAGGTCTTTGCTGAACAAATCAGTGACAATATGGAAGTCTATGTTGACGACATGCTGACAAAAAGCAAGAAAGCTGCCGATCATTTAGTTGACTTAAGTCAAACTTTTGATCAACTAGATAAATATCAAATGAAGCTGAACCCGACGAAGTGCATATTTGGAGTACGATAAGGCATGTTCCTCGGGTACATTATCAATCAACGAGGCATTGAAGCAAATCCTGAAAAGATCAAAGCTCTGTTAGGGCTGCGATCTCCAACAACGAAGAAGGAAGTACAGAGTCTCACAAGACGAGTAGCAGCACTCAACAGATTTGTGTCACGAGCAACTGATAGATGTCTCCCATTCTTCAAGACACTCAGAAAGACTTTTGAGTGGAATAATGAATGCGAGAAGGCTTTTCAAGACTTGAAGAGATACTTGGGAGCACCCCCATTGTTGTCCAGGCCAGTGATGGGAGAAAAATTGTACTTGTACCTTACAGTGTCCGAGAATGCAGTTAGCTCGGCGTTGATCAGAGTGGAGAATGGAGTACAAAAGCCAATTTACTACACAAGTAAGGCCTTCCGAGGAGCAGAGATCAGATATCCAAGGCTTGGGAGATATTGGCACTGGCACTGATTGAGGCGAGTAGGAGAATGAGGCCATACTTTCAGGCTCATACGATAGTAGTATATACCGATGTGCCATTGAGACAAGCCCTTCACAAGCCAGAAAAATCACGGAGATTGATGTACTGGGCAATAGAGCTCGGAGAATATAATATAATTTATGAACCCAGGTCATCACTAAAAGGGCAGGCTGTAGCAGATTTCATAGCGGAGTTCACCTATCCTGATAGCAAGAGTTTCTCGCTGATCAACCTGTGGATGTTACAGGATCAACAAACACTGGTTCAGACCAACTCCGGTTGGTAAAAGGGCAAGTGGATGTTACAGGATCATTAAATTCGAGCTCAGACCAACCTCGGTTGGTAAAAGGGCAAGAAAAGATGATCGACGAGGAACAAGAAAAATCCAGGGAGGATGAAAGGAAGCAGCAAATATTTCACCGAGGAACTCTGACTGATCAAAAATTTGAAGACGAGTTACCTATATGGAGGCTATATGTAGATGGCTCATCTTGCACTGCCGGATGTGGCGCGGGGATAGTTCTAAGCACTCCAGACGAGGTCGACATGGAATACGCCTTGCGTTTCCAATTCAAAGCTTCCAACAATGAGGCTGAATGTGAGGCCATGATTGCAGGGCTTAATTTGGCAAAAATTATGGAGGCACAGCAGGTTGTGATTTTTAGTGACTCTCAATTAATTGTAAACCAAATGATGGGAATATATGCAGTTAGAGGAGAATTAATGATCAGATATCATGCAAAGGCAAAGGAACTGTTATCAGAATTTGTCGCTATTCAGCTGGTCAGAATACCAAGAATGGAGAATGCGAGAGCAGACGCCCTAGCTCGACTAGCATCAGCTACTCGCACCGAGCTACGACGAACAATCCCAATTGAAGTGTTAGCTGGTCGAAGTATAGATGAAGATCTGAAGATGAATTTTATCACCCTTGATTTAGGACCATCTTGGATGGATCCCATCAGGGTATATATTGAGGAAGGAGAATTGCCAATTGATAAGCTTGCAGCCAAGAAATTGAAGTTTAAAGCTGCTCGGTATGTACTAACTAATGGTGTTTTATATAGACGAGGAATTATGGCAGGTTTGCAGAGATGTGTACATCCCACCGAGGTGAAAGATTTAATTGAAGAGATCCATGAAGGGTCTTGTGGAGCACATATAGCAGGTCGGACACTTTTACAAAGGGTGATGACGCAGGGATACTACTGGCCGATGATGAGGGCTGATTGTATAGCCTATGCCAAGAAATATGACAAGTGCCAACGCTTCTCTTCCATCCGAAGAACTCCACAAGCATTGTTGACACCTATAACTTCCCCTTGGCCATTTGCCATGTGGGGAATTGATTTGGTTGGACCACTGCCAACGACCCGAGGAAGGTTCAAGTACCTCGTCGTCACAGTGGATTATTTTACTAAGTGGGTAGAAGCTGATCCACTCATTGATATGACATACGAGAAGGTGTACCAATTTGTTTGGAAGAACATCATTTGCCTATATGGTCTCCCTCATGTCTTCATCATAGACCATGGGACACAATTTGATAACGAGGAGTTTACCGCCTATTGTCATCAGTCAAATATTTTGAAGGTCCACTCAGCACCAGGCCATCCTCAAATCAATGGTCAAACTGAAGTGATAAACAGAACGCTGCTGAACGGTTTGAAGAAAAGATTGGATGATGAGAAAATGAATTGGATCAACGAGTTACAATCAGTACTCTGGGCTTATCGAACTACTCCCCGAGTAGCAACTGGAGAATCACCATACATGCTGGCGTTTGGAAGTGAAGCTGTCATACCTGCCGAGTTGGGTCTCCCAACACACAGGGTACTGAATTTCAATTCCCCTGTCAGCGATTTAATGAGAAGACTGGATTTAGACATGCTTGAGGAGGACAGAGAGGAGGCAGCCATTAGAAATGCTGCTTACCAGCAGCGGACAACTTTGTTTTACAATAAGAGGGTGAAGAAGTGCGACCTGAAAGAAGGAGACTATGTGGTGAAGAAAGTAATTCAAAAGCATAACAAACTGGAGGCAAATTGGCATGGACCATACCGAGTTACAGAAGTTGTTCGACCAAGAACTTATCGAATAACAACTTTAGAAGGCGAAGAGTTTAAGAATGCAGAACATCTGCGCAAGTATTATCAGTGATGTATATGTAACGCAGTTCCATCAGTATGAATAAAATAAAAGTATTCTGCAAGTCTCTCTGTTTATTGAAATTTTTTCGGGGAATACTAGTGCTACGCACTACTCGGCACAGCTCGGCAGACTACTCAAAAATTCCAAACTGTACCAACATAGTTGGTCGACGAGGAGAAAAAATTCCAAACTGTACCAACTTAGTTGGTCGACGAGGAGAAAAAATTCCAAACTGTACCAACTTAGTTGGTCGACGAGGAGAAAGAATTCCAAACTGTACCAACGTAGGTGGTCGACGAGGAGAAAATATTCCAAACTGTACCAAGTATGGTTGGTCGGGGATAAAAACCCACTAACTGTAGTTGGTCGTCGAGGAGAAATATTCCTAAAAATGCCAACCTGTTTGGCTAGGAAACGAAATATTCCAAACTGTACCAACATAGTTGGTCGACGAGGAGAAAATATTCCAAACTGTACCAACATAGTTGGTCGACGAGGAGAAAATATTCCAAACTGTACCAACTTAGTTGGTCGACGAGGAGAAAATATTCCAAACTGTACCTAGTATGGTTAGTCGGGGATAAAAACCCACCAACTTAATAGGTCGACGAGGAGAATTTATTGACCTTGGTTGGTCAGACACATTTTATGAAAAAGACAAAAATTTACCAAGTATGGTTAGTCCGGGATCAACTCTCACTAACTATAATTAGTCGACAAGCACAATTTAACAACCTTAGTTGGTTGGAAAAATTTTAAACATTTTTATACTCATTACTTTATTATTAAGTGATCGAGCAACATTACTGATACTTGTAACTTTTTTATTATTAAGTTGGTCGATGAACGGCACAATATTATTATCTTTTTAACATATATGCATAAATGTAAAGTGTTGATATTTACAAGATAATAGCAATTAAGATTTCCAAACAAAAATGAAAGTCTTTCAGTAAATTCAAAATAAGTTACAAGTTACAATGATAATAAAATGAAAATTACATGGATATGTATACTAACTGTTACATCAAAAAATTCCTATTCTATTGGTCTTTTACCCTCAGCTTTCGATACAGGTTCCTCGCTAGCAGGCGGATCATTTAAAGACTGAGGAGAATTGATGAAGTTCAAATCCTTCAGCATCCTGACGTTCATCACAGAAGGTCGATCTAGAAGATGCTCGGGACGAGATACCTCAAATTGAGAATGTAAATTGTAGTCACCGAGGTATTTTGCAATTAAGCTCCGAGGAATGGCACGAGCTGGGATCCATTCCATGTCCAAATTGTACGGTGGCACAGGCAAGTCGAGCAACCCGGGATCATAGTAGTCCCACAGATAGTGTCCTTGTTTGAGCTTCATCACGCCTAAGGCATTCAACCAGCCTTGTTTGTAGCCCTCATTATTGGCATTCTGGATACGATCATCCAAGTGGAATAGTGCTTCGTTGTATCCAGCCATCCAGAACTCCCTGGGCTGTTTGTGGAATTGATATGTTAGCCTTTCAAGCTTCTCGTGGAGACTCTTGACAAAAAGCTCATTATTCTCCAACAATGATTTCTTTGCAGAGAGCTGTTTTTCCAGGTCTCGAATCTTCTTTGACATATCAGATAACGCCTGGTTCTTAGCCATTAATTGGAATGCTTGGTTCTCTAAGGCAGACGTTGTCCTCTGTTCCTTGACCAACACCCGAGCTGATCTTCCTCGTCCCCGAGGAGCTCTTGCTCATCCCCGAGGAGATGTGGAAGTGCCCGACCTCCTCAAGTTGTCCAACTCTTCCCTTAATTTGGCATTCTCAACCTCTAAAAATGAAAATCCCTCGTCAGTCACTGGGATTAGGGCTGTTGAAGAAGAAGCTGCAGACTTCAACTGCGCTAGCTCCTTCTGCAAATTGTTATTCTCTTGCTCCAGCAGCTCGGCAATCTGTCTGCACTGTTCAACCTCACCCTTCAAAGTTCTCTCCCTCAGATCATACCCAGCAAAAAGCTTCTCGTAGCCCTTGTCAGCAACGATCAGCTTATACTTTTTCTCGTACCCCTCATGCAGTAAGGCAGTTGATTCCTTGTACTGATTCTGAAGGTCTTCGAGGGTACACTGGAGATCCTCGATCATTTCATAGTAAGCCACATTATTGGCTACAGCTCGGTCAAGTAGACACTTCAGGTACTGATATGCTTCGACTGCCTGTTCTGAAGCATCATGACCAAGGATGTTGGCAACTTCTGATGCACTTAGGTCTGTGTGACCAGCCTTATAATATTCATTACATTGCTGCGTCAGCTTTGTATCATTGGCAGATCGCAGATCCATCCTGGCCAGAAACTAGCAGAGAAAGAAAAAATAATCATCAAAAAGAAGATCAAGACAGAATACAAATAGAAAAGAGACAACCGTATGGAAGACAACCTCTCCTCATCAGCCTTGAGTTTATTCTCAAATTCCCCAGCAGTCTTGAGCTTCACATCGAGCTCTTTATTAGCCTTCTCCAAGGCATTCACTTTCCTCTCCAAATCCCTGGAGGCCTCAGCAACCCGAGTTTTCTCCTGCTCGGAGGAAGCAAGTTTCTTCTCCCAGACTGCCTTATCAGTATCGTACCTCTGGCGAGATTCCTCCA
Source organism: Sambucus nigra (assembly GCA_949130495.1). NCBI lineage: Eukaryota > Viridiplantae > Streptophyta > Magnoliopsida > Dipsacales > Adoxaceae > Sambucus > Sambucus nigra. The sequence continues at coordinate 281,596,212 of OX422216.1, read as the reverse complement.
AGGACTTGGTAGCTTCTTCCAGAGCTCCCTCCACACTGGACGAGGAGCAAGAAGCTTTGATTGCTTCATCCTTCTTAAAGGATTATGTTGAAGCAGCTCGTCAACTGTAAACCGAAAAAGAAAGCAAAGTCAGAAACAAATATGAGAAATAACAAAGGAAAATACAAAAAGTTCAAAGCAAAGGTACTTACTGAAGCAAGATGACGAGCAGCCAAAGAAGTAACCATATCCCGAGTAAGGTTATCTTCATTACCTTACACCTCGGGAATGGTCAAGGACTTTATCGAGCTCATGTCAGAGCTCGGGGGAATAGATGTGGGAACCCTAGTCTCAGCAGCAGGGGGCTGAATGCTGGTGTCAGCCAAATTGACCGAGGAGCTCTTCTTCAGCCTCCTCGGGGGAACAGGTACAACCAAGGAAGAATCCTTGGTCGGTGATATCACAATCACCTCTCCAGGAGCAGCAGAGCTGCTCGGAGCCACTGCGGGCTTCTCAGCAATCTTCGTAGGAGCAGCTGGAGGAGCTGCAACAGTTTTCTTTGTCCCCTCCCTCGGGACATCAATCCTAATCCTTTTTACCTCCCCAGAGCCGGAGGCGCAATTTTCTCAAACAGAGCAGGAGTCATTCTCTTCTTCATCCTTTCGCTCAACGGAACGTGAGATTCTGGCGAAGAACTTGCAGAGGGTGGTACTGGCTCTGCTTCACTGATCACTGGACGAGCAGTGAAAGAAGTTGTATAGCTCTTGTGTTGGAGCAGATAGGAGGCTGATCGAATGTGCTCGTCAGCAACCCTTTGATGTAGACCCCAGATAAGTCTCAAATGCCTTAGATTGACATCTGTTTCTTTTGGGCACTTTCTCTTGCTATCAACTACAAATAAACAAACATTGTTATCAGTAACACATTTTATCAAACACAAAACAAACATGATTTCAAGATAAATAAAATAAAATAAAAATAACCTATCCCATTGCCATAAGGAGGGCATCTGGGACACTGGTAAACCTCATCTCCGGTTAAAGGAGGGTGTTGCCAATTTTTTACAACAACCCCATGTTCAAAATAATCCCTGTTGGCATCAGGGAGATTGACTACTAAAGATCTATTTATAAACCTAGTTTTTAAATAATAAATATTATCATTAACTTCCCATCTATAGCAGTACATGATCTCTGGAATTCCTATACGAGTTCCATGCACTCGATTTAATTTAGGCACCTCATTAACTATTCTCCATGTGTTGGGGGCTATTCGTGCAGGAACAACATCAAAGTACTGACAAAATTCTAGACACAGAGGATTTGGTGGAAAAGAAAATCCACACTCAGCAAAAAAGAGTTTGGGGAACCAATGTCCCTCAGCAAAATTGAAATAATTAGAAGGCTCAGAAAGCTCTTCCAATACAACCCAAGAAGGAATGGAAAAATCAGATCGAAATTTGTCAAGAGACTCAACAGGGTAAACCATGATGATGAATTAAAAGAAATGAAGAAGAAGAAAGAGGATCTTACAGAAAAAAGATTGAAGTTGTTGACAATGAACGACGGAAGAGATGAACGCACAAGAGAGTAGAAGACAATGAAAAACTCGAAGATGAAAATTTGAAAAGATAGAAGCGATGGGAGTCTCTGTGAAGTTTAAATACCTTGCCTTGGGAACTGGCTAAATAATGATTACAAAAAGGATGATTACGTTACCGGTGGCTAAAAAGCATTAAATATTGACGCGAGAATTAAAGCGAACAACAACGGCTAAAAAGGCGAAAAGTGACGCGGGAACCGAAGCGAGCAGAAAAGTCTAAAAAAGCATGATTCTACGAATTGAGATGGAGAAAATAAATACAAGGGAGATGATCCTAAAAATCAAGAAGAACTATTTAAAGCTGCCGTATTCCGAGAAAGAATGTTCCGTATTCCTCAAATTTAGAACTACGAAACATTGGGGGCTTCTGTTGATACCAAATTTAATCTGCTGACTCGGATCAATCATATGAAGACACGTGGCTATCTACATGGCAACAACATGCACTTCCGAGATAATCACACGCTCCGAGGAACCATGTTACTCCGAGGAACTCATACGCTCCGAGGAACAGACCTCTCCGAGGAACTCTTGAATATCAGAAAGCTTAGGCGGTCCGAGCTGCATCTCGAATAAAGCATTAATTGATGAATAACCAACAGTTCAACTGGTTCATTAAATGTTTATCATTTAGACGCACACGCTTAAAGGGCATTAAATGTATTACCCTTTCATATGTATATCATTTAATGTATCACCCTTTCATATGACAGCCTCAAGGCTATAAATATGTTGTACAATCCTCATTGTAGGGGATCTGATCCTGAATCCAAACTTTGGGATCCAGAACGGAATTTCTTGTAATCGAGAATTCCCAAACACTCAGCAATAAAATAATAGTGGACGTAGGCCATTCTTATAAGGCTGAACCACTTTAAAATCTTTTGTATCATTTATTTATCTGTGATTGAATTATTAGAGTGATCTAATTTTTTACATCAACAATTATGAAGAATGATGTTTTATATTTTTTTGTGCCAACTTCAATATCAATTAGTAAAGTGCCTTCGGTTAATTTTTTATCCCCAATAAAGTGGGAGATTATTATTTTGGTTTGAACCAATTTAGCATGTTGTTCATTTATATTAGCAAGCATTGAATATGGCATTATATTAATGGCAACATCATTATTTACCAAGATTTTATTTATTAATTCTCCGTTCACCAAAGCCTTTATAAATAATGGTTTGATATGATTAGTTATGTCTTTAGTAGGCTCTTTGAACCCATAAATTAAATCTAAGGCTTTTTTTTTTAAATCATTTACCTCCCAGCCATCGTCTTCGTCCATCATCTTGAACCTCTTACTCATATTTAGCTTCGAACCTTTGTGGGAGGATAATTTCCATGTTAATTGGCACCTGTTGTGGCAAGGTTACAAACTGGATGAACTGATGTTGACTAGGTCCTTATTCTGGTCCTACCATATCCACATCCACAACCCTAATTTCTTAATTCTCTTCGTCACTAGAAGAGCTATCCTTAAATTTTTTCCTTCATCCACGCTTATGTCCTTCTCTAATTCCTTAATCTTTTCACCAAACATAAGTGAAGAAGAATGATTTCCATCTCCCTTTCTATGAAACCTCGGGTTAGGCTTCGATGATGAAGATTCATTACTTTGAGATCCATTTTGGCATTAAACATTTGAGTCCTCTGGCCAGCCCTATACTTCTTCTGGATTCTCCATTCCTAGGTGTGAAATATCTGAATTATTAGCTCTCTCTTCTTCGATATGGGTGGCTGCACCATGTGCCACATCCTTGAAGCCACTTGCTGAGGTTTGCCTTTAGATTTTTTGGCATCTTGTTGAACTATTGAGACACCATAGGGTCTTGTGCCACAAATCGATATGGTACTCCTTCCACTATGGGTGTCAGTTTAAAAATCCTTATGGGACTTGGGGTCCCCATAAACCGGTGGGATTGAGATTTCTGGAAATCTGGCTTGACATATTTGAAGTTCATTGGCAATTTTAATTCTCTTCGTGAATTATAAGGTCTATAAAATGACCTCACCTGCCTCGGGGTAAACTCTTATAATCAGGGCCGGCCCTGGCCATGTGCCAGGTGGGCAGTGGCACAGGGGCCATTTTACAATAAGCACTAATATATGTGTATTTTAGGGGTCCAAAATTATTTTATATATATTAAAAAATATATATTTTTAAATGAGTTTAGTTATTTAGGGGCCCATTTTTTCAACTATTCAAAAAAAAAGAATAATACAACTTCCCAAAAAAATCTCACCTAACTCATTTAAGACTATCATTTTTTTAGGAGTCATTTTTTCAACTACCCATAAAATCTTTTTGGTTCCCTCTCTCTCTCTTTCTTTTACTAGCACGCCTACTCTCTTTTTCTCTCTCCTCTCCTCTCTCCTTACCTTCCTATCTCTCTGTGCAAGTTTTTTTTTTTTTTTTCCATTTTTGACGAAGTTGGATTGGAGGAGTTCATTTTGTATCTAGTGACAGTGGGGCATAGAGAAGAGATAAGAAGCTGTCTTGTCTTCATTTGGGTGTTGTCTTCATTTGGAAAAGGTAAGTTGTTTGTCTTACAAGTTATTTTTTTTATTATTATTTTTTTTATGTACATGTTAATCTTTTTTATTACTATTTTTTTTAATAATCTGTTTTTTCTAAATTTATCAATATTTTACTAATCTGTTTTTTATGCAATTAATTTTTTTTATTAGGTTATTTCTTTCTACATTAATCAAGTCGATGAAATTGGAGAGGGAATAAAAGGCTCAAACCAGGTGACATTTTTTCATTTTTTTATATTCAATCAATTGAGATATTTCTAGACTAAAATTATATATTAGATTCGTTGTTAATTGCGTGTTTTATTTTTATTTATAAATTTATAATTTATAATACTTTTGTACAATATTTTTTTGAAAGGGCCCTAAATTGATTATCGCACAGGGTACTACAAATCTCAGGACCGGCCCTGCTTATAATCCTGCTCCTGAGGTTTGATAGTGTGATTCCACTTCCTTATTTCTTTAATTTTTACTGTTGCTTTCCTTTCGAAGCAATAATTTGGCACATTTAAGATTACTGCTCACTACACTTAATGCATAAGTGTTTTACGATATTTTGGTTTGTATTTGCAGTTGCCTTTGGCTTCAAAACCTTTGTGTCTACTTTGTTTTCATTCTGAACTCAACATGACCTTTGTTCCTTAGCAACTAGATAAACTGAATGTTAGTTCCCATATATTTGACTTTTGGGAACAATTCTTCATCAAGTCCCACGGTGTTACCTTATTTTTTTGAAAACTTAATTTTTCCTTCCCCAATTAACTCTTGTATTATGTCTCAAAATACTGAACAAGAGTTAGTTGAGTGAAAGAACAAGTTATGCCATTTATAATATTTATTCCTTTTGTTTCATTTGCACTCTAAACTTTTACATCATCAGCCAATTTTATCATTTTGACTCTTGAAAGGAAATCAAAGATTTCCCCAACCTTAGATATGTAGAAAGAATATCTCTTAATTACTCCTTTTAATATGCGTGCATATGATTCTGCTATTGTGTTTTTTCGAACCAAAGGTTTGCAGCTTATGGACTCAGTTCCGATTACTTCAGCAACATCTACTTTCAAATTGGGATCGTTATAGTATGTTTTAAAGGAGGAAGTTCTCTTTTCATATTCTTCCTCTAATACGGCTTCATATCTAGATACTTTGGCGGTTATTTCTACGAAGTCTCTAATTCTGTCGTAACAAACTTCTTTCGAAGCCTAAATTCTAGCCCATTTTGGTTCAGTTTGACAAAATCAAACTCAATAAATATTAATTTTCATTTATTCCTTGACCTTTTAAACCTATTTATAAAACCAATGGCCTTTTCATCTAGACTTTCGCTAAACCTGGCCAAGTCATCCATTGATACTTCTGGTTTAGTTCAGAAGAATTGAACATGAAACATGTCTTCCATTTCCAGCCTATTATGAATAGATTTTGGTATTTGGATAATGAACAAAGTGAAAGCTACATCCATGAGATAATTAGAGAACAACAGTAGTTTATGATATTCATTAGTCCCCGTGTCAGTTCATTAATTGGTAAATCTTGCTGCATATTCTATCATGGATTGATTCCCATCCCCTAAGAATAGGGAGAAGGTTGGGAATTTGAAACCCGTTGGGAGTTCAAACATGTCTATCCATTCAGGATATGGATTTCTATACATCGAAGTCTACACCGCTAGGCCGTTGGCCTGTAAATTTCCTTTTCGAGGCTGCAATCTCATTCCTCCCAATTAACTGGGTAGTTTCTTATTTGGTTGGGTAACTCATTGGTTTTCCATTAGTGATAGTTGCACCAGTGGAAGTGGGACTTGTGGAGGCATGTTTTGTTGCGTTGGGAAGGCCATTAATGGAGGTGTCTGAAGAATTTAGTTGTGAGTCCTTTGTAAAGTCTCATTACCAAATCTCATGTTGCTTCCCATTCCCTGAGTTCATATACGAATATTGAATTGCTGACCACTCTATAGTTTGAAGCCCCAAGAAAACAAAGAGTGGGCTCACTGAAGTATGACACAGTCTTATTCACTTATAAAACATGTGTTCTTCCCATTGGGTTCTTATTTATCATTTTTGTTAAGTGCTAGGCATTCCAATACCCTCTATTGGGCTGTCAACACTAAATAGGGTATTGTTGGCTTAATTCCCCATTCTTAGGTTCGAACCAAAGTTGGATTCCCTATTGTTGGGCTTATAGTAAACACGATGAGAGCCAATAGGCTGTGTAGTTATATTTACAACACTTTGTTGTGATAAAACCTTACCATTTAGTGTTATAACTATAGGAGATATTAGCTTAATTGGTACTGCAGTGATCATTGTGTTAATAATATGTATCATATCACCAAGATGATCAAACACTAGATTTAATTAATCCACTAATTAATTTTGGGTGAGTGAAGATACACATATAGAAGGCGTTACATTTGGATTCACGGCCTTTGAAGCTGTTCTCACATCCAATTGTTGGTTTTGTACGTCTGGGATCATATCTTGACCAATCTCCACATCCATTTGGTATATGGTGGTGGCGGGTAGGCTCGTTGAACCAAGTTCACTAACGTTTTCAGTTCCATCATTACTCCTTCGTGTCCTAGCCATAACAAAGCATTTACATGTCACTATAGTCCCATTGGGCATGCCAAAAATATGTTCCGATGGATTGTTTTTTTTATTATTATGTGTGAGTGTGTCAGGAAATGTTATAATAATCCATAATTGTTATGAATAATTAGATGATTACAATATATTTTTTTGCATAAATTGTCATATTTATTTGAGAATTTTATTTATGGATTAGAAATTAATTATGTGGAGTTTTATAAAGTTTAGTGGAACTATTAAATAATATATGGATTCAATAAATCAAATATGAAATGTACTTATATGTACATGTTTTAATTAATAGAAATTTATGTGAAAATTTATTGAATTTTTATTTGATTAGTTTTTAAATTTGCTCGTTATTAATAATGGCTAGTATGATTAATTTGACTTTAATTGTGGTTTTGAGGGAGATTAAGTAAGGGGGATGAGAAGAATAATATGTGAACATATTTTGTATGTATTTTATGTGCTTATATTGATTTGATATTTGTTGTTATATAATGAATATGAGAGTTCAGGCTCATTTAATAAGACATTTATAAGGGGATCTGAAGTAATAAGTGGTAAAATGAAGGGAAAAAGAGTAAGGTCCAAGACATAATTTATTTTGATAGATTCTAGTGTTATTATAAACCTACATAATGATATATAAAAGTGTGTTAGGGTTTGTGGCTTTTAGGCATCTTTTAGTGAGAGAATTTTTAAAAATTGAGGGAGAAAATAAGAGAGAAAATTAGCTTAACTTGATAACTTTATAAATCAAAGGAGGAAGGAGGATATATGATATTAAATAAGAAGATGGAACAAAAAGTAAAATAATTAGAAGGAGCCCTCCATGAGTTCATGGATTTGAGAAGAAAATTAAAGAAAGGATGAAGAAATGAGATTTCGAACATAGTTTTAAAAAGGTTCATCATCATCATCATCATCATCATCGTCATCATCATCATCATTTCTACACTTTAAGGCAAGTATACTTCTACTCTTCCCCTTAGCTATTATATGTATTAAGTATTTCCTAAATTCTATATGAAATAATATTGTAAAGGATTAGAAAACTAATTAGGAAAAAAAGCCTAATTATTTCAATTTATGCTGTTGAATAAAATTATTGAAGTTAAAATAAAGATTGGAAATTGAAATTTATAATTTGGGATCATAATAAAAATTGATGAAGTTAGGCTTAGGATTGGAAATTGTAATTTTTGATTTTGAATCATGACGATAAAGTTTGGAGTTTAGTTGTATTCATATTTTTGAATTAAATTTGATGAAATTGGACTTAGAATTAGAAACTGAAATGGTTAATTTGGAATTTTAATATAAATTGTTAGAATTTGGTGGATATTCTTAAACACAAATTCGATGTGAAATTATCTTTAATATGATGAAAATTCCACTTGAACGTTAGTATTGATGGGATTATATTAAGTTAGGAGGAAGTATATATTTTTCAAAAATTTGTAAGAAACGTTAAAATTTAGGTAACTTAGTTGAGAAATGATAAGAATAGGTATTGTTGAATGCAAACTTGGTGTTATTAAAATGATGGAATGGAAATACCCATAGTAAACAAATAGATGTATTAGGTTGAAAATAATGAAATGACAATAAGGATGTTATGAACTTTTATGTATCGTTGAGATGATCTTAGTGTCATAGGATTTTCGTAATTTAAGGAGGTGGATATTATTAGTGTTATGTGTTATAACATTGATGAGGATATGTTCTTATGATATAAAAGGAATAAAATATAGGATAAAATACACTACCCCCCTGAACTATAGCGGTTTTCTAAATAGCCACCCTAATCTAAGAAACTCGACAAAGAGCCCCCTATATTATTGAATTTATATCCAACAATTCTAATAAAATGATTTTCTTAGTAAAGAATTTTTATTATAGAGATAAATAAAAAAATGTCTAATCCTCTTTGTGTCCACTCATCCATTGTCCTCATCGTCCTCATCCTCATCGTCATCAATAGCAACAGGTGCAGGAGGCTGTGTTGGAGGAGGTGGTGTAGAAGAAAACCCTGTAAGATCAGCTGCAAGTCCCGTACGTCTCAGATAACCCGCAATGAACTCCACATATCACCTAAGTGAAACATAATCTTTATCAACCTGGTTGAGAAGATAATCAAAATGGTTATACACGTCAGTCATTTGTGTTGTTATATGATCAAAAGAATATCTCGTATAAGTAAACTCAGTATCAAAATACTCTCGAGAAAGTTAATGAACACGAGGAACAAGTGTTGGGGCCGGTGTTGGATAGATAGGTCAGCGTGGGCCCGTGGTCTTACTAGTAGAGTTTGAAGTGCTAACGCTGGAAATCGAACCTAAGATCACAACACCATCATCAATATAATGTCTCTAAACACCTAGCTGAGAACGGTATACATTGATGAAGATATCATACAACAAAATATCCATATATATATCAGTACATGGATGGCACATCACCTCTAGAATGATCTCTTAGTAATCAATAAACTCATAGTGTGCTATCGCATACATCAAATGCCCAATGGCAAAAGGAAAGTCTTGAGAATGATGCCAGTGAATAAGGTTATAGATAACTAAAATGTGAAGTATATAATATTTCTTCCTCATAGCGGTCTGAAGAAACAGATTCCCAACCCAAGTCAACTTCTGACTAGCAAGAAACATAACAACTCGATCATGTGAAACTTCGTCATTAATAAAAGGAATATAATCAGACGATAAACTCTCTCAACACTTGGATGAGATGCAAAAACCTCCTATGTCAGCACAATCTCATAACCCCAAACAAAAGTGGTCAAAATCAGAAGGGATATGGTGGTGACATAGGAGGTTCTTCTCTTGTTTGTATATTCGTATAAAGCTCGCAAACAAGGGTGGCATTAGTCGATGAGTGTGGCCATAGCAATCGTGTACCATGAAGTCTATTATTCAAAGGAAAACATTCACTCCTCTCTAAATGCCCTAAGTAAATATCTTTCTCAGTCCTCACCGCTCGAGACATAATACTATCTCGTAAATATGAACCATCTCTAGTAAACCGAATCCTAGATGCATCGGTAGTCAAGTCTGGGATAGGTATCGAGGAACTTGGGGCCTATGTACACGTATGTAATGTGTACGGAGGTAAAGGTGGTGACTCTCTAGAACATGAACTCTCATCAGGACCACTCTGGGTTCTAGACACTCTTTTGTGTGCATGTGTCTTTTCACAAACCATTATATTATAAACATGGTCTAAAACAACACACAAGCAATCATAGATCGAATCCAAAGAGTGAATGGGAAAAGACTAAGGTATAACAACCTAAAATCCCACAAATCAACTTTTAAGCACAAATAAAACACATAAATGGGAGAAATCAACATAGACAAACTTTAAAGAATGTAAATCGATAACTAATACATAAAGTGATGGCTTAAAAGAGTGAGTATTAGATGAAATCAACCAAACTCTATAAACTATGGTTTAAAGATAAGAAATCACCAAACGTACTCCAGATACCACCGGAATCGATCAATTAGTGATAAAAAATTATCTCTATCTAAAATCATATAGGGTTTGAGAATTGGAGGTGTTTGAAAAGTGAAATGAACAACCGATCCCTAAAACTTCTTTTCAAATCCCGAAGTTCGTGCGCAAGAGGCTAGTACAACTGTGCATAGAAATGCCAAAATGTCACCGTGTGAACGGTTATGTCTAGTATATTATAGACTTATAGTCATGGAACAATTCGAAGAAAGACTGTGTTGGCACCCAAAAAAACAATCTCTTATGAATGTAAGCAAAGGCATGTATAACATTCGTTTATGATATGTTAAGAACAATTTTGAGATTGAATACACAAATCAGAATACTCACACACACATATATACACATGCAATCTCTAATATGAAAAAGTATGATACTGATTAGGCATTACATGATAAATATAATTTGACAAACAAATTTCCTTTGAATCTTGATTACTGTCATAGTTTGAGAACACATTCAACACAAACATCAATAAATTTAGACAACAAGGTTCAAAATTCCTATCAAGTCAAATCAAGCAACTTTATATTTCAATCATGGTATAATTCGTGACAAATATGGGTTTCAAAATTAAATGAATACATGTAATCAAGTCATAAGAATTACAAATGATGCTTAAGTTTATCATAAATCGATATCCAATCAAGATCTTATTAGATGGTAGTTTCTAACCATAAATCTCCCATAATCACATGTATTAAGAATTTTTAATGCTAAACTAAAATAGAAATTTATTTTAAAATAAGTTCTATCCTTATCTTGTTTTAAATGTCGGTTAAGCACTTAGCTTGTGGAAGTTTTCAATACGTTGGCTTTTGTTGTTGATTGGCTTTTCACGCACGCTTTAAAAGACACCTACCCAATGTTACTAAAATTCGAATCGAGGTTTATCACTCTACCAGTATCCCTTATCAACGCATATAGCAACAATACTTTTTCTAACTCTGACAAGTATTAATTACACTCTATCATCATAAATGGACAAATAAAAGATGTCGAGATTCAATCATGATTACGTCAAGCACTATAAGCAAAAAGCATAACTATATTCGTATGCATAAAGTGATATGAAAGTGCAAATGTAAAGTTAAATCACAACCAACTATTTCAACAAATTTGACTATTATGATTTATCAAGTGAATTTTAACCTATCATTGACATTATTAACATTTGCAATAAAAAGTTTAAAAATCCATATTTTAATCATCATTCAAATTAAGTTCATTCATCAAATCTCATTAACAAAAAAACTGAATAACAAAAAGAAATAAAGTGTGGCATTTTTCACTAAAGAATCATGTGATATTTACAACATGTTATGTAAGGCAAAAAGCATATACATAAATGCATGTAAATGCACAAATGCATGGAAAAATCCTCAAAAACATGAAAGAGTGATCCAAATGAACAATTCAACCCCTCACCCTCGAAGATTTGATCCCAACAAATCAAAGAATGCCTAGGAAAATAACCCACTAGCAATGAGACCATTGGTATCCTAAGAAAACTATCACCTAGAGAGTGATGGGGGAACAAACACGAATTCCCTCTTTATAATTTTCTTTTGAGAGACCTCAACTTGTAACTTCTTCCGAGGAGTTTTCCTAGGCATGCCTTTAACATTCCTTGGAATCCAATTCGCATTGCTCATAGATTTGTTATGCATATTCCTTGGAATTTGAGCAAATGATCTTGGTCTAGGGAAATTCCTCATAACTTCACTCCTTTCATTAACTATAAAGTTAACTCTCTTCATAAATCTACCAATACAACCCCTTAGTTCACCAATAGGATCCCTATGGAATAATTTTCTCATATTGTTCATGAACTTTTGTTTTTTCTATTTCAAGCACATACACACTTAATTAGAATGTCCTTGCAACTTGCAAAAAGTACAAAAGTTGACATTCCTTATCAAATTGGATTTAGCTCCATGAGCTCTCATTTCAACTTTCATAATTTTCTTTCTATTTAAGCAAAAAGTGCATTGTGATTTAATTTTCCACAAAATGACCCACTGACTTCATTTTTCACAAATTTGGACTTAGGATCTATTTCCTTCTTTTTCATCATAGAATTTTGTTCAATTTTATTCTTTTAGACACAAGAGACTTAACATTTCATTTTGAAATTGCAAATTTCTCTTTTGATGGTTCGACGTAACTAGTGACATGTTTATCATTCTTAATTTGAGCATGAAACATCAAATGCTATTTAGAACATTGAATCTATTAAGCATCTAAAGTTTAAAATTTTGGCATGTTGCAGCTCGAGCTTCACCGTTTCAAAATCAATTCTCAAAATTTCCTTTTGAAGTTCGATCTCTTCTTTTTCTTTCAAAATGGACTCATTTTCCAAAGAATCACATTCACTTTTCAAAGCATCAACTCCTTTTTTTATCTTAACACGTTTCAATTGAACACTTTCCATTTTTCATCTTTATCATAATGTTCATATTGAAAAGTTTTAATTTTGTTCAAAAGCTTGACGTTTGACTTTTTCAACTATAATAATTCTTGGTAGAGTTAATCAAAAGGTCTCATGGATATCATTGACTTCATCATCACTATCCTCAAGTGATCTAGGAGTAGAGGTGTGTGAACCTCGCTACTATATGAGAATGAATCATTGAGCAACCTATTACTAGAATCTTTGATTATAGTCTTCCTCACCACACTCTCTAGAGGCATCTTATCAGCACTAGCCTTTTCATTCCCTTTAAGTCTCACCATAAAAGCAATTTTGCTTCCACTCTCCTCACTAGTAGTGATCTCCTCGGAAGCACTCTCAAAGTCACTCAAACTAGCTTTGCAGACACTGTTCTTCTTGTTTATTTCCTTGCACTTCTCTTGCTTTCTGAAATGAATTAGGCACACATTGATATGATGTCCCACTCCTCCACAACCATACCAATGGTCATCGTTATTTTCCTTATGTCTATTGGAATCACTCTTCTCACTATAAGAAACATGTTTAGTGGATTTATACGGTTTAGGCTAAACAAATTTACCATTTTAGAAAACCTTTTTGTTTTTCTTGTAGAATTTGCTAAACCTTTTCACAAAAATATCCATGTCCACCTCAACATTTTCTGTAGGTTTATTTTCACTTTTGCTTGACACACTCTCCTTAGATTCAACTAAAAATGCTAAATCATTCTTAGGTTTTCGACACACTCACATGCTCATCTTGGTCATAAATTTGATGTGAAACAACTAATTTTTCTACGCTACAAGTGTCGTTGTCATTGATTTCATTTAAGATAAAATCTTTATACTATATCTAGAAGCTAAAGTCCTAAGAAATTTCTTGGAAACCTTGCTCTTGGGGATTTTGTGTCCAAGATTAAAATAGGCACATACAACTTTAGTTAACCTAGTGTAGTAATCGTTAAAGATTTCCTCCTGACTCATAGATATCGTCTCTAACTTCATCACAATGTTTAGCAACTTATCTCTCTTCACACTCGAACTAAATCAATGTGACGGTCACACTGGTCATCATTATCACTATAAAGATGGCAAGTACTACCCAGGTCAACACATCCTAATCTGTACAAGTCTGACAAGATATGCTATGAACTAATCATTCCCTTACTAGGGCTATTCTAACTTATACTTTCGACACATGTCGTTTCATGATATCCCATTTGGGTGCTATTTTCAAGACCTCAATCACGAGATCGTCAATCTTAGTCTCCAATGCATTTCTTAGTATTTATCGGAATCAAGTATGACACTTTCCACACTAATTATATCATGACGATCGAGCCTCATGTCCAATCATGATGCAAACCTCCAATTTCCCTTAGAAGGTTGCATCACCTATTCGTATCCAATTTAATGAAATCACCAAGAACTACACGAATCAACTCCTTGCACTTTACTAATAACCTGAGATCATCGCACGACTCTTAAGATAACCATCACGGTAACACATACACTCTATAATAATGAACTTAACTAGTTCCCTAAGGACACTGAGCATACCTCAATGTAATTATCACTAAGGACCTAACAAGATTTCATCGCCCACGATTTCCTCACAACTGGTACGCTCTACCAATTTTCTAATATCCATCCCGCGATTATTAGATACACCCAACGATACTAACCTGTAATACCCCGTATTTTTATGCTATATTAATTTGGGGATTTATTAAATTTAATATGAGTTAATTATTTAATAAAAATCCGGAAATTAATTATGTTATAATTATTAACGTGACGAGAGTTAGTAATTATGGGAAATTTGTTGAATATTACTAATGAGCAAAGTAATATGTAATATTGGTTATATTGAATGTCACGAGTGAATAAAATGACAATTTTGGAAATTTGAGTCGAGACGCGCCCGTGTCGCGTCGGGACTAAACTTTGATAAATAGAAGTGAATATTTTGTAAGTCGTTCGTATGGTCGTTTTGAGTGCGCCAACGCGTCCGGAAGGGTCGAGATAGTCAGAAAAGTGTACCCGAGGGTTTAGTTTGGGTCTCGGGGCGTTTTTAGGCCTAAGTGGTACCCCTGGAGGGCATTTTGGACATTTCACATTTATGGGTAATTAATCCCACGAAAATCAGTAATCTATATCATCCATTTAGGTTAGTCAGCTAGGGTTAGAAATCACAAACACAAGAACGGCCATAGGAGAGGAAGGAGAGAGCTCTCAAGGCAAATTCAAAGCCCAAAATCCATCCGTTTGCACCGCCACCACCACCAACGCGTAGATCGCGTGACGGGCTACGCAACCACACCAAAATCATCTGCAAATCAGAACACCAAAAATCCTAGGTAAGTGTTTATCTTGCTTATTTCGTTGGTGCATCCTTCATATTAGTTTAGGAATGATTAGGGATGAATTTCATTGAAGAAAACCTAAATTGTGATAGGAATTTGCATGTAGTGATGACTTAAACCTTATTCTGGAAATTATTGGTGATGTAGAAGAATAATCCACGAAATCTTAATGTTGTATTAGAAGGAAATTTCTGGAAAAACAGATTAGAACCATGATTTAGAGATTTCTAGGGTTCTTGAATATTTAAATGAATTATGGCATGATTAATCCATGTTTAGTGACGTAAATTGACATGCTTTACGTAGAAAATGTATGATATCATGTTAGGATGTTAGTAGTACAAATTTTGAGACGTTTGGGATTGTAAATTATGGATTTGGTGTAAGTTAGAAGATGAAACCCGTAACTGCAATTCTGCAGATTTCGCAGACCTGCTTGATCGATCGATCGAGCCCAGAGCTTCGATCGATCGAGCCCCAGACCTCGATCAATCGACCCCTCCTGGCAGACTCCTATTTCCCTTTTTAAATGAGTTAAATTCAATTTATCGTGAAATAATTCTTGGACATCCTTAATAAAGTGTTTTGGGAGATAGGGAAAAATCAGTAGGACATATGAATAATTTTGGGACTTTTAATATGAGACGAGAATTGTATTTTTGGGGATAATTGCTTAAGGGTCGATGAATTTATGTATTAAAGGGGGAGATACATAAGAGGGTTACGTTGGAACATAAAAAGGACACCTACTGAATTTTATACTTGGGAAGATAGAGTCCATGTGAGTTACGTAATAAGATGGAAGAATCCTTCGAATTAAGGTTAGAGACGAACCCTTATACGCGATACCAATAATGTGAAAATAAGGATAAATGTCATAACTATGGAATTTGAGATATACCTAATATTGTTATGGTAATATTAGTATAGTTATATGATTGTGTATGCATATACTATTTATGTGTGAAAATCATGCCCACGCTACTTGATATCCCTGAGGTTACCGCGCTGGGACAGTCTTATCTCGATGGGACCTTTATGGGGGATATTGACTTGTACCCTAGAAGATAGATATCCTTGGTACAGGCTATCGATGTGATAGTTCAGACGGTCCTAAGAGACGCAGGCATGTGCCATCCTCTTAGAGACTTGGAATCTATACTTCGCCTCAATATTGTTTGTGTATGTATGTTAATACAATTCGAGAGTGATTCCGAATGTATTCCCCTTAATATGAGTGATATGGGGCTTTGGATATTAGAGTATGCCCGCACCATAGTTTATTTGGGGTGCTGTTATAATATATATATTATAAGAGTAGTTAATATATATATGAAATTCTGAAATTTGGAACTGCCTACTGTGATTTTGTAAGTAGGACATGGGTGATGACTCAAATTATAAATACTTGTTTTGAGAAAGTATAAAATGACACTGGAAAACTTTATTGATAAAGTTAAAATGAGAATTGTGGTTACAAATTGAAATCTTACGTTTTAAATAATTGTCTTGTTCAGTTTTAAATCTTACGAATAACCTAAGGTAAGTTAAACCATTGGGAAAGGATAGCGTGATATATGATGAGATAGACCACTGGGAAGGTTAGTGCGATAGGCGTGCACATTAGAAGAGAGGTGAGAATTTCTCAAGAGAGTGTCGAACTAATATGTTGTTGCATTGGCCTGTATCAATTTAAATACTTGCTAAACAATTTTTAAATCATATACACTATCGGGCTCTGACCCGTTTCTCTCTCTATCTCTCTCTTGTATATATATGTATGTACTACAGGTGCTCAGCTACAGGGGCGTCTTGCTTAGGATCCCTTGGAAGGAACGTGCTGCAGCTTAGGTGGGAGTTGTAGGCCACTTGCTTAGACGATTTCATTTACTTGATTCCACTCCTATGATTCTCAGTTATTGGGGTACGTGTCGCCCTTTCCACTATTTATCTGTTCTGTTGGGATATTTGTATTTCAGTTATTTCTAGTACTGTTACTTTGGGATTTATTCAGCATGTATGTTTTACATTTAGTTTTAAATGTTGGGAGTTTGGATGTTGAATGTTTAAAGTAATTGGATTATGTTTCAGGATAATTGTTGTATGATTCTTACTTATTGAAAATGTGGTTAATAATTAAATAAATAAGTTTTTCTTTAAAAATACAATTTGGTTAGAAAGGTTAAAAATGGTTTTGACACTTAGCTTAATTAATTAGGGTGTTAATTTGGAAAAGTTTATTTTCACGACAATGATGCTAAGAATGAACCAACGGTTCACCTTGATTTTAATTTAATAAAGGAGTGATCGCCCGGTATTTAATTAGGCGGGGTGTCACATAACCTACCAGTCTGCATATGTGGCGAGTTGTAATCACCTCAAGGCATCACAATAATTCGATTTTTATTTCCAAGGATGCCATACGCAATAAGTTCCATGGATACTCTAAGGACTTTCTTTCAAACGATTAATGCCACATACCACGCATTAAACTACAAGCTGACACTAGTAAGGATTCTGGAAGGATATAGGACGTCGTGTGCGACCTAAAAAAACCTCTAAGTCCACATTACTGACGTCGCAAGGGATCCTATTCCTCGAATGTCATATCATATTCTCTAAGACCACATCATAGAGGACTACCAACGGTTCACTCCTATGCCACTTTAACTCCTTATCATTACACACATAACACGTTACCACTAATGATCTTTAACTCTCATCATAGCTCATGAGATACAAATTTCACTCAACTATTACCAAGGCACTCGCTTATAATGATAGCATCCTATCAACTAAGGCATGAGTACACATACTCAAGTAATGACCTACATGGTTTTACATGCCTATCGAATTATCAAATGCTTATGTCCTGACGCTACCCCACATATCAAGTTTGCCTAATCACGTCATCATTATCAGCTACTCGTAAGTACCTAACCAAGGATCCTAATGTGTCTTTATTATACAACCAATACCGCTTAAACATGGCACCCTAGTCACCTAATCTCCACAGTTGACTTTACACAATTCACGTCTATAATTCAATGGACAATATTCGTTTATATTGACACCACGAAAGGCTTCTCACACCATCAAAAGTTGACATGAGTGCACCTCACACTAGAGAATGCGGTGTCACCACTAATGGCTTATGCAGACACATGTAAGTTACTAACACGTTTTCATCATAAGGGCCGAGAACTATTAGTGACAACTAAAGCCACTTTCTAATTGGCTTCCCGTCATGCTAATCTCCTTGACTCCATCGTCGAAAACACGAATCGAAATCGTCACCGGTCTGGCATAATTGACCCCAAACCAACACCAACGTTAAAAGATCCACTATCGACCTCACCACATCACTCCCAAAAGAAACCTTAAACCTAGAGCTCTGATACCATTTGTAACGTTCCGGTCCGAATTTATGGGTTACTAGTGGTAAACCCGATCCAACCCGAATGTCAGACGTGCAGGGCGATGGGGTAACCTAAATTATGTTGCTAGTCTAGTTTTATTTAATTAACATTTCGCTTATTTAACATGAGATTCCAATTTAAATCAAGCTACGTAAGGGACCCATGGACAATGTCTCCGAAATCTAAGCATTCAAAGATACTAACATAAACTAAAAATGATACTTACATGTACAACGCTCTCAAAATACGGAACTGTACATAACCTGCCGTAACAAAGAAGAGGGAATGAGCCGAATGCCCAGTGGGAAAATACAACAATACAATATATAATCGAACGGCAGAAAAGAGACTCAAACATATTATACCTACGTGCACATGCAACTACATTACACACACACACACACACACATACACACACAAAAAAATACTTTAATGCATGAGACTGTTTTTATTCCAAAAACGTTACTTGATTTGTTTAAGTCACATTAGTCTTATAAAAGACTGAAGTTGCAAGGTTATATGATCTTAGTTTAATTCGTAGAATACACACACACGCAATCCAATTTTAATATTAGATATAAAGTGGTATTCTTCAATCTCAATTTAAACGCAGTTTCACAAGTTTGCAAGAACAAATTCCAATTATATTCATTTTATCCTAAGCATGCATCTAGGTGAGTTAATAAAATGAAATGTGAAAATCCCAACCACAACACGCCGATGTACGAGGAAAACCCAAATGGGAAAAACCTCGGACGGCTGGGCCTAGACAAAATCCACTACAACAATAGGTTTTACAAGAGACTCAAAAGACTTACAGACATTGACTCACTCATGACTCACTTATGCCGTCCTTGACCTCTGAAGTTGTAGTCCGCGAAGCTCCAACGCGTTGCTCAACACTCCTCGTGTTGCGGTACGCTTATGCCGTCCTTGTAAAAGTGCGAGCTTTTCTAAATCAAAGCTCTGATACCAATTTGAAAGTGCGAGCTTTTCTAAATCAAAGCTCTGATACCAATCTGTAAAACCCCGGATTGTGATTTTCTCAATTAAAAATCAAACTGTTAATAATTTCCTTTTATATAGAAACTTGATTCAAGATGCGGAAGCGTAAAACGGGATGGTTCAACTTTGAAACAACAACAACCAATTTTAATTCCTTAAAACAAATTAAAATTGCATCAAGTGAAGTAAAATAAAACAATTAATATATTCACTTAAACCAATTAATTAATCTAAGTCCTAGAATTTGCCTAAGTCATATTTATCAATATTAGCAAATTAGGCGAAACCAAATTTTAGCAAATGACTTGAATTAAACAAACTTTACCCAATATTTAATATAAGTCCCAAATTAAATTGAGTGTGATGATTTAAACCGAATTTTATCTTGAATTATTCTAAGCATGTGTTCTACGTTATTTAAGCAAGATAAAATAAACCAATCACACTACGCCGCAATGTACGAGGAAAAACCCAAGACGGGAAACAACCTCGGACGGCCCTAGCCACAAATCCACTAGATACGGAATTACAATTACAAGACAGATAGACTTACAACGCACGACTCGATCCCTCTCAAGCCCCGACGCTTCTTCTTGTAGACACCTCTTCTTAGCGGATAACCTTGGAATACCACCGCAGTCTCGGAATCCACTGATGGGACTTTATATGGTCACCGTCACCCGAGCAAGGAGCCTTTCTCCAAGTGGGTAGAATCGCAACAAAACGTCTTCTTCTTTGATGGATGTAGAAGCAAACCAAAACTTCTCTTTGAAACGGAAGAGATAAACCGGTGCCAAACTCCAAGCAATTGATATGTATATATGTGAACTTGGATAAACAATATGGGTGTAAAACTAGAGTGATAAAATATTTCCTCTTGAAAAATAGCACTCAAAACTTGAACATTTTCCTTAAACAAATTTGCTCTCAAACTCTCTCTAAGAGACGAAAATGGATTGGAAAAGTTAGTTTGGAAAATGTTATTCCCGCACATAATAAAGTCTGAAAAAGTTGGTTAAAAACCAAGTGGGGAAGTGGGTGCAAAACTGCCAAAAAATTGCCAAAAACTGTTTCCGCCTGGCATCTCGTTCGAACGACATTTCGTTCGAACGAAATCTCGTTCGAACGAGATTTCTAACGACGTTCCAGATTGAACTCGTTAGAATCTCGTTGGATATCTCGTTCGAACAGAAGGTTCGTTCGAACGACATGTCAGTGGCCTAATATGGGAACTCGTTGGCAAGTTCGTTCGAACGACAATCTCATTCGAACGACTCTATCGAACGGAAAACTAGAAAGTTTGGAAAATTCGATTTTAGCCCAGAAAACTTTATAAACTTATTTTAAAGTTTTATTTAATTCTTTCTGAAAATTAAAACACAGTTTTTTCAAAACCTAACACCCAATAAACTTTGTTCCAAGCTCCTATATATATAATATTGCATTCATACCTTGGGAGCATGGAACTATGGTTGATGACGTAGAAAGGAGGCACACAAACCGGCATATTTGATGAAACTTTATACTCTTTGCCGCTACATCTTCAACAAACACTTCATAGGCTTGAGAATATTACAATTAAATACTATTATATGAATAAATGTTTTTGTCCGGAATTGAGCCAAAACTATATATGGACTCAATTGGAAATTTGTGTCCTTACAAAGACTCTTTTTTGCCTACTTACCAAATTTCCCGATTTAACGCACCCGGTTAAATCCTTAAACAAAATACCATTTGTCTAGAGAGATTACTTCTATAATTACAATCACTCATTCACTCACACCAAACTTATCTTAGTATTTTCCTTAAAAATCACCTTTCGACACACTCATGCTCCATGTTAGAAAATACTTGTTTTCCATTGAAAACCTTTCGCAACCACACATACATGTATTAGTTATGGCTTAAAACAACCTTAAGTTGCTTAATTACCCATTTAACCACTTCACTTTACCATATTTTTATTTCATAGACATTATTCAATTTCTCATATTACTTGTCCACGTTATCTTTCAACCAGAACGTTTATTAATTTCATTCAAGTTAGTTTGTCTTTTCTTACATTCAACACACAACCCATTTCTTAACATGTTCCACTTTTCTCATTATCTTTTCTTAAAATTCTCCAAATAACTGTGTACTTTAATGAGCTTCACACTACCGACTACGCTACCATATGCTCTGACCACTATTTTAGGTCTTTTACCCCAGGGCTACGAGTTTATATTAATGTGTTTTAACATTTGTCATATGTCCACATTAATCCACTTTTACCGGCCGAAACCAGAATCCGGGGATTTCACCCCACCTTGTGTTACACTTTGAAAGTCACAATTTCTTGTCCTTTACAGACTTGCGTTGGTTTTATCCCCAAAAATACTTATATTTAGAAATATTTTGTGTAACACCTTTTTCAACATTTTTATTTCAAAAAAATGTTCCACTTTACGTAAAATTATCATTTTACCAATTTGTTTCCAAGCTTGTATTTTCCTCCATTTTCACAAGTGTTATTTTCCAAAAAAATATTATTAAGTTACGCACACTAACTTTACAAATATTTTTAACTCGTTAACACTTACTTACACTTTGGAGTAACATACTTTTTAAGTTAGAAATCTCTTTATTTCATTACTTTCTCTATCAAAGAAATCATTTGGCATTTTAAGACTACTTTACAAGGAAAGCACCATTTTCTCTTATCATCACATATAGTCTTGAAAACATACACTTATCACATTTTTCACACTTTTTAATAGACTTTAAGGGCTGAAATTTCTATTTTCTTTATTTCATGTCAAAACTCATGAAAACTTTCACTAAACTTGTTTATACGCTCATCATCAAAATACTACAAGTTTGTATAATGGAAAGAGATGTTTTAAGTCCAAAAATCCAAAACAATGAGCTTAACACATGACTTATTTGAGAAATTTCATAATACTTACAAAAATATGCCTTTTCAAGACCAAAGACATTTTTGTTTCTTCAAAACTTGAATAAATATCTATCTTTATCAAAATCTCAATTTTTTACAAGAAGGCTTTGAGACATTTGTTCATAAAATATCTTCAACAAGATAAATATTATTTCAAACATTTTATTCCATAAAATGTTTAAATAACAAGTTTTCTTGAAATATATCATTTTACTTATGACTTTTGAAAATCATTTATAAACCATTTTACACAAATTCATAAGAAATAACCCAAAAAGCATATATATATATATATATATATATATATATATATATATATATTTATTTATTTATTTATTTATTTACACTCCAAATAAATATTAAGGCACTCCATTTTGTGCCCAAACTTTAAGAATGACCTCAATGACCTTGTATAATCAAAATGTCATTCCTCAATTTCAAAGCATATGGACCTCTCCTCCATCTAGCTGTCTTTGCTTAACCCAAAAACATATATTCATCTATACTTCTAGAAAATAATTGTTTTTGCTAGAATTTTTATAGATAACTAATGTTTAGTTCTTAAAATTTTTACATCAAGTACTTTTTTTATACCTAAAAAATAAGAGAGTTTCTCAATATAATCCTTGACCAATAAGATATTTTGAGCTTTAGTCCACTAATATATATTTAGACACTAAAGTTCCTTATTCCTTAGTGTATATTATATATCTTAATGTACACATTAATATATATATATATATATATATATATATTTAGGCCTCTTTTTAATTACAAAATTTCTTCACAATATAAAACAGTCACAAATACTTTAAACTCTAAACCCTAATGCATAAACCAAGAAAAGGAAAAAAAAAACTAAACCATGAACCCTAGACCGAAAGATAACACTAACCCTTACATTCTAAACCCGAAGCAAAAAAATCTTCAATAAACTTAAACCTGAAAAAGAAAAAAACAGAAACCCTTGAAAACTTATATCTAATACGAATACGATCCAAATAAAAGAGACACGGTAAGATTTTTTTTATCTAATATGAATACGATCCAAATGAAAGTACGAGACGAAATTTTATTTATTTTATCTAATACAAATAGGAACACGAGCCAAATAAAAGTAACATGACACGAAATTTTATTTATTTTTATCCAATACGAACACGACCCAAATAAAAATAACCCGACATGAAAACTTTTTTTAACCAAATAAAAATGCGATCCAATTGAAATCAACACGACGTGATTTTTTTTATCTAATACAAACACAACCCAAATAAAAGCAACACCACACGAAAGATTTTTTTTACCAAACAAAAATACGGTACAATTAAAATTACACGACCCAAATAAAACACGACATGCAATCTTATTTTTTTACCTAGTACAACCACGACTCAAATAAAAGCAACACGACACGAATTATTTTTTTTTTTACAAAATACAAACACGACCCAATTAAAATACGACACGACCCAAATATATTTCGTGTTGTATTTTAATTGGATCATGTTTGTGTTTTGTTAAAAAAAAATCGCGTCGTGTGGCGTTTATTTGGGTCATGTTTGTATTAGGCAATGTTCTAAAAAACGCGGAGCGTGACCGAGGCGTGGAGGCCAAGCTTTAAGCCTTATAAGCCTAGGCGGACCTTAGGCGTAAAAAGGCGTTTAAGCCTTTTTTAATATATTTTAATAGTTTTTGACTATGACAAGGCTATTAAAAATACTAAAATGGTACATACCTTAAAAATATGTCTAAATATTTGTAAATTAAACTATTATTTTTTTAAAATACAAAAAAAAAAAAAAATTCATTTTTTCACGCCTTACTTCTAAAAAACTCGCGTTTTTTCACGCCTCACCCCCAAAAAACGTGCGTTTTTTCACGCCTTACTTCAAAAAATGTTGACCACGCTTTGATCCACGCCTAGGGACAAAACTTGGCGTATCTAAAAAGCCTCGCGCTTAGGCGCGCCTTGGCGCATTTTTTAGAACACTGGTATTAGGTAAAAAAATAAGATTGCGTGTAGTGTAGTTTTAATTAGATTGTGTTTTTGTTTGGTAAAAAAAAAAAACTATAGTGTCAGGTTGATTTTGTTTGGATCGTGTTTGTACTTGGTAAAAAATAAGATTGCATTTCGTGTTTTATTTGGATCGTGTTTTTGTTTGGTAAAAAAAAAGCTTTTTGTGTCGTGTTGTTTTTATTTGGATATTGTTCGTATTTGATAAACAAAAATTTGTATCACGTCTCTTTTATTTTCGTCGTGTTTGTATTAGATAGAAAACAAAATTTTATTTATTATCGCATTTTAAGTAATTAAATATACGCATCAAAGTGTTAAGAAATGAATAAAAACCAACATTGAAAGAGGACTTGAAGTTAAGCAGGAGAGGACAAGCTTCAGAATGGAGAGATGGTGATGTTTGATGTTAAAGGATTTTGTGGGCATTTTAAATTTTTTGGGAAAACTAAGCCTCTTGGTCCAGTGGTATAAGGGTGTCAGTGGGACAATCTTAGGGGTGGATTTAGTTTGGTCCCCAGTTCGATCCCTGACACTGTCAAAATAATGCTTGGCGAGCGAAAGCCACGAACGGCGAATGGGGATTAGTCGAGGTGCGCGTAAGCTGACCGGAAACCTCATGGTTGTCATAAAAAAAAAAGGAAAACTAAATAGAGTGCTTGAGCATCTTTTTGGAGCGGGAATAGCCGCACCAATATATATATGTATATATATACATAAAAATATATACAATCACGCTATCCAACATACCTCATTTAATATAGCTATCAATATACCAATTTTAAAAAATAGTTAATAAAGTGTATTTTTTAATCAAATTTGGTATATATGATCTACATATCAAAGAGATTATCTAAAAAAAAAAAAAAAAAAAAATTCAACCCAAAAATGGATGAAATGAAAAGTGGGTATATATATGCATTTTCGACTGTTCAAATTTTTTCAAGAAACATATACCAAATAGTCATTCGAACATTTTTTAATACACGTTTAATCCGAACCTTTTTATTTTGTTATAAAAAGTCCTTCACCATGCTGCTAACGCGACCCTTTAAAAGAAAGAGAATATTAGTTCAATGAGTGTTTGATGGACTTCTTGGTACAAAATAAAACGCTTGAATTAAATGTGTATTAAAAAATGTTTGATATACTTTTTGGTATTTGATCTTTTTTCAATCATCTCACTGATTTTCATCAGGTTGAATTTTTTTCGATGATTTCCTTATTATGTATTATGCACTGTTCTAAAAAATTCGACACCTACGCTTGAGGCTTAGTAGAAACGCCCCCCTTACGCTTTTTACGCTTATTCTTGGTAAAACCCTCAAGCACACTTTTTTCTAAAAACAACAATGCTTTAGTGAAACGATATCGCATTTTAAAGAATTTTTTTACAAACTGGACCATTATCTCATCCAAAATAATCAAAGAGTATTTTAATTTGCATATATTCAGACATATTTTTATGATACGTACAATTTTAGAATTTTAATAGCCTTGTTATGGTTAAAAAATATTAAAATATATTAAGAAAGCCTAAACGCCTTTTCACGCCTTTTTACCCCTAAGCGCGTGTAGGGTTCTAGGGTTTAAGGCTTGACCTCCACGTCTCGATCACGTCCCGCGTTTTTTAGAACCTTGGTATTATGTATATCAAATTTAATTGAAAAATATATATTCTATTATTTCTTTAAAATAGATATATACATAAGTATTAATCAATTTTTTCAAGAAAAAATAAAAATAAGAAAAACAACTCCCATGCTCATTGTAACTGAAGAGAAAAAACCGCAGCAACATGAAGATACATAAGATCCAAAGAGATTAATTTTGATATGCTATCTGAAGTAAATTTGATGGAGGTGCATGCTTTGAGTAATCTCGGGTTCCCGACCTCCTCACCAGTTAATCGAACATAGACGCTGACGACTTTCCAATGTATTATCAGGTGATGCACAAAAGGTGAGGATGATGAACGGAAGAAGAAATTTAATTTCAAAAGGAAGATAGAGAAGTAGTGTGTGTGATGGTGGAGGATCAATCGTTATTGATTTAACCAAAGAGTAAACAGAAAAATGTATGAGAAATTGAGAAACCCATTTACAACGGCGAAGGAAGAAGAAAACAAAGACATGAAACTTTGGATAACAAACAGAGGGTGGAAATAGAGATAAGAGATATTATTTTTCTCGTCTTTAATTCTGTGATAATATTATTTTTATATTTAGTTACATAAAAAAAAATAGATTCATCTAGTACGGCAATTCCTTTTCTGCCCCATCATCTTGATAAGTATGTGTATCAGTTTAGGCGGCGAACCAAATAACTACCCACGTATACCCCTCTATCCAGTGCAACCTAAAAAAAAGGTTTAAATACGGGCTTATGAGGACCTGTTTTCCATTAGGATTTAAATACCAATAGAAAGAGAGGTATAAGTATTTCGACACCCCACGCATAAAGTACATTCACTACACGTCTCCTTTTCCCATCACCCTAACCAAAACCACAAAAACCTCCTCCGTTGGGTAAATATTTCTCTCTCTATAACTCATCCTCAAAATCTTGATACATCCAAGCCTCTTTCTTAGGTTAACTAACTCAACTCTTCTATTTGTACTTTACATTGATGATTTATTTTGTTCGGTTTTGATTTCTGCTTAGTTAGTTATCATCTGTGATTAAGGGATGGATGTAGTGTTTGTTTAATGGTTGATTAGTATTTATTTGTTATTTATTAGTAAATCCGAGTTTTGCTTTTCAGATCGATTGTATTATCTGAGCGAGAAAGGAGATTGCAGTTTTCTGTTTTTTACTGTCCGTTCGTATCTATCTTAAGGTTTGTTTGCTGCTGTATATCTATTAATTTTCTTGCCTTCGTAGTTAAGAATTTTTTCAATGACAGTAATATGATTTATTTTGGTGTTATTTGAGTGTGTTTGAGAAGTTTAAATCACTGAACTATCATCTATGTGTGCATATGTATTGGCATCCTAGTTGTGTTTTTTTTTTCTTTGGATTCTGATAGTCTTTCTATTGCATTTTTGTGGCCGAGCGCTATTAGATGGATTTTGAATTAGCGTTTAGTGGGATAATTGTTTGGGGAAAGTACTATTAAGGCCCTTACTAACAAATTTAAAACAAGCTTTATTTTGGAGAGAAAAGAAAATAAAGGAAGGGAAATTATGCTTTCTTTCCGTCGTTTGTGAGTTTACATAGGAGAGAGAGTGTTGTTTTGCCATTTTCTATCGTTTGGGAGTTTAAAAGGAGAGAAAAGAAAGGAAATTTAAAAAAAAAAAAATTCCCGAAAAGAAATGGAGAGAAAGGAAAGTTTTCTAAAGAATGTACCTTATTTCCCTTAAAAAAATTATTTTCCTTCCAACTCCCAAACACTAGAAAAGAAAATTATTTTATCTTCCTTCCTAAATTATTTCTCTTCTCTTCCTTTCTTTTCTGTCTTATAAATTATAAATTTTCCTTTTTATTTTCTCTCATAATAAAACTTTCCTTTCCTTTCCTTTCCTTCCTTTAAAAACTCCCAAACAAACTGTAAAGGAATTTCAACAAATTTTAAACACTTAGGTCCACTAATTACCTTCTTGTAGAAGTCCACGCTAGTGGTATAACAAGTGGACCTAATAGCAAATTGTCCTTAAATGTATAAAAATTGTCAACTAGGGACCTAAGTGTAAATTGTCCTAATTGTTTTTAACCACTTCCTTTTTGTAAGTTTTGAACTAAAAGGTTGTCTGATAACTAAAGATTGCGAGTAATAAGACCTAACTTATCATCCATTACAGGATAAGATTAGTGAAAGACTGGACCAAACGGCCCAAGTAGATTGTATTTTACTTAAACTTGAATCAAATAGTTTTGTTTAAACTTAAATTATCCAGAACTAGGAGTATAAAACGGACGGATACGGAGCGGATATCACACCATACGTCACACCTTGTTCTAGGGCCTATTTTTTTATATTTATTTTTTTAATTTTGTTATTTTTCTCTTGAAATTAACCTTCCAATCAACCTATGTTCAAAAAATTAGGTCAAAATATATTTTGTAGCTATTTTTAAAAAATCCAACAATTTTTTTTTTCCTGAAAATAACTTATTTATAAGGGTCTGCGTCAGCAGCATATTATGCTGACGCATACCCTTATAAATAAGCTATTTTCAGAAATTTTTTTGTTGGATTTTTTAAAAATAGCCACACAATGTATTTTCACTTAATTATTTGCATGGGTTGATTGGAAGGTTAATTTCAAGAGAAAAATAAAAAAATTGGAATTTTTTTATTCTTAGGGCCTAAAACTAGGTGTGATGTAGGTGAGCCTTCCTCTCTCTCTCTCTCTCTATATATATATATATTTATATATATAATAGATAATATTATGGATAGATACGGATTATCCGTGATAGATAGTATCCGTATCCATTTTTTCCGGATATCTATTCGGAAAAATATTTGCAAAAAACGGATTCGAATACCGGATTGATTTAGATTTTCGAATATTTGTTTTCATTCCTATCTAGAGTTAATAAGTGAATTCTACCTGGCTAACATACTTTTTTAACCATTCCCGTGACCGTGAGATAGTAGGGAATAAATTTGCCTACTTCCTTAGACCATTTATAATGCTATTTTGTACGATGATTTTAGTAGAATAGGATTTGCAACGTTAAGCAAAATAGCACCTCTTTAAAAAAGTGGCAAATTTGAGAGTAAAATGCTCTTTGATGCCACACTAGCTGGAGCAAAGGGTCACTCGCGCTCTAGTTAAAATGACGTGGGAGAACATTGTGCTCTAGTTGAACTTGAAATGCCACACCAACCTAGGGTAAAAATACACGATGTACTCGCAGCTATGCGCTTCTTGCGCGAGGGAAATGAATATTAACCATGTGTCAGTTCCAATATTAACCATTTTGTACAATGATTTGCTATCTATTTTTCCTCGGTGTTTATGAAAGTCTCGAATTATTAGTTGGGAGTTTGGAAGGGTAAAGGACCCATCAAACATGGATGACTATATTCTATAGTAGATGTGAACGTCATTTTCTTAAGATGCACTTGTTGAATTTGTTTTCATACGTTTCTGAGGCATAAAAGTTGTGCCCGAATTAGGTTAAGAAATATACAATATTATGTTGAATGACTACAATTATTTAATTTTCTTTTTTGAATGATTTGTACAAGATAGTTTTCATCGAGTGTTGGGGTTCAGGTCTGAAGAAAAATCATATTTGGGAATTGATTATGTAGATTTTTGTTGTTTGAAGTTCAGTTTAATTTTTTTAGCTGTATGTGTCGCATGGTATTTCGTTGCGAATGTCAATTGGGTATATGCCATAATATTTAGGATGAGATCTCGCATGCGTATAACGTTATGGTATTAAAATTGTTTTGGTACATATGCAGTGGATACACACCCCCAAACAAAAATAAGAGAACAAAACAAATAGATTACCCCTGTTTTATGCTCTATTATATTTGGCTATAGTACTTCATGGATGTATGAGGCTGTTATTGCTATTATTGTATTCTTGGCAGTTCACAAGTAATGGAGTATGAGGAAGAAAATAGTGGCGTTGCTGGTAGAGTTTCCACATTCGGTGCAATCTTCATGTCGAACTCCGCAACAAAGAGAGTTTGCTTTAAAAGGAAACTATTTGGACTACCATCAGCCATGGCTAACTTTGTAATGCAGGTCAAAGCTGGGATGGTTCTGTTTCTGTTTGAATTTGAGAAAAGAGAGCTTTTTGGTGTTTATCAGGCTACCTCTGATGGCGCAATGAATATTGTTCCCGATGCATTTAGTTCATCTGGAAAGCATTTCCCTGCGCAGGTGTGGATTCTTAAACTATTGTTGGTTCCTTTTATTCCATGTACGTTGGGTACTGTGAAGCACGGACACTTTCCCGGAAGCCACAAGTCAATTTTGACTCGAGTCGGAAACGTGATACACTCTGACACGTAAAAGGACACGCTATGACACGCTTTGGACTTGTGAAATTAATTATTATTATTATTTTTTTTCTTCTAATGTGATGATGATTTTGCTTTATTATGTTTTTTTTAATGTTAAAGTGTGTTTGAATTTTGTTTTGTATGGTCCATTTTCTCAATTTCATGTTAAGAACTATGGAAAAAAATCTGTTTTGTTTCATTAATATATAAATTTATATTATATATTAACCGGATCCTAGCTTGTTGTATCCTTGTTTTTTTGGAAAAATCACGTGTCACATGTCGTGTCGAAACACGTATTTCGTGTTGAGTCTGTGCTTCATAGGTTAGGGATAAGGGTTTTTAGACTTGTGTTGTTACTTGGTATAATGCATGGATATTTTGTGATGTTCCTTTTATATATATGATCTTCTGTTCATTTTTTCAGGTTCGTTTCACCCCAATATGGATCTGTAGTCCACTATCTGAAAATGAATTTCAGGATGCTATCAGAGATAATTACTTTTCAGCCAAAAAGTTTAGTTTCGGTCTGTCTGAAGATCAGGTTTGCCTGTATTCTATTGTATTGATCTTAAGTGGAGTTTGAAATTAGGCTCTCGATCTATTTTTTTATCCTTATTTTATTTATGTCCTTTGATTTTATGTGTAGGTTCATAGACTTCTATGCCTGTTCAGGACAAGAAAGTTGAAGAATAAACTACCTCAGAGACAATTCACAAGATTACTCACTAGACCAGTTGGGAAAGACAGAAGGCAAATTGATGATGATGACAGAATTGAAAGAAGTAATATGGTTGAATTTGAATCTGATATAGGTGATGATGTTGGGTCGTCCATTTTTGAGTACTCAAGGAACTCTTTGGATAGAGTCAAAAGAGTAGCTGATGATAGGCTTTTGATGGATGATGTGGAAGAGAGTGAAGGTAAAATAGACTATGGTATTGGACGGGGCATCTGGACTGATTATCCTGGTGATTCTTCTGGTAAAAAAGGAAGGTTAGATAAGGATGGCTGGTCTTTGATGAGTGATGTGACAGAAAATGAACATTTTGATGATTATGCTTCTGGGCAAGCCATGAGGAGTGAGTACCTTGGAGATTCTTTTGGTGAAGTAAGAAGATTAGATGGAGATATGCAGTTATTGAGAGGTGGTAGGATGAAACTTGAATGTGACATAGACAGAAATATCGAACCTGTCATCTCGACTAAGTGCCTTGGGAATTCATTCAGGAAATCGAGAGACGTGGCTGATGATGGCAGGTTTCTGATGATGGAAGGGGTAGGAAATAAATTTAACCTGGACAATGGTTTTGGGCCCGCTGGCTCAGCGGAACACCATCACAAGCCATTGGGTAAAGTCAAACTAGCGAAGGATGAAGATGGATATTTTGCAAATAAATATAGTGTAGAAAATAAAAGTAATATGGACAAAAGGTTCGGGTCAGACATTGTTCCGGAGCATTATCTAGGGGAAAGAGGGACTGATGCTAGCCCTTTTTTGATGAAAAGGTTAGAAAATGGTCGTGTGGGTCATGGTACTGGTCATGTCATCTCGAGTGAACAGTTTGGAAACCGTCTGGGTAAAAGGGAAACTGATGTCGGAAATCTTATATATAGGGATAGGGTAGAAAATGAACAAGATTTTGACAATAGTTTTGGTGAAGTCCTTACAAGTGATTACTCCAGGTATAGACTGGTTGAGGACAGACAGGTTGCTGATGACGGCAGGTTTAATCAGAGTAATAGGATTGAAAATCGACGTGATATGGAGAGATTATGTGGGCCCAATGATTACTCCGCACTATTTCAGTCTAAGCAAAATCCTTTGGTTTGTTCTAGCAAGCCTACCGTAGAAACAAATTATTCTTATCTTCCAGATCAGCTGAGGCATTCTTCTCCCTTCTCTCGTTCAAAGGAAACACAGAGCTTTGACAACAATTATCCAACATCTCATGATGCAGTTGTTACGAGAACTGTTCCTTATGATCCTGATGTTCCTGGTATAAGTAGTCGGTTATCGCCTTTTGTCGACGGCTATAATTCTAATTCAGTTCGTGATCGCTCATCTTACCAAGGTTCTGAGGGTAATCTCTTATCTTCATCTAAGAGCAAATCATCCTCCTATCACTTTGAGCGGGAAAGTTTAAGTTCTGAAGGGTATCTGCTCTCTTCATCGAAGAATAAATCATCACCCTATCACTTCGAGCCGGAAAGTTTAGGTTCTGAAGGGTATCTCCTCTCTTCATCTAAGAGAAAATCATCACATTATCACTTGGAGCGGGAAAGTTTAGGTTCTGAAGGGCATCTCCTCTCTTCATCTAAGAGCAAATCATCACCTTATTGCTTTGAGTCGGAAAGATTAAGGGGATGTTTGGATGTTGGTTCAGCTTATGGAAATCAAATTTCATTGCCCAACACTGTGAATCATGACAATCCCCCCTCCAGTGGGACTCCCAATGCTTTGTCGAAGGCCAGATATTCTGAAATCAGAACATTACAAACCTCCCCTCATGAAGGCCAGAGGGGTTTATTATTTTCAGAGCCATCTTTAACCTCATTGCCTTTCTCGAGGTATGATACTAACAACTACCCAATATCTCATGCCTTCGGCTCCATTAAGAATCCTTCGTTTGCATTAAATAATGGTTATCCAGTGGATTCACAAGCAGATCATGAGTGTAAAATTTCGCTGCCCGAGAGTAATGGATTATATATTGGCGATATATTCCCTTCATCTGATGCTGGTCGGTCCCGCTTGCGATGCGGTGCTTCTTCAGAAGCTCGAGGCTTAAGCCTTTGTGAAAAATATTCAGCCAATAACGAAAATGAGCAACATCATAGTTCTGGAAGTAATCGCTCTGATAGCAAGAATAACAGAACAAGTGTTTTTGCTCGTTTAAGTTCAGCTTCAAAAGTACATTCACGAGGACAAGAAAATGATGCCCGTGTGGTCCACGATGCACATACTATTGCATCTGTGGATGATATCATGAACTTGTTACGCCAGAGTCAGAATCACCTCGTAAAGACGAGCAAACACAAACCGTTAATTAGACAACATGATGATGACGAAAGTGTTAGGGTTAAAAAGGAAGCTACAATTCAAAATCAGATAAAGTACGAGCAGTTACTATTAACGCCGACAAAGTGCAAAATAAACGCTGAGGTAGAAATTGATGCTAACAGAACTATCGAAAAGAACGGCGACTCGGTGCTCGAGGAAACTCGACTTGTTGATTTTAAGCGCAGGAGTGAAATAAAGAAGAAACAGAATGGGGAGGCCACCACAAAGGGTTCTGTTGGGATTTCAGAGGGTAAGATATCAAATGAAAATGCTTCACAGAAGCGCAGAAAGCTGATTAGGCCAGCCTTTGGTAAAAAAGACTCCAATAACGTATACAATGATACTTCAATCAAGGCCCCAACCAGTTCTCCTAATTCTCTTAACAAGAATAATACTGGAAGCTGTCATGATGCAGCAGTTAAAAGCAGTAAAAATGTTGACATTTCGGATAGTAATGTTGAGTTAATTCATTGCCAAGGCAATAATACTCGCTCAGATTTCAAAGAAAACAGAAATTTGGACAATTGTGGGGGACCGATGAGATCTCTTGAAGATAAGGATGGACGAAAACCATTAAATGCTTATCTAAGTGAACTTTCTGAACTTCTGTCAAAGGGCAAAAATGGAAATGCTCGGGGCAGCTCGAGTACCGAGGATCCCATTGTGGATATATCTCTACAAGATCTTGGTATGATTGACTGCCCCGTGATCGCAAGTGATTGCTGATCGCGCAAATCGTAGAGGTAACGAGGAATTGTTTCAAGATGTTGAAAATGCACGAGAAATATGTCCTCGGTTTGGAAAGTTTTACTTGTTAGTAAATAGCCTAACAAGTGCAAGGTTAAGTCCTTTTTTTTGGGTGATTTGCTGCTATAAAATGACGTGATACAGTTGCGCTTTGTTGCGCTCAGCGAGGAGTCAAGTTTGGTGGGTATTGCACCGTGTTTTGTGGAAATGCCTTTTTATTGAAAACATGTACTATGAAGTTTTGGATGCGGTTACAGTAATGTCACATTTTGCTAATGAAGAAACCATTACTGCAAGTTAATGCTAAATTGATGCAAAAGTTCATTCAAATTTATTTGGCTGCGGTTTCATATAGAACTACATCAACAATTTCATATAGAACTACATCAATAAGATCTCACATTCCATGTCCATTTAAAAAATAGGATTGTGCTAAAGGTATCACATTTTTTTTCTCTGGCACCACCTAGTGCTTAAAAGTGTTTATACATTGTGTTTTAAAAAGTCGTGCTTTGGTGCCGGGAGAGAAAAATTTGGGGTGCCTTCATCATGACCCAAAAAAATAATATTCATTCTTAATTTGCAGGGCATTATTATTTGGGCTTTATGGATTGTAGTTTGGATATTAACACCCATTGATTATCATACTTGAGTTTCCGCACCCGAATGTGGATATCAATTGCATTAGTGCATATTTCTTCATTGGAAAATGCTGGTGTGTCGACTGCATTCTTTAATTCATTCCCAAACTGACTGCAGCAAGTGTTTTATCGTGTACTAAGAGTATTAACACCTTAATGTTGTCACATCGGTTGTGGGATGAATTGGGGGATGTAGTTGAGACTTGTAGCATTACTTTTCTTTTGGTACACACTGATTTTTTATGGTACACGTCAAACCATACAAACTACACATTTCATTATTATGCATGGAAATCAAATTCCTGTATGCCATTATCATTGGTTACTAATTGTCGTATTGATAATACGATTAACATTGTAATGTAGACTGTAAATGAATTTGACCAATTGTGATCATAAGAGATCAATTTGACCAACGTAGGTCAAACGAGGCCGAGGTAGATCGAGTTCAGCCATCTCAAGCTAATGTTGGTGTAGTAACCCGCCTAATTAAATATCGGGTGATCAGTCATTTATTTAATTAAATCAGATGGTTCATTCTCAGCATCAGTGTCGATTTTTTTATTTATTAATCACCTAATAGTTAATTAAGCTAAGTGTCAAAATTTTTTCCATTTTTAATTTAATTAAAACCATTCCACGACACGGAATAATAATGTGCAATAACACAGTACAACTGAATTAACTACAACAAGAATAAATGTGACTGGAATAACTCTCGAGTTAAAGGGGCATTTACGTTTAGATCCTATTAGACGTTCTTATATACATTCTAGTCCCATCATATTTTTCTCTTACATATAAGTCCTATTCCTAATTTTTTGGAACTTTTTTTTTCAATTTTACCCTTTTAAAACCAACAATCCGTAACTTCCCTGAGGAAGTTACATAAGTGGTTGAACTTTTTTTTTAATCTTCAAATGATCATAACTTTTGATTCACAAATCCGTTTTTCACAAAATTACTATTTTTAAAATCTGCTCGACGAGATCTATCAAACAAGATCCATGAAGGCTAAAAAATTCCAAAGAAAAAAATTTACACAAACAGTAAACTTTACTGTATGCACTAGAATATGAAATAGTTTTATATATTTGACATTTTCACAAATAGACAGTAACATTTACTGTGCTAATACTACACAGTCTATATATATATATATATATACGATGGATCAAAACCCTTTTTTTTTTTAAAATTACCTTATATTTGAAGGTTCGCGCTAGCGGTATCCAATTCTTACCACCATTATTGGATCTTCAACGACCTTCGTCAGAGCTCCGATTTGGGGTGGGTAAGGGTGGCATGTGGTGCCGCTGGCGCGGACCTTTGAAAATAAGAGACTTTTGAATAAATAGGCTTTGGATCCATCGAAGTATCATGGGGGGCCGCTGGCGCGGACCTTTGAAAATAAGATTGGATAAATGGGATCGGGATCATCTGGAGCGCCAATTTGGGGTAAATAGGGGTGACACAAAACTTTAAAAATAGGAGCATATTGGATATATATATATATATATAGTTTGTAAAAATGTCATAGATATTAAACTTTATTGTATACACCATAAAATGAAATAGTTTTATATTTCTGACATTTTCACAAACAATAACATTTACTGTGATAATATATTTATGAAATAGTTTTATATATATAACATTTTCACAAACAGTAACATTTACTGAGTTAATATTACACAATATATATAACATTTTCACAAACAGTAACATTTGCTGAGTTAATATATATATATATATATATATACACGGTAGATCCAAACCTTTTTTTTTTTTTAAATTACCATATTTTTAAAGGTTTACGCTAGCGACATTCAATCCCCACCACTACCCACCCCAATTGTCGAAGCTTCAACGACTGTCATCAGAGCTATGATTTATGTGGGTAGTAGTGGCATAGGGTGCCGCTAGCGGGGACCTCTGAAATTAAAAGAATATTAGATAAATGGAGTTTGGATCCACTGGCGCTCCGATTTAGGGTGAGTAGGGGTGACAGTGGGTTAGGTTTATATCTATAACATTTTTACAAACGTTAACATTTACTGTGTTATAACACACTGTATATATATATATATATATATATATATATATATATATATATATATATATATATATATATATATATATATATATATATATATATATATATATATATATATATACGGTGGATCCAAAACTCTGTTTTCTGATATTGTCTTATTTTTAACGGCCCGCGCTAGCGGTATCTAATCCTGACCACCACCAACCCCAATTGTCAGAGCTCCAACAACCTTCATCAGAGTTCTGATTTGGGGTGACATTGAGTGCCGCTGGCACGGACCTTAGGAAATAAGGGAATATTGGATAAATGGGGTTTGGATACACCGGCGCTCCAGTTTGAGGTGGGTAGGGGTAGCATTGGATTAAGTTTATATCTGTAATATTTTCACAAATAATAAATGTTACTATTTGTGAAAATGTTACATCGGCATCCCATGCCACCTCAAATCAGAGCTCTGATGAAGGTTGTTGTAACTCCGATAAAGGGGGTGGGGATTGGATGCCGCTGGCGCGGACCGTTAAAAATAAGATAATATCAGGAAAAAGAGGTTTGAATATATATATATATATATATATATATATATATATATATATATATATATATATATATATATATACTGTGTTATATGAACACAGTAAATGTTAATGCTTGTGAAAATGTTATAGATATAAACCTAACTCAATGCCACCCCTACTCACCCCAAATCGGAGCTTCGGTGGATCCAAATCCCATTTATCTAATATTCTCTTAATTTCAGAGGTCCGCACCATCGGCACCCTATGCCACTACTACCAACCCAAATCATAGCTCTGATGAAAGTCGTTGAAGCTCCGACAATGGGGGTGGGTAGTAGTGGGGATTGAATGTCGCTAGCGTAAACATTTAAAAATATGGTAATTTTGAAAAAAAAATAGTGGTTTGGATCTACCGTCTCTCTCTCTCTCTCTCTCTCTCTCTCTATATATATATATATATATATATATATATATATATATATATATATATATATATATATTATGTAATATTAACTCTGTAAATGTTACTGTTTGTGAAAATGTTATATATATAAAACTATTTCATAAATATATTATCACAGTAAATGTTATTGTTTGTGAAAATGTCACAGATATAAAACTATTTCATTTTCTGGTGTATACAATAAAGTTTAATATCTATGACATTTTTACAAATTATATATATATATATCCAATATGCTCCTATTTTTAAAGTTTTGTGCCACCCCTATTCACCCCAAATTGGCGCTCCAAATGATCCCGATCCCATTTATCCAATCTTATTTTCAAAGGTCCGCGTCAGCTGCACCCCATGATACTCCGGTGGATCCAAAACCCATTTATTCAAAAGTCTCTTATTTTCAAAGGTCCGCGCCAGCGGCACCACATGCCACCCTTACCCACCCCAAATCGGAGCTCTGACGAAGGTCGTTGAAGCTCCAACAATGGTGGTAAGGATTAGATGCCGTTAGCGCGAACCTTTAAATATAAGGTATTTTTGAAAAAAGAGGGTTTGGATCCACCGGATGTGTATATATATATATATATATATATATATATATATATATATATATATATATATATATACTGTGTAGTATTACCACAATAAATGTTACTGTCTGTTTGTGAAATGTCACATATATAAAACTATTTCATATTCTAGTGCATACAGTAAAGTTTACTGTTTGTGTAAAAATTTTTCTTTGGAATTTTATAGTATTCATGGATCTTGTTTGATAGATCTCGTCGAGCAGATTTCAAAAATAGTAATTTTGCGAAAAACGGATTTGTGAATCAAAAGTTATGATCATTTAAAGATTAAAAAAAAAAAATCCAACCACTTATGTAACTTCCTCAAGGAAGTTACGGATGGTTGGTTTTAAAAGGGTAAAATTGTGAAAAAATTTCCTAAAAAGTTGGAATAGGACCTATGGGATTATTAAAAAGTCAATAGGACTTATAAGCTTGTTGACCCGATAAATGGGACCTAGATATAATTACCCCCGAGTTAAATTATAACATTTACACTAAATAAAATTGATATCCACAATGCTTACATAAATGATTACAACCTCTAGAATCCTGGGCGACATACCGTAAATGAAGTAAACGCTACTGATGAGTGAGTCAACAGGAAAGGGAGCGTCTAAACAAAATTCGCATCTCTACTAGTAGCTATAATCCATCGGAACATCCATAACCTATGTTGGGCATCCCTGCTGTTGGATACCTGATGTACAAGATAGAGTAGAGAAGAGAATATGTAAGGAAACGGGTCAGAGCCCGATTGTAAAAGATTTTAAAAATAGCAAGTGCTTAACAATTACAATTAAGCATTTATTATGTACATGTTAGTTTCTCGGGCTCTCTCTTGAGGATTCTCACCTCTTATTTAGAGTGCACACCTATCGTATCTTATTATCTTCCTAGTTAAGGTTCCTTCATAACTAGCCTTAATATCACTATGATTTTAACCCATATCATATTCTCGAATTTCCCATATAATACGTATATTAATCATTTTTGTTCATTGCTCTTTAGTATGAACTAGTCTTATCACATCTTTGGGTTTAAGTGTTCACTTACTTAAGACAATTCAGACTTCATTATTCATTACCATTTACAACATCACATAGTAGATTACATCACAATATATCTATCTATCACACTATTATATATACTAATATGGCACCTTCCAGACACAGCTGCAGTGCATTCATACTCTGATATCATGTCCTGATACATTAACTCATTGTATAGAGGACAAATGATTCGGTGTCTCTCACGAATCAAATAACATAACACAAGCATATTGGAGGTGATCATACTCCCCAGCCAAATGGGTCACGCACATACCTACGCTCCCATTCAACCGTCGAAACTATCATTACACCGATAGCATGTGTCCAAGGTTCTATGCTCAGGATACGAATCTAAAATTCCTCCCAATGGGGCGCACAAGGATAAGGTCGTCCACAACTTGAAACCTCCACTCCGATAGCAAGCAGTGTAGGTATGTCATATATATAAATAATAATATAGGTATTCATCACACCTATATAAATATAACATCCATAAGGCATTCCCACAATCATATGATAATTCATAAACGTAGTATTTTTATCTATAAAATCCTACGTATTAAAGATTATAACTTTACTTATTTATTTTATATACCCGAGCCTCACTCATTACTCGAAGATTATATAAGTATTCCTCAACCTAATTCAGTAGGTAAATGTCTACACCCTACTTGTCCATGTCATCACAACTTCCGAAATTCTATGAATTAAACTCATCTTTAATTAGGTTTAATTCTCGATAACCCTTAATTCATTCTTAACCCTTCATTCTATCTCTTAGGTTCATTCCCACCTATTCCTAAGGTTATACCGATAATTAATAACTCTCTTACTACTGGTCCCAACCTTAAATTATCATTTATCCAATTTAATTCCCAAGTAACATAACTCTTGATAATAACTCGTTTAATTAACACTCGTTAATTTTCCCTCATCCAAAAATCCCCCAAAATAATATTTTTCGGGTCTTAGGTATATCCTACTGCCTTCTCTAAGTCCCAATATGTTCAATAAATCATTACCAAAGATATCTCAAAGTTGGGATTGAATCAAAAGTTAAAAAGGAACACAATCACATTTTCCAGGGGAGTCGATCGATCGACAGTCTTGAGTCGATTGATCGATCGACCAGATATTGCCGAGTTTTCTGCATTGTTTTTCCTACGGGTTTCATACTTTTTAATCATCAAAACCTTTATCAAATAATCCCAAACTCCCCAATATTCATATCATATGATATACCAAGATATATAAATGATTTCTAATAATCAAACCACCTAAAATCATCAAGAAGGTTGGATTTAAAACATACTATTTCTAGAAAACTCATATTTTTATATTTATCATGAACATCATATAAACTCCATTTTTTCTTCACCAAATGATTCTCAATTTAAATCTCATGATTTCCAGATCATATACCATTATATTTGGATAAGTTATAACGTAACCAAAATCATTTAAACATCATTAACATGAATCAATTTACTCAAATTCCATTTTATTCTCAAGAACTCTAATTTTTGACTTTATCATCAATAAGAGTGTAAATCCCAGATTTCTTCACAAGATAATATAAAATTCATGGAGTTTATTCTATAATCAAAAGAGATCACTTCTAGATAATATCCATTTCCAAAATCCATTTAAAATTATCACAAATTTATCTTTGTTCATTCAACTTTTCAGAATTTTCCTAACTATCCTAACATGGACAATATAAAAGCTAGGATTTCAATAATCAATCACTTGCCTCTAATTCGTAGGTCTGGTCCATTGGGAATGATTGTCCACTAGTGGTTCTTCCCTTCTCCGGTCAACTTCCGGTGGTGGTGACTTTTGGCTCTTGGTTCTCCCACAATGACTCTTCCCTTTCCCCAGAGAAACTCCTCACTCTTCTTAATTTCTTTATCTCTAAGTTTGTGGAATGAATCAATAATCTAAACCCTTTAAAATTATAAATAATCTATCAAATTCGTGCATACTATTCACCTTCCAAGTCAAATGACCATATTACCCCTCTGGGGTGACTATTCGGCTCCAAAGTGCCTCGAGACCTTATACAAACGTCCGAGTAGACTTTTTTAACTATAAAACAATTCTGAACACTTTGGCGCAGTCAAAATGACCATTCAAATGACATAATAATTCACTTTTATTTCATTAAATTATAATCCCGACACGACTTAGATGCGCATCCCGATTTAATTTCCATAATTGTCGTACACATAATTCGCGACAATTTTATAAAGTCATAATCATATATATTACTTTAATCACTAAGTAATATTCAACGTAAATCACATATTACTTTATTCTCGAGTAATATTTAAATTCAGATTAATTTCTAATTATATCACAATTAATTCTAATTAATCCCATTTTAAAAGTCATTAAAATATGGGGTATTACATACTTCCCCCTTACAATAGAATTTCGTCCTGAAATTCAGAAAACAAAAGTATAGCAAGCAAGAACAATTTTGGATAAGTATTGCGCATCACATACTTGCGCTCCCAAGTAAACTACTATATACCGCCCATACAGTACGCTATCGATTACCCCCAATAATGAACACATCACTTATGATCATTTTAACCCCAGGTTACCCTGTCACGTAGGTTCTTATCCAAGCCTTACAGTTTAAGTTTCACTACTTATACTTTATTCTAGATATTCACTATCTAACCTTCTACAATATGCATTTAAATAGATTAACCGTTCTTTAGATAAATACCATCTCGTCTTGCGATTATCATACATAAGTAGGTTAATTGTGGAGTATATATTTTACACACAATATATACTATAAGTTTCAAATCATCTCTACTATTCGCAATAGTTCTTGGTTCCTCACCTTTATCCCATAAGTAGGAGAAACAATAAAACTTACTGTACCATACTCCAACTGGCACCAAGCCCAACGGTAAACTTATAAGAGTTATAGTACACCAACTTCACTAGTGGAACGTACGTCTCTTATCCTCCCTTAAGATTCAAGGGTACTAACATAATTTGTCTTCCAACATCAGATTTGTTCGCTTAGTCTGCTCATCATTCTGCGGATGATAGATCATACCCAATCACAACTTGGTACCCATGCCTCGTGAAAATTCTTCCAAAATCGGGAGACAAAATCTCGTCCTAATTGGACACAATATTAAACGGTACCCTATGTAACCTCACTATCTCGGTTATATTAAGATCAAAGCATATTGTCTCGTAGTATTGTCAACCCTTGGCATAACGTGATCTACTTTAGTCAACTGATCCACTATCACGCATATAGGATCACAACCATCTTCGCGGTAAAATCCTTATGAATACTCTCCCAATAATATATAGAAATCCTCAAGGATTGGAGAAACCTCTATGCTGGTTTCGAATGGTCCACCCTAATTCCAACAAGCACGTGCCCTGCTACAAGAGGAATCTAGCCAAACCTCTCTTTATTTAAATCCTATCATCATAGTCATTTATAGCCTGATACATTTGTTATTCTACCGACTATATCTCTAATCGTCATAAATGACCGGACATTTAAGTCCCGATATCTAAACCTCTATATTTATTTTCCTTATCCCATATCTAAAAAATGGGGAACCATATCAAATTCAATTACCTAGGGCGCCCATACACCCTATATTTTTCGCTTTGTCGCACAAATAACCTATACTCTTCTTAAATCAATTTTTGCTAACTTGGCATACTGATTTGGTAGGGGTGCACTCAATCACCCCACTAGTCATAACTTAATCACTCTATTAGTGGCATCATTGTTTTATTCATAATGTTACTAGGACCAGGCGGATCTTAAGTCATAATAGAATTATCAACTCTAAATTTATATTTGTATATTTAAAATGACTAAGGTACGAACTTATGTACTATCGACCAAACTTTTCTCACACTCCCGATGTTCGCTAGTTTCATGTGTGGGATGTCTCGCAAAGCAAAATCCAAACAAGGAACCCCCCGATACACTAATACTTAACATAGTCGATCGTTAAGATCCGTAATGGCCCTCAATCCATAATCTGTACCTTCCC
The DNA here is from genome assembly GCA_949130495.1 of Sambucus nigra. NCBI lineage: Eukaryota > Viridiplantae > Streptophyta > Magnoliopsida > Dipsacales > Adoxaceae > Sambucus > Sambucus nigra. Next base: position 281,552,649 of record OX422216.1, on the reverse strand, counting down.
ATAATTTATGTATGTTGACATAAAAGTCTACTAGTCCATGCTTATATATTCTTAAGAATAACATAAAACATGTTGCTCTCACTAACCCAAATTTTCGGCGCTATATATAATGAGCTATTTCTCGCTGTTCGACAAAAACATAATATATCCTGAGTCACATCAGTAAAATAAATTTCTACTCACACATATAACTAGACAACATTTTCACTAAGGTCTATGATAACATGAAGTCTTTTTATGTATATAAATATATAGACCCAACCCTATTTCAGTTGGCGCCGCACAAAATTAACTTTACTCTCCCCGGAGTATGCAACACGATAGTCTTATCACTCAATCTACTATCGTTTAAACATTTGGTAATATATCACTACACGTTACCATAATAAGTTCTATTACGCTAAGCAATAGAAAATTATAATAACAAAATATACTTTTAGGACCCACCCGGTTCACTCACGGGAGACACCAAAAAGTCCTGCTATCAACGAGAAATACTTTTGTAACCTGACTGTTAAAATTTATCGTTTCCACTAACCTCGACTCGCACGCGAATTTAGGGTTTTGAATTTATATATGACTGTTGTGACACACCATGTCACTAGAATTAATCCTTTATTCACAAGGATGAAATAAAACTTCATCAGTCTCTCCTGATCACGTAGGGTCCTTACATGCACTTCTCACGGTTAAAATAACTCACGATCACTTGCACCCATTATACATTTAGGATTTTATCCCATAGTTGTACCCACCCGTTGTGGACAAATTATTCATTCATGTGGTTTACACACCTATTATTGAAACGTTGGCCTAGCGCATCTAGGCCTCAATTATGATCTTACCGACCTCCCTTTTTCTTCTTGGACCCCGTCGACCTTGAAATATGGTATGCTACAATTACCGAGGACTCCATTGGTCCTATTTAATCCTACCACTCTTGGGTTGTAAATTTCTCGGGCTTAATTCTCTTGACCCAATTACTCGCCTAGAAGTTTCACTCCTCCAGTTGTTATGCCTAATTGGTATGGTTTACTATTCCCAAAATTTATCGATCTCACTACTCAATGTGGACACATTTAACACTTAGTAGTCTCTCTATCTACACATAGGGTAATTTCCCTTACTATTTCCTCGTTACTAACCATTTTGAACGTCCTTTTCTTGGACTTATCAATCTTAACTCCCAATTATTATTCCCATTATTCTTTTAGCTCTACGGGTCCTACGGGATACATTGTCGACTACACTAGTCTTGACTGATTTCATCGCCACTAAGTAGGGGCTTAATCATGTCACTTTAAATGGGTCCCCTACTGGGTACACCTTCCGGTGATGTTTCATTAATAATATTTAATTCAATCTTACCCTTCGGCTAGGTTTCCTAACCCTTCTAGCTGCCCTTCATTTGGAAGCATCATCAAATTTCTTGGTAACGTTAATCCTACTCATCATCGTCAGACTTCCACTCACACTAGAGTATTTCACTCACGAGTCCTTTCGCACAATGAACTCTACTTATCTTCCATGTACCCCACTCTTCCTAGGGTAAGGAGTTCATTAAACAAGTTACTTCTCTCTTTCTTGCCCATAAGAGATCAGTTTCGAAATTCCATACATATCCTGATAAAAAAATCAAATGAACGATTTCACTATCGAACCATACCTAAAATTCTTATTCCATATTCACACATGTTGTTTATATGTGATATCTAACTCTCATCACTTAAGTTTGCTCTTCCTAGAAAAGTTTTTAGTAGAAAATTTTCAAATTCTGGGTGCTACTACACTTCATACTTCACAATTGTCTTTGAATTTCTTCCTTCACAAGAGTCCTTCTGACTCCCTCACCTTTCACATACAGTGTTGGGTGAGTTAAGAATGGCACAACCATCAACTATGATTGGTTCTTGGGAAACTAAAGCTCCCAAGAAATTTCCTTAATGTTCTCAGCCCAACCAACAATTATGATGGTTTCTATCTCCAACACCATTTCCCCAAATACTCTATATCTTTGGTTGAGTCCTCCTGTTGCTGTCCTTCTAACGGCTCTTGCTAGTCGTCCCAATGTGTTTAGCGCACGATGCCCAACCGAACTCGTATAAGCATTACATCTCACATACTTCATGGCAGGAGAACGTAAGTTAAAATACGCAAAAGAATTCAGCATCCTAATAATAGGGCTCTACATCAAAGAACGCTACGCTGAAACGTAGCAAGCCGCACAGATCCTAAAGACACTAGAACCTGATGCTCTGATACCACCTATAACAACCCGCCTAATTAAATATCGGGTGACGAGTCATTTATTTAATTAAATTATAATATCTAGTTGGTTCATTCTCAACATCACTGTCGAAAATAATTTCTTTATTAATAACCTAATAGTTAATTAAGCTAAGTGTAAAAACTTTTTCCATTTTTAATTTAATTAACACCATTCCACGACACGGAATAATAATACGCAACAACACATCACAACTGAATTAACCACAACAAGAATAAACGTGACAGAAATAACTCTCCAGTTAAATTATAACATTTATACTAAATAAAATTGATATCCATAATGCTTACATAAATGATTACAACCTCTAGAATCCTGTGCGACATGTCCTAAATGAAGTAGACGCTACAGATGAGTGAATCAACAGAAAGGAAGCGTCTAAACAAAATTCGCATCTCTGCTAGTAGCTATAATCCATCGGAACATCCATAACCTATGTTGGGCATCCCTGTCGCTGGATACCTGATGTACAAGATAGAGTAGAGAAGAGAATATGCAAGGAAATAGGTCAGAGCCCGATTGTAAAGGATTTTAAAAATAGCAAGTGGTTAACAATTATAATTAAACATTTATTATGTACATGTTAGTTTCTCGGGCTCTCTCTTGAGAATTCTCACCTCTCATTTAGAGTGCACACCTATCGTATCTTATTATCTTCCTAGTTAAGGTACCCTCATAACTAGCCTTAATATCACTATGATTTTAACCCATATCGTATTCTCGTATTTCCCATATAATACGAATATTAATCGTTTATGTTCATTTCTCTTTAGTATGAACTAGTCTTATCACATCTTTGGGTTTAAGTGTTCACTTACATAATACCATTCAGACTTCATTATTCATTACCATCTACAACATCACATAGTAGATTACATCACAGTATATATATATATATATATATATATATATATATATATATATATATATATATATATATATATATATATATATATATACATATACTAATATGGCACCTCCCAAACACAACTGCAGTATATGCATACTATGCTATCATATCCTGATACATTAACTCATTGTATAGATGATAAATGATTCGGTGTATCTCATGAATCATATAACATAACACAAATATATTGGAGGCGAGCATACTCCCCAGCCAAATGAGTCATGTACATACCTACGCTCCCATTCAATTGTTGAAACTATCATTACACCGATAACACGTGCCTAAGGTCCTATACTCACGGTACGAATCTAAAATCCCTCCTAATTGGGCGCACAAGGATAAGGCCGTTCACAATGCGAAACCTCCACCCCTATAGTAAGCAGCGTAGGTGTTGATACCAAATATAATCTGCTGACATGGACCAATCATATGAAGACACGTGGCTATCTACATGGCAACAACAAACACTTCCGAGGAACCCACGCGCTCCGAGGAACAAGACTACAACGAGGAAGACTAGTTCCCTGAGGAACTCACAAGCTCCGAGGAGCAATGCCTCTCCGAGGAACTCTTGAGTACCGAGAAGCTTAGGCGGTCCGAGCAACTCAGGCGGTCCGAGTTGTATCTCGAACAAAGCATTAATAGCTGGATAACCAACAGTTCAACTGATTTATTAAATGCTTATCATTCAGACGCACACGCAAAAAGGGGATTAAATGTATTACCCTTTCACATGTATATCATTTAATGTATTACCCTTTCACATTATAGCCTCAGGGCTATAAATACATTATACAATCCTCATTATAAAGGATCCGAATCCAAACCCTGGAATCGAGAGAGGAATTTCTTGAGAGAATTTGTAATCGAGAATTCCTAACACTCAACAATAACACAACAGTGGACGTAGGCCATTCTTATAAGGCTGAACCACTTTAAAATCTTTTGTCTCATTTATTTATCTGTGATTGAATTATTAGAGTGGTCTAATTTTTTACATCAACAGATTGGCGCCATCTGTGGGAAATCGACTGATAATATCATTTTTCATCAAAAATAATCCAGCAATCAAAACGCTGGAACCCCTCCAAATCCATCTGCTCCACAAATTATTCCAGATCTGACTGGAATAATGGCAAATCTGGCTCAGGGCCAGACCGTCATGCAAGAAACAATGCGACAACTCATCCAAACCCTCCATGGCGGTGCATCAGCCCATTCCGGACCACGAAGCATTCAAAGAAATACTCGTGCGCCGTCTTCGCGTACTAGGCATACTAATTCATATCGCAATGAAGAATCTGAAGATTTTTCCTATCAACCTGGATAAACTTCGTCAGTGCGGGCCACAGATACTGAACAACGTGTCACCCTCTCCCCAGAAAGAACCAGCGCATTGGAAAGATTAAGTAAGGTTTCTCCTTTCGACCGATTAGGCCCTAAGAGGAACAAAAATCCTTTTAATATAGCGTCGAGGAGCTTTCGACGACCATCAGATTTAAGGGAAGGATCTGCCCAGTCACGACCAGCTGCTCGTCAAGATAGATCCTACGACCGACCAGCTGCTCGTCAAGATAAATCCCAGGAAGCCACTTCAACACGATCAGTTGCTCGAACCAATAGGCCCGAGGAAGGAAATGATGTATGGAAAGGATCTATTCAGAGGCTGGAGGATAGATTAGGGGAAATGGCTAAGGCTAAGAACCCTCTACAACGAACCTTTGTTCGAGGAACACCTTTTGTCCAGGACATTGTTGATTTTCCAACACCATCAAAGTTCAAAGCACCTGTTGTGACTCCCAAGTATGATGGAAAGACTGACCCTGTCCTTCATATAGAATAATACCAAGCTGCAGCCGACATCTATGCTGTCCCAGATGAGATGAGATGCAGGGCATTCTCGAGAACACTTACCGGATCTGATCAAATATGGTATAATAATCTTCCTCGGGGTAAGATTTCAACTTTTCTTCAACTGGCTGAGTTATTCATTGGGAATTTCTGCTTTGGAGCAAAGCCAGTTAAACGAGTAGGACATTTGTTAAGTGTTAGATAAAAAGTTGGTGAGAGTACCAGAGATTATATAACTCCTTTTAATAACGAGAAACTAGAAGTCATTGATTAGGAGGAGAAGACGGCGATTACCGCTTTGATGAGTGGACTACTGCCAAACAAGTTGTACTGCACTTTGGCCAAAGATCCACCTCAAACCATGTCGGACCTGATGGGAAAAGCGTCCAAGATTATGAATGCCGAGGAGGCTATGTCTGCGAAGAAGAATATGGACGCCAAAGAGACCAAGGTGGAAGTCGACAAAACCAAGAAGAAAGAACATAAGAACAATGGTGGTGACAAACAATCCAAAAATAGGTCGTCATGGGAGGTCTTGAGGAAATTTGATAAGTACACACCTTTGAAGGCAAATATCAACCACGTCCTGGAAGAAATTAAGAACAACGAGGAGTTAAACTGGCCAAAGAAAATAAAGGCAGACCCTGACACGAGGAATAGGGAAAAATATTGCGAGTTCCACAAGGATCATGGCCATATGACCAAAAATTGCATAGCTCTTCAGAATGAGATTGAAACACTCATCCGAGGAGGAAAGCTAGCAAAGTATGTTGATCGGGGAGGCGAAAGAAGAAAAAATGATCGAACTAGAGAGAGGTCTAGATCTCCTCGTCGAGCAGAGGAGAACAAGAAGAAAAACCATGAAGTTGATCCAGAGGATGACCCCGATCTTCCCAAGAAACCAAGGCAGCCAGAACGAGAGTTTTTTTCAATACGCTTTGGGTCATTTGATTGCAATGTTATTACAGGCGGAGATGCAGGAGGAGGAGACCTTACTGCAGAAAGAAAAGCTTACCTCAGTAAGGCTCAAGCTTGCTCGTACATTCAACGAATAAATCTAGCTGAGGAAGATCGCCCGAGAAAGGTGAACAAGGAGAAATTGATCATCGATTTTTCAAAAAATGACCTTGCAGGTGTTTTATATCCTCATGATGACCCGCTGGTGATCAAAATGAGAATGAAGGAGGTAATGATTTCAAGAGTACTGGTCGACAATGGTAGCTCGGCAGACATCATGTTCTACTCGTGCTTCGATAGTTTAAATCTAAAGCTATCTCAATTGGAGCCTTACCACAGACCCCTCATTGGTTTTGCTGGCGAGAAAGTATTTCCACTTGGGACGATCAAGTTGGATATATTCATTGGTACGTGGCCTGCTTGTCAGACAGAAAGATTACGCTTCTTCGTGATGGATAAGAATGTTCAGTCATTATACAATATCATTATGGGAAGAGTAGGATTGAAGAAGTTCGAGGCTGTACCATCTACGGTGCATCAATGCCTGAAATTTCCAACTAATTTTGGAGTAGGAGTTGTTAAAGGTGATCAGAAAGTAGCTCGGGAATGCTATTATTCATCCGCCGAGCAAGAAGAACTGAAAGAATCAAAGAAAAAGACTACTACCTATCAAGTGGATGAAGGTGCAGAAATTAAAACATGGGATCCTTGAGATGAGTCGCAACTCGTGAAGGGTCAAGTGGTGGAAACTACTGAAAACATCATTCTGGACGACGAGCACCCTGAGCGAACTGCTCAAATAGGTTCATCATTGGAAGCCTCATTAAAACAGGAATTGATAACTTTCCCTAGAAGCAGAAGACAAACTTTTGCGTGGAGTCATGAAGATATGCCTGGGATAGACCCAAACTTCTTATGTCACGAGCTCAATGTGAATAAGGAGATCAAGCCTGTGAAGCAGAGAAGAAGAGTATTCAGTCCCGAGAAGAATCAAGCTATACAGGAGGAAGTTGAGAAGCTCCAGAACGCTTGTTTCATTGAAGATGTTAAATATCCAGATTGGTTAGCTAATGTGGTGATGGTAAAGAAGAAGAACAACAAGTGGAGGATGTGTGTAGACTTCACCGACCTCAACAAAGCATGCCCAAAGGACCACTTTCCATTTCCCCGAATTGATCAAATGGTGGATGCTACCTCGGGACACGAGTTGCTGAGCTTCATGGATGCTTATTCTGGTTGCAATCAGATTAAAATGAAACCTGAAGATAGGAAGAGTACTTCTTTCATTACCCCTAGGGGAATTTATTGTTATAATGTTATGCCTTTTGGTTTGAAAAATGCAGGTGCGACATATCAGAGGTTGATGAACAAGGTCTTTGCTGAACAAATCAGTGACAATATGGAAGTCTACGTTGACGATATGCTGATGAAAAGCAAGAAAGCTGTCGATCATCTAGTTGACTTAAGTCAGAATTTTGATCAACTAGATAAATATCAAATGAAGCTGAACCCGACGAAGTGCATCTTTGGAGTACGAGAAGGCATGTTTCTCGAGTACATTGTCAATCAACGTGGCATTAAAGCAAATCCCGAAAAGATCAAAGCTCTATTAGGGTCGCGATCTCCAACGACGAAGAAGGAAGTACAGAGTCTCACAGGACGAGTAGCGGCACTCAACAGATATGTGTCACGAGCAACTGATAGATGTCTCCCATTCTTCAAGACACTCAGAAAGACTTTTGAGTGGAATGATGAATGTGAGAAGGCTTTTCAAGACTTGAAGAAATACTTGGGAGCACCTCCACTATTGTCCAGGCCGATGATGGGAGAAAAATTGTATTTGTACTTGCAGTGTCCGAGAATGCAGTTAGCTCGGCATTGATCAGAGTGGAGAATGGAATACAAAAGCCAATTTACTATACAAGTAAGGCCTTCCGAGGAGCAGAGATCAGATATCCAAGGCTGGAAAAATTGGCACTGGCACTGATTGAGGCGAGTAGGAGAATGAGGCCATATTTCCAGGCTCATACCATAGTAGTATATACTGATATGCCGTTGAGACAAGCCCTTCATAAGCCAGAAAAATTAGGAAGATTGATGTACTGGGCAATAGAGCTCGGTGAATATGATATAGTCTATGAACCCATATCATCGCTTAAAGGGCAGGCTGTAGCAGATTTTATAGCGGAGTTCACCTATCCTGATACCGCCAAGGAACTAAAGTTGCTCGCTGATCAACCTGTGGATGTTACAGGATCAATAAACACAAGCTCAGACCAATTCCGATTGGTAAAAGGGCGTGTGGATGTTACAGGATGTGACGCAGAGATAGTTGTGAGGACTCTGGACGAGGAATAAGAGTTGCTCGCTGATCAACCTGTGGATGTTACAGGATCAACAAACACAAGCTCAGACCAATTCCGATTTGTAAAAGGGCGTGTCGATGTTACAGGATGTGACGCAGAGATAGTTGTGAGGACTCCGGACGAGGAACAAGAGTTTCTCGCTGATCAACCTGTGGATGTTACAGGATTAACAAACACTAACTCAGACCAACTCCGGTTGGTAAAAGGGCAAGTGGATGTTACAGGATCATTGAATTCAAGCTCAGACCAACTCCGGTTGGTAAAAGGGCAAGAAGAAATGATTGACGAAGAGCAAGAAAAATCCGAGGAGGAAAGGAAGCAGCAAATATTTCACCGAGGAACTCTGACTGATCAGAAATTCAAAGACGAGTTACCTATATGGAGGCTATATGTAGATGGCTCATCTGGTACTACAGGATGTGGCGCGGGGATAGTTTTGAACACTCCGGACGAGGTCGACATGGAATACGCCCTACGTTTCCAATTCAAAGCTTCCAACAATGAGGCTGAGTATGAGGCAATGATTACAGGACTTAGTTTGGCAAAAATTATAGAGGCGCAACAGATTATTGTCTTCAGTGATTCTCAATTGATCGTAAATCAAATGTTGGGAGTATATGCAGTTAGAGGAGAATTAATGATCAGGTATCATGCAAAGGCAAAGGAGCTGGTGTCAGAATTTGCCGCTGTTCAGCTGGTCAGAATACCAAGAATGGAGAATGCGAGAGCAGACGCCCTAGCTCGACTAGCATCAGCTACTCGCACCGAGTTACGACGAATAATCCCAATTGAAGTGTTGGCTGATCAAAGTATAGATGAAGATTTGACGATGAACTTTATCACCCTTGATTTAGGACCATCTTGGATGGATCCCATCAGGGCATATATTGAGGAGGGAGAATTACCAATTGACAAGCTTGCAGCCAAGAAATTGAAGTTTAAAGCTGCTCGGTATGTATTAACTAATGGTGTTTTATATAGGCAAGGAATTATGGTAGGTTTGCAGAGATGCGTGCATCCTTCCGAGGTGAAAGATTTGATTGAAGAGATCCATGAAGGGTCCTGTGGAGCACATGTAGCAGGTCGGACACTCTTGCAAAGGATGATGACGCAGGGATACTACTGGCCGACGATGAGGGCTGATTGTGTAGCCTACACGAAGAAATGTGACAAGTGTCAGCGCTTTTCCTCCATTCGAAGAACTCCACAAGCATTATTGACACCCATAACTTCCACTTGGCCATTTTCCATGTGGGGAATTGATTTGGTTGGACCACTACCAACGACCCTAGGAACGTTCAAGTATCTCGTCGTCGCAGTGGATTATTTTACTAAGTGGGTAGAAGCTGGGCCATTCATTGACATGACGTACGCGAAGGTGTACCAATTTATTTAGAAGAACATCATTTGCCGATATGGTCTCCCTCATGCCTTCATCACAGATCATGGAACACAATTTGATAACGAGGAGTTTGCCACCTATTGTCATCAGTCAAACATTTTGAAGGTCCACTCAGCCAGGACATCCTCAAAGCAATGGACAAACTGAAGTGACAAACAGAACGCTACTAAATGGCTTGAAGAAAATACTGGATGATGCAAAATCGAATTGGATCAACGAGCTACAAACAGTACTCCGGGCTTACCGAACTACTCCCCGAGTAGCAACTGGAGAAACACCATATATGCTGGCGTTTGGAACTGAAGCTGTCATACCTGCCGAGTTGGGCCTTCCAACACACAGGGTACTAAATTTCAATTCCCCTGTCAGCGACTTAATGAGAAGACTGGATTTAGACATGCTCGAGGAAGTCAGAGAAGAAGCAGCCATTAGAAATGCTGCTTACCAGCAGCGAACAACTTTGTTCTACAACAAAAGGGTGAAGAAGTGCGACCTGAAAGAAGGAGACTATGTGCTGAAGAAAGTAATTCAAAAGCACAATAAGCTGGAAGCAAACTGGCATGGACCATACCGAGTTACAGAAGTTGTTCGACCAGGAACTTATCGAATAGCAACTCTAGAGGGGGAGGAGTTTAAGAATGCATGGAACGCAGAGCACCTACGCAAGTATTATCAATGATGTATATTCCCATGTAATGCAGTTCCATCAATATGAATAAAATGAAGATATTCTTCCAAAGTTCTTCCTTTTATTGAGAATTTTTTGGGGAATACTAGTGCTACACACTACTCGGCAAAACTCGGCAAAGATCAGACTACTCAGCAAAATATTCCTAAAAATGCCAACCTCGGTTGGTTAGGAAACAAAATATTCCTAAAAATGCCAACCTCGGTTGGTTAGGAAACAAAATATTCCTAAAAATGCCAACTTCGGTTGGTTAGGAAACCAAATATTCCTAAAAATGCCAACTTCGGTTGGCTAGGAAACCAAATATTCCTAAAAATGCCAACTTCGGTTGGTTAGGAAACCAAATATTCCTAAAAATGCCAACCTGTTTGGCTAGGAAACAAAATATTCCTAAAAATGCCAACCTGTTTGGCTAGGAAACAAAATATTCCTAAAAATTCCAACTTCGGTTGGTTAGGAAACCAAATATTCCTAAAAATGCCAACCTGTTTGGCTAGGAAACAAAATATTCCTAAAAATGTCAACCTGTTTGGCTAGGAAACAAAATATGCTCGCAAATGCCAACTTATGTTGGTCGGGAGGTAAGATTACATCCAAAAAGCGATAAAAGTCTACTAACTATGGCTGGTCGGAGATAAAAACCCACCAGCTATAGTTAGTCGACAAGCAAAATTTACCGATCTTGGTTGGTCGAAAACATTTTATGGGTAAAATTATTTCAAAAAGACTAACTATAACTGGTCGGGGATAAAAACCCACTAACTGTAGTTGGTCGACATGGAGAATCTAACAACCTTGGTTGGTTGGAAACATTTTAAACAACATTTTTATACTCATTACTTTATTATTAAGTGATCGAGCAACAGTATTGATACTTGTAACTTTTTAATTGTTACTGAGTTGGTTGACAAACAACCCAATATTGTTATTTTTTTAACAAATATGCACAAATATATAGTGTTTGATAATTACAAGACAAAAGCAATCAAGATTTGCAAACAAAAATGAAAATCTTTCATTGAATTCAAAATAAATTACAAGTACATTGATATTGAAATGTATACTAACTACTACATCAAAAATTCCTATTCTACTGGTCTCTTCCCCTCTGCTTTTGACACAGGTTCCTCGCCAGCAGGCGGATCATTTAAAGACAGAGGAGAATTGATGAAATTAAGATCTTTTAACATCCTTGTATTCATCACGGATGGTCGATCTAAAAGATGCTCGGGAAGAGATACCTCGATTTGAGAATGTAAATTGTAATCACCGAGATACTTTGAAATTAAGCTCCGAGGAATGGCCCGAGCAGGGATCCAATCCATGTCCAAATTGTATGGTGGCACAGGCAAGTTGAGCAACCCGGGATCATGGTAGTCCCACAGATAATGACCTTGTTCGAGCTTCAACACACCTAAAGCATTTAGCCAGCCTTGCTTGTAGCCCTCATTGTTGTCATTCTGGATACGATCATCCAAGTGGAGTAGTGCTTCGTTGTATCCATCCATCCAGAACTCCCTGGGGTGTTTGTGGAATTGATATGTTAGCTTTCTAGCTGCTCGTGGAGATTCTTGATGAAAAGCTCCTTATTCTCCAAGACTGACTTCTGCGCAGAGAGCTATTTTTCCTGGTCCCTAATCTTCTTTGACATATCAGACAACGCCTGGTTCTTCGCCATTAGTTGGAAGGCCTGGTTCTCTAAGGCAGACTGAGTCCTCTGTTCCTCGATAAGAACCCGAGCTGCTCTTGCTCGTCCCCGAGGAGATCTTGCTCGTCCCCGAGAAGATGTGGAAGGGCCCGACCTCTTCAAGGTGTCCAACTCTTCCCTTAAATTGTCGTTATCAATCTCTAAGAACGAAAATCCCTCGTCGGTCACTGGGATCAAGGCACTAGAAGTGTAAGCTGCAGACTTCAATTATGACAGCTCCTTTTGCAGGTTGTTGTTTTCCTTTTCCAGCAACTCAGCAATCTATCTGCATTCTTCGACCTCACCTCTCAAGGTTCTCTCCCTTACATCGTACCCAGCAAAAAGCTTCTTGTAGCCCTTGTCGGCAATGATCTGCTGGTACTTCTTCTCGTACCCCTCATGCAACAAGGCAGTGGATTCTTTGTATTGAAGCTGAAGGTCTTCGAGGGTGACTTGAAGATCCTCAATCATTTCATAATAGGCAACGTTATTGGCTACAGCCCGATCAAGCAGACACTTCATATATTGATATGCTTCCACTGCCTGTTCTGAAGCATCATGACCAAGTATGTCGACAACTTGTGCAGCACTCAGGTCTGTGTGACCAGCCTTAAAGTACTCATTACATTATCGCAGCAACTTTGTATCATGGGCAGATAACAGTTCCATCCTAGCCAGAAACTAGCAGAGAAAGAAGAGCAATCATCAATAAGAAGAATAAGCAGGGTATGAATGAAAGATAGACAACAGTATGCAAAAAAGTTCAAGTTTTATTAGATCATAGTTTAGAGTTACATCTTCTGGGTTACATTTGATAAAGAGAAACAAAATAAAGAGAAACCCGAACAACACTACAGCTTTTCCTTATCTCCCAAAACCTTCTCGGGAGGTTGGGATGAAGAGGTAGGTTGCTCGGAGGGAAGGGATAGTTGCTCGGGGAGAGTAGGCAGTTGCTCGGAGGAAGAAATGATTTACTGATTTTCCTCGACAGCAGGCGGGATGACTAGGGCATGATCTCCCATCACCATCGAAGACTCTTTGGAGGTAGCTTCGTCCTCTTCTAACTCTTTTGGAGTTGGAGGGGGACCAGGGATATGTCTCTGGAAGAGCTCGGAAGACTCGTCGACCTTCATCTCCTGAAGGGCAGCAACCCATCCATCCCTAAAGTATTTGAGACTGCCATAGTCCACTTGCGACACTATGGCAGCCAACCCCTTGTTCCAAACCTTGTCCCAGCCAGAACTGAAAGACTTCTTCACAGCCATCATCCTCTTCAATTTCTCCGAGGAGAGCTTCTCGGACAGCAGGTTCTCAGCAACCTTCAATTTATTTTATGTTTCCTCCTTCTGCTGACCTACTTCCCGAAGTTTAGCCAACTCCTCCTCGGCAGCTTTGAGTTTATCTTCAAACTCTCTAGCAGTTTTGAGCCTCTCCTCAAGCTCCTTATTTTCCATCTCCAGGGCAGTTATTCTCTTCTCCAACTCCTTGGAGGCATCAACAGCCCGAGCTTTTTCTTGCTCGGTGGAGGCAAGCTTCTTCTCCCAGAGAGCTTTGTCATCAGCATATTTCTGACGAGAATCTGCCAGAGACTTGGTAGCTTCTTCCAGATCTCCCTCCACGCTGGACGAGGAGCATGAAGCTTTAATTGCTTCATCCTTCTTTAAAATTATATTGAAGCAGCTCGTCAACTGTGAACAGAAAAAAAAAACAAGTTAGAGACTGAAATAACAAAGGAAATATGAAAAGTTCAAAGTAAGAATACTTACAGAAGCAAGGTGACGAGCAACTAACGAGGTGACCATGTCCCGAGTAAGGTTTTCTTCAGTACCTTGGACCTCGGGAATGATCCAGGACTTTATCGAGCTCATGGCAGAGCTCGGGGGAACAAAAGTTGGAACTCCAGTCCCAGCAGCTGGGGGCTGAGTAATGGTGTCAGCCAAATTGACCGAGGAGCTCTTCTTCAGCCTCCTCGGGGGAACAAAGACGGATTTAACCAAAGAAGAACCCTTGGTCGGTGATATCTCAATCACCTCTCCAGGAGCAGCAGACCTGCTCGGAGCCATTGCGGGCTTCTCAGCAACCTTCACAACTGTAGCAGCTGAGGAAGGTGCATCATTCTTCTTCGTCCCCTCCCTTGGGACATCAATCCTACTCCTTTTTGCCTCCCCAGAACCGAAGGCAGTTTTCTCAAACAGGGTAGGAGGTCTTCTCTTCTTCATCCTTTCACTTAAAGGAATATGGGATTCAGGCGATGAGCTGGTGGAAGCTGGTACTGGCTCTGATTCACTTATCACTGGACGAGCAGTGAAAGAAGTGGTGTAGCTCTTGTACTGCAGCAGATATGAAGCTGATCTAATATGCTCGTCGGCAACACTTTGATGCAGACTCCAGATAAGTTTCAAATGCCTTATATTGACATCTGCATCTTTTGGGCACTTTCTCTTGCTTTCAACTGCAAATAAATAAACATTGTTATCAGTGGCACATTTTATCAAACACAAAAGAAACATGATTTCAAAATAAATAAAATAAAATAAAAATAACCTATCCCATTTCCATAAGGAGGGCATCTGGGACCCTGGTAAACCTCATCTCCAGCTAATGGAGGGTGTTGCCAATTTTTTATGACAACCCCGTGTTCAAAATAATCCCTATTGGCATCAGGGAGATTGACTACTAAGGCTCTATTTAAAAATCTAGTTTTTAAATAAAAAATATTATCATTAACTGCCCATCTATAACAGTACATGATTTCTGGAATTCCTATTCGAGTTCCATGAATTTGATTTAACCTATGCACCCCATTAACTATTCTCCATGTGTTGAGGGCTATTCGTGCAGGAACAACGTCAAAGTACTGACATAATTCCAGACACAAGGGATTTGGTGGAAAAGAAAATCCACACTCAGCAAAAAAGAGACTGGGAAACCAATGTCCCTCAGCCAAATGGAAGTAATTCTAAGGCTCAGAAAGCTCTTCTAAAACAACCCATGAGGGAATGGAGAAATCAGAATGAAACTTCTCAAGAGACTCAAGAGGGTAAACCATGGTGAATAAAGAAATGAAGAAGAAGGAAGAAGATCTTACAGGAAAAGAATGGATCTGCTGACAACGAACGACGGAAAAGACGATCGCACAAGAGAGTAGGAAGAGACGACGTAAAACTCGAAGATAAAAATTTGAAAGGTAGAAGACGATGGTAGTGTCTGTGAAGTTTAAATACCGTGCCTTGGGAAATGGTGAAGTAATGATTACAAAAAAGGATGATTACATTACCGGCGGCTAAAAAGATGAAAAGTGGCGCGGGAATCAGAGCGGGCAACAGCGCCTAAAAAGACGAAAAGTGACGCGGGAATCGAAGCACGCAGAAAAGTCCAAAAAAGCATGATTCTACGAATTGGGAAGGAGAAATAAATACAAGGGAAACGCTCCTAAAAATCAGGAAGACTATTTAAAGCTACCATATTCCGAGAAAGAATGTTCCATACTCCTCAAATTTTGAACTATGAAACATTGGGGGCTTCTGTTGATACCAAATTTAATTACCTGACATGGACCAATCATATGAAGACATGTGGCTATCTACATGGTAACAACAAACACTTCCGAGGAACCCACGCGCTCCGAGGAACAAGACTACAACGAGGAAGACTAGTTCCCTGAGGAACTCACAAGCTCCGAGGAACAATGCCTCTCCGAGGAACTCTTAAGTACCGAGAAGCTTAGGCGATCCGACCAACTCAGGCGGTCCGAGATGCATCTCAAACAAAGCATTAATAGCTGGATAACCAACAGTTCAACTGATTTTTAAAATGCTTATCATTCAGATGCACACGCAAAAAGGGGATTAAATGTATTACCCTTTCACATGTATATCATTTAATGTATTACCCTTTCACATTACAACCTCAGGGCTATAAATACATTATACAATCCTCATTGTAAAGGATCCGAATCCAAACCCTGGAATCGAGAGAGGAATTTCTTGAGGGAATTTGTAATCGAGAATTCCTAACACTCAACAATAACACAACAGTGGACGTAGGCCATTCTTATAAGCCTGAACCACTTTAAAATCTTTTGTCTCATTTATTTATCTGTGATTGAATTATTAGAGTGGTCTAATTTTTTACATCAACAGTAGGTATGTCATACATACAAATAATAATACAGGTATTCATCACACCTATATAAATATAACATCCATAAGGCATTCACACAACCATATGATAATTTCCGTACGTAATATTTTTATCTATAAAATCCTACGTATTAAAGATTATGACTTTACTTCTTTATTTTATATACCCGAGCCTCACTCATTACTCGAAGATTATATAATTTTTCCTCAACCTAATTCAGTAGGTAAATGTCTACACCCTACTTGTCCAAGTCATCACAACTTCTGAAATTCTTTGAATTAAACTCATATTTAATTATTTTTAATTCTCGATAACCCTTAATTCATTCTTAACCCTTCATTCTATCTCTTAGGGTCAATCTTACCAATTCCTAAGGTTATACCGGTAATTAATAACTCTCTTACTACTGGTCCCTACCTTAAATTATCATTTATCCAACTTAAATTCCAAGTAACATAACTCTCGATAATAACTCGTTTAATTAACATCCGTTAATTTCTCCTCATCCAAAAATCCCAAAAAATAATATTTTTCGGGTCTTAGGTATATCCTACTGCCCTTCTCTAAGTCCCAATATGTTCAATAAATCGTCACCAAAGATATCTCAAAGTTGATATTGAATCAAAAGTTAAAAAGGAACAAAATCACATTTTCCAGGGGATTCGATCGATCGATTAGTCTATCGATCGATAGTCTTGAGTCGATCGATCGATCGACCAAATATTGCCCAGTTTTCTGCATTGTTTTTTCTACGGGTTTCATACTTTTAAATCATCAAAACCTTTATCAAATAATCCCAAACTCCCCAATATTCATTCCATATGATATACCAAGATATATAAATGATTTCTAGTAATCAAACCACCTAAAATCATCAAGAAGGTTGGATTTAAAACATACTATTTCTAGAAAACTCATATTTTTATATTTATCATGAACATCATATAAACTCTAATTTTTCTTCACCAAATGATTCTCAATTTAAATATCATGATATCCAGATCATATACGTAACCAAAATCATTTAAACATTATTAACATGAATCAATTTACTCAAATTCCATTTTATTCTCAAGAACTCTATTTTTTGAATTTATCATCAATAAGAGTGTAAATCCCAGATTTCTTTATAAGATAATATAAAATTCATGGAGTTTATTCTATAATCAAAAGAGATCACTTCTAGATAATATATATTTTCCAAAATTCATTTAAAATTATCACAATTTTATCTTTGTTCATGCAACTTTTCAGAATTTTCCTAACTATCCTAACATGGACAATATAAAAGCTAAGATTGCAATAATTAATAACTTGCCTCTAATTCGTAGGTCTGGTCCATTGGTAATGATTTTCCACTAGTGGTTTTTTCCTTCTCCGGTCAACTTCCAGTGGTATTTGGTGGTGGTGACTTTTGGCTCTTGGTTCTCCCACAATGCCTATTCCCGTTCCCCAGAGAAACTCCTCACTCTCTCTCAATTTCTTTCTCTATAAGTTTGTGGAATGAATCAATAGTCTAAATCCTTTAGACTTATAAATAATCTCCCAAATTCGTTCATACTATTCTCCTTCCAAGTCAAATAACCATATTACCCCTCCGGGTGACTATTCGGCTCTGAAGTGCCCCGAGACCCTATACAAACGTCCGAGCAGACTTTTTTGACTATAAAAACACTTCCGAACACTTTGGCACAGTCAGAACTACCATTCGGATGACGTAATAATAATTTACTTTTATTTCATTAAATTATAATCCCGACACGACTCAAATGCGCATCCCGACTTAATTTCCATAATTGTCGTACACATAATTCGCGACAATTTTATAAAGTCGTAATCAATTGTAAAGTCATCATATATATTACTTTAATCACTAAGTAATATTCAACATAAATCACATATTACTTTATTCTCGAGTAATATTTAAATCCGAATTAATTTCTAATTATATCACAATTAATTCTAATTAATCCTATTTTAAAAGTCATTAAAATACGGGGTATTACAGTTGGTCATCGTAGACCAGCTTGACCTTTAATAGTCAAATACGACCATGGGAGATTAATTTGACCATTTTAGGTCAAATGAGGCTGAACTCAAGAGTCTCAGGCTAATGTTGGTTGTCGTTGACCAACTTGACTGTTAATGGTCAATTTTGATCGCAAGAGATCAATTTGACCATCTTAGGTCAAATAAGGACTAATTTGGTTGGATTCAGCCGTCTTAGACAAATGTTAGTCGTCATTGACCAACTTGATCATTAATGGTCAATTTTGATCGCAAGAGATAAATTTGACCATCTTAGGCCAAATGAAGCTGCATTAAGCATTCTTAGGCTAATGTTAGTCGTCATAGATCAACTTGATCATTTATGATCAATTTGATCGCGTGAGATCAATGAGTCCGAATTCAACCGTCTTAGGATAATATTGGTCGTTGTTGACCAACTTGACCATTTATAAGCAATTTTGATCGTTGAAGATTAGCTTGACCACCTTAGGATAAATGAGGCCGAGGATGCCAAATTCAGCCAGCTCAGGTTATTTTTTCTATTCGCGACTTTTATATTATACCATTCTGAATGGTGGCTTTATGCCCAGTCGGTCCGATTAAGTTGTACTAGTACTAGAGTGGGTTTAATGCCAATTTGTTAACGATCAACTTATTTCTAAGTCATACCACCCAATTCTTAGGTGGGTTTATGTTGGATTCTCAGGTTAGTGACTAGTTAAGTCATACCACTGCTTGAGTGGGTTTGATGCCACATATAGGCGATGGATTTATGATAGATTCTCAATAGAGCTACTTGTTGAAAATCGTACCACTACTGGAGTGGATTATAGGTGCCACCACTGGGGTGAGCTTAATACCAAAGGTAAGTCTGGCTTGTTCTAAGTCGTACCATTGCTTGAGTGGATCTTAAGTATCTCCGTTGGGGTGTGCATTATTCCAAATGTAAGTCCGACTTATTCTAAGTTATACCACTACTTGAGTGAGTTTTAAGTGCCACCACTGAGGTGTGCCAGATGTCAAACATAAGCCCCGACTTATTCTAAGTCGTACCACTAATTGAGTGGGTTTTATGGAAGATTCTCAGGTCTCCGACTTGGTATAATTGGCTTACTCTCAACTAATTGTTACTGTAGTGAATTTCTAGGCAGGCATGATTAAGCTATGTAGCACCCGATCCAGGTGTTTGAATAAGTCAATTTGTTTCTGATGAATGATCTTCTACTAACTGTCTGCCGGTGATAAGATGTTATGATAAAAAATCAATCTGACTGAGCGCACTGGACCGACGAATATCTATAAATAACTGAGCATCTTACCGTGGTAAAGTTCCAAAGTCAAATTCTGTGTCGATGGTTTTCCCGGACTATGATAATGTCACCGAGTAATATGAATGGTTATTTAATGACCAATTTATTACTAGAGAAGATTCAAAAACCCTTTTTTGAAATTCCTTGAGAATAGATTCTCAAACCCCTACCTTCCTATTTTTATTTTCAAATTTAAAGAAACAAGACTTACAACCGTTCGATTCGTTTTTTATGATTTTTCAGCATTTAGCACATCTATATTTTAACATACGTGGCACATGGAAAGAGATACAATTATATGTTTGAAATTTGGAGAGCAACATTAACTAGGAGCAATTTCTTATTTGTCCACCCCTGGATCGAGTTTGTTACATGGAGGTTGATTCATAAGGTGTGGCTCACAATGAAAAGGACTCGTCCCAGTTGGAATATAGAATAAAATTAATTTTATATTCATAATCAACATATAAGATTATCAAGATTGCATAATAAAATAATTGTGGAAAATGTGTACCTGAATCCATAGTGGTGATTAAGACTTGAGATTTGGAGGTCTTCCACGAATTAATTCATCTCTCTATAAGTTCTCTCTCAGTGATATGAATGAGAAGGAGAGTGTTTTGAGTGCCTTAGCCTTGGGGACCAGAACCCTTCATTATATTTATAGGCATCTAATTATAACCCCATAACTTTCATTTAGGCGACTCTTAGATAACCACACATTACAAAGTCCATACTCATTTTTTTATTTCTTATTGGTCTCTACTAATTAGATCACTTAATTATCCCAAACAGAACAAAAGTCCAAGTACAATTGCTATTTTAATATGTAATCCCACATTAGAATATTAAAAAAAATATCCCAACAATCTCCCACTTGGGCTACATATTAATTCCAAAGGAAATTATATTCGATAACCTAGGTGCACACCATATTTGCTATTGATTCTTAATGCATCTCTGGAATCAATCTGGTCCATCTCGTATACCAGTATGAGACCAAATCGACCTTTGTTATATTTATTTTGTAACTCAATCCATCAATGATCACCATACCAAATATTTTCAATGACATAGATCAAGTATGGATGTGTGGCTGAAAGTTACAGTCAATGTGATCTCAGACATGCCTATTTTCGATTGGTCCTAACTTTATTCCAAAATGAGCTCAAACCTTAGCCTTTTAAACCTTATGTTATACCACAATTAAAAGATAAAACATTCAGAGTAAACAACAAATTGAAAATACCATCAACTTTATTCTGCAGAAAACTGAAACATACATAAAGTATCTCAATAGTGTCAAAGAAGAGAACATTATAACATGGACAAACTCCCACTAAAACTGAATATCATCAAATAAATCAACACCCATATGAGGAGTGTGACCATGAGAGACCTTGGTGGTAAGCCTTTAGCAAGCAGATCCACTAGCATGGAGTTCGTTCTTATATGTTCAATAGACACTAACTTACTCTGAACTTTTTCCTTAACAATGAGAAACTTAATGTGTATGTGCTTAGACTTCGATGAGCTTCTGTAATTATTCGAATATAGAACTGATGCATTATTAACACAATATATCTTTAGCGGTCTTTCAATACTATCCATAATTCCTAGGCCAGTGATAAATTTTGCATCCATATCGTATGATTTTTTGCCTCATAACGCACTATGAACTCCGCTGCCATAGCGGATGATGCAATGAGTGACTGCGTCGCACTCTTCTAGGAAATAACACCTACAAACAACATGTATACATTGTCAAAAGTGGATCTCTTAGTGTCTTGGCAACTGATAAGCACCCAAAAGTGTTAAATTAATACCCCAAATAGACGGTTTTTACTCGCTAATTCTCGATAAAATTAGATTTATGTTTGTATTTGTTTATTTTTTAGGTCAATAAGCACTTGCGGAGTTTAAAAGCTTTATATTAAGGCAAAGTGCAGTACAAATACGATTAAAAGAGCCTAACCCAGTCCCCTGCCAATTACCCAAACCCGAACCAAAGCCTAAATCGAGTCCAGACCAGTCCCGAGCCTCGTGTGTGTTGAGTTTGTATTTTTAGATCTTTATAGATTTTTATTTGTGTCGTATATGAATTTTTAGAATTTATTTTATATTTTTTTGAGTTGTGTGTATTTTTAGAATTTATTTGTGCGTATAGTTGTATAGATTAGGGTTCGTTACTGTGCGTTGGTTGTTTTTTTGTTTTATGTAAATATAATAGGTGTGTATTTATTAGATTTGTAATTATGTAATTTTTTTGTTTTTATTTTTATTTTATTTTTAGGTTAAGCATATAATTTTTAGTTTTAGTAAATTTTATTTCTTTTAGTTTTTTTATCTTTTGTTTTTAGTTAAATAGTAAATATTATATTAATTTTCATTTTACTTTTGTTTTATTTTATTTTCTTTTTCTTTTTACAATCTAAACACACACACCCTTATTCCCATACACTACCCTACGCCTAAATACTCACTCCCTAACATACACCCTCTCACACCAAAACACCCCTCACCATCTCCCCCCCTCCCCCCCCCCCCCCACTCTCTCTCCTATTCCACCATAACCAAAACGGTTCCAAGCCCACAAACCCGAAAACCTCTTCCGAAACCCGTCTCTTACGTCCATGGCTAGCAACCCAAGACCCCCCAAACCTCCCCAAACCTGATCGCAGAAACCCTTACCCGGACCTACAACCCGACCTTATTCCGACCTCATTCCACCGGAACCCCATACACTACACCAAATCTGTCGAATTATCAAGGTCAATGACTGTGACAATTCTGGGTGAGATAACTTTTTTTTGTCACGGTCATTGACTGTGACAAGGGCGTTAGAATTGTTAGGGTCCTGTCATGGGCCATGACCGTGACAAGTTTTGTCACGGTTATGGACCGTGACAAACCGGTGACATTGTATGTAAAATTATCACGGTCAATGACCGTGCCAATTCTGGGCAGAATTGAAAAAAATCTGCTGGGCAGTTTGGCCATTGTTATGAGAACGTTGTACCTGTTATGAGAACATTGTACCTATTCACGCATCATATATCCAAATAAAATAGAGATAATGCAAATATACATTCAAAATAGAGACAATATGCATCACGATATAATCCAAATATAATCAAAATGTACCAACTTAAAAGCAATTCAATTCAACCTTAAAACAATTCAATTCAAACTTAAAACAATGTCACTAAATGTCTGGGGCTTGGTTAACACTGAGGAGGTGAGTAGGCCACACGATATACGAATTAACACATCCACTAATATACATCGTGTCGCATTGTTCGCGCAACTATAATAGGGAGTTCTCCTTCCCGGGCATCATATGCATAACGAGCACCCTGGACTCGATGTTTTAAAGCTCTTGTCCATGAACTAGTGCACCCTGGACGATATTCGGGTCCCTCAACCCCCGCCCTATCCGCTGGCCATGAAATATGTCCATTATAAACAAGCTCGGCCAACCAAGTGTCGACATAGGTCTGTTGAAGGGAGCCAAATAGGGAAGTGGATCATCAAAGTCCGCACGTGTCGGCGATGAAGCAGCAAGGTCCACATCCTCGTCCTCCCACACCTCCTCCTCCCGCATCGCGTTCTCCTTCCCTTTACCCTTACGGTTTTTGCCCAACGAATGCTTCACGAATGAGAACGTATCCTGGACCGTCGCCTCCAAACGGGACAACTTCGCGTCATGTGAATCCACCGTTCGAGCCAACCCGGTGTCGCTCTTCTCCAATCCGATAATCCTAGATTTGGACACCCACGAGCTCACCCCCTTGTCCTCCCCTTGCGATCAGAGTCAAGCACTTGGCTGAGTGCATCTGTGGATAAAGATACCTTGTCGGCATCAGACTGCGACTCATGCACTTCCTTAAGCTTTGCCTGAAACGACAAAAAGCACATGATTAGTAAAATAAGTAAATTAGAAGATTATAACGTAATTAACAAAAAATAAACTGTCGGATTACTTACAATCGTGGCCGCGACGCTTGGGGACACCTCCTTGTCCTTCCCCTTCTTCGTCCGAAGACCCACATAAGTATCGAGCCTATGTGGCCTACCCCCAGGGCCACTCCCCCCCTGAAATAAAATAAAGTAAAATTAGTATCGGCTCCGCAAAGTAAAATAATGCAGAATAATATATTTTATGTAGTTATAGAAAAATTAAATCTTACCATCATCCTATGCTCCACCTCGGCGTAAGACGTTCGGCCGGAGTAGTGCACGTCTGTCTTTTTTGCCCACTTTTCCCTTCCCGATTGGCGAGATGCCAATTTTCACTCCCCGATCTCATTGTTAATGAACCTTTGCCATTGTGACAATGAGATCGGCTCCTTTAGCGGGACGGATTCACGCCTTTGGATAATGGACTCTCGTGTCTTCCAAAAGTACCGAGTCCACATATTTTTCTACCACGTCTTGTGTTGCTCCCTCAACTGCTCAAAGACGAAATCGCGTAGCTCTGGATCCAGGTTGAATTGTTCCTGTCCAACAAATACATTGTTAGTTGCAAATAAATATAAATATAAATATAAAATGAAATTGAAATCGAAATCGAAATATAAATATAAATATAAATATAAATATAAATATAAATATAAATATAAATACATTACCTGTAGTGCCGTCCAAACAGCTAACTTGAGCTCATATGTCACCTCCTTCCAACTAATGTACCCCGGGCCGATGATCGTCTTTACCAGCTCGAGGGATCTCGCTAATAGCCCCGACTTGTTCTCGATGGGCATCCCCAATTTGTCATATTTGGGGAGACTAGGGACCGAGGAGCCCTCGTCGCCTCCGCTGCCACTGTGCCAAGACGACATCATCATAACAAGCATCATCGTCCTCGCCTTAATACCTGAAGGAGACATTTGCAGAAAAACATGTTATTAGTACATATCAAAATGAATTAAAAGAAGACATGAAAATATGTACAATTACTACAAATAAAAATGAATTGTTACTGTTATGTACAAGAGTGAAAATGATAAAGTGAAAGAGTATTAAAAATAGATTCCAAAACAACATCATCTAGCTCATAATATGTACAATAGTGAAACATCCCCACCCCTACTGCCCACACACGCGCACACTACACAAGAGTGAAAATGATAAAGTACAAATCAATTAAAAGCATTAAAAATGGATGTTTCGGTACAAATTGGAATATTTATTACAAATTGAAAAATTATTTGAAATTCGGATTATCATAAAAAATGGATTGATATTCGGTAGGAGCAGCCAAGTCATCCACCCTACTATTTACACGCTTTGGCGCGTGTTGGACTATTGACCATGGCTCGTTGTTGATATACTTCGAGTAAAACACTTGCTTAACCTTTTGAAATGCACAAACAAACGGCTCATCGCTCACGAACGGGTCTAAGGACTATTGAATGCGTACGCATAAGAACTAGAAGGCTAGTATCTATGCGCACTATATGTAATTTCAAGTATGTTTCATTTAATTATCATACTATATATATATTGTTCGATATACAAAGTAATTTTCAAAAAAAGTTGAAAAATCCCACCCCCATGTGGACGACAATAATCCAGTGGTCATGCCACTTTTAAAATTAACCAACCAAACAACGATCCACTATAATCCAAGTGCAATGTCAACAACAAATGTGTATCCCGTACTCCTTCTAATTCATCTACTCAATTAATTATTTTCATCAATTAAACTAACAATTAAAGTATACAATTATTAATTTACTAATTTACAATGAGGGGTAATCCTACTTTCATAATTAATCATCAATTAATTTACTAATTTACAATGAGGGACAATCATATATTAATTTACTAAAAAACATTAATAATCAATCAATTCGTTTACAAGGGACATTACGCACAAACATGCACACTACACACACATATACACACACGTGCACATACACACACACACACACACACACAGCCCCCACCCACCTATCCCTGCATCCTCCCCCCCCCTCCCACCCACCACACACACACACAACAGCACCCCCACCCTGCCCCACCCCCTCCCCACCCCCACCCACCACACACGCACACACACATACACACACAAAACAACCCCCTCCCCCTACCCTGCCCCACCCCCTACCCCCACCCTGCCCCACCCCCAGCCACCACACATACACACACACGCACATACACACACACACACACACACACACATATATATATATATATATATATATATATATATATATATATATATATATATATATATATATATATATATATATATAAATGGAAGAGAGAGAGAGAGAAATTAACCTGAAAGTAGAGAGAGAGAGAAAAAAAGGAGGGAAATGGCGGGGGAAAAAATAAGGGCAAAGGGTTTTTTGCTGAGAAATTTGTCACTGTCGTGTCACGGTCATTGACCGTGACAATATTATAAGGATTGTCACGGTCATTGATCATGACAATCATTTGTCACGGCCTTGTCACGGTCAATGACCGTGACACAAAATGCGTGTTTGTTATCACAGTCATTGACCGTGACAAGGCTAAGCGCTGCAAAGGTGCCAATTTATCCATTTTAGTGTTGTGATATCCGACCTCTACCCGGTTCCAACCGAACAGCAACCTGAACCACCCCATACCCGATTTCAACATCCAAACCCGCTACCCATTACCCAACAATCCAAACCTACTGAACCTATTCACCACTAATCTTAAACCCACCTGCTCAAACCATCAAACTCTTTAACCCATACCAAACCCACCTCGATCCTATTCCAACCTGCAACCTCGATTCCTTCCCCGTGTCCCATCAGGAAGCATAACCGATTTTACATGCTGTACAACCCAAACGCACAAAACCCCTAGCCTTATTCCCATGTCACTTCTAATTTCAAGAGGGCCTTCTCTTCATTTTAAAAAGAAGGGGTAGATAAGGGAGTTCGAACAGACAGTAGAGAGTGTAATTTGTAGTTTTAGAGCTCCATTTTTTGAGCTAATTTATTTTAGGAGTAGCATTGTAATTATTTTTTTTTCTTCTTTTAATATTTTTTAGTGACTTTAGTGTGAGGGAGATTATTATGAAATACAAATTTTGAGTTGGTATTAAATTTTAGTGTTCATAAACTCAGATTTGTGGGTGAAATTAATTGTTCATGTTTGGGAAGATAATATTAAACTCAAGGAGACTTGGTTTATTTATTTATTCTCATTCCATTTTATTTGTATGCCTCATATTGTGTCATTATTACATTTTATATGTAATAATATCATAATGAGAGGCTAAATACTCCATTCAAGGGGTGAGATGAAACCCTTAACTTAATTATTTTTATTTTTGGTTTGTTTATTTATTATGCCACTTTGAATATTAATATTAAAATTTTACAATTTATATTTACGCCTCGAGAGAGGTTGAATTATTTTCGAGAGAAAATCATAAATTCAGATTATAATATTTATTCATTAATTAAACTAGAGATAGGTAATTTTTTAATGGTATTATAGTTTGAATTTCTCTACTTTAAAAATGTATTTTTAATGATTTAAAATAGTTTTAGTGAATTTTCCCTAGCGGGTGATTTATTAGAAACTGTTTAAATCTAATTTTTGTGAGTATGTGAAATTTAAATATTAATCTTCTAAAGGGACTATATGTAACTTTACATTTGTAATGAGAGTTGACTTGTGAATTTATATATGTGTTGGGGTATTTCAAATAGATAAACTAATTAATGAAAATGTAACACCCCGCCTAATTAAATACCAAGTGATCAGTCATTTATTAAATTATAATCAAGGTGAACGGTTGGTTCATTCTTAGCATCACTGTCATAAAAATAACTTTTCCAATTTAACACCCTAAATAATTAAGCTAAGTGTCAAAACTATTTTAGATATTACTTTCCAAATTTAATTTATATAAACCAACATTTAAAACTTTACGAAATTCATAATTAAAGAATCACACAACAACTATACTGGAACAACCAATCCAATAATTAAACATCTAACTAAGTAATTCCAATATTAAAACTTAAAGGAAAAACATCCTGACAGTAATAAGTCCCAAAGTGTAAATACTGAAATAAACAAATCACAATATTTGATAAATAACTGAATAATGGAAAAGGGCGACACATGCCCAACTGAATTAAATAGTGCTAGAAGAGGAATCAAGAAATGAGGTCGTCTAAGCAAGAGGCCTGCAACTCCCACCTAAGCTGCAGCGCGTTCCTTACAAAGGATCCTATGCAAGACATCCCTGTGGTTGGACACTTGTAATACATACATATATATATATAAGAGAAAAGAAAATGGAAACGGGTCATATCCCAATTGTAAAAACGATTTAAATTTTTTTTAGCAAGTATTTAAAATATTTACTGGCCAATGCAACAACGTATTAGTGCGGCACTCCCTTGAGGAATTATCACCTCTCTTCTAATGTGCACACCTATCGCACTAACCTTCCCAACGATTTAACTTATCTTATCTTAGGTTACTCGTAAGATTTAAACAGAACAATTCAACTTTTTAAGAAGTAAGTTTCATTTAATAACAAAGCTCTCATTTTAACTTTATTTGTTAATAAAGTTTTCCAGTAATATACTATACTTTCAAAACACGTATTTCTCAATTGAAATCATTATTATTTCTTACTTACCATAAACACAGTAGGAAATTCCCAAATTTCAGAATTTAATATATATATATATATATTAAATACTCATATAATATATATATTCTAACAGCACCCCACATAAAAATTATGGTGCGGGCATACTCTGCTATCCAGTCCCCGTATCACTCGTACTAAGGGAGATACAAGTTCGGAATCACTCTCGAACTGTATTAACACAAACACAAACAATATTGAGGCGAAGCATAGATTCCAAGTCTCTAAGAGGTCAGCACATGCCCCCACGTCTCTTAGACCGTCTGACTATTGATCCGATTAGTTTGTACCAAAGGATTTATATCTTCTAGGGTACGAGTCAATATCCCCCATAAAGGTCCCATCGAGATAAGACTGTCCTAGCGCGGTAACCTCAGGGATAGCAAGTAGCGCCGGCATGGTTTTTACACGTATATAGTATATGCATAAACACAGTCATATAAATATACTACTATTACCACATCAAATTTAGGTACATCTCATAACCCATAATTATGATATTTATCCCTATTTCTCGTTATTTTTGTTATCACGTATAACAGTTCGTTTCTTACTTTAATTTGTGGAATTATCCCAACTTATTAAGTGACACTCGTGGATTCCTATCCTCCCAAGTGTAATTTCAGTAGGTACTCATTTATTTACCAACGTAACTACCTCACCCGTCTCCCCCTTTTTATACCTAGTTCCATTGTCCCTTATATGTAAACATTCCCGAAAAAATGTAAATCTCGTCTTACATTAAAGATTTCATATTGTCAATAAGTCTTACTGGTCTTCTTTATCTCCCAAAATATTTTAATAAGGATGTCCAAGGATTATTACTCATTTAAATTGAATCCAGCTATTTAAAAGGGGAAATATGAGTCCGCCAGGAGGGGTCGATCGATCGATGGCAGGAGCTCGATCGATCGATGCGTCGATCGATCGACACTCCTGGTTCGATCGATCGATCAAACAGGTATGGTGAATCTGCAGAAAAACCAATTACGGGTTCTATCATCCAACCTCATCCAAATCCATATTTTTAACACCCAAACTCCCAAAAATTTGTACTACAAACAATATAAACCCAAACTAACAATCTTCTACGTAAAGCAAGTGAATTTTCATCAATATCCATGGATTAAAGGCCAAAACTCATATAAATCTCATGAACCCTAGAAATTTCTTTAACTTTGTTCTAATCAACCTTTTTCCAGAATTTCTACTTCTAATCCATCATAAATTCGTGGTTTAACCTCTACATATGAAGGGGATTTCCAAATTATCATTTATATCATTACTACATGTAATTTTCCTATCTCCAATATGGGTTTTCTTCTATGAAACTCATCCTAATCAACCCTAGACTAACATGAATGATGCATTAACGAAATTAAGAAAGATAAATACTTGCCTGAGAATTTTTGGTCTCTGATTTGTGCTAAAATCAGTGTGGTTACGATCCTTGCGACGTGATCTCTCGTTTGGCGGCAACGGCGGCGTAAACGGAGGGGTTTTCGGCCAAGAATTCCTTGGCAAGCTCTCTCCTTCCTTCTCCAATGGTCGTCACTTGATTTTGGTTCTGTTAACCCTAGAAGGCAACCCTAAGCATATGATATAACATTGTAATTTTCGTGGGTTTAATTACCCAAAATTACGAAATATCCAAAACGCCCTCCCGGGGTGCTAAATAGGCCTAAAAATGCCCCGAGACCCAAACTAAACCCCCGAGTACATATTTTTGACTATCTCGACCCTTACGGACACTTTGGAGCACTCGAAATGACCATACGAGTGACTTATAATTTATTCACTTTTATTAATCAATATTTAGTCCCGACGCAACATGAGCGTGTCCCGACTCAAATTTCCAAAATTGTCATTTTATTCACTCGTGACATTTAATAGAACTAATATCATATATTACTTTGCTCATTAGTAATATTCAACAAGTTTTCCATACTTACTAACTCACATAACGTTAGTAATTATAAAAAAAATAATTAATTTCCGGATTTATATTAAATTAATAACTCACATTAAATTTAATAAATCCCCAAATTTAGAAAGCATAAAAATATGGGGTATTATAGAAAATAAATAGGTTGAGTGGTGAAGTTTAATCCCTTGAATTATCTCATAATTTTTCTCTCATCATATTTAGCTCATTTTATCATTTTATTTATTTATTAGTGTAGTTTTAATTTTAGTTCATAATTAGTAGTATAAATATCCCTTCAAAATTATTTTAAAAAAATCATACTTAGTCTTCATTTTTCTCTTGTTCACATTAAGTAGCGCGGATTAATCCCTTACTTGCCAATATACAATTTTAGTGTATTTGTAGGTACCAAAAGGGATTTTTGATTGACCGTCTTTACCCCACAATGACATATACCGCAAAGGTGAGTAATCAACAACCCGCAAGATCGGCATCAAAATACCCAATGATCTCCAAATTATCTGACTTCCAATAAATGAGCATGCAATCTTTTATTCTCTGTAAATACCTCATAACCCGTTTGGCTGCTTTCCATTGATCCATTCCAGGATTAATCAAATATCTGCCTAACATACCCACTGTGTATGCTAAATTCGGACGCTTAGCTGAAACATAAGGAACCTTTTTCATTTCTTCACTTTCATTCTCATTATTGGGGCATTGAGAGATACTAAACTTGTCGTCCCTTGTCAATGGGAGAATCTCCTTGTGCACAATCTTTCATGCCAAATCTAGTGAGTACCTTTTCGATATAGATTTTTTATGATAACCCAAGGACACCCCGAGAGCAATATCGGTGTATCTTAATTCCCAATACAAACGAGGCATCCCCAAAATCTTTCATTTCAAAATGCTTAGTTAGAAATCTCTTTGTTTCATGCGATAAGCCTATATCGCTCCTAGCCAGTAATATGTCATCGATATAGAGCACAAGGAAGATAAATTTACTCTCACTGAACTTATGATATACACAGTCATCAAATGCATTGACCTCAAAACCATATGAGACAATGACTTGATGAAACTTGTGATACTGTTGACGGGTAGCTTATTTGAGACCATAAATGGATTTCTTGAGTTTGCAAATCATAGACTTTGGATCGCTTGAGACAGTTTTTTGGTTGCACCATATATATGGTTGTCTTAATGTTACCATTGAGAAAATCTGTCTTAACATCCATCTAATGTAGATCTAAATCAAAATGAACTACAAGTGCCATTATTGTCATGAAAGAGTCTTTCGTTGAAATTGGAGAGAAAGCCTCTTTATAGTCAATGCTTTCTTTTTGAATGAAACCATTTGCAACTGGACTTGAAATATATCTCTCAACATTTCCCTTAGAATCCTGTTTGGTTTTAAATATCCATTTACAACCAATGGGCTTCGCACCTTCAAGCAACTTGATAAGATCCCACGTGTCGTTATCTCTCACGGATTTCATCTCATCATTCATGGCATCAATCCACTTTTGATAATTGGCACTTTGGTTGAATTGTTAAAAGTTCATTGGATCATCTTTCATTGACCCTATATCAAACTCATGCTCTTGAAGAAATACAAAGTAATAACTTGAAATTACACTTCTTCTTTCTCTAGTGGATCACCTTAGTGGCACTTCCTAAAGGTTGTTGAGTTTTCTCTTCTGAAGTAACTCTTTGATTTTGAGTAGTGAAGTCCTCGTTGTTGTCTTCTTAAACACTGTCAGCAAGCTGAACAATGTTTGGGAGAGGTATTGATTTTTCTTTGAAGGCAACATTCCT
The DNA here is from genome assembly GCA_949130495.1 of Sambucus nigra. Classification (NCBI taxonomy): domain Eukaryota; kingdom Viridiplantae; phylum Streptophyta; class Magnoliopsida; order Dipsacales; family Adoxaceae; genus Sambucus; species Sambucus nigra. The sequence continues at coordinate 281,520,637 of OX422216.1, read as the reverse complement.
ATTTTTAATCGTATCTTCCCCCTCAAACTTAATATCCTCAAGAAATCTTGCATTTTTCGTCTCCAAAAAGGACTTAGTTGAGGGATCATACAACTTTAAACCCCTCGACCATTCAGCATATCTAACAAACTAGTAGATAATAGTTCTTGAATCCAGTTTCTTTTCAGTTGGCCTATAAGGCCTTGACTCAATTAGACATCCCCAAATGTGTGAATGCTTAATGATAGGTTTTCGACATATCTATAATCTATAAGGGGTTTTAGCTACCGCTTTACTAGGTAATCTGTTTAGAATATATACTGCAGTCTTAAGTGCCTTTCCTCAGAGTGATTTTGGCAAAGAAGAATGACTAATCATACTTTTACCATGTCCTTAAGCGTTGTGTTTCGTGTCACAACAACACCATTCATGCTAGGTTGCCTTAACATTGTGTCTTGTGGGAAGATACCGCATTCTTCTTGAAATTTGGCAAAAGATCCTGGACATTGTTCACCTGATCCATTATATCCGCCATAGTATTTACCACCACAGTCAAATTTGACAGCTTTAATCTCCTTGTCTAGTTGATTTTCAACTTCGACTTTGAAGGCCTTTAAAATGTCCAAGGATTGAGACTTCTCATGAATTGAATATAAGTACCCATAATAAGAAAAGTTGTCTATAAAAATGATATAATACTGTTGACCATTCCAAAAATTTTAGGGAATGGACCACAAATATCTATATATATTAATTCTAAGATGCCAAAACTCCTTTTGGCACTTAATTTCCATATGCTTGTTTGTTTCCCCTTTATGCACCCAATATAAACATCAAAGTTTGTTAAATCAAGGGGTTCAAGAATTTCATTTGACACGAGACTTTCAATTTGGGAGATATGACCCAAACATTTGTGTCATAAGTCGACCGAATTCTCATTAGTCATTTTTTACTTTGTGCCTCTTGTAGTTGTTTGCAATGTTTCATTAAATGAAGCATTGGTATTCAATATGTATAATTTATCAATTAAAGAACCATTCACAACAATAGTAGAATTGAGAAAAAGACTGACTTTATTATTTCGAAATGAACAAGAAAAAACCATATTTTTCCAAAGTAGAAATAAAAAACCAAATTCCGTTTGGAAGACGATACCACATAAGTCTCTCTTAATTCAATAAAATGACCAGTTTTAAAAGATAATTTAAAAGTACCAATTGCATCAGCTGCGACTATTTTTCCATCGCCCATATAGATGAATCTTTCAGCATCATTTGGCGGTCAACTCCACAGGCAACCCTGTATAGACATACTGACATGAGTAGTAGCACCAGAATCTACCCACCAAGTATGACTAGGTACAAAAGCCAAATTAAATACAAAATAAATCAAAGTGAGAAGCGTACCTTTCTTTACACGCCATGCGACGTACTTGGAATAATCATTTTTCACATTCCCATTTTTCTTGCAAAAGTAATAAGTAAATTCCGAATCCTGCATTTTTTTTTTTAAATTTTGGGTTGTGATGTTCCCACTGCAGTTTTCTTGTTATCATTCCTTTTTCGCTTATTATTATTTGAGTTAGATGCAATATGAACACTTTTAATAGCAGTTACCTCATCTGACATACCACCCTTGAATGCTTCTGGAATGTCGCGCTTTAAGATTTGACTTATGTGATTAGAACGAACCTATTTCTAAAAGTTTGCTTTATCCTTAATAGAACTTTTCTCCGTAAGAGGAGCGAATTGTTCTTTCCTAAGTGCATAGTCTAAATCCATGCAACCGAGAACTAACAAAATGTTCTCTTTCTAGTTCTTGAAGTTTATGTCATTAAGCACGGGAATTGTGTTCATGTTACCAGTGATATTAGTAATAGAAGAAATAACTAAATTCAGAGAACAAGTAAATAACATAAGCTCAAATTAAAATTCATGTCAAGATATATTAAAAGAATAAATGCAAGACATAAATTTTATGCAACTGTAATGGTAGACCCTATTTAAAATACCTAGCACAACATTAACGTTTAGTCTTTAGACATAAACATTAACTTGTAAGTGGTACTCTTAGCGCAGAAATCAAATGTTGATGATAAATTCAGTCAAACAACAACCTTCTTTTGGGCTGGTATATTTTCCACATGGAAACTTTGTAATCGTCACACATTTATTCCGGCATGTATATTTATTATTTGGCCAATTAACAACCTTCCTTTGGGCCGCTCACTAATCGCATAAATGATAAACACACACATCTTAATAACTAAAAATAGATTAATCTACGCAATAGAGGTTACTTTTGAAATATATTACTTAAATTAATTTATTTTAAGATATAATACAAAAGGGTATTAATTAAATATCACAAATGGGAACATGACTTTGGTTCCATAAAAAAAATATCCTGAATCCAAATCATTCAGAAAACATATGTTCCCCTGACGAGATTCTTCTTCCTCCCATCAACCATATGAACACCTTATCATATATCTAATATTCAAAACTTTATATTAAATATTTGGTCAATACCAAATAATACACAACATGAATATTAGAACAAACATTTAATGATAAAAATATATATATAGTGATTTATACGATAAAATATGAAAAAATAATTTATTTTTTCAAAATTGAAATTTTTTTAGTTATCACTAAAGTAATATAACGAATGCTAAGATGGATTTGTGGTAAAACTCGAAAGGATAAAATTAAAAATGAACAAATTCGTGAAACGGTAAAAATAGCTTCGATAGAAGATAAATTGAGAGAAAATTGACTTAGATGGTTTGGACACATCAAGCTTAGACCAATGGATGCTCATGTAAGGAAGAGTGATTTAATTAGTATTGATGGTAATACAAGGGTTAGAGGTAGGCCTAAATGGACTTGGTAGGATATTATAAAAAAGGACACGATGACATGTGGTTTGACCAAAGATATTGCACTAGACAGAATGGAATGAAAAAATAGGATTCATGTAGCCGACCCCAAATAATTGGGAAAAGGCTTTGTTGAGTTGAGTTGAGTATCACTAAAGTAATATAAATAATCTCTTCAGGATCACTCTCCAATTCCTGGAGTCATAAAACTAATTATTAAGAGAGAGTTATTAGCGTTGACATTATTACTAAAAATGATAAAACACCTTTTTAAGGATCTAAACGATGTCCAATTGCCTAGATAGGGTGGTGACAATTGTTTATAATGGGTTAGCAATCCTAAATTCATTTTGGGAATATGATCATGAAAAATATTAGAAATCATACATAAATTCTACAAAGAATCCTGAATGCCATATGGGTTCTCACTTTAGATCATATGTATGAGAAATAAAATAAAATCATTTATAAATCACAATCATAATACCAATTCCAATAATCTAGTAGGAAGAGGATCTGATACCACTTGTTAGGATATATAATAAAATTCTTCTTATATTCATAATCAACATATTAGATTATCAAGATTGCCTAATAAAAGAATTATAGGAACTATGTACCTGAATCTATAATGGTGATTGAGTCTTCCACAGACTAATCTTTCTCTCCCTATGAGTTCTCTCTTAATGATGGAAATGAGGAAGAGAGTGTTTTGAGTGCATTAGATTTGGGGATCAAAATCCTTCCTTTTATTTATAGGTATCTAATTATAACCCCATAAATTCTAATTAGGTAACTCCCGAGTAACACGACTCTTGAGTAACTGATAGGTGACTCTTGGGTAACCACACATTACAAAGCCTATACTCATTTTTAGATGTTTTATTGAGTTCTACTAATTAGACTAAACAGAATAAAAGTCGAAATACAATTGCCATTTTAATATGTAAGTCCACATTAGAGTATTAAAAAAATATTTCAACAATCCCTTGTTAGTGGGTTCCCTTACTTAGGAGAGAGGAAGAGCATGAGCTCCCCCACTACAAATCGTCTGATTCCAAAACATGATTTGGTTGAGGTGCTATCGATTGAATCCAATCCGTGGGCCGATTCTACCAAAGGGGGATCTTGGTCATTTGTTTGACTGTAGCTTCTAGAGCGAGATGCTCTTATTTTTCCTTTTTTATGATCTATTTTAGGCGTGGAATGTCCCTCCCACAGTGCAAGCCCCATGTGATTACCTTAGTGCCCCAATTCGCTAGGTAACCCCAACGAACCCACACTCCAATTGCGAATTGGCCAATTCGAAGCGAGTTCTAGGTTAATTCACGATTTGATAAAGTCAAACTCACGACTTTAACCAACTGAATTCACGAGGTAATTTATTAAGAAAAACGTTTAGCCAAGCAGACTACCAAAACCTTGTAAAACATTACACTAATTTATATATACAAATCCCATTTATCTCTGAGCTTTAAACCCATGTGTTAAAGTTGAACCCCTCGACCCCCTCTTTATAGCTAGAGATCCGTGAAACTTTTCAGTTTCGAATCAACGTGGGAAGAAAATTATAATGGAGTGCCTTTTTTTATAATGTTCCTACTAGCATAAATTTTTATATTATTAAACCGTGTCTTTAATCTCTCACATATAGAACTATTATCTCACTCTCTTCTATAAACTCTACACTTAGTCGCAATATCAAAGCATATTTCAACCTAAAATTAGAATATATTTCTTTTGTTATAAATGGCACAAAATTTTATTATTAAATAAAATATTTTATATATTATAAATTTATAATTGTAAAAAATATGTAATTAATAACACCTATGACACTCTTAAGTTGTTTGTAAAATATACATCTGTTTTAACATTAGATAATTTCTTGTGCTTAATTTAAAAATACACTATACTCCTATATAATTGCGTTTTTAAAGGAAAACTTAAATAAAATATTTTACTCTCTTAAATATATACTTAAATAAACATTGACTTTACATATTATTATAAACTCAACAAAGTTCATATAAATATTTGATATTAGTTATATTAATAATATTTCTCTATTAGTGTATATATATATATATATATATATATATATACGCATCAACGAACTCGCATTTCACCAGCACTCGCTCCCGCACCCGCTTTAGGGCACTAAGGTGATAACCCGTTGTTTTAGGAGATAGAATACTTGGTCCTTTTAGGCCATGTTAAATGGTTGAGTTTCCAAAACCATTTCTTTATAGAAGTTAACAAACTTCTCTATCCATTTGGCAGCCTACCAAAAATTGTGGAAAAGAATTTTTGTTGCACTTATCCAGTCGTCAATTTCTACCCATGTGATGTGGCATGAGTTTTTAAAAAGTAGTTGTTACACTCAAATGCAAAGGATATGTACTCTTCCATATTTTTTCATTTTGACAGTAACATATTTTTTTGAAAAAGGTATTCTTCGAATTTATTTTATATTTTCTCTCTAATCTACACATCCATTTTAAACCCCACAATACATTTACAACTTAATCGTAAAAAATAAGGGTATTCAATTACAAACCCCACAATACATTAGAATTTAACAATTTTATTTATTTTAAGATAAATTACATTAAAAAAAAATCTTGGTTGGTTTATCTCACTCATGTCTTTATTTATCATTATTGTTTGATATTAATAAAATTATTTTTCATTCACAAGCTTACTGCAAGTAAATATCATATTCAAATTTTGATTCCGATACAGACTCTAAAATCTCAACTCTTAACGTTGATTCATTATCGTCCACCAAATGCCTATTAGCCGAACCCATCAACACAAAAGTCCCATTCGAATCTTCTGCTAATGTAACACGTAAACTAATTGAAATGAACACAACTTATGTTCCTCTTATAGCTTCGAATGTCTGGCCAAAGAAACGATCACATGTTGGCTCTACCAATGGTCGGCACTACGTTTCTCGTGATAGGGAGAGGAGACATGAATAAATTGTAAAAGACTACTATATGGGTGTGGAGACAAAGTATTCACAAGAGACATTTTATCGTCGCATTCGAATGGATGTGGATATTTTCAATCACATTTTTTAGGAAATTAAAAATTACGATAACTACTTCACACAAAAATTTGATGCGATGGTGAGGGAAGGTTTAAGTCATTTGCAAAAGATGATAGTGCTACTAAGGATGCTTGCATATGGTGTCCCAAGTGACTATGTTGATGAGTATGTTCAAATTGGTCAAAGCATTGCGATTGAAAGCCTAATCCATTTTTGTGATGCTATTATTGGGATATTTGAACAACGATATTTGAGGAAGCCAAATAGCGATGATATCGAAAGGTTACTCATACAAAATGAAGTAATTGTTCTAAGGCATGGCATGGCATGGCATGGCATGTACAGAAATTCAATTGAAACCCAAGTACAAAGTCATAAGAGAATCCATTCAAAATTCAAATGATCAGTTTATAATTGAAAAAAATCGGATATCAAATACAAAAATAAACATATGGGCAAAACACCAAAGGCAACCTACCAAGCATAATATATTACCCAGTTATGATAAACAATATTCAAGTTTGCATAAAATATCATATATGAGAAGTAGTTTTGGCCTTAATAAACCTACCTAAGCTATTATAATGGAAAACTATTACTGGTTGTCGAACTTATGAAGCCATAAAATGGCACATATACTTGAGATATATTTAGGGAGAAACACACATAAAAGCTAAGATTGAAATGGCTATTGTTCCTGGAATCAGTTCTCGAAAAAGCGAAGTTTGCATTCAGGTTGTGTTCAAGGTTGTGTTCAATCTTCTTGATAATATCATCGTGTTCAATTATCTTTGGTACTCATTATTGTTTAGATCAAAGAAAATGAACAAGTGAATTAATGTGCACTGTTATTATTAGTGTGTGTACATATTGTATTAGGTAGATTGTAAATATGTAATAGAAATTACATAAGTGAAAATAAAGTTTACAACATGTCAGTACTACAAACTTAACAATTGCAGCCCCATAGAAATTACATTAGAAATAAAGTTTGTATAAATGTCAGCATTAAATCATCTATATTAAACCATACTTTGGCTCACCATATAAAAGTTTATATTCATAAAAGATGTAATGGTTAAAGTTATCATTGCACAAATGATGAACTAAATAATGATCAACTGAAATTACAAAGATAATGTTGCTCTATATTCTTTTACCATTTCACCCTGTCTAGTAAGCCAAATCAAATGAATGCCTCATTGAACTGTAAATGCAAGACATTAAGAGAAACCAAATTTTGTTCCAACAGTGATACTGGTCTTTGGCATATCATCTGCAACCTCAAAATCATGTTTATGATTATGCAGCAAAGTCTACTGCTGAATTTTAATGAATTCTACTACTGAACCTATTTATAATTATGATTATGAGACAATGACACATTCTACTTCTAAATTTTAATGAATTATGCAGTAGAGAGACTAAATAAATTTAAAAATACTAAAAGTGAGGGAATCCTTGAAACATTTAAACCAAATATGATATCTCCATTAATTGACAACCCCACCCTTGAAACAATGAAGCCAAACAAATTAAGAACCAACATATTCTTGCAAAATTTAAAACCAACTTCAAAGCCAACAAATTAAGAACAAATAAGTATCATACAAATTCAATAACGAATTTTTAATAACATCCAATGACTAATCAAACAATGACAAACATAAATTTAAAACTAAAACACCGTTCTACTATTCTAATACCGTAACGCACATACCAATTATCATTACATTTAAAAGTCTTCTTCCTCCTATTCTTGCAGTATCCCTTCTTGCACTTTTTTCATGTGTATTCGAGCCACGGGAGTAAGCTTCGAGAGATATTGAATCAATATATTTTGTTGACCTCTTTGTCGTTGGGCTTTAGTCTTCAAGGCTAATTCTTTCTCCTTTAGCTCCAATTCCTTTTTCATCGCATTTTCCCGTAACTCATATTCTGTAAAAAAATTATAGTATTCTCCCTCTTTACTCTAACTCCTATTTGTTGTGATTAGATTGTTCTTATAGCGATACTTGGAAGTTGCTCAGAATCTCAGCAATACCCTTATCTTGTAATTGCATATTCTTTTTAATTTTCGTCGTTGTTCTTCGAGGCGACTTAACAATGCCATCGACACTACTGTCTTCCCCCTCTGTAGGATCATCACCATTTTTTCTTTGTCGCTTTAATGAACTCGTGATAATTGTTCAGTGCACCATTTTGCATTTTTTTTTGTATTCAACCCAATAATGTTAAAACAAAAATGCCTTATTATCGGCATTTGTTTCTTTGTACACTTTATGCGCATCTGTCCTCTACAAATGACAACGAGAACAATATAAATATATATTAATGAAAATCACAAGGACATTAAGTAACTTATATTACTATTAACAAACCAAAATAATCCTCACCAAATTGTCTATATGTGTTCCACTCCTTGGAGTCCTAGCCAACTGCTCATATATCCCTTGAAATTCGTTGACGGCGGCTTGGATTGTGCACCAACGTTTGGACAAACCATTCAATTGTCGGTTTTCTACAAAATCACCCACTAAAAACTCTTTCCAAGATTATGTGACACCCCGCCTAATTAAATACCGGGCGATCATTCCTTTATTAAATTAAATCAAGGTGAACAGTTTGGTTCATTCTTAGCATCACTGTCGTAAAAATAAACGTTCCAATTTAACACCCTAAATAATTAAGCTAAGTGTAAAAACCATATTTAAACATTACTTTCCAATTTTTTTTTTTATTTAAAGAAAATGATTTATTTATTTATTAACAACATTTCAACAAAGCTGCAGCTCGTTCCTTTCAAGGGATCCTAAGCAAGACGCCCCTGTGGCTGGGCACCTGAAATATATACATATATATACAAGAGAGAGAGAGAGAGAGAGAGAGAGAGAAACGGGTCAGAGCCCGAAAGTGTGTTTGATTTAAAATACGTTTAGCAAGTATTTAAATTGATACAGGCCAATGCAACAACATATTAGAGCGACACTCTCTTGAGAAATTCTCACCTCTCTTCTAATGTGCACGCCGATCGTACTAACCTTCCCAACCTTTTATCTTATCATTTATCGCACGAATCTTCCCAATGATTTAACTTATCTTAGATTACTTGTAAGATTCAACATTTAACGATTCCATTTTGAAAAGGGTATTTCAATTAGTAACCAAAGTTCTCCATTTTAACTTTATAAAATCAATAAAGTTTTCCAGTGTCATATTATACTTTCTCAAAACAAGTATTTACCATTCGAGTCATCAACCATGTCCTACTTATCAAATCACAGTAGGCAGTAAAAAATTTCCAAATCTCATATATATATTAACTACTCGTATAATATATATAATATAACAGCACCCCAAATAAAACTATGGTGCATGCATACTTCTACTATCCAAACCCCATACCACTCATATCAAGGGGAATACAAATTCGGAATCACTCTCGGACTGTATTAACACATACACAAACAATATCGAGGCGAAGCATAGATTCCAAGTCTCTAAGAGGATGGCACATACTCGCATCTCTTAGGACCGTCTGAACTATCAATTCGATAGCCTGTACCAAGGATATCTATCTTCTAGGGTACAAGTCAATATCCCCCATAAAGGTCCCATCGAGATAAGACTGTCCCAGTGCGGTAACCTCAAGGATAGCAAGTAGCGCGGTATGTTTTTCACATGTATATAATATATGTACACACAATCATATAAATATATCACTTTTATCATATTAATATAGGTTCCTCTCGTCACCCATAATTACAACATTTATCCTTAATTTCACATTATTAGTATTACATATAAGGTTTCATCTATAACCTTAACTCGAAGAGTTTTCTCACTTATTACGTGAAACTCGTGGACTCTATCCTTCCAAGTAGAAAATTCAGTAGGTATACCTCTATTCAATATCGTAGCTATTCGCCGAAATCTCTCACTTGAAATACGCAGTTTCATCGTTCATTATATAATTATCCCAAAAGCAAAATTCTCGTCTTATAGTAAAGTTCCCAACACTTATTCATATGTCCTACTGGTCTTTCTTATCTCCCAAAACATTCTATTAATAATCCCCAAGAATTATTTCACGATAAATTTAATTTAACTAATTAAACAAGGGAAATAGGAGTCTGCCAGGAGGGGTCGATCAATTGAGGTCTGGGGCTCGATCGATCGAACCTTCGATCGATCGAAGCTCTATGCTCGATCGATCGATCAAGCAGGTATTTTGATTTCTGCAGAATTGCAGTTACGGGTTCTACCAATTTTCTTCATCCAAATACATGTTTTCCAACCCCAAACGTCCAAGAATTCTACTACTAACATTATAACAATATACCAGATGTTTCTAACGTAAGGCATGTACATATTCATCATTTAAACATGGATTTTCAACCCAAAATTATATCTAATTATCAAGAACCCTAGAATTTTCTTAAACAGATTTCTAACAAATTTTTCTCCAGAATTTCTTTCTTATAATCATCAAAATTTCGTGGTTACATTCCTCTACATGGCAAGGTTTCCATAATTTTCATATAAATCGATACTACATGGATTTTCCTATCACAAATTGGGTTTTCTTTCATAGTTTTCATCTCTAATCATTCCTAAACTAATATGGAAATTGCACCAACTAAAATACGCAAGATAAATACTTTCCTGGGATTTTCAGAAGTCTGGTTTGCAGATGAATCCGGTGTGGTTGCGTTCCCCGTCTCGCGATCTACGCGTTGGTGGTGACGGCGGTGCAAACGGGTGACTTTTTTGCCTTGAATTGCCTTGAGAGCCTTCTCCTCTCTTCTCCAATGGCCGCACTAGGGTTCTGAATATTCTAACCCAAAATAGTTAACCTAAATGGCTGATATAGGTTGCTGATTTTCGTGGGTTTAATTACCCAAATATGTAAAATGACTAAAATGCCCTCCCGGGGTACTAATTAGGCCTAAAAACGCCCCGAGACCCAAACTACACCCCCGGGTACACTTTTCTGACTATCTCGACCCTTCCGGACGCGTTGGCGCACTCAAAAAGACAATACGGACAACTTATAAAATATTCACTTTTTATTTATCCAAATTTAGTCCCGACGCGACACGAGCACATTCCGACTTAAATTTCCGAAATTGTCATTTAACTCACTCATGACATTCAATATAACCAATATAATATATTACTTTGCTCATTAGTAATATTCAACAAATTTCCCATAATTGCTAACTCTCGTCACGTTAATAATTATAACATAATTAATTTCCGAATTTTTATTAAATAATTAACTCACATTAAATTCAATAAATCCCCAAATTAATATAGCATAAAAATACGGGGTATTACATACTTCCCTCCTAATAACGGAATTTCGTCCCGAAATTCGGAAAATAAGGCATACCTGGTAAAAACAACTCTGGATGTCTCTCGCGTATATCTGCCTCGCGCTCCCAAGTGAATTCCTCCACATTATGATGCTCCCACTGGACCCGCACAAGTGGAACTATCTTCGACCTTAATCTCCTCTCACTATAGTCTAGGATAGCCACCGGTCTATCCTCGTAAGAGCTATCAGGCTGTAAGTCGATCTCATCTATCGCAATGTGAGTATGGGCCATATCATCCCGAAGATATCATCTCAACGACGAGATGTGGAATACATCGTGGATGCGATGTAAATGTTCTGGCAGTCCCAACCTGTATGCAACCGGCCCAATCCTCTCGATGATGGGAAATTGTCCCACGTACCTCGGAGCCAACTTCCCCTTCTTCCCGAACCTCATCACTCCCTTCATAGGAGATACATGCAATAACACTTGGTCCCCCACACTGAACTCCCAGAAGAAACGTTTCGCATCGGCGTAGCTCTTTTGCCTGTCCTGGGCTACCCGAATGCGACTCCTGATCATCTCGATCCTCGCGGAGGTCTCCTGAATCACCTCTGGTCCTAGCAACTTGTTATCCCCCACCTTGAGCCAACAAGTTGGAGAACGATAAGGCCTGCCATACAAAGCCTCAAATGGAGCCATGCCAATCGTGAACTGATAAGAGTTATTGTAAGCAAACTCTACCAGTGGAAGATGTGGCTCCCAACCTCACCCAAAATCGAGAACACACATGCGTAGCATATCCTCTAACATCTGATTAATAAGCTTTGTCTGTCCATCTGTCTGTGGGTGGTAAGCTGAACTCAACATCAACTCAGTACCCATAGCCTCCTGAAAGCTTTCCCAAAAACGTGACACGAAAATCTTGTTCCTATCTGACAGAATATTCAGGGGCACCCCGTGTAATCTGACGATCTCGGCGATGAACAACTGAGCATACTGACCCGTGGTATAATCTGTCCGCACCGACAGAAAATGAGCCACCTTGGTCAAACGGTCTACAATCACCCAGATAGAATCGTGGCCCCGCTGTGATGTAGGCAACCCTGTAATAAAATCCGTGGAAATACTCTCCCATTTTCACGCTGGTACTTCCAATGGCTGAAGCAATCCTGACGGTTTCTGATGGTCCACCTTTACCAGCTGGCAGGTAGAACGCTTGGACACGAACTCAGCAATGTCCTTCTTTATCCCACTCCACCAGTATTGCCTCCTCATATCCTGGTAAATCTTATCGCCTCCCGGATTACTGCAAATGGGGACCCATGAGAATGATTCATCACTGCATGACGTAATTCTGCTCCTTCTGGAACTACCAATCTCCCATTAAACCGCAAACCTCCATCAGAACTAACAGAATAGGACTCAGCACCCTCGGCTAGAAGTCGCACAATCTGCTCCTGGCAAAACGGGTCTGTGGTCTGTGCCTGTATCACCCTCGTAACAATCTCGGGTGTGACTGACATCACGGATATGAAAGAATGTGCTACTGCGTTCTGGTGACCCAACTCCTTCCACTTTGCTTTCCAGATGCCCCCTACATCGTCTATCGGTCTACGGCTCAACGCATCAGCAACTACGTTGGCCTTCCCCGAATGATACTGTATTTCGAACTGATAGTCCTTCACAAACTCTAGCCATCTGCGCTGACGCATATTCAGCTCTCGCTGAGTGAACAGGTACTGCAACGACTTGTGGTCTGTGAATAAACGGAATTTCTCTCCCAACAAATAGTGCCTCCATATCCTCAATGCAAAAACGACCGCTGCTAACTCCAGGTCGTGGGTGGGGTAATTCTTCTCATGCAGCTTAAGCTTGCGGGAGGCAAAAGCTATAGCCTTCTCTTCATGCTGAAGTACTCCCCCAAGTCCCCGTAAAGAGGCATCTGTGTAAACCAGGTACTCCGCACCCAGCTTCGATAACGTAAGGACTGGCGCTTAAGTAAGCTTGTCTTTCAGCTCATCGAAAGCCAACTGACAAGCATCGTCCCAAACATAGGGTACCCCCTTGTGAGTTAGGTTCGTCAGCGGACCCGCTATTTTGGAGAATCCGCGAATAAATCTCCTGTAGTAACCAGCTAACCCCAAGAAACTACGCACTTCCATCGGTGTCGATGGCTGTCCCCACTCCCTCACCGCTGATACTTTACTCGGGTCAACTGCTATCCCCTGCTCAGAAACAACATGCCCCAAGAACTGTACCTCTCGCAACCAGAATCCTCACTTCTCGTACTTAGCATACAACTGATGCTCTCGTAGAGTCTGAAGAACCTGCCTCAAGTGCTTGGCATGCTCCTCCTCGGAGTGTGAATATATCAAAATGTCATCTATGAAAACGATGATAAACTGATCCAAGAACTCTCTGAATACTCGGTTCATCAAGTCCATGAAAACGGCTGGAGCATTTGTGAGTTCGAACGGCATCACCCGAAACTCATAAGACCCATATCTCGTCAAGAAAGCAGTCTTCGAAACATCCTGCTCCCTAATACGTAGCTGATGGTACCCCGAACTCAGATCTATCTTCTAAAAGAAAGTTGCTCCCCTCAACTGGTCGAACAGGTCATCGATTCGAGGCAACGGATACTTATTCCTTATCATGACCTTGTTCAGCTCCCGGTAGTCCACACACAATCTCAGTGAACCATCTCTCTTCTTCACAAACAAAACTGGAGCGCCCCAAGGTGAGGTACTCCTGCGAATGAAGCCCTGACCTAATAGCTGCTCTATCTGATCTCGTAGCTCTCGCATCTCTGCCGGAGCCATACGGTACGGTGCGCGTGCTATAGGTCTCGTATCTGGTAATAAATCTATGACAAAGTCTATCTCTCGACTGGGGGGTAGGCCTGGTATCTCCTGGAACACATCGGAATACTCGCTGACAACTGGGATCGAATCTAAGGGAATCACAACCTCCTTAAAGGTATCCTCCTCTATGTAATACAAATGAGCGGTCGAACCTCCCTCTGGGCGAGGCATCGCCACTACAAACATCTCTTGCCTCGGAATGGCAAAAATAATGCTCCCACCGAAGCAATCAATCATGGCTCTATAAGCTGCGAGCCAATCCATACCAATAATCACATCATGCTCGTGCATGTCTAAGACTAACATGTCCGCAGGTAATACCAAACTACCGATCTCTACCCCCACTCCCCGGCATATAAAGAAAATAAGTGACCCACTCCCCGGCATATAAAAAAAATAAGTGACCCACTCCCCAGTGGTGAGTCTACACACGTCACTGTGCTCTCTGCTGTGGCTAACAACCCTAAGGCCTTCGCAAAATGCGTAGCTATAAAATAATGTGTTGCCCCAGTATCAAACAAAACCCGACCCATAGTACCATGGATAGGAAACATACCCTCAATCGCGGGTGGTGCCTGTGGATCTGCTGCCTGGTGGAAGTTATAGACACGTCCATACTGTAACTGCCCCTGCTGCACTGGAGCTGTTGGAATGGCTGGTAGGGCTGGCACCTGGGCTGGAGCTGGGAGGGCAGGTGGAAAAAGTGGTCTATGTGGCTCATTACGGGCTCCCTGCTGCTGTGGGGACCTATTGCCCTCTGGGCAATCCTGACACCTATGGCCATGTTTACCGCACCCAAAACATCGGCCTTTGAAGTTTCCTCCCCTCTGACCCTGCTGTCCACGGCCCTATTGGCCGTTACCTCCACGCCATTGGCCCTGATTAGCACGCTGCTGGCCCTGCTGCTGTCGGTGTTGGCCCTGCTGGCCCTGTTGATTAGGCTGGCCCTGATGGCCCTGCCTAAAACCCCCGAACCCCTGCCTAGAATCACCTGAACGGAATTACTAAGCAGGGTCCCCCAGATGGGAACTCTGCTCGTGCTGACGAGTCTGTCCATGAGATGGTGCCCCACTGGCACTATTACCCCCGGCCCGGCCCTGCTGGCTGGACTCTCCTGCTCTCTTGCTTCCCTGAAGATGGAAGCGGTGATCCTGGAAATGTAGCAACGCGGCATTGAGTACATCAGTGAAAGTACTCAGGGATAAATTTCTGATAAGGTGCTGACGGATCCTCCAAGCTAACCCGTCGATAAACAACATAATCCTCTTATTCTCAGTAGGTGCCTCATCTGGCACAATGGTAAGATGTCTCGTGAACTCCTCCTCATACTCAGCTACAGTAAGATTCTCCTGCTTCAGATTTAGTAATTTCCACCTCATCTCAGTCTGCACTGCGGGTGGAAAATACTTGCGGTCAAACCGCTCCCAGAACAACTGAATAGGGATCGTGTCCCTCTCCTCCAAAGTGGTAGTGGACTCCCACCACTGCAATGCGGCTTCCACCAGCTTAAAGGAAGCCAATAACTGCTTTTGCACATCAGTGCACTCATACATACGGAGGTGCCACTGGATGTCTTTCTTCCATTGGCTAACTGTGACAATATCGGAGCTTCCAGAGAACTCAGGGGGATGCACTTTCTGAAAAGCATCCCGAACTCTCTCCCATGCAGATGAAAGCTGTGCTGGTACTGGCGCCACTGCCTGAACTTGGGGTGGAGCCTGCTGAACCACCGCTAGTGCGGCATTCACCGCCTGAGCAACAATGGCGGCTACTTCATTTTCATTCATTGTGCCTTGTGCCGGAACTGCTGGCTGTTCGGCCTGGGCACGCCTATCCTTCGGAGCACGTCTCGGAGGCATCTGAAATGTGAAGAAGTTTATTAGTCTACAGTTATTATCAAATCTCAAATAGCTGAAGACTTAAACGTAAAACAAGAGTACAACAATCCTAAAAATAGGGCTCTATAGCAATAACGTTAAGCTGAAAGCGAAAATAAGTCGTACAGATCCTATGGACACTAGAACCTGATGCTCTGATACCACTTGTGACACCCCGCCTAATTAAATACCGGGCGATCACTCCTTTATTAAATTAAATCAAGGTGAACAGTTTGGTTCATTCTTAGCATCACTGTCGTAAAAATAAACGTTCCAATTTAACACCCTAAATAATTAAGCTAAGTGTCAAAACCATATTTAAACATTACTTTCCAAATTTTTTTTATTTAAAGAAAGTGATTTATTTATTTATTAACAACATTTCAACAATTAAGAATCACACCACAATAAACCTGGAACACAATCCAATTAATTTAAAACATTCGTCAATCGAATGTCAACATGCGAAATATAAAGTAACACAATTCAAACTGAATAAATCCCATAGTGACAATACTAGAAATAACGGAAAATACAAATGTCCCAATAACAATGATATAATGGAAAGGGAGACACATGCCCAATAAATGAGAATGCTAGAAGTGGATTCAATAAAGGAAGCCGTTTACGCAAGTGACCTGCAACTCCCACCTAAGCTGCAGCTCGTTCCTTTCAAGGGATCCTAAGCAAGACACCCCTGTGGCTGGGCACCTGAAATATATACATATATATACAAGAGAGAGAGAGAGAGAGAGAGAGAGAAACGGGTCAGAGCCCGAAAGTGTGTTTGATTTAAAATACGTTTGGCAAGTATTTAAATTGATACAGGCCAATGCAACAACTTATTAGAGCGACACTCTCTTGAGAAATTCTCACATCTCTTCTAATGTGCACGCCTATCATACTAACCTTCCCAACCTTTTATCTTATCATTTATCGCACGAATCTTCCCAATGATTTAACTTATCTTAGATTACTCGTAAGATTCAACATTTAACGATTCCATTTTGAAAAGGGTATTTCAATTAGTAACCAAAGTTCTCCATTTTAACTTTATAAAATCAATAAAGTTTTCCAGTGTCATATTATACTTTCTCAAAACAAGTATTTACCATTCGAGTCATCAACCATGTCCTACTTATCAAATCACAGTAGGCAGTAACAAATTTCCAAATCTCATATATATATTAACTACTCGTGTAATATATATAATATAACAGCACCCCAAATAAAACTATGGTGCTTGCATACTTCTACTATCCAAACCCCATACCACTCATATCAAGGGGAATACAAATTCGGAATCACTCTCGGACTGTATTAACACATACACAAACAATATCGAGGCGAAGCATAGATTCCAAGTCTCTAAGAGGATGGCACATACTCGCATCTCTTAGGACCGTCTGAACTATCAATTCGATAGCCTGTACCAAGGATATCTATCTTCTAGGGTACAAGTCAATATCCCCCATAAAGGTCCCATCGAGATAAGACTGTCCCAGTTCGGTAACCTCAAGGATAGCAAGTAGCACGGTATGTTTTTCACATGTATATAATATATGTACACACAATCATATAAATATATCACTTTTATCATATTAATATAGGTTCCTCTCGTCACCCGTAATTACAACATTTATCCTTAATTTCACATTATTAGTATTACGTATAAGGTTTCATCTCTAACCTTAACTCGAAGAGTTTTCTCACTTATTACGTGAAACTCGTGGACTCTATCCTTCCAAGTAGAAAATTCAGTAGGTATACCTCTATTCAATATCGTAGCTATTCGCCGAAATCTCTCACTTGAAATACGCAGTTTCATCGTTCATTATATAATTATCCCAAAAGCAAAATTCTCGTCTTATAGTAAAGTTCCCAACACTTATTCATATGTCCTACTGGTCTTTCTTATCTCCCAAAACATTTCTATTAATAATCCCCAAGAATTATTTCACGATAAATTTAATTTAACTAATTAAACAAGGTAAATAGGAGTATGCCAGGAGGGGTCGATCGATCGAGGTCTGGGGCTCGATCGATCGAACCTTCGATCGATCGAAGCTCTATGCTCGATCGAACGATCAATCAAGCAGGTATTTTGATTTCTGCAGAATTACAGTTACGGTTTCTACCAATTTTCTTCATCCAAATACATGTTTTCCAACCCCAAACGTCCAAGAATTCTACTACTAACATTATAACAATATACCAGATGTTTCTAACGTAAGGCATGTACATATTCATCATTTAAACATGGATTTTCAACCCAAAATTATATCTAATTATCAAGAACCCTAGAATTTTCTTAAACAGATTACTAACAAATTTTTCTCCAGAATTTCTTTCTTATAATCATCAAAATTTCGTGGTTACATTCCTCTACATGGAAAGGTTTCCAGAATTTTCATATAAATCGATACTACATGGATTTTCCTATCACAAATTGGGTTTTCTTTCATAGTTTTCATCTCTAATCATTCCTAAACTAATATGGAAATTGCACCAACGAAAATACACAAGATAAATACTTGCCTGGGATTTTTAGAAGTCTGGTTTGCAGATGAATCCGGTGTGGTTGCGTTCCCCGTCTCGCGATCTACGCGTTGGCGGTGACGGCGGTGCAAACGGGTGACTTTTTGGCCTTGAATTGCCTTGAGAGCCTTCTCCTCTCTTCTCCAATGGACGTACTAGGGTTCTTAATATTCTAACCCTAAATGGTTAACCTAAATGGCTGATATAGGTTGCTGATTTTCGTGGGTTTAATTACCCAAATATGTAAAATGACTAAAATGCCCTCCCGGGGTACTAATTAGGCCTAAAAACTCTCCGAGACCCAAACTACACCCCCGGGTACACTTTTCTGACTATCTCGACCCTTTCGGACGAGTTGGCGCACTCAAAACGACCATACGGGCTACTTATAAAATATTCACTTTTTATTTATCCAAATTTAGTCCCGACGCGACACGAGCACGTTCCGACTTAAATTTCTGAAATTGCCATTTAACTCACTCATGACATTCAATATAACCAATATAATATATTACTTTGCTCATTAGTAATATTCAACAAATTTCCCATAATTACTAACTCTCGTCACGTTAATAATTATAACATAATTAATTTCTGGATTTTTATTAAATAATTAACTCACATTAAATTCAATAAATCCCCAAATTAATATAGCATAAAAATACGGGGTATTACAGATTACTTAATGCGTACCCACAATGCAATCGTCAGTCGGTCTGTTCCAACTAAAAGATCAATCGAGTTGTGTAGCTAGGCTTTAGTTAAAGCAACATATTCCTCCTTAGTCCAATTTCGTCGAATATGTTGAGGTACCTCAGAATTTTTGCTTTGAGAATTCAGAATTCCTTTTCGTTTTCTTCCGTTCTTCTCTGAGGGTGTTAGCATTTGAGTTTGAAAGGGAAATAGCGAGGTATTCATTAGACCTTGGAACGAATATTGTCGTTGTAAATGAGGAGCGAAATTGGTCAAGTGTAGACCATAACTTGTTTGAAATTGGTTTGCACTGATGGGGTAGTGAGTTGGAAGGGAGGGGGGGATGTGTAATACCCCGCATTTTTATCGATATTTATTTATGGGATTAATTAAATTAAATGTGTATTAATTGAGAATTAATCCGGATAAAATACTAACGAGATGTGAGTTGCTATTTGATTATAATGCGTATATATGGCAATATATGAATATTGAAACTATTGAAATTGTCGCGAGATTGAAATACGGCAATTTGGAAAATTTTGTTGGGACGCGTGTGACAGTCGCGCATCAGGAATATAATTATTACAATTAAAAAGTAAATTTTATTTTTATTAACTGTATGGTCATTTTGAGTGCACCAACGTGTTCGGAAGGGTCGAAATAGTCTGAAAACACTAGCCGGGGGTTTAGTTTGGGTCCCGGGGCATTTTTAGGCCATACCGGTAACGTAAAAGGGTATTTTGGTAATTTTGGAATTTGAGGATTTATGACTAACGAATTTTGGGAATTAAATATTAGGATATTAATGACCCACTAAGCCATTACCAACAATTAACTGATTAGAGGGCAACGGGAGTTAGAGGAGGAAGTTAGAAAAGTTCCCAAAGAGAAAACCTTAACCTCCATCTTCAACCTTCAACCTTGGGAGAGAAAGAGATAGGGCAACCTTCAACATTCAACACCAAATTCAGAGAACAATCCGAGGCAAGTGGTTTAATTTTGTTAATTTCAAGCGAATGCTTCTTCCATACTTAGAAAATTGATATATTTGCATTGTATTGGGAGATTTATAAAAACCCATGAAATTGGAGTTATAAATTCAGATATTGATATAGGTTTGCATGTAGAATTGTTATTGGGTGATTAGACTAAAAGAATTACTAATTTTTATGTTACAGAAATGGACTTATTTATGGAAATTGATGACTTTAAATTTCTAGGGTTCATGTTCATAAGATTTGGGAAAAATTGGGGAGTTATGATAATTAGATGATGTTTAGAAGGGTTTGACCCTATATAAATGTTGAGTTATGACCTACGAATGTTTAGTGATGATTAGAAACCTTAAAATACTGTTGGGACGACTTTTAGATGAGATTAGAGGTGAAGAAAATTGGGAAAAACGTAGTAGGAGAATTCTGGGCTAGAACTGTCACCTCGTTAGAAGACCTGCCCAGGTCGTTCGAACGAGCTCGTTCGAATGAGATTCTAACGAGTTGACAGTTTGACTTCTAACGAGTGGGATGTTCTCTTAATGCCTTTCGTTCGAACGAGATCTCGTTAGATGCCCACTTCGTTCGAACGAACTCTCGTTCGAACGAGACTTCTAACGAGTTGACAGATTGGCCTTTTTGGCCTGATTTGATTTCTAATGTCCCGTAACCTGGTTTAATTGTAGAGATAACATTCCCTTGATGACTAATTAATATAGTTGGGATAATTTGGATAAATTGAGGAATAAAACATAGAAGTGTGATTGGAACCAAATGAAAATTGTGGATTAGGACGGGAGTGACTAATTACGATGTGAGAATAATTGACGATTTAGATGTTAATATTAACCGGGGATATGTGAATTACGTAACATTATAAGTTGGTATCAGAATGAGAAGTATACCACTAATAAATTATGATACTTACTAGGATGTGTGCATGCTTAGTATATGTATATGATTTTATGTGTATGACATACCTACCATACTTGCTATCACGGGAGGTTTACGTTCTCTTAGGGCCATCTAATCCTTGTGTGCCCGGATTTAGATTGGTACCTCGAGAACATAGTTCAGGGAAGGACTTATTGGGAAGTTAATAAGACTGCTGATCATGGGAGCGTAGGTATGTGCGTGACCCATGTGATGGGACTGTGTTCGCCTCCATTGTTTGTGATTGTTGTTATCTATGAACAATTCCTGAGAGATTCGGAATGCGTGATCCTTATGTACGTGATGTACCGGGATGGATAACAGAGTATGTGTGCACCGCAGCTTAGTCTCGGGTGCTTGTATTGTATATTCATGACGTGAATAGTATACGCTTAAATAATGAGAACTTTCATGTTGGTATAATTATGGTAACGCTTTGAGAAAATAAAAAGGGATAACCTGTAGTGAATGGTATTTCTAATAATTGAGAATCCGAGTTTAAGGAAAGCCTCTATTTAATTGATAACGTTAGAATGTATAATGGGAATCGAGTAGAAAGGGGTAGAACTTATGACGGTTTAGTTAGATATGAATGTCACTTAGATGGGTACGGTACGTTAGGAGTGCACAATTAGGCGAGAGGTGAGTATTTCATGTGAGTGCACGTCCTAACATGTATTTTGCATTCATTATTTTAATGTCATTAAAACACTTGCTATTTTTAAAATACTCTCCACTTTCGGGCTTTGACCCGTTTGCTTTCAAATCTATTTTTGTAAAAACTTTTTAGGTGCCCAGCCACAAGGACACCATGCATAGGATTTCCATTCAGGTGACGAGCTGTAGCTGTTGTGGAAGTTACAGGGCCTTGCTAGTAGACGCTTCCTTTGGTTTTGATTCCACATTCAGTTCCATCATTTGTAGGGCATGTTGCCCATTTCTATTAGAGATATTTTATATTTCAGTTATTCAGATGGTGGATTGTAATTAATTCAGGATTCAGACTTGTTTTATTATTTCAGTTGTGGGATTGTTGTGAGGAGTATTTCCTCCAGACTTATTATTATTTGTTGGTGATTCTATTGCTTCTTTATGGTGAATGGTTACGTTACTCTTTCATAATTCTTTTATTGCATGTTAATCAGATTTAATTTAAAATTTGACAACTTACTCTTTAAATACTAGGTGGTTAGTAATCATTAAATGTTTTCGACAGTGATGCTATTAACTGAACCAACTTGGCATTTTGAATTAATTTAATAAAGGAGTAGCTACCCGGTATTTAATTAGTCGGGGTATCACAGGTGGTATCAGAGCATCAGGTTCTAGTGTCCTTTAGGATCTTTACGGCTTATTATGTTTCCGCTGAGCTTTCTTTGATATAGAGCCCTAATCCTAGGAATGTTGTGTTTATCTATATACATTGGAAATTCGTACTTCTGCGATTTGTTTATTTGAATGATGAACTCATCCAAATTTACTTAAATTTCAGATGAATCGTCAAGAAGAACTAGCTAAAACGGTTAGGGGAGTCAACGACCAAGATCGACTCACACCTCAGGTATCCCCAGAAAGAATATTAACCGCCGAGTTAGCAGGTATCGTGGCACAAGCAGTTACCACTGCAGTTCTACAATACCAAGAACGCAGCATACAACTTAAAGGAGGCAAAAGACCTAGAGAGGTTAACCAAATGCATGTTACTAACGTTGAAAATTGTGCGAAGGCACCGAATCTGTGACAACAAAACAATCAAGATCGACTAAGTTCCAGAAGTAATGAGATTTATGTATAGGGGCAAAAGTGTCAGGGCCAACGAAGTCAGGTTCCGAATGAAACCACAAAGAGGTGTTTCGGTTGTGGAATGGACGATCACAAACGTAAATCTTGTCCGAATCAGACTGGGGATAAACTATAATCTGACCAACGAAGAATTTCGAAACTCTGCTATAAATGTGTACAACCGGGTCACAAGTGGATGGATTGTCCTCACCCTGACATAGTTTTTTCGCAAATCTCCCCCCAAGGCCAGCAAGATCAGGGAAAAAGCGAGACTAGTCAACACCGTAATGAAGTGAAGCAGTTTCGAAAGGGGAATAAAGTCACACGCCAGCAAGGCCGACACTGTCAGCAGCAGGGTCAGAGGGGGAGTAACTTCAGAGGCCGATGTTTCGTGTGTGGCACGCATGGCCATAAACGCCAGGATTGCCCAGAGGGTGTTAGGGCCCCACAGCAGCAGGGTGCCCGTAATGATCCACAGGGGCCACTTTTTCCAGTCGCTCTCCCAGCACCAGCTCAAGTACTAGCCCTACCAACTTTTCCAGTAGCTCCAGTGCAGCAGGGGCAGTTACTGTACATACATATCTATAATATCCACCAGGCAGCCGCCCCACAGGCACCACCCGCGATTTGGGGTATGTTTTCTATCCATGAGACTTTGGGTCAAATTTTGTTTGTTACTGGGACAACGCATTTTTTTATAGCTACATATTATGCGAAGACCTTAGGGTTATTAACCACAGTAGAGAGCACTGTAACGTAGGTAGACTCACCACTGGGGAATGGTTCTCTTATCTTCTGTATATGCCGAGGAGTGGGGGTAGAGATTAGTAGTTTGGTATTACCTACGGACATGTTAGTCTTAGATATGCATGAGCACGATGTTATTATTGGGATGGATTGGCCCGCAACTTATAGAGCCATGATTGACTGTTTTAGTAGGAGTATTATCTTTGCCATTCCCAGGCAGGAGATGTTTTTGGTGGCGATGCCTCGTCCTGAGGGAGGATCGTCCACTCATTTGTACTATATAGAGGAGGAGACCTCTAAGGAAGTGGTGATACCACTTGATTCGATTCCGGTTGTTCGAGAGTTTGCCGATGTATTTCAGGATATACCTGGATTACCTCCGAGTAGAGAGATAGATTTTGTGATCGACTTGACGCCGGGCACTAGGCCTATTTCCCGCGCAGCTTACCGTATGGCTCCAGTTGAGATGAGAGACTTACGGGATCAGATTGAACAGTTGTTGGGTCAGGGGTTTATACGGAGGAGTACTTCGTCGTGGGGTGCCCCTGTATTGTTCGTTAAGAAGAGGGATGGATCGTTGAGGTTGTGTGTGGATTACCGAGAGTTGAATAAGGTCACGATACGGAATAAATATCCGTTTCCCCGAATCGATAACTTATTCGACCAGCTGAGGGGAGTTTCTTTCTTCTAAAATATTGATTTGCGATCGGGATACCATCAGTTGCGTATCAGGGAGGAGGACGTCTCGAAGACTGGTTTCTTAACGAGATATGGTTCCTACGAATTTCGGGTTATGCCTTTTGGTTTGACCAATGATCCAGCCGTGTTTATGGACTTGATGAATAGGGTATTCAAAGAGTTCCTAGATCAGTTCGTCATTGTCTTCATTGATGACATTCTGGTCTACTCCCAGACAGAGGAGGAGCACGCCGAGCATTTGAGGCAAGTTTTGCAGACGCTACGTCAGAACGAGCTATATGCAAAGTATGAGAAGTGAGGGTTTTGGCTGAAAGAGGCTCAGTTTTTGGGGCATATTATTTCTGACCGGGGGATATCTGTTGATCCGGGTAAGGTATCCGCGGTGAGGGAGTGGGGACAACCCACGACACCGACTGAGATCCGTAGTTTCTTGGGCCTAGCAGGATACTACCAGAGGTCTATTCGGGGTTTCTCCAAGATAGCGGGTCCTTTGACACATCTGACTCGTAAGGGTGTGCCATTCATCTGGAGTGATGCCTGTCAGTTGGCATTTGATGAGTTGAAGGACAAGTTGACCTCAGCAACTGTGTTAGCATTACCGAGACCGAGAGTTGAGTATCTAGTTTACACCAATGCGTCCTTACAAGGACTTGGAGGTGTATTGCAGCAGGAGAGTCAGGCCATAGCTTATGCTTCCCGTAAGCTTAAGCCTCACGAGAAGAATTACCCCACTCATGATTTGGAGTTAGCAGTAGTTGTATTTGCCTTTCGGATTTGGAGACATTACCTTTTGGGGGAGAAGTTTCGATTGTTCACAGACCACAAGTCCCTACAATACCTATTCACGCAGAAGGAGTTGAATATGCGGCAAAGGAGGTGGCTTGAGTTTGTGAAGGACTATCAGTTGATATCCAATATCACCCGAGGAAGGCTAACGTGGTGGCAGACACGTTGAGCCGTAGGCCAGTAGATGAGGTGGCTGGGGTGTGGAAGGCAAAGTGGAAGGAGTTGGGACACCAGGATGCAGTGGCCAGATCATTCTTATCTGTGATGACTGTTACACCGCAGATTGTCACGAGAGTGGTAAAGGCACAAGCAGATGACCCGTTCTGTCAGGAGCAGATAGTTCGATTATTAGCAGAGGGAGCCGAGTCCTATACCGTTAGCTCAGACGGGGGATTACGCTTCAATGGGAGACTGGTAGTTCCGTAAGGGGAGGAATTGCGACACGAGGTGATGGCAGAGTCGCACGGCTCACGGTTCGCGGTACATCCCGGTGGGGACAAAATGTACCAAGACATGAGACGACAGTATTGGTGGAGTGGGATGAAGAAGGATATTGCCGTGTTTATTTCTAAATGCGCCACTTGTCAGCTGGTAAAAGTGGATCATCAGAGACCGACAGGACTTCTACAACCATTAGAGGTCCCGATGTGGATGTGGGAGAGCATATCCATGGACTTTATCACGGGGTTGCCTACGTCACAGAGAGGTCACGACACCATTTGGGTAATTATGGAGAGGTTGACCAAAGTCGCTCATTTTCTACCCGTAAGGACAGACTACACTACGGGACAATATGTCCAGCTCTTTATTGCAGAAATAGTGAGACTTCGCGGTGTGCCCCTAAATATCGTGTCTGATAGAGACAAGATATTCGTTTCACGGTTTTGGGAGAGTTTTCAGGAGGCCATGGGCACGGAATTGCGGTTGAGTACGGCTTATCATCCGCAGACCGATGGGTAAATCGAGCATACAAATCAGATGTTGGAGGACATGTTGCGTATGTGCATCATTGATTTCGGGGGTGGATGGGAGCAGTATCTTCTACTGGTGGAGTTTGCTTACAACAACTCCTACCAGTTCACCATTGTCATGGCTCCATTTGAGGCGTTGTACGGTAGACCTTGTCGTTCCCCAGCATGTTGGTTGGAGGTGGGGGACAACAAACTACTTAGGCCGGAAGTGATTCAGGATACTTCGGCGAGGATAGAATTGATACGGAGTCGCATTCGGGTAGCTCAGGATCGGCAAAAGTGCTACGCTGATGCGAAGAGATTCTTCAGGGAGTTCCAAGTGGGGGACCAAGTTTTACTCAGAGTATCTCCTATGAAGGGGATTATGCGATTTGGGAATAAGGGGAAGTTGGCACCGAGATACGTGGGACCATTTCCTATCATCGAGCGAATTGGGTCTGTTGCGTATAGACTTGGGTTACCGGAGCATTTACACAGGATTCATGATGTGTTTCATATTTCCTCGCTAAGGAAATATCTTAGAGATGATTTGGCTCATTCTCACATTGCTTTGGAGGACATCGATCTCCAGCCCGATAGCTCCTACGAGGAGGGGCCAATTGCTATTTTGGACTGAAGTGAGCGGAAACTGCGGTCAAAGATAGTTCCGTTAGTACGTGTTCAGTGGCGGCGTCATAATGCCGAGGAGTCCACATGGGAGCGCGAGGATGAGATGCGCGAATGTTATCCAGAGTTATTTTTACCAGGTACTTTTTAGTTCCGAATTTCGGGACGAAATTCTGTTATTAGGGGGGAAGTATGTAATACCCCGCATTTTTATCGATATTTATTTATGGGATTAATTAAATTAAATGTGTATTAATTGAGAATTAATCCGGATAAAATACTAATGAGATGTGAGTTAGTCTTTGATTATAATGCGTATATATGGCAATATATGAATATTGAAACTATTGAAATTGTCGCGAGATTGAAATACGGCAATTTGAGAAATTTTGTTGGGACGCGTGTGGCAGTCGCGCGTCAGGAATATAATTATTATAATTAAAAACTAAATTTTATTTTTATTAACCGTATGGTCATTTTGAGTGCGCCAACGTGTCCAGAAGGGTCGAAATAGTCAGAAAACACTAGCCGGGAGTTTAGTTTGGGTCCCGGGGCATTTTTAGGCCATACCGGCAACGTAAAAGGGTATTTTGGTAATTTTGGAATTTGAGGATTTATGACTAACAAATTTTGGGAATTAAATATTAGGATATTAATGACCCACTAAGCCATTACCAGCAATTAACTTATTAGAGGGCAACGGGAGTTAGAGGAGGAAGTTAGAAAAGTTCCCAAAGAGAAAACCTTAACCTCCATCTTCAACCTTCAACCTTGGGAGAGAAAGAGATAGGGAAACCTTCAACATTCAACACCAAATTCAGAGAACAATCCGAGGTAAGTGGTTTAATTTCGTTAATTTCAAGCGAATGCTTCTTCCATGCTTAGAAAATTGATATATTTGCATTGTATTGGGAGATTTATAAAAACCCATGAAATTGGAGTTATAAATTCAGATATTGATATAGGTTTGCATGTAGAATTGTTATTGGGTGATTAGACTAAAATAATTACTAATTTTTATGTTACAAAAACGGACTTATTTATGGAAATTGATGACTTTAAATTTCTAGGGTTCATGTTCATAAGATTTGGAAAAAATTGGGGAGTTATGATAATTAGATGATGTTTAGAAGGATTTGACCCTATATAAATGTTGAGTTATGACCTACGAATGTTTAGTGATGATTAGAAACCTTAAAATACTGTTGGGATGACTTTTAGATGAGATTAGAGGTGAAGAAAATTAGGAAAAACGTAGTAGGAGAATTCTGGGCTCGAACTGTCACCTCGTTAGAAGACCTGCCCAGGTCGTTCGAACGAGCTCGTTCGAACGAGCTTCTAACGAGTTGATAGTTTGACTTCTAACAAGTGGGATGTTCGTTCGATGCCTTTCATTCGAACGAGATCTCGTTAGATGCCCACTTCGTTCGAACGAGACTTCTAACGAGTTGACAGATTGGCCTTTTTGGCCTGATTTGATTTCTAATGTCCCGTAACCTGGTTTAATTGTAGAGATAGCATTCCCTTGATGACTAATTAATATAGTTGGGATAATTGGGATATATTGAGGAGTAAAACATAGAAGTGTGATTGGAACCAAATGAAAATTGTGGATTAGGACGGGAGTGACTAATTACGATGTGAGAATAATTGACGATTTAGATGTTAATATTAACCGGGGATATGTGAATTACGTAACATTATAAGTTGGTATCAGAATGAGAAGTATACCACTAATAAATTATGATAATTACTAGGATGTGTGCATGCTTAGTATATGTATATGATTTTATGTGTATGACATACCTACCATACTTTCTATCACGGGAGGTTTACGTTCGCTTAGGGCCATCTAATCCTTGTGTGCCCGGATTTAGATTGGTACCTCGAGGACTTATTGGAAAGTTAATAAGACTGCTGATCATGGGAGCGTAGGTATGTGCGTGACCCATGTGATGGGACTGTGTTCGCCTCCATTGTTTGTGATTGTTGTTATCTATGAACGATTCCTGAGAGATTCGGAATGCGTGATCCTTATGTACGTGATGTACCGGGATGGATAACAGAGTATGTGTGCATCGCAGCTTAGTCTCGGGTGCTTGTATTGTATATTCATGACGTGAATAATATACGCTTAAATAATGAGAACTTTCATGTTGGTATAATTATGGTAACGCTTTGAGAAAATAAAAAGGGATAACATGTAGTGAATGGTATTTCTAATAATTGAGAATCCGAGTTTAAGTAAAGCCTCTATTTAATTGATAACGTTAGAATGTATAATGGGAATCGAGTAGAAAGGGGTAGAACTTATGACGGTTTAGTTAGATATGAATGTCACTTAGATGGGTACGGTACGTTAGGAGTGCACAATTAGGCGAGAGGTGAGTATTTCATGTGAGTGCACGTCCTAACATGTATTTTGCATTCATTGTTTTAATGTCATTAAAACACTTGCTATTTTTAAAATACTCTCTGTTGATGTAAAAACTAGATCACTCTAATTATTCAATCACAGATAAATAAATGAGACAAAAGATTTTTAAAGTGGTTCGACTAGAAATAAAGCCTACGTCCACTGTTATATTATTACTGAGTGTTTGTAGAATTCTTGATTACAAGTCCTCTCAAGAAATTCCCATCCCTTTGAATGAGGGTGATACAAGGTATTTATAGCCCTTAGGTTGTACATGAAAAGGCTGATACATTAAATGATATACATATGAAAGGGTAATACATTTAATGCAGCGTGTGCGTCAAGATGATAAACATTCAATGAATAGTTGAACTGCTGATTATCTGGAAATTAATGATACGACCGAGATGCAATTCGGACTGCCTTAGTTGCTCGTTGCTTCGGAGTTCCTCGGAGCGCTGGAATACCTCAGAGTGCTAAAATTCCTCGGTGTATCCTCGTTGCTCGGAGAGAACATGAGTTGGTCGGGGAAATGAACTTCCTCGTTGCTATTGTGCCACGTAGATTGACACGTGTCTTCGTATTATTCATCCATACCAGCATATTAATTTTGGTATCAACAGAAGCCCCCAATGTTTTATATTTCGAACTTTGAGGAGTATGGAACATTCTTTCTCGGTATATGGCAATATTAAATGACTTTCCTGGATTTTAGGAGCATTTTCTTTGTATTTGAATTTCCTTCCAAATTCGCCGAATCCGCCTTTTTGAATTTTCATAAGCGCTTCGAACTTCGTGCAGTTTTTGTCCTTTTAGCCGCCGGTAATACAATAGTTTCTTTTTCGTAATCATTTCTTTCTTCTTCTTTTATTCACCATGGTTTATATTATTGAATCTATTGAAAAATTCCGTTATGATTTTTCCATCCCTTCTTGGGTGATTTTAGAGGAGTTTTCTGAACCTCAAAATTACTTTCGTTTGGCTGAGGGACATTGGTTTCCCAGTCTTTTTATTGCTGAATGTGGGTTTTCCTTTCCACCAAACCCATTATGTTTAGAATTTTGTCAGTACTTCGATGTTGTCCCTGTAAAAATAGCCCCCAATACATGGAGAATAGTTAATGGGGTGCATAAGTTAAATCAAACTCATGGAACTCGTTTAGGAATTCCTGAGATTATGTTTTGCTATAGATGGGCTATTCTAGACGATGTTTATTATTTAAAAACTAGATTTTTGAATAGGGCTCTGGTAGTCAACCTCCCTGATGCTAACAGGGATTATTTTGAAAATGGGGTCATTATAAAAAATTGGCAACATGCCCCTTTGCCCGGAGATGAAGTATATGATGGTCCCAAATGCCCCCCCTATGGCAATGGGATAGGTTATTTCTGTTTTATTGACTTTCTGAAATTTTGATTTCATCTTGTTTGTGTAAATGCGTGATTGACATTTCAACTTATTTTTGTTTGTAGTTGACAGCAAGAGAAAAACTCCCAAGGAATCAGAGGTAAATATAAGGCAATTGAAACATATCTGGAGTTTCCATCAGAAGGTCGCAGACAAGCATATCAGGTCTGCCTCATATTTTTTGCAGTATAGGAGCTATACGTCGTCCTTTACTGCTCGCCCTGTGGTCAGCACCAGTGATCCAGTGCAAATTCCTGAAGACTCTGATCCAGAATCTCATATCCCTTTGAGCCAAAAAATGGGCAAGAGAAGAGTTCCCACTCTCTTTGAGGAGAGTTCCTCTGCTGGCGATGGGAAGAAAACCAAGGTTAATGTCCCAAAGGGGACAAAGAAAATTGATGATCCTCCTTCTGTTGCTGTTCAGAAGGTTGCCGAGAAGCCCCCAGTGGCTCCTGTGCAGAAAGATGCACTTGTTGAGGTAATCACTATCTCACCAACCAAAAGTTCCTCGTTGGTTGAAGTTGCTGAGAAGGCACCAAGGAGATTGAGGAAATCCTCCTCGGTCAGTATTTCTGGAACCAATCCCCAGCTCCTAGCTGGTGGAGATGGTGTTCCAATTATTGTTCCTCCAAGCTCTACGACGATCTTGGCAAAATTTTCACCTATCCCCGAGGTGCAAGGTACTGAAGAAGACCTTACTCGAGATGTGGTTACTTCTCTGGCTGCTCGTCATTTGGCTTCAGTAAGTATCTATACTCTGAGCTTTTTATATTTTCCTTTGTTGTTTCCCAATTTTATTTCTGATTTCATTTTCCTCTTTTGATTGCAGTTGACGAGCTGTTTCAATTTAATCCTTAAAAAGGATGAAGCGATCAAGGCTTCTTGCTCCTCGTCCACTGTAGAGGGAGCACTGGAGAAAGCTATTAAATCTGTGATTGAGTCCCGTCAGAAGTATGACGAGGATAAAACTGAATGGGAAAAGAAATTGGCTGCGTCTGATGCAGAGAAGGTACAACTGGGTAATAAGGTGAAGGATTTGGAGAGAGAGAATAAAGACTATGCCGAGAAACTTTCAGGCTTTGGGGAGCTTGAAAATAAAATAAAATCAGCTGAAGAAGAGCAGACCCTTCTACGAGAGGTAAATCGTCAGAAAGAGGAGGTGGAAAACAAATTGAAGGCCACCGAGAATCTTATGTCCGAGAAACTATCCTCGGAGAAGATGAAGAGAAAAACAGCTGTGAAGACGTCCTTTAAAACTGGTTGGGACAAAGGATGGGACAGGGGGGGTGGCAGCCATGACGACCCAAGTGAAATATGGAAGTTTGAAATATTTTCATGATGGTTGGGTTGCAGCACTGCAGGAGTTGAAGGTGAACGAGGACTCCGAGCTATTTCAACAACATCTCCCTGGTCCTCCTCCAGTTATTGAAGATGAGTCTTCAGACGAAGCTGCATCTGAAGAATCTTCAATGACAGTGGGTGATCAAGTCCTTGTTCCACCACCCAACCAGATAGCCACCGAGGAGATTTCGTCGTTGCCTGCTCCTCCAGAACAAGTCCCAGCTTTTAATAATCAGACCATTGTTCCTACCGAGCAACTGAGCTCCTCGTCCCAGCCTCCCGAGAAAGTCTTGGGAGACAAGGAAAAGGTGTGAAGTTGTTCGGTACTCTTTTTATGTTCCTCTTTGACTTATCCTCTGTACTCAATACGATGTAATCTTGTTTGATGATGTAATAAAATCACATCTTTCTGCATTTTGTCTTCTTTTTTATGATTGCTTTTTCTTTATTTGTTAGTTTGTGCCTAGAATGGAACTGATATCTGCTCATGATACAAAGTTGATGCGGCAATGCCGTGAATATTATAAAGCTGGTCATACAAATTTGAGTGTATCAGAAATTGCTGACATCCTTGGCCATGATGCTTCAGAACAAGCAATTGAGGCTTATCAGTACCTGAAGGATTTACTTGACCGAGTTGTGGCCAACAACGTGGCCTACTATGACTTGATTGAAGAGCTTCATTATTCCTTAGAAGATCTACAACATCAACATAATGAATCAACTGCTTTGCTGCACAAGGAGTATGAAAATAGATATCAACAGCTTTCTTCTAAAACAGGCCATAAAAAGATCCTTGCTGGATACGATATTAGGGAGAGAACCCTAAAAGGTGAAATTGAAGCCTGTAGGCAGATTGCTGAGTTGCTGGAACAAGAGAACAATAATTTGTAGAACAAGTTGGCACAGTATGAGTCTGCAGCTTCATCTTCCACTGCTATAATACCGGTTACCGATGAGGGTTTCTCGTTCTTAGAGGTTGAGAATGCCAAATTAAGGCAAGAGTTGGATACTCTGAGAAGATCTGCTATTTCCACTACTGCTCGGGGACGAGGAAGAGGGTCTCGTGGGCGAGGAAGAGCTGTTCAAAATATTGTCTAGGAGCAAAATTCTCCACCTGCTCGGAGTCGATCAAGAGTTCTCAGCCGTAATGTTGAAGAATCTCGTACTCTGTCAACATTAGAAACTCAAGCATACCAATTGAACGCCAAAGATCGGGCTTTATCTGAAATGTCCAAGAGAAATATATCTTTGGAAGATCAACTTACTGCAATGAATTCGGCTTTGAATGATAAAGATGTTTTTGCCAGGAACCTTCACGAGCAACTAGAGAGAATAACTTTCCAATTTCACAAACAACCTCGTGAGTTTTGGATGGCAGGCTACAATGAAGCCCTTTGTCACTTGGATGCTCGTCTTGAAAGTGCCAATAATGAAGGTTATAAACAAGGATGATTGAACGCCCTGGGTGTGTTAAAGCTAGAGCAGGGCCATTTCTTATGGGATTATTATGCTCCCGGGCTACTAGACTCGCCTGTACCGCCTTATAAACTAGACATGGAGTGGATCCCAGCTCGTGCCATTCCTCGGAGTTTAATTTCAAAATACCTTGGCGACTATAGTCTTCATTCTCAGATTGAATTATCTCGTCCTGAACATCTACTGGACACACCTTCTGTAATGAACGTCAGAATGCTCAGAGATATTAACTTCATTAATTCTCCTCTTTGCTTGGAAGACCCCCCTGCCGGCGAGGAACCTGTTTCAAAAGCTAAAGGAAAGAAACCAATAGAATAGGTTTTTTAATGTAACAGTTAGCACATATATGTAGCTTGTAATATATTTTGACCTTAATGAAAGAATTTCATTTTTGTTTGCAAATCTGTATTGCTATTGTTCTGCGTTAAACACTAAGTATGTATCTGTTAAAAAGATAACAATTTTGTGCTATTCATTGACCAACTTAGTAATAAATATGAGAAACGTTTCTCAATCACTTAATAATAAAGTAATGAGTATAAAGATGTTTAAAATTTGGCCAACCCACCAAGGTTGTTAAATTGTGCTCGTCGACCAATTATAGTTAGTGAGAGCTTATCCCCGACTAACCATACTTGGTAAATTTTTGTCTTTTTTATAAAATGTGTCTGACCAACTAAGGTCGATAAATTCTTCTTGTCGACCAACTACAGTTATTGGGTTTTTATCCCCGACCAACCATACTTGGTACAGTTTGGAATATTTTGTTCTTCGAAGAACTTTTGTAATAATCTTACCTCCCGACCAACATAAATTGGAATGTGAGAGCATATTTTCAAATCAAATAATATTGTTCTTCCCTCAACCGTAGTTGATTATTGAACTATCAGGTTCTTTCGAACTATCTTGTCCACTAGTTATCTTACCAACCTTAGTTGATCACGCTAGTGTACGCCTCCTAACCAAAGGAGTATATTTTTTGGTTCTTTCGAACTATCTGTCCACTAGTTATCTTACCAACCTTAGTTGGTCACGCTAGTGTACGCCTCCTAACCAAAGGAGTATATTTTTTGGTTCTTTTGAACTATCTGTCCACTAGTTATCTTACCAACCTTAGTTGGTCACACTAGTGTACGCCTCCTAACCAAAGGAGTATATTTTTTGGTCTCTCCCTTTTACCAACCGGAGTTGGTCGTGGGTCTGAACTATCGTCTTATTTTTGCTGTCGAGCAGCGTAGTGTACAACACTAGTATTCCCCGAAAAACTTTCAAACAAAGGAGAGGAAAATGGTGAAAACATCATCGTTTTATTCATATTGATGGAACCATTGTACATTTTACATCATTGATAATATTTGCGAAGGTGTTCAGCATTCCAAGCATTCTTGAATTCTTCTCCTTCTAGAGTTGCTATTCGGTAAGTTCCTGGTCGAACAACTTCTGTAACTCGATAAGGCCCATGCCAGTTTGCCTCCAATTTATTGTGCTTCTGAATTACCTTCTTTAGCACATAATCTCCTTCCTTTAAATCGCATTTCCTCACCCTTTTGTTGTAGAAAAGAGCTGTTCGTTATTGATAAGCAGCATTCCTAATGGCTGCCTCTTCTCGGACCTCCTCGAGCATATCCAAATCCAGTCTTCTCATCAAGTCACTGACAGGAGAATTGAAATTCAGTACTCTATGCGTTGGAAGACCCAACTCGGCAGGTATTACAGCCTCACTTCCAAATGCCAGCATATATGGTGATTCTCCAGTCGCTGATCGGGGAGTTGTTCGGTAAGCCCACAATACTGATTGTAGCTCATTAATCCAGTTAGCTTTAGCTTCACTTAGCCTTTTCTTCAAACCATTTAACAGTGTTCTATTCGTCACCTCAGTCTGTCCATTGCTTTGAGGATGGCCTGGTGCTGAATGAACCTTCAAAATGTTCGACTGATGACAATAGGCAGCAAATTCCTCGTTATCAAGTTGGGTTCCATGGTCCGTGATGAAGGCATGAGGGATACCATATCGACAGATGATATTCTTCCAAACGAACTGGTATACCTTCTCGTATGTCATATCAATAAGCGGCTCAGCTTCTACCCACTTAGTAAAATAGTCCACTGCAACGACGAGGTACTTGAATCTTCCTCGGGTGGTCGGCATTGGTCCAACCAAATCAATTCCCCACATGGCAAATGGCCAAGGGGAAGTTATTGGTGTCAACAATGCTTATGGAGTTCGTCGGATAGAGGAAAAACGTTGACACTTGTCACATTTCTTAGCATAGGCTATACAATCAGCCCTCATCGTCGGCCAATAGTATCCTTGTGTCATTACCCTTTGTAAAAGTGTTCGACCTGCTACATGAGCTCCACAAGACCCTTCATGGATTTCTTCAATCAATTCTTTCACCTCGGAGGGATGTACACATCTCTGCAAACCTGCCATAATTCCTCGTCTATATAAAATACCATTAGTTAATACATACCGAGCAGCTTTATACTTCAATTTTTTAGCAGCGAGCTTATCCTCTGGCAATTCTCCCTCTTCCATATATACCCTGATGGGATCCATCCAAGATGGTCCTAAATCAAGGGTAATAACATTCATCGTCAGGTTTTCATCTATGCTCTGACTTTCCAGTACTTCAATTGGTATCGTTCTTCGCAGCTCGGTACGAGTAGCTGATGCTAGTCGGGCCAGTGCGTCTGCTTGTGCATTCTCCATCCTCGGTATTCTCACCAATTGAATGGCATCAAATTCTGTCAGTAACTCCATCACCTTTGCATGATACTTCGCCATTAAGTCTCCTTTAACTGCATATGTTCCTATCATCTGATTTACAATTAATTGAGAATCACTTAATACAATTACTTGTCGTGCTTCCATAACTTTTGCTAAGTTTAAACCTGCTATCATGGCCTCATACTCAGCCTCATTATTGGAGGCTTTGAATTGGAATCGCAAAGCATATTCCATGTCAATCTCG
The DNA here is from genome assembly GCA_949130495.1 of Sambucus nigra. Lineage (NCBI taxonomy): Eukaryota > Viridiplantae > Streptophyta > Magnoliopsida > Dipsacales > Adoxaceae > Sambucus > Sambucus nigra. Next base: position 281,484,283 of record OX422216.1, on the reverse strand, counting down.
TCTGGGGTGTTTAAAACAATTCCTGCCCCGCAACCTGTTGTGCAAGATGAGCCATCTACATATAATCTCCATATGGGCAACCTGTCTTCAAATTCCTTATCTGACAGGGTTCCTCGGTGAAATATTTTTTGCTTCTTTTCATCCTCCCCTGACACTTTTCGCTCCTCGTCGACCATCTCTTCTCGCTCTTTTACCAACCGGAGCTGGTCTGAGCTCGAAGTTGATGATCTTTCTTCATCTATAAGCTCTTTTACCAACCGGAGTTGGTCTGGATTTATGTCTGTTGATCCTGTAACATCCACAGGTTGGTCAGCGAGCACCTTTTGCTCCTCGAGGGTATCAGGGTATGTAAACTCTGCTATAAAATCTGCTACAGCTTGCCCTTTTAATGATGACCTGGGTTCATACACAATATCATATTCACCGAGTTCTATTGCCCAGTACATCAGTCTTCCTGATTTTTCTGGCTTGTGAAGGGCTTGTCTCAATGGCATGTCGGTATACACGACGATTGTATGGGCCTGGAAATATGGCCTCATTCTTCTACTTGCTTCAATTAATGCCAATGCCAATTTTTCTAGCTTTGGGTACCTGATTTATGCACCTCGAAAAGCCTTACTTGTGTAATAGATGGGTTTCTGAACTCCATTATCCAATCTAATCAATGCTGAGCTAACTGCATTCCCTGATACTGCCAGATACAAGTACAACTTCTCTCCTGTTATTGGCCCGGACAACAATGGAGGTGCTCCCAAGTATTTCTTCAAGTCTTGAAAGGCCTTTTCACATTCATCAGTCCATTCAAAAGTTTTTCGAAGTGTTTTGAAGAATGGGAGGCATTTATCAGTTGCTCGGGACACAAATCTATTGAGCGCCGCAACTCGTCCTGTAAGACTCTGCACTTCTTTCTTCGTCGTTGGGGATCGCAGCCCTAAAAGAGCTTTGATCTTTTCTGGATTTGCCTCAATACCTCGTTGGTTGACGATGTATCCGAGGAACATTCCTTCTCGTACTCCAAAGGTGCACTTCGTCGGGTTGAGCTTCATTTGGTATTTATCTAGTTGATCAAAGGTCTGACCTAAGTCAACTAGATTATCAGCAGCTTTCTTGCTCTTTGTTAGCATATCGTCGACATAGACTTCCATGTTGCAACTGATTTGTTCGGCAAAAACCTTGTTCATCAGCCGCTGATATGTTGCACCTGCATTTTTCAAACCAAAAGGCATAACATTATAACAATAAGTTCCCCTTGGGGTAATAAAAGAAGTACTTTCCCTGTCTTCAGGTTTCATTTTGATCTGGTTGTATCCAGAATGTGCATCCATGAAGCTGAGCAGCTCATGTCCCGAAATAGCATCCACTAGCTGGTCTATTCTGGGCAATGGAAAATGATCTTTTGGGCATGCTTTGTTGAGATCAGTGAAATCAACACACATTCTCTATTTATTGTTCTTCTTTTTTACCATCACCACATTTGCTAACCAGTCTGGATATTTCACATCTTCAATGGATTGGGCTTTCTGGAGCTTCTCGACCTCCTCTTGTATGGCCTGATTCTTCTCGGGACTAAACACTCTTCTTCTCTGCTTCACAGGCTTGATCTCCTTATTCACATTGAGTTCATGACATAAGAAGTTTGGATCTATTCCTGGCATGTCTTCGTGACTCCATGCAAAAGTATTCTTTCTGTTTCTCAAGAAAGTTATCAACTCCTGTTTTATTGAAGCATCCAACGACGAACCTATCTGGGTTACTCGTTCAGGGTGCTCCTCGTCCAGAATAACATTTTCTGTAGATTCTACCACCTGTTCTTTTACAAGTTGGGATTCATCCCTGGGATCAAGAGTTTCAATTTCTGTACCTTCCTCCACTTGGTAAGTAGTAGTCTTTTTCCTTGACTCTTCAAGTTCTTCTTGCTCAGCAGACGAATAATAACATTCCCGAGCTACTTTTTGATCACCTTTCACAACTCCGACTCCAAAGTTTGTTAGGAATTTTAAGCACTGATGTACTGTAGACGGAACTGCTTCGAATTTCTTTAAACTAACTCTCCCCATGATGATGTTATAAGCTGACTGCACATTCTTATCCATCACAAAGAAGCTTATTCTCTCCGTTCGACAAGAAGGCCAAGTTCCAATGAATATGTCCAACTTGATCGTCCCAAGTGGAAAAACTTTCTCGCCAGCAAAACCCCGAAGGGGTCTGTGATAAGGTTCCAATTGAGATAATTTCAAATTCAAGCTATCAAAGCATGAATAGTACATGATGTCTGCTGAACTACCATTGTCCACCAACACCCTTGAAATCACCACGTCTTTCATCCTCATTTTGATCACCAAAGGATCGTCGTGAGGGTAAAGAACACGTGCCAAATCATTTTTTGAAAAACCAATAACTAGCTTCTCTTTATTTACCTTCCTCGGACGATCGTCCTCGGCCAGATTTATTCGCTGAATATATGAACAAGCTTGAGCCTCTCCAAGGTAAGCCTTTCTTTCTGCAGTAAGGTCTCCTCCTCCAGCATCTCCTCCTGTAATAACATTACAATCAAATGACCCAAAACGTATGGAAAATACCTCTCGTTCAGGCTGCCTTGGCTTCTTTGGAAGATCGGGGTCTTCATCTGGATCATCTTCATGGTCTCTTTTCTTTTTCTCCTCCGTCCGACGAGGAGATCTGGAACGATCTCTAGTTCTATCATCATTCTTCGTTTCACCTCTGCGATCTACATACTTTGACAACTTTCCACTTCGGATGAGCGTTTCAATCTCGTTCTGAAGGGCTATGCAATTTTTGGTCGTATGGCCATGATCTTTATGGAACTCGTAATATTTGGCCCTATTCCTCAGGTCAGGATTTGTCCTCAGTTTATCTGGCACTTGATTTCTTCGTTATTCTTGATTTCTTCCAAAATATGAGTATTACCCATTTTCAATGGAGTATAATTATCGTATTTCTTCAGGACTTCCCATGACGTCCTATTATTCTTGGAGTGCTTGTCACCACCATTACCTTTTTGCTCTTTCTTCTTAGATTTGTCAACCTCCACCTTGGTTTCTTTATCCATATTCTTCTTCGCAGCCATAGCCTCCTCGACATTCATGATTTTGGCCGCTTTTGCCATCAACTCCGACATAGTTTTAGGTGGATCTTTGGCCAAAGTGTAGTATAACTTGTTAGGCAGCAATCCACTCATCAAAGCAGTGATCGCTGTCTTTTCTTCGTAATCTATGACTTCCAACTTCTCGTTATTAAAACGAGTTATGTAATCTCTAGTACTCTCACCTGATTTTTGTCTAACACTTAACAAGTGCGCTACTCGCTTTACCGGCTTTGATCCGAAACAGAAATTGCCAATGAACAACTCGGCTAACTGAATAAAAGTCGAAATCTTACCCCGAGGAAGATTGTTGTACCATATCTGTGCAGATCCGGTAAGAGTTCCCGAGAAAGCTCTACACCTCATCTCGTCGGGGACGGCATAGATGTCGGCAGCAGCTTGGTATTGTTCTATATGGAGAACAGGATCTGTCTTTCCATCATACTTAGGGGTCACTACAGGTGCTTTGAATTTTGATGGTGTAGGAAAATCCACAATGGCCTGCATAAAAGGTGTCCCTTGAACAAAACACTACACCAAAAACAGGATTCTGGCACAGTTCAAAACCGTGCCAGATCAAATCTGGCACGGTTTTGAACTGTGCCAGAATCAGGTGTTCCAAAATGGGAATTTTTTTCTGGCACGGTTTAAAAGTGTGCCAGAATCAGTCAAACTGGAACACTTCTGGCACACTTTTAAATCGTGCCAGAATTTGATATTTCTGGCACACTTTTGGCACAGTTTTTAACTGTGCCAGATTCAGCAAAATAGGAACACTTCTGGCACACTTTTAAACCGTGCCAGAATTTGATATTTCTGGCATACTTTTGGCACAGTTTTTAACTGTGCCAGATTCAGCATAAATTTAAAAAAATTAGCACAGTTTAAAACCGTGCCAAAATATGATATACACTTTTGCCACGATTTTGAACTGTGCCAATTTTTTTTAATTTAAAAAAAAATATTTGAAAGCACAAAATTCACAAATTAATAATATTGCGCGTTATTAATAAACTAATGTACATACAAACTTCAAAATATTACAAGTCTTTAACTGCACGCATGCAAAAAAAAAATTGGGTAGAGTTTCCTCTATTTTCTGGACATTCCAAAACCTGTTAATACAAAACCTGCCTAATATAAAGCCCGTACGGCCACAAAATATAACAATTAACTTACAAAAGCCCTCATGGCCATAAAAGTCAATAATAAAACAACAAAAGACCGTACGGTCATGACACAAAAAAAATAGATTCATTAATAAACCCCTTTGTTGTAAACCATTGAGTTCTTTGTGTTCCACGCGAATAAAAGCCAACGATAAACTGTTATCCTGCAAAAAAAATAGAATACAAAAAAGATGCGATATTAGTAACCCAATAATTTACAAAAAAAATACTCAAAACAAAAAAAATTACATATATGAATGGAAATTAACGTCATACTCACAAACCGGGAGACCCGGGACTACGCGGTCAGTTCCTACAAGTTACATTGGTCCCGTGCGAGGTGTTCGTGCTTCCTACGGGGTCGTTTGGGGGATGGTTTGGGTTTTCACCCTTTAACAGCATGTTTTTAAATTTAAGTGTTGATTTTTGCCAATTATCGTCCTATTCACAAACCGGGAGATCCGGGACTACGCGGTCAGTTCCTACAAATTACATTGGTCCCGTGCGAGGTGTTCGTGCCTCCTACGGGGTCGTTTGGGGGTTGGTTTGGGTATTCACCCTTTGACGACATGTTTTTAACTAAGTGTGATTTTTGCAAATTATTGTCATATTCACAAACCGGGAGACCTGGGACTACACGATCAGTTCCTACAAGTTACATTGGTCTCGTGCGAGGTGTTCGTGCCCCCTACGGGGTCGTTTGGGGGGTGGTTTGAGTTTTCACCCTTTAACGGCTTGTTTTTAAGTTTAAGTGCTGATTTTTGCAAATTATCGTCATATTCTCAAACCGGGAGACCCGGGACTACGCGGTCAGTTCCTACAAGTTACATTGGTCCCGTGCGAGGTGTTCGTGCCCCCTACGGGGTCGTTTGGTGGGTGGTGTGGGTTTTCACCCATTAACGGCTTGTTTTTAAGTTTTAAGTGCTGATTTTTGCAAATTATCGTCATATTCACAAATCGGGAGACCCGGGACTAGGCGGTCAGTTCCTACAAGTTACATTGGTCCCGTGCGAGGTGTTCGTGCCTCCTACGGGGTCATTTGGGGGGTGGTTTGGGTTTTCACCCTTTGACCGCTTGTTTTTAAGTTAAGTGATGATTTTTGCAAATTATCGTCATATTCACAAACTGGGAGACCCGGGACTACGTGGTCAGTTCCTACAAGTTACATTGGTCCCGTGCGAGGTGTTCGTGCCCCCTACGGGGTTGTTTGGGGGATGGTTTGGGTTTTCACCCTTTAACGGCTTGTTTTTAAGTTTAAGTGCTGATTTTTGGAAATTATCGTCATATTCACAAACCGGGAGACCCGGTTCTACGCGGTCAGTTCCTACAAGTTACATTGGTCCCGTGCGAGGTGTTCGTGCCACCAACGGGGTCGTTTGGGGGGTGGTTTGGGTTTTCACCCTTTAACGGCTTGTTTTTAAGTTTAAGTGATGATTTTTGCAAATTATCGTCATACTCTCAAACCGAGAGACCCGGGACTACGCGATCAGTTCCTACAAGTTACATTGGTCCCGTGCGAGGTGTTCGTGCCTCCTACGGGGTCGTTTGGGGGTTGGTTTGGGTTTTCACCCTTTGACGGCATGTTTTTAACTAAGTGTGATTTTTGCAAATTATCGTCATATTCACAAACCGGGAGACCCGGGACTACGCGGTCAGTTCCTACAAGTTACACTGGTCCCGTGCGAGGTGTTCGTGCCCCCTACGGGGTCGTTTGGGCGGTGGTTTGAGTTTTCACCCTTTAACGGCTTGTTTTTAAGTTTTAAGTGCTGATTTTTGCAAATTATCGTCATATTCACAAACCGGGAGACCCGGGACTACACGGTCAGTTCCTACAAGTTACATTGGTCCCGTGCGAGGTGTTCGTGCCTACTATGGGGTCGTTTGGAGGATGGTTTGGGTTTTCACCCTTTAACGACATGTTTTTAAATTTAAGTGTTGATTTTTGCCAATTATCGTCCTATTCACAAACCGGGAGATCCGGGACTACGCGGTCAATTCCTACAAATTACATCGGTCCCGTGCGAGGTGTTCGTGCCTCCTACGGGGTCGTTTGGGGGTTGGTTTGGGTTTTCACCCTTTGACGGCATGTTTTTAACTAAGTGTGATTTTTACAAATTATTGTCATATTCACAAACCGGGAGACCCGGGACTACGCGGTCAGTTCTTACAAGTTACATTGGTCCCATGCGAGGTAATTGTGCCTCCTACGGGGTCGTTTGGGGGGTGGTTTGAGTTTTCACCCTTTAACGGCTTGTTTTTAAGTTTAAGTGCTGATTTTTGCAAATTATCGTCATATTCACAAACCGGGAGACCCGGGACTACGCGGTCAGTTCCTACAAGTTACATTGGTCCCGTGCGAGGTGTTCGTGCCCACTACGGGGTTGTTTGGGGGATGGTTTGGGTTTTCACCCTTTAAATGCTTGTTTTTAAGTTTAAGTGCTGATTTTTGGAAATTATCGTCATATTCACAAACTGGGAGACCCGGTTCTACGCGGTCAGTTCCTACAAGTTACATTGGTCCTGTGCGAGGTGTTCGTGCCACCAACGGGGTCGTTTGGGGGGTGGTTTGGGTTTTCACCCTTTAACGGCTTGTTTTTAAGTTTAAGTGATGATTTTTGCAAATTATCGTCATACTCTCAAACCGAGAGACCCGGGACTACGCGATCAGTTCCTATAAGTTACATTGGTCCCGTGCGAGGTGTTCGTGCCTCCTACGGGGTCGTTTGGGGGTTGGTTTGGGTTTTCACCCTTTGACGGCATGTTTTTAACGAAGTGTGATTTTTGCAAATTATCATCATATTCACAAACCGGGAGACCCGGGACTACGCGGTCAGTTCCTACAAGTTACACTGGTCCAGTGCGAGGTGTTCGTGCCCCCTACGGGGTCGTTTGGGCGGTGGTTTGAGTTTTCACCCTTTAACGGCTTGTTTTTAAGTTTTAAGTGCTGATTTTTGCAAATTATCGTCATATTCACAAACCGGGAGACCCGGGACTACACGGTCAGTTCCTACAAGTTACATTGGTCCCGTGCGAGGTGTTCGTGCCTCCTATGGGGTCGTTTGGAGGATGGTTTGGGTTTTCACCCTTTAACGACATGTTTTTAAATTTAAGTGTTGATTTTTGCCAATTATCGTCCTATTCACAAACCGGGAGATCCGGGACTACGCGGTCAATTCCTACAAATTACATCGGTCCCGTGCGAGGTGTTCGTGCCTCCTACGTGGTCGTTTGGGGGTTGGTTTGGGTTTTCACCCTTTGACGGCATGTTTTTAACTAAGTGTGATTTTTACAAATTATTGTCATATTCACAAACCGGGAGACCCGGGACTACGCGGTCAGTTCTTACAAGTTACATTGGTCCCATGCGATGTGATTGTGCCCCCTACGGGGTCGTTTGGGGGGTGGTTTGAGTTTTCACCCTTTAACGGCTTGTTTTTAAGTTTAAGTGCTGATTTTTGCAAATTATCGTCATATTCACAAACCGGGAGACCCGGGACTACGCGGTCAGTTCCTACAAGTTACATTGGTCCCGTGCGAGGTGTTCGTGCCCCCTACGGGGTCGTTTGAGGGGTGGTTTGGGTTTTCACCCTTTAACGGCTTGTTTTTAAGTTTAAGTGCTGATTTTTGGAAATTATCGTCATACTCACAAACCGAGAGACTCGGGACTACGCGATCAGTTCCTACAAGTTACATTGGTCCCGTGCGAGGTGTTCGTGCCTCCTACGGGGTCGTTTGGGGGGGTGGTTTGGGTTTTCACCCTTTGACGGCTTGTTTTTAACTAAGTGTGGTTTTTGCAAATTATCGTCATATTCACAAACCAGGAGACCCGGGAATACACGGTCAGTTCCTACAAGTTACATTGGTCTCTGCGAGGTGTTCGTGCCATCAACGGGGTCGTTTGGGGGGTGGTTTGGGTTTTCACCCTTTAACGGCTTAATTTTAAGTTTAAGTGATGATTTTTGCAAATTATCGTCATACTCTCAAACCGAGAGACCCGAGACTACGCGATCAGTTCCTACAAGTTACATTGGTTCCGTGCGAGGTGTTTGTGCCTCCTACGGGGTCGTTTGGGGGGTGGTTTGGGTTTTCACACTTTGACGGCATGTTTTTAACTAAGTGTAATTTTTGCAAATTATCGTCATATTCACAAACCGGGAGACCCGGGACTACGCGGTCAGTTCCTACAAGTTACACTGGTCCCGTGCGAGGTGTACGTGCCCCCTACGGGGTCGTTTGGGGGGTGGTTTGAGTTTTCACCCTTTAACGGCTTGTTTTTAAGTTTTAAGTGCTGATTTTTGCCAATTATCGTCCTATTCACAAACCGGGAGATCCGGGACTACGCGGTCAGTTCCTACAAATTACATTGGTCCCGTGCGAGGTGTTCGTGCCTCCTACGAGGTCGTTTGGGGGTTGGTTTGGGTTTTCACCCTTTGACGGCATGTTTTTAACTAAGTGTGATTTTTGCAAATTATTGTCATATTCACAAACCGGGAGACCCGGGACTACGCGGTCAGTTCTTAAAAGTTACATTGGTCCCGTGCGAGGTGATTGTGCCCCCTACGGGGTCGTTTGGGGGGTGGTTTGAGTTTTCACCCTTTAACGGCTTGTTTTTAAGTTTAAGTGCTGATTTTTGCAAATTATCGTCATACTCACAAACCGGGAGACCCGGGACTACGCGGTCAGTTCCTACATGTTACATTGGTCCCGTGCGAGGTGTTCGTGCCCCCTACGGGGTCGTTTGGGGGGTGGTTTGGGTTTTCACCCTTTAACGGCTTGTTTTTAAGTTTAAGTTCTGATTTTTGGAAATTATCGTCATACTCACAAACCGAGAGACTCGGGACTACGCGATCAGTTCCTACAAGTTACATTGTTCCCGTGCGAGGTGTTCGTGCCTCCTACGGGGTCGTTTGGGGGGGGGGGTTGGGTTTTCACCCTTTGACGGATTGTTTTTAACTAAGTGTGATTTTTGCAAATTATCGTCATATTCACAAACCGGGAGACCCGGGACTACACGGTCAGTTCCTACAAGTTACATTGGTCTCGTACGAGGTGTTCGTGCCACCAACGAGGCCGTTTGGGTTTTCACCCTTTAACGGCTTGTTTTTAAGTTTAAGTGATGATTTTTGCAAATTATCGTCATACTCTCAAACCGAGAGACCCGGGACTACGCGATCAGTTCCTACAAGTTACATTGGTTCCGTGCGAGGTGTTTGTGCCTCCTACGGGGTCGTTTGGGGGGTGGTTTGGGTTTTCACCCTTTGACGGCTTATTTTTAACTAAGTCTGATTTTTGCAAATTATCGTCATATTCACAAACCGGGAGACCCGGGACTACGCGGTCAGTTCCTACAAGTTACATTGGTCCCGTGCGAGGTGTTCGTGCCTCCTACGGGATTTTTTTGTGTTGTTTTACGTTTTCACCTTTCGATTGCATCTTTTTATGCTTAAATCTAAATATTTTGCAAATTTACGTCGTGCACTCAAACTGGGAGCCCCGTGACTACGCGTCTCATTCTGGTATGTTTATTAGTTGTTTTACATTTTCATTCACCAATGTTAAATTTTCAAATGTTGTATGCTAGCCTTAATCAATTTAGAACACTTACTTATTTCATAAAATTTCGACAGAGTTTCCTTTGTTTATTCATGAAATCCAACTTATTTTAATATTAACATAAGCCCAACAACAAGCACAAAAGCCGCAGTTAAACCACCAATAAATCCCTTCCACCGATTTAACATCTAAAAATAGTATATAAATCCATATATAGCCCCTTCCTCCATGTCAACCACTTATTAAGGCCTTAAGACACACATCTTACACAACACACACACGCGCACACAACTAAATGAAGAATTTACTTTAGTAAAGGTGCACTACATTATAAAATCTTCTATCATCAATATAAAATACTTACCAAATTTATTCGCAACTTGAGATCCTCCGAATAAGCTCCCTCATTCTTAATCCTTGCGTATTTGTGCAAACAACTTGAGATCTTCCCTTTTCCAATCACTTCTTCGAGTTCCGCTTTGGCTTTCACCAGTGTGCTGATGCTGTATCAGTCCCGACACAAAGAGGTCCTGCAATACCAAAATTGTATTTTAAAAAGATATATTAACCATTATGTAGGGAAAGTAGTCATTTTACAACATGTGACTTAATTTTCTGACTTGTGAAATGTTCTTGGTTTTTTGTTTTATTTACCAGTTTTTCAATTTTGGCATACATGAAGAATTAGTGAAAATGAGTAAGTAATTGAGAAAGGCCACAAACCAAGCACATGTGTTCGATGTATATTTATTACGTTTTATATTTATTACGTTTTACTTTTGATTTAAGTTTGTGAATCTTCTCCGTGATCTAAGAGAAAAGTTAATTGTCAAATTCAACCCACCCCACTCCTCACCCATATATGCAATCATATATGCACCATATATGCAGATATATTCATATATGTGCATATATGCAAGCATATATGCAGATATATGCTGCATATATGTTGCATATGATGCAGATATATGCATATATGCAGATATATGCATATATGACCTGATGGAGGCAGCGAGGGAGGGAGGCAGAGAGGGAGGCAGCGAGGGAGGGAGGGAGGGATACCAACTGACCTGCTTCTTCTTAGAATTGTCAAATTCAACCCACCCCACTCCCCACCCATATATGCAATCATATATGCACCATATATGCAGATATATGCATATATGTGCATATATGCTGCATATATGCATATATCTGCATATATGGTGCATATATGATTGCATATATGGGTGGGGAGTGGGGTGGGTTGCATATATGATGTAGCTAAATCTCAAATTGCGAAAAAGATAACTACCCAATCTCAAATTGTGAAACAGATAACTACCCAATTGGCCGCCTAATCCTTTCCATGTTATGACAAATGAATTAAAAACAAAATTGTACCTGCTTGAGCAGTCCACGTGTTTGTAAATCTTCTAAGAAATGCATTCGCACACACCGTTATGGTCTAATTGGAGATTGAATACAATAAAAGAGGTAACTGCTGAGGTGCCTGCAATATAAGCATTTTCTTATGCATGTGTCACATTAGAACAAATAGGAAAAAGAGAAAATATATTAATATCTTCGGTTTAGGGATGAATATCATACCATTTGTAGCTCCAGTATCCTGACTTTACAGCTTTGGTTTAGGGATGAAAACAACAACTTTTCTTGAGTCTATGATGTCTTCAAAAGGCAATTCAACATAGTCATTGACAATAACCGGAACACACGGGCCCACAATATCTTCAAAGAGTCGAGAGGCTCATGCAGTATCACCAGTCGAATGTAAACAGAACTTTGGCACAATGTTTTATCACATCATCTTCTTCATTCTCAAGTAGTTGAAAAAGCATGTCACGAATTGTTTCCCCTACAAGCAAACATGGAAAATTTAAATTCCATAAACAAATCTAAAACCCCTAAATTTGGAAAAGAATTCATGCAACCAATGCGCATAGACAATGATCAAATTTAAGTGGGCAAGACATATCAATTTTAATAAAATATAATATCTTCCAACTCTCAATTCACATGATAAAATTTTCCAATATTTCTTACGGTTTCCCAATACGAAAAATGTGTGCATAAACACGGTTGGGAGTATGAAAGCATGAAACCCCCACCCTTCCCTCCAAAAATACTCAATTGAATACAAATAATATATCAAATACATAAATCAATAAAAAAATATAAAATCCATATAACTATTACATAAATTAAATCTAAGATCCAACATCCAAAATCGAAAAAATACCTGAATCCATGTTATGCAAAATAACACCAAGAAATCACAAAATCCAACTGACCTGAAAAGCATAATACAAACAACAAATAATCATAAAATCAAACTCGGTGAAGATCAAACCATAGAGAAATCCAACAAAAGCTAAATTCTGCAAAAAAAAAATGACATCGTAAACTAACATGTTAAAATGAAAATAAAAACACAAAATACAAATAATTTTAACGAACAAAGCTGCACAAAGCAAAAGGTTAAATAATAGTTCCCTAAATCTAACATCAAAATATCTGACTCAAATATAAAAAATAAATAAATACATAAAATATGTGAGACAATTTTCTAAAAAACGCAACAAATCAGACATTAGCACCAGATCAGGCCGGAGGTTACCTGAGGGAGGACTGCGGTAGCGGAGGGCGAAGGGTGGGACCGGATCTGGGCAAAAAAGATGCTGATGTTACACAATCCATAAGTGTGTGTGCGTGTGTGCCTGATGGTGAGATTTTGTGTGTGCGTGTGTGATTGTGTTAGAGAGAAGGGGATAAGTGTGTGCGTGTGTGTGTAACAGAGAATGAGATAAGAGAGAGCGAGATTACCTCTGGGGTGGCGGTGAAGAGGAGGAAGATGTGGAGAGGAGGAGGGGCGATGGAGGAGGAGGCGGCTGAGGAGAGGTAGCCTTACCGGACGGAGCGGATAAAGCCAATACGCGGGTGAGGGGAGGGAGAGAGTCGGGGAGCGGGAGATTGAAAGATGAGAGAGGAAAGAGAAGAGGGAACTAAACATAATAATTTTTTTTGGGTCTTTTATATTTTAATCAAGTGTACTCAATTTTGGCACACTTTAAAACAGTGCCAAATTTTGGTACTGTTTTAAAGTGTGCCAGATTGTCCTTAAACCGTGCCAGAATCTGGCACTGTTTAAAACTGTGCCAGATTTTTAGTATCAGGGTGTGCCAAATTGCTGTTTTTGGTGTAGTGAAAGTTCTCTGTAAGGGATTCCTTTCTTTAGCCATTTCTCCAAGTCTATTCTCCAACCGCTGAATGGAACCTTATTATGCTTCATTTCCTTCCTCAGTCCGCTTAGTCCGAGCAATTGATTATTCTGACGTAGCTTCCTGAGATCTATCTCGACGAGTAGCTGGTCGTGATTGTGCTGATCCTTCTCTCAAACCTAATGGTGGTCGAAAGCTTCTTGATGGGGCTCTAGGTGGACTCATATTTCTCCTTGGTCCTAACCGACTGAAAGGAGACACCCTGCTTAATCTTTCCAGGGCGCTGGTTCTCTCTGGAGAGAGAGTGATATGTTGATCTGTATCCGTAGCCCGTATCGATGAAGTTCGCCCAGGTTGATAAGAAAAATCATTAGATTCTTCATTACGATATGACCCAGTACGCCTGGATCGCGATTGCCCACGATCACTCCTTTGCCCTGAATGGGTAGGGGCACCACCGTGAAGAGTTTGAATGAGTTGCCTCATAGTTTCTTGCATGGCGGTTTGTCCTTGAGCCAGATTCGTCATAATTCCAGCCAGATCTGGAGGTGCAGATGGATTTGGAGGATTTCCAGCATTTCGATTACTGGATTCTGGATTATCTGCCATTGATGATAAATGATTTTTGGTGAAAAACGATAGCAACAGTCGTTTCCCACAGACGGCGCCAATCTGTTGATGTAAAAAACTAGATCACTCTAATTATTCAATCACAGATAAATAAATGAGACAAAATATTTTTAAAGTGGTTCGACTAGAAATAAAGCCTACGTCCACTGTTATATTATTGCTGAGTGTTTGTAGAATTCTTGATTACAAGTCCTCTCAAGAAATTCCCGTCCCTTTAAATGAGGGTGATACAAGGTATTTATAGCCCTTAGGCTGTACATGAAAGGGCTGATACATTAAATGATATACATATGAAAGGGTAATACATTTAATGCAGCGTGTGCGTCAAGATGATAAACATTCAATGAATAGTTGAACTGTTGATTATCTGGAAATTAATGATACGACCGAGATGCAGTTCGGACCGCCTTAGTTGCTCGTTGCTCCGGAGTTCCTCGGAGCGCTGGAATACCTCGGAGTGCTAAAATTCCTCGGTGTATCCTCATTGCTCGGAGAGAACATGAGTTGGTCGGGGAAATGAACTTCCTCGTTGCTATTGTGCCACGTAGATTGACACGTGTCTTCGTATTATTCGTCCATACCAGCATATTAATTTTGGTATCAACACTCTCCACTTTCGGGCTCTGACCCGTTTGCTTTCAAATCTATTTTTGTAAAAACCTTTTAGGTGCCCAGCCACAAGGACACCATGCATAAGATTTCCATTCAGGTGACGAGCTGTAGCTGTTGTGGAAGTTACAGGGCCTTGCTAGTAGACGCTTCCTTTGGTTTTGATTCCACATTCAGTTCCATCATTTGTAGGGCATGTCGCCCATTTCTATTAGAGATATTTTATATTTCAGTTATTCAGATGGTGGATTGTAATTAATTCAGGATTCAGACTTGTTTTATTATTTCAGTTGTGGGATTGTTGTGAGGAGTATTTTCTCCAGACTTATTATTATTTGTTGGTGATTCTATTGCTTCTTTATGGTGAATGGTTACGTTACTCTTTCATAATTCTTTTATTGCATGTTAATCAGATTTAATTTAAAATTTGACAACTTACTTTTTAAATACTAGGTGGTTAGTAATCATTAAATGTTTTCGACAGTGATGCTATTAATTGAACCAACTTTGCATTTTGAATTAATTTAATAAAGGAGTAGCTACCCGGTATTTAATTAGTCGGGGTATCACAGGATGGAATTCTGGGAGTTGAATCGAGAATCACTAGAGTTATGTGGACTAAGAAATGCGGGAATCATTATCAGCATGTTGATCGTCATCATTAGCATTGGGTTAGGCATTGGAAATTCATGATTGACATCTAAATTCATTTCGATCGTTTAGTAACTACAAAAAGAATAAAATAATACGTCTTAGAATCAATAAAATCTATTACATTATCACGTTTTTAGAAAAACAAGGATAAAATTGAAATAAAATTTCATCAAATAATTCACCATTCAGCATTTGATTTGCCCATTAATGACACCTGATAAATTTTAACTATTTTTAAGTGATTAAATAAAAACTAAACACTCAATATTAGCTCTTAGTGTTGAATGAGTTATTTAATAGTGAAAAAAACACCTACTATAAGTCATATTCCTCAAGAGGTACTCGAGAATAATCTCAAAAACACTTGCTCCCCCAAATGACTATGACTAACAGTTGCCTAATCTAAGCGAGCAAAACAACTGCTTTTTAAAATGCATAAAAGCAAAATTAAATTGAAGGCAACTTAGACATCTTGGCATACCTTCTTAAAGGCAACTTAAATAAGCCAACAAAAAATAAGACTTAGTGTAGGTGTTTTTTTGCTGGCGTAGATTAGGCAAGTGTTAGCCATTAAGGGAAGAAAGTGTTTTTAAGATTATTCTGGAGTACCTCTTGAGAATAATCACATTTGTGAAGCGCATTTCATCTAACAACATGAATGCAACTTTTATTATCAATATTTGAGAATTGAGAGTAAAAAAATTCAATCGATGAAATACAAATGCTGTGAGTTGTCAAAATGACTCTAGTGTATTTCATCGATGAAATGGGTTAACACTCACAATTCTTTATTTTAAAAATTGATAGTAAAAAATCAATAAATAAAATAGAGTGCATTTCTCCAATCTTAAAATTAATAGATGAAATACATGATATACATAGGACATACCCTTAATCAAATCTAAAATTTTCCTTTAACTGGTACAACAAAAATAAATTTAGTCAAGAATGAAGAGAGTGGTAAAAATAGTGTCTGAGGTGGAGGGAAATGTGTTAACAAAGTACGTCGATCTTCACATCACTTCGGTAGAAATGATGGTAAAAATTGTCATTATGACTGAGCCGCCACGTCAACAGGAAGAGGACATTAGAGGACCCACGAGGTTGAGTGTCAAATGTCGGCATCTTCCCCAATGTTAGCTGGCTTGCGTTTCTTCATCCAATAATTCGGTGGTTAACCGACAATGGATTTACAACATAAACTATTCATTTCTCAGTGTTGGACCTCCTTGGAACAGAAATCTTAGGATGGGTTTCATTTAGACCGACATCTCCGTTTTACGATCGGTTGTAAGAATATGAACGATGTTCAGTCAAACTCTCGTTGTCAATATATCTCTGGTCCCAGTTAATGGGTTATCTATATTTTCTTTGCATTTATTGTGTTCCCATATTGGGAGATGGTTAGCTGTAATTCTCCAAATGCCAGAGGTTAGATGAGAGAAATCATTCTTGAGATGGGTATTTGTCTTCGTGGGTGTTGTGGCATGATCGGAAGAACTCACAAATATCTATGGCGGGGATACTTGTAAATAAAAGTAATCGACCGCATAGATGAGTGTGAAAATATCGTGGTTTCTCACATATGCTGACCGCAGGGGAAACACCACGACATAACTTGGAGGGGCCCACCGGACTCAAACGGTTAGATTCAACTTGTGACTCACGAGTCTAGTTCGTTGATAGAATTGTTGTTGACTAGGTTAGTTAAGATTTCAAGTTTAAATGGGTTCTTTCGACGAGAGATCGTCGGATGAAAACGGATCATTCGTCCGTATAGTAAGTCAAAATCATGCACGGGGCGAACCATTGAAAAATTTAGGAGATGTACTTCGAAATTCCAAAGAGTTTCGCTCGGTTCGGATAATTGACCTTGGTCAATTGGGCACGGAAGCATTCGATGATCTCTTGGAGTAAAATGGATCGTTCATCTGTACCGTAAGCTAGAATCGCACACGAAGCATACCGTTGGAAAGGGTATTCAGTGCCATTCGAAGATTCATTTAGCTTGTTTGAGATGAAGAGTTGACTTAGGTCAAAATGGAGCCCGGGAGCACCCGGTGGCCTCCAAATTGAATTATCGGGGGAAAATTGATCGTTTGTCCGAACGATTATATCGTTTCGTGCACGGAGTGGACCGTTGGAAATGGGTTTCAGTACCCTTCGAATATTCAAAGAGCTTTCGCTCTTACGGTAGATTTGATCGAAGTCAAACGAGACCCGGGAGAGCCCGATAGCCTCTAGATCGATATTCGAAGTGCGACCTAGGGTTTGTAGTGAAATGAAGAGGTGCTAAGGACCTAAGGAGAGACTTAAGGGGTCCTAGAATGTGATTTCTACAGAGCCCCTTGACGGGTGAGCTTGGAACAAGTGAAATCCGTCGAATAGACACCACATGATGTTTTTGGAAAGAGGTTGATTCTGCGGACCTAAGGGATGAGGATGACCAATTCAGAGGGTCAAGATCGATTCTGAGGACCTAAAGGGATGCCGGGTATGGACGATTCTGAGGAAGTAAGATGAGGTGACGACTGAGGTCAAATGTAGGGAGTGAACAATTCTGAGGACCTAAGTTGTAGCGACCAATTCTGCGGGTCGAAATGATTCTGAGGGCTTAAGTTAGAGATGATCAATTCTGAGGGTCGAAGACAATTCTGTGGGCTTAATAGGAGGGTGACCAATTATACGGGTCAAAGTTAATTATGTGGGCTAAATATATAGGTGACCAATTCTTAGGGTTGAAGCCAATTCTAAGGGCTTAAGTAGAAGCGACCAATTATGCGGGTCGAATCCAATTCTGAGGGCTTAAGTAGAAGCTACCAATTCTGCGGATTGAATCCAATTATGAGGGCTTAAGTAGAAGCGACCAATTCTACGGCTCGAAACCAATTTTGAGGGCTTAAGTAAAAGCGACTAATTCTGCAAGTCGAAGCCAATTCTGAAGGCTTAAGTAGAAGCGATCAATTCTGCGGGTTAAAACTAATTCTGAGGGCTTAAGTAGATATTACCAATTCTGTGGGTCGAAGCCAATTCTGAGGGCTTAAGTAGAAGTGATCAATTCTGAGGGCTTAAGTATAAGCGACCAATTCTGCGGGTCGAAACCAATTCTGAGGGTTTTTCTTTGGGGAAATTTGAAGACTCCATTGGGGATATGTACTTGTAGTTCTTCTATGGATTTGGGTAAGTATTTGATCTTAGGTTTCGCTGAGGAAAAGGGAATAATTCGAGGATTGGATGTTTCTCAGTTGGGGAATTTTTTGAATTTTGTGGTGTCCTTCGGAGACGTCGCTGGGGAGACATGAAATTAATTTCGAGAATTCCACCGGGGGAGATAAGAGTTCTGCCAGGGGAATGAGTGTGGTAAATAATGTGTTTCTTGGTAAAAAGGGTTCTAAAATCCAATTGGCAAGTTTGGGAATTTTCTGGGATTTTTTCGGGATTTTATAGCATTTTGGGGGGATTTTTGTATGAAATTTTAAAGTGGGTGCAGATTGGCATGGTTAGGAGAGTCCCAAATGGTAGTGGCACGGTCTTTTGAGGTACCTCGAGCAGGTGAAGGGATAGTGCTGATTGGTGGGTGGCAGGGAGATGCAGATCGGCATGCTCTTTAGCCTCCTATAAAAAGGGACGAGTTCTCCTCATTTTTCACAGCTTTCTGACTTACCTTCTTCTGCAATTACCTTCTACAAATCGTTCTAACGTTCCAAAGTTAAAGATAGCCGAGTTCTCAAGTAGTGAAACACACATGGCGTGGTTTGATGCTGACGATTGGGCGGGCTTAGAATGGAGGTCTAGGGTGACCCTTGCTTTGGGTAGTGAAAAATCTTTCGACTCATTCGATCCAGTGACAGATGATCGGACTTTCTTGTGCGAGACTTCGCATCATCGTTTTCTAGGGTGGTGAACGCTGGAGGCTATGTACATATTGATGACTTTTGGTATTCTCTTCCATTTTTCTTGGTGGGATTTCCTTGTTTGTTGAACTTGACAAGGATTTTTGCTTTTTTACTTTTGACAGTATGATGTTTCTATGTCGATAATGTGTGCTTGAGGGTCGACGGGGCTTAAGGATGTTTGGGAGAACCTTCCATTTGTGGTGCGTTGGATGGTGTCATCAACCAATTTTTGGAGACTAACGTCTGCTCTGGATGAGATGCCTCGTTCTATGGTTGTTCTCTATGCTCAGGGGGAGAGGTGGTGGGACACCACCCACACTTTTCATTTTGGCTTTAGGGAGATGATGGTGACTCCCATAGACATGCAGCAGTTCTTGGGGCTGGTTACGAGGGGGTGCAGATTAAGGTGGATAGGACTCTGAGGGTGACGCCGGAGGCGGTGACGACGGCATTGGGTGATGTGGAGAGGGTAGTCTTTGGGGATTCTCTTCGCTTGCTTTTTTGAGAGAGTTATTACTGCGGAGGAGGATTGACGAGAGTGACGGGTGGAAGGTGCGGCTGATGGCTCGCCTGTTAATTTTGTTGGTGTTAGGGGGTTTTCTGGTGGCAACGAGTGGCGACGTCATCCACTTGTGGTTTTTACCATTTTTAAGGGTGTTTTCTAGGGGTGTTCACGGTCCGGTCCGGTCCGGTTCGGTTTTGAGGCTTTTTTTGGACCGGACCGACTTGGTCGGTCCTCTAAAAAAATGGACCGAGACCGGACCGATAATGTCGGTTAACCGACCCTAGTCGGTTCAGTTTTTTATAGGGTCGGTTCGGTCTAACCAGTCGGTCCTCACATTAATGAATTACATCATTTATAATAATAAAAATATACCTGTGTCTAATTTTTCCAAACATTAAAAACTAAAAACTATCAAAATATGCAATTAAAACAAACCTACTATTGGATTAAACTATAATTTAATCTAGTCAAATATTAAAATATATACTTTTACTATTTATTTATGTTATATATATACATATATATGTAGAAATATATTATAAAATATAGAGTCGGTCCGGGTCGGTCCTACCAGGGTTTTTGAAACTGTAAATCGTTGACCGGACCGATTAGGTCGGTCCACCAAAAAAATAAATCGAGACCGGACCGATTAAGAAAAAAGATCGAAAAAAAGGGTCGGTTCGGCTCGGTTCGGTTCGGTCTGTCGGTCCAGTCGGTTTTTTGAACACCCCTAGTATTTTCAAATATCTGTCGTTATGACTGGAGGAGCATAACCTTGGCAACCCTTTATTATTCTCTTAATGCATTCAGTCGGTGCTGTCGATAAACTTTTACTAGAGCCACGTATCTTCTTGAGGTATTCTTCATTTTTCGTATTTTCCTTTATGCATTCGCATTTTCCTTTATGTATCCACATTTTCCTTTATGCGTTTTATTCTTGATTTCTTAATTATTGACCTTTTGCAGACGTGGTTCTATGAGGTGATTGGGTTTAACACCCAACTGATAGCTTTGAAGGACGAGTATGTTGGGGACTTCTGCCAGATGTATAGGTGACGAAAGTCCAATCGACAATCGAAGAAGTCCCTTTTTCTAATGACGGTGCGTCAGGTCTTGAATGGTGTGACGAGTGAGCGGGTAAGTCCCCCTTTTATCTTGAGACAATTTTTCCCTTGATGATATTTTCCTGATATTGATCTTTTGTTCTTGCTGGGAAATTTGTAGGTGACCTTCTATCCCCGGGGGATGGCTATTAACCATACGGGGTTGACCAGGGGACACACGCAGATGCAACGTTTGCTGGCGTGTGAGTTTGGCTACTCTTGGTACCTCATGGAGAGAGTAGTTCGACAGATTGAGAAGGATGAGGTTGCGGCGCCATCGACAAAGCCCCTGATGTATATGAGGCGAGTACACGAGATGTCAGACGATGCACGAGTAGGGACGATGATGGGTGAGCCTTACTCGTCATATACTGACACGACGGTGATGTATGATTATATGAACTTTGTGTCGAGCTAGTTGATGCCACCAAGTATATATGAGGTGATGCCTCTTCCCCATGTGGGTTCGAGTCAGCAGGTGGGGTCCTCCTACAGTGCAGGCGGTGCGACGACGTCAGCGACGGTGACCACTTCAGAGGCTTCCTTTGTACAACTGTTCTCGCCTAGCCACAACATTTGGCGGGATGATGGAGGGTCGATGCGTATGCTGCACCCGTTCTAATGAGATGGACCCGAAGGAGTTGGGCTTAACAGAGGAGGTCCTTCGACCTGAGGTATACTTTTCCTCTCTTCGTCCTTTGATTTCCTGATTTCCTCATTTGCCTCAGACTCACTGTTTTGCTTTTTTCCATTTTCTCTTGCAGCACATACAGGTCTCCACCACTTGGCTGAGGAATATTAGAGATTGGATATCTTCGGCGACTGACCACATTCGGGATGTGATTTCGATTCCTTTTGGTTTAGTACCATCAACCTCGTCTGAAGCAAGGTCGGTCTCGAGAAGTGGTGGCATGTCGTCTTATCACAGGGGAAGAGAGCACGTCGCAAGGAAGGAGGTTCCTAGAAAGAGAGAAGGAGAAGAGAGAGAAAGGGAGAGATTGTAGGTGAATAGGGAGAGAAGATGTAAGTGAATGAGAGGGAGAGAAAGGAAGTTAGGTTTGGGCTGAGTCCCATTGTATTTCCTTGCTTTTCCTGCAAAACTGATGTAACACAACAAAAATCTATGCCAATAAGATGAAGTTTTTTGTGAATTTTTATTTTTAGTGATTAATGTGCATGCCCTTTTTATTTTGCTGCTGAGACCGTAAAAATAATTAAAAATGATTTGAGAAGGATTTTATTTTAAATTAGGATAAGTAAAAACATCTAGACGAGGAAATTCAGAATTCCCTTAAAATAAAAGTTTTTTTATATTGACAAAAATGGAAAAGGGAATTTTTCCAAAAATAGGGTGTTGTCGGTCGGCATGACCCGTGTCCTGCCTATCGTCATATTAGTTTCGTCCAATCAATCCAAGACTTTGATTGCACTTTATTTAATTGCATGGTTCTTGGTGGGGTAATTTTTTCTCCGATTTATGCAGGGTTCTTTGTCTTGGTTTTTAGATTTTTCAAGTATGAATAGGGGTGTGGATGGAGCTTTTTCTTCACACTTCCACATTCCTTCTCATTTACATTATTCTATGATCACTATCTTCTTATTTTGTAATATAGCTCTCCTTGGTAGTGTTAAGTTTGCGAACTACCTCGAAACCTTAGAAGCAATGTGTTCCTACAACGTTGACTATGACGCTTTCAACATGCGACGAGTCTCTTTATGGTGAAACCGGACCATAGAGTGGAATATGATGATGGCGGTAGTTGAGTTCTGGTACCCTGAAGACCATGTCTTTCGCTTTGGGTTGGAAGAAATCTGCCAGACCTATGAAGAGTTTTCTGCCATGTTGGGGATAAATTCCAGCGTTGTAGAAGCTATGCCTGAGTTTTCCCGGTCCCCTAGGGAGCTATTAGCGGGACTTCTCCATATTTCACCTTCATTATCCTGGTCATTTATCACAGGATGAATGATTTCTCTTCCTGCGGTGTTGTATTTTATGCATTTGCAGGTTGTCGACGATGCTGGTTATGCTGGGGCCGTCATTCTAGGCCTAGTTTTAAAACTGTTATTGGTAACTGGGGAAGTACTGGTGGACCCCCAACTTGAAGCTATTGTTTCCTGGATGTTGTACCATCGTAATCCCAGGGCGGTGATACTGGAGGAGACTTTGAATGGTTTAGATGCCTGGCGGGAAGGTCGTTCTGACTTTTTAAGGGGTAGCTCTATAATGTTGTTCATGTGGTTGTCAGAGAGGTTTCGTATGGCGGACCCACCTGAGTATTCTTTTCTGGTGGAGCCAAACTTCTTCTCACGTAATTTCATCAGTGTAGGTTGGGACATTGAGAGCTGGGAAAATTAGTTCGTGGAGCATAGGGCTCAAGGCTTGCGCTAGTCAGTGCCTTGGTGGGGGGAGCTATTGCCATTCTGGAACTCGAAAAATACTGGTATGTTCTGTTGGTAGGCCTCCGACATACCTCTTTTTTCTTTCCATGGAGACTTCTACACCAATTTTGTTGGGAACAAATTGTGCCACCATGGACACTGGACTTCTTTCCTGTGGAGGATCTGACAGAGCGTATGTGCATGTAGCTTGCCTCTTTGTGGGAAAAATGCCGACTATCGACCCGCCATCCCAGTATGTTGGAAGAGTTTGGCATATCTCAGGGGACTACGTGAAGTGGTTGTGGAGAAAGGTAATTGCCAAGATTCTGGTTGTAGAGATTGGGAAAAGGTGGTTTGCCATATCTGACACCATAGAGGGAGGTGTTGTAGTTTTCTCTAACCTAGTCCGAGATTATCGCTCCATGGAGAATTTGCGACACTCCATTCAGGCAGGGGAAGTTTAAGGACCCCAGGATGTGGGTGATGATAGGGTTGGTTCCTCTGGCAGCTACGGGTAGGATGTGTGAAGCTTCTGTAATGGGTGTGGTTTTGTGTTTGGGAATAATTTGAGGGTTATTTTAGGAGTAGTGTGACTTATTTTTATTTGGTTTTAGGAAGGTAGGAGTAGGTTGATAATTGGAGTCGTTTGACTCCCAATGTCGATGTAATCGTACTGAAATTTTGAATAATGAAATAAAGGATTTTTTGATCATCTAGTTATGCCTCTTGATGAGTTTTGCATTTGAATTATCTATACCAATCACTAAGGCATACATAATCCTTTTCTTCATGTATATATTAAAATGAACTATCGTTCTCGTGGATAAGAAAACAATAGCATTTTATGGAAAAAGGGGGGACGTGCTCATGTAAAGTGGATGAGCTGCCTAAGTACCACTCAGGGTTTTGAAATTTTTTTGAATTTTATTTTTTTTACAAGCAAAAATATTTTTTAGAGGATCAGGCCCTACGTTGTTCAGAGTAGAGGGAAATGAAGATTTTTTCAGAATAGAAGGGATATGAAAAGAATTGTAGCGTGCCGAGATTTTGAACTAGGGATAGAATTTCTTGAGACGGTTCGGATTGACTGGATGCGCCATTTCTTTTCCGTTAAGCTCGGTGAGCATAGCGAAACCGCTTGATAAGATATTTTTCACAATGTAGGGGCCGCTCCAATTGGGCTTGAATTTCCCTCCGGGGTCCTAGATGGGCTCTACTATCTCTTCGAGGGCTAAGTCCCCTCTCAGACATCGTGGTACTTAACTCTCTTATTGAATGATCGAGCTATACAGTGATGGTATCCTTGTATGTGATATAGAGCCTTTAGGATCCTTTCATCCAAGAGTGATAACTCGTTGAGATAGCTTTGATGCCAGTCTTCCTTGCTGACCTTGCTTTCTAGTATGATGCGCAGTGAACGGATTTCCAGCTCCACGGGTAGGACTGCTTCCATGCCGTAAACTAGAGAGTAAGGGGTAGCTCCAGTAGAGGTTCGAATTGAAGTGCGATAACCCCAGAGGGCGTAAAGGATCCTGTCAGCCCAATCTCGAGAGCTCTCAATCATCTTACTGATGATGGCTTTGAGGTTCTTATTAGCTTTGAGGTTCTTATTGGCTCTGAATCCCATACTCGTAGACTATTTCTGTAACTTATGCCTCGAAGTGTAACTCATTGTCTGATAATAGCTCCTGCGGGACCCCATATCCGCAGATGATGTTCCTTCGAATGAACTTGGTCACTTTATTGACATTCAGCACTTCATATGATTCGACTTTAACCCATTTCGTGAAGTAATCAATGGAAACCAGGATGAATTCATGTCCATTGGAGGCTTTAGGCGTAACCTTCGCTATGATGCCGATGCCTAATGTGGAGAAAGGCCAGGGATAAATTATATTGTATAATTCCCATGGTGGCAAGTGTTCTAGGTTGGAACACTGCTAGCATTTGAGGCATCTTCGAACGTAAGTTGTACAATCCTGAACCATGGTATTCAAATAGTAACCTTATCGTATAATTTTCTTAGCAAGCATATGGCCATTCATATAGGGTCCACATTCCCCGTTGTGGATTTTCTGCATTATCTCTTCAATATCGGCCCCTGCGATGCAGTGCCAATGGGTTCCATCGAAGTTTCTCTTGAACAGTGCTTTATCACAGATAATATACTGGTCAACCAATCTGTAGAGGGTTGCTCGATCTTTTTTGTCAAAATCTCGGGGGTAGCTACCATGCTTGAGGAAGGGCCAAATATCATAGTACAAGTAGTTGACTATCTCAAGGTCTTCTTCTGTGATGAGTTTGATGTGGTAGCAGTGGGTTGGTTTATCTTACTTTTAGACAAGGAAAGGGGCCATGATTATTCCTTCGGGAATGTCGATCATAGAGGCTAAGTTAGCAAGGGCATCGTCTTGGTTGTTCTTTGCTCGGGGCAAGTAGTGGAAGGTAATTTCTTGGAATTGGGAAACTATCTCTTCTAAATGGGCATGGAAGGGTAAGAGTTTCTCGTCCTTGACTTTCCATCTTCTGAGTACTTGATCGATGATGAGGGCTGAATATTCATAAACATCGAGGTATTGAATTCCTTTCTTAAGGACAACTTTGAGGCCTACCATGCATGCCTCATATTCAGTCATGTTGTTGGTGCAAGGAAAATCCAGCTTGATGGTAATGGGAGCATGAGAGTCATCAGGGGAAATTAGGATGATCCCAATGACATACCTTTTCTTATTGGCAACACCATTGAAGAACATTTGCCATCGAAGATCTCTTGGTATGTATAGAGGATATTCTCATATGGGAATTCAAAAATCTATACATCATCTTCTTCTATAGAGTAGTCACCAAGGAAATTCGAGATGGCACTTTCTTTCATGGCTTTCTGTGTCGCATATACAATATCAAACTCGATCATAAGCATCAACTAATGGGCCATTCGGCTGGATAAAGCAGGCTTTTTAAGCAAGTACTTGATAGGATTCATTTGGGATACAAGTTTGATGGGAAAGGCGAGCATGTAGTGTCGTAACTTTTGGGTGACCCAAATAAGGGTGACACATGCTTTCTCCAAGGCCATGTCTTTAACTTCGTACCCAACTAACTTTTGACTGGCGTAGTAGATGGATCTCTTTTTATGGGTTTCTTCAAGCTATTGGGATAGCAAATCCCTAGTTGCAGTATCCGTTACGATTAAGTAAAGGAGTAGGGTAAGACCATGATGCGATGGCATGAGTATCGGAGGTCGATTTAGGTATTGTTTTATTCGATCAAAGGCTTCTTAGACAACTTTATTCCAGATTTTGGTCGAATCCTTTCGGAGGAGTTTGAAGATGGGCTCACAGATGGAAGTCAATTGATTGATGAATAGACTGATATACTATAATTTTTTAAGGAATCCTCGAATTTCTTCTTCGTTAGGGGTGGCGGTATCTCAGGTATGGATTTCATCTTGACAGCATATAATTTTATTCCTTTCTCACTAACCATGAATCATAATAGTTTTCCTTTGGTAACGTCGAAGAGACATTTCTGCGGGTTGAGTCGCATATGATATTGTTGCAGTCGTTCGAAAAACTTCTGAAGAGCGAGAACATGACCTTCCTTAGTCTTAGACTTGATGGTCATATCATCCATATAGAGCTTGACTTACTTGTGTATCAAATCATGTAAGATGGTTGTGACAACCCTCTAGTAGGTAGCCCCTGCGTTTTTTAGACCAAATGGTATGGAGGTATAGAAAAAGGTTCCCCAAGGGGAGATGAATGCAGTTATATCTTGATGATGTAGGTTCATCTTGATCTGATTATATCCAGAAAACCCATAAACTAATGACTTGAGAGCGTGACTGGCCATCTTATCCATAATTATATCGATATTGGGTAACGGGTAATCATTTATGGAGAGGCCTTGTTCAAGTAACGGTAGTCAACACATATGCGAACCTTCCCTCTTAATTTTGGCATGGGTACGATATTGGCTAGCCATATGGGATATTTGATCACACAAATATAACCCACATTCAACTGCTTGACCACTTCTTTTTTAACTTTGAGCGACCATTCGATGCGGAGCTTTCGTAGTTTCTATTTGACAGATTTGCATTCTGGGAGAGTAAGAATCTCGTGCTGAGCTATCTCGGGATCAATACCAGGCATATCATCATAAGACCATGCGAAGACATCAACGAACTCCTTCAGTAATCCTTCGAGTTGCATACGCTCATGCTCGTCAAGGGTGGCCCTTATCCTAATCTCGCACAGTTGGCTACTACAACTGAGATTAATAACAATAGTTTCATCTTTATTAAATTGAACATGGTTATGTTATTTGTTATTAACCTTATTTAGATCAGTTAAGAATTGTACATTTGCAAAATCATCATCATCAAGAGTTTGATTAGAATCAAGACAATTAATGTAAGGCACAACAAGATACTCAAAATCTTCGTTTATTTCATTGATAGGAAAAACAACATTGAGAACCTCATCAGAGGAGGTTTCTATTATATCAGAGTTAGGAGTAATAATAAAATAAGGGGAAATGGGATAAACATTAGGGTTAATTTGAAAGTCAGCAGGTGGCACAGGTGCAGCATGCCAGTTGAGAAGAGGTGCATCAGCAGCTTTGATCAGGCGGGATGGATCCGATGATGTAGCCCCTGAGTGGATCATGTAGAGTGTTAGCCCCAGTGTCTGCAAATTAAAAAAATCCTCGGGGTCACTTTCCTCAGAATCTCTGATTTCAACTATGGTCTTCTTAGTGAGTGGTTGCACTTGATGCTGGTAACTTTCAGCCCACGACTAGCTGTCTTGGAAAAAGATCTCCATTTCGAGTTTTATTTTCTTATCCACATGATCATAGCACGGTTCAGGAAAGTCGCAGAAGGGGAAATCTTCACCTTATCTAATGAATCTTCCATTCAAGGAATCTCTCGAGACAATCTTAACACTTTCTATCCTTTTCTATAGTTGAGGTTGACGAATCATTCTGAGTTCTTCTTGTGACGGTTGATAGCCTAAGCCACAGGGAGGAAAGGCCTTCTTCAACACAATGGTTTCAAGCATCTCCTGTTGTCGTCATCCAAACCCCAGTCCTGGAATGAAGTGCATGTTCTTACCATCTGGATTACATTGATGTTGCCATAGGGGGTGTATTATGGGAAAACCCTATCTTTGAAATCGTTCCCTATTGGGAGTGGAAGTGGTTCAACCCAGAAATTTGACAGAAGCATATCATTTGTCCCGTGTCGTATCTCTAGTATTGGATTGCTAGTGCTTATATTCTCGGTATTGTCATCGTCCCCAAGATGGTGATGACCTGTTCGTTGGTGAAGAATTTTAATTTCTGATGAAAGGAAGAAGATACCCCTTGATGCTATGGAGCCATGGTCATCTGAGCAGCAGATTGAAACAGGCTGGGATATCGATGATTTGGAATTTAATAATCAGATTTATATGGCCAACCCCAATTGCAAGCTTTATGGATCATATTATTTCTCGATGGGTATTATCGTAAGCACATACTACGGTAGAGGTTGGAGCAAGGTCGTTTACTTTCAGTCCTAAATAATTAAGGGTCCTTAAGGGGCAGACATTCATAGTTGATCCATTATCGACAAGTGAAAGTGGGAGGGTTTTTCCCATGACTTCGACATAGATGTTAAGGGTATAATTATGGTCTAGACCAATCTTGGGGATTTCTTCTTCGAAGAAGGAGAGTATTATAGTAGAGGTCATGGATCCGGCTAGATTCATTACTTCTTCTGGCGTGGTTGAGGGAAGAACTATGGGTCCTGTGAGTAGCTTGATCAGGGCATTTCGATGTAGCTGGGAAGACATAAAAAGTCCCCATAGAGTGATGTTAGTTTGGGTTTTCTTTAACCGAACGGGGATTTTGCTTTTCTCGAGGGTCATTTCTTGTATAGGAAGATTCTCAACACCCTTTCCTTTGTCATTTGTTGATGGCTGCAGGCATGGGGTTTGGTAGTGCCTCTCTGACCTGGTCACATGGTTAACAAAAGAGGGGAAAAATAGAAACCCTATTTTTTCTTCCATCTCGGGTTGTTCAGACACCTTGTTGATTTCTCCTAGTATCTCTTCAAATGATATCATCCCGCATATGCTGACTATCGAACTAACCTTTACTGAATCATCGAAGTCGTCCCCCCATCCGGTGGTAACAATATTATCTTTCCATGAAAATTCAATACACTCCATAACTTCAATGGCTACTTCGTATAAATCCCTCCATTCGGCGAGGAGATATAGAAGTGAAGGAACTAGACGCCCTTGTAGTTTCAAAGCATCGAGTAGCTCGTATATACTGCAAATATCACCGGTCTGTCGAAATAAATCCACCATGATCTGGACCATATCATCAAAATTAACTTCATTAGTCGGTACCACCCTATTGTCTAACTCTCGGGCCCATTTTTGAGCTTCTAAGAACAACACACTGAATCTCTGACAGTCAACAATCATTTGGGGGGCAATTTCAGCCCAAACTCTAGGAGTTGGTTCAACGTTTCTGTCAATTCCATATTTTTACCTCTAGAATGGGTATGCATGCTCTGGAAAAGAGTGATAAAGCCTGATCGACGAAGCTGGTAGGGTGTAGGAGAAAGTATGAACACATTTAGAGAGGCTTAGGAGATTATATGGCTATGATTGGTGATTTTCTTGGTATGATCTTGGTAAAAGGGTCAGATTCTGGGTTTTCTTCGAGGAAAATGGCATTTTTATGATTTGGGAGTGAATTGTGGGTAGTGTTTGGTTTAGGATTGGCTAGTGGGGTGATGACACCCCGGTCAATCAGGCCTTGGATCACATTTTGAAGGTGGAAGCACTAGTAGGTGGTATGGCCAGCAGTTTGGTGAAAGTCACAATGGGCTTCTGGTTTGAAATTTTTAGGAAGTGGGTTTGGTAATGGACGAGGGTCCAATAGTTTGATAAGGTTTTGGCATAAGAGGGCCTGGTAAACTTTGAAGGGAGGAGCATAAATCTCGATATATTCTATCCGGACTGAGTTAGGGTGGCTTTCTGGAGCCCATGAAGTGGTAGGCTGAGAGATGTTGTTAATGGTTGAAATGGTGGTACTGGCTGTCTTTTCAAACTTTCTGGGAGCAAATTTTCCATGTACTTTCTTTAGTTCAACTTCTATCTTGGCAAGGCCTTCTTTGATCTCCACTCCTGCTTCTTGGAGGGCTCAAAAATGAGGGTAGTATTGTCCTACCATCGCTGCTCGAGCGTGGGGTAAGAGGTTCTTCTTCACAATGCTGGCTTGCTGATTTTCGAAAGGTCTATTGGTCATAGTGGCTACTTTCTCTCTCCACCTTGCTATGAAGTTACTGACTGAATCCCCTGGATTTTGCTTAAGAAAATCTAACTCACGGAGATTAATATGTAACTCCTCATTGTACTTGTACTATGAGATGAACTCGCAAGGATTATCTTCCCAACTGTGGATTCTGGATTCTTCGAGAGATAAAAACCAACGGAGAGTGCTATCCTTCAAGGTCTGTTGGAATATTTAGACCATTATTTCTTCGGAGGCCCCTAGGAGATTCATGGCTCAGTTATAACTGCAGAGATGAACAATTGGCGGTCCACTACCGCCAAACTTCTCGATGTTGGGCATCTTGAACTTTTTTGGTAACCTGGCTTTAGGATATGGAGACATGTGGGTGTAGTCCATGTAATTACCAGAGAGTCTGACTTGGTCAACATCTTGAGGTCCTCCTTGACCTTGTTCAATTTTTCCTCCTTTGGATCAATGGTCACGGTTTAGTTAGCACCTGGCTGGGCAAAATTCAACATAGGAAGTTGGGCTGGCGACGGCCAATTAGCAGGAGGATCACATGGAGCGTGCCGGTATTCCTCAGAAACCCAAATAGGCTTGGGTACAAGCGAACTGATAGCGTGAGGGAATATTACCTTGGGATCTTTGGGAATAGGGATCCGGATTCGTTGCATCTCATGAACCTCGATTTGAAGGTTGTCAATCTTGGCAGTAGGCTGGGCTAGGATCGTTAACAAATTCGACTGCACATTCGGCATATGGTCTGTGTTCTCCATGGAAAGTGGATAAATTTCAGACTCGGAGGAAGTGAGGGAAATGACGGGGCTTCGGGGAGATTCGTCTGAAGACTGAAGTCAATAGGGAGCCAGGAAAAGGATTTGCGATCGACCTGAAAAAGAGGAAAATCGAATTTATTTTTGAAAGAGAAAAGTGAAAAACTGTTATTTTGAAAAGGAGGGAAAATGTTTTACTATTTTGGAAAAGATGAAAGCAAAATGTTTTGGACACAGGGGAAAAATATTTTTGGTACGAGAAAGGGGAAAAATATTTTTAGTATTTTTGATAAAAAAAGGAAAAACGTTTTTAGACACTTTTTGGAAAAAGAAAGAAGGAAAAGATGAGAGACGGGTCTCATCATGATTATTATTATGTTTATTAGGTTCTCACTTATTAGGTTTACATAAATGAAAAAAGATAAATATCAGACAGGATTCGAGCCTGAAAAAATTGGGTTTGAAAAATATGTAGAAACTATGGTTGGACTTGTTACTAAGCTCATGGGCGGGGTCCTGTTTTAAAAATTGCGCAAAAATTTAGGTGGCATGTCGACTCGGCATTTCGACAGAGTTTCGGGTTGATGCCGACAAACTAAAGATGCGTGCCCTATGTTTGACGCCTATATACGAGTATGCAGTTGTTGGGTTAATTGGAAGGTGTTCCCCACTCTGGCATGACTTCCACGATATACATCTTGCCTTTGAAGGAAATCGATACGCGTGGACAAATAATTTTACATACCTGAGTGTACCTAAATTGGCCCACTATATACCTCATGGGGACAGTATGTGTGAGAGAGAATTTGATATACTCGATGTACGTGAATGAGTTCCCTGCGATATACCTCCCGTTATGACTTCTATCAAGCGGTACAATGCGGGGGCAATTGTTAGATATACGTCGAAGGTACTTGGCCAATGGAATATGAAAGTCACTTCGCTTGGGTTTACTGTGCCCTGCCGGACCAGCGCCCATCATGAAGTGACTCCCCAGTTACGGGACAAAATTTGGTTAATAGCAATGCTCTTTGGTGATGTAGTGTGTAACATGCATGATTCTTAATTAGTATCTTATGAAGAGAGTATCTTTATTGATTAGCATCATGCCTAGGGGGATAATGTAAAAGTAAGTAAATTTATGTCAAGCATAGATATGTGAGAGTGAGTGGTGTGCAATTATCTACATGTGAGTGTGTGGTAGTGAACCTAAACATGGATCAACTACAAGTGGTGTGTGATAAGTGTGAGTGAGTATGGATATATACAAGTGCGATAAGTAGAGGTGTGTGTTAGTTACACCTAAGCATGGATTTCTAAGTGGTGTGTGCAACATGGGGATATAAGTGATCCTAAGTGCACGTGGTGTAAAGTGTATATGGAGAATTTCTACAAATGTGTGAGTGAGTAGTGATACAAATAAGAGGTATAGAAATAACGAAAGAGAGAAAGGGTACATACGGGTAGGTGCATATGCACAAAAGGAAACAAAACATCCATGAAAACAGAGTCTAGCCCTCTTATGAATCATTCCCCAGCAGAGTCGCCACTGTGGCCATCCCGATCCGAGCTTGGGTGGATCAAAGACGTCTCGTGTCCCACTCGGGGACGCTTCGGTCGTCGTCGGTGTGAGGTAAATTTAAGGAGATAGAGTCCCCAGTCTATTTTGCTCAAAATAGACAAAAGAACATGTCGTTACCTCGCTAGGATGGCATTAAAGACAAACTGATGCATACGAAACCAATAGTTCGGAGGGTTCGGGGGCTAAGTTACGGAGTGGAAAAGTGTTAAGCACCCATACCGTCCTTTCGGTCTCTCATGATCTTATGTTATTGTTTCCTTTATTTCTTCGTGAAATGTGTCTGCGTGTATATATAATGGAGATAGGAATCACTCAACTCATATCATGGAAAAGATATAGTGAAATCATCCAGAGGAATGTTCCCAAAGATATAATATATATATATATATAGAGAGAGAGAGAGAAAATATGATTTATGCGCTTATCACGATATTGACCACTATGGAGAAATGCCAACATGTGTCGGATGGAGCGCTAACAAAGAATTACGAAGATATAATAATGCAAGAATATGATGAACTATAAGAATAGGGATTTTATGGAAATTGAAAAATCAGAATTTTAACTCGAGTCTGGGGTTTTAATCCGAAATGCCTACGTAGCCTATAAAGGCATCAAAGTCCATGTAGTTCGCATGAGGTTGGGGTTTTATCCCATAGATTCGAATGAGATTTTATTATAAAAGTGTGTGGGGGAAAAAAAGTTTAGTTTTGGAAAAGTGTGAAAGATGAATTCGTTCGGAATTTATGGTTATAACCCTATTTTTGTTGATTTGGGGTTTTTTTGTAAAAAATAAAGTATGTGCAATATACTAGTAAAAATGTATAGATTAATATGTATGAAATAATGTCAGAACTAGATTATGAATCTAATATAACTAATGCAAAAATAAAAAATTTAAAGAGATAAGGGAAGGATTTGGACCTTCTTTGAAAAATGACAGATTGCCCTTGATTTTGAATGAACTCCCTTGATGCTTGATATGAATATTGAATGAGATCTTGTCAAATTGGGTCTGAAAGGGATGGGAATGTGAAATCGAATAAAATTTCACATAAGGGAACTTCGTTGATTTAGAGAATGTTGCTGAGATCAGTGATGCAGATGTATCTGGGTTGTAGGTGTGCTTTGGAGTGAGATTATGCCCTACTTTTATACGATCATGGGGTTTTTGATCGACACATCCCTTGTCCTACCTATCGGCAGGTGACCCTGATCACATTGCCTATAGGCAGGGATCTAAACCTGCCAATTGGTAGTCTCATGCATATTTTTTTTGGAAAAATGGTCGTAGAACGCAATTCATTGATTAGAATTGCACATGGGGCATATTATTAGAAAGGTAATTCAGAGACCTTTAAGATCCCTTTGGACCACTCCCGAGTTCGGGAGTTGACTTTGGGTTAAATGTGGCTCAGAAGAGCACGTCAGTCCTTTGGACGAGAGATCGTCGGATGAAAATGGATCGTTTATCCATTTGGTAAGTCAGAATCGCACACTGGGTGGATCGTTGGAATGACTAGGAGATGTATTTTGACATTCGAAAGAGTTTCGCTCGGTTCGTACAGTTGAACTTGGTCAATTGGGTCCCGAAAGTGCCCGGTGGCCTCTCAGAGTAAAACTGATCATTTGTCTGTATCGTAAGTCAGAATCATGCACATGGTGGACCCTTTTAAAGGTTATTCAGTGACCTTCGATGATTTATTTAGCCTCATTTGAGATGAAGAGTTGACTTAGGTCAAAATAGAGCCCAGGAGCACCCGGTGGCGTCTGGATCAATTTTTGAGAAAAAACCGATCGTTGGTCCGAATGCTTAGGCCGTTTGCGCATGGGGTGGACCGTTAGAAAGGGGTTGCATTACCCTTCAAACATTCAAAGAGATTTCGCTCTGATGATAGAGTTGACCGGAGTCAAACGGGGCTCAGGAGCGCTCGATGGCCTCTAGATCGGTACTCGGAGTGCGCCCTAGGGTTTGTAATGAAATGAAGAGGTGCTAGGGACATAAGGAGAGAATTAGGTGGTCCTAGAATTTGGTGTCTATAGATTCGTTATCTTTCATTACTAACATGTTATATTGTTGAACTAACATTTGAGTCTTACACTCTTTAACCCTCGTATAACCTTCGTGCTTGTGTGTCCCACATCTCTTTACTCGTAGTGCAGTGACATAAATGCTTGAGTTCATTTTCGCTTATACTCGTAAAAATTGATAACCCCATCAGATCGTTCTTAGAGAAGCTAGTCATTAGCTTATCTTTGTTTACTTTTCTTAGTCGTCCATCAACATCATCAAATAGGTAGATCTATCGGATATAGGAATACATTTTATCTTCCTTTAAATAGGATTTTCTTTTAGTTATTTCATTCCCACCACTAGCATCTCCTCCTATAATAAAATGACAGCCAAAAGATATCATCTTTACCTCAATTTCAAGCTCCTGGGGTTTTTTCGGCAGGCTAGATCATCTTCTGAGTCATTATCTCTACCTCTTTTATTGCCATCCCTTACTTTGAAAGGAGATTATGATCGCCTTATGGATTCTCGTTCCTTTGACCTATCTATGAACTTATATTACTTTCCATGTCAGGTCAGATTTTTAATTTCATGTTTCAATGCAATTTAGTTGTCTGTAGTATTCTCACGATCTTTGTGAAATTCACAATATTTGGACTTGTCTCTCTTGTAAGGAGGGGCTTTAAATTTTTGGGCTATTTGAGTTCCCTGCTTCCTTTAATTTCCTCCAGGATGTGATGAATGCCAATAATGAGAGGAGTATACTTATTATAATTCTTAGGCATCTCGACTTTTTGATCCTTTTGACCTTTCTTGTCAGAGCTTTTATGACTGTCGGCTTTAGCACCTAGGACTTACTTTGCACTAGTAGCCTCCTCAACATTCTCATTTTTCCAGCGTTAGCCACTAACTTAGTCATGTTCTTAGGGGTATCTTTAGCCAGATCATAAGACAACTTCTTGGGGAGAAGACTTATTATTAAAGCGATAATAGCAATCTTTTCTTCATAATCAAGCTTCTCGTTACTAACCCAATAATATACTCGCGAGTAGTGATAAACACCCAAAAGTGTATATTTTATACCCCGAATAGATGCATTTTAGTCACTCATTTTAATTAAAATTGGCCTTATGTCGTATTTTATCATTTTGCAGGTCAATACACAATCGCAGTGTTAAATAATGCTAAATTCAGTCAATTGCGACGCAGAAGCGGTTAAAAGCTTGCATTGGAGAAATCAAAGAGACCGCGAAGTCTGGAGTCCTATTTGAGCATGCCGAGATGTGTTCCGATGCCCCGAACCAGTTCCGTAACCAAACTTAAGCCAACACTGAGCCGAGACCTTCACCCGAGCCTATGTGTGTTTAGTTTGTACTTTTTAGATTTTTAGTTTGAGTTGTTTAATTTTTAGGATTTATTTAGAATTTTTAGGATTTATTTAGAATTTTTAGGATTTATTTAGAATTTTTATTTTTCTTTTTATTTAGTGTAGTTTTATTTTTATTTTTTTTTAGTTTTTATTAGGATTAGTTTTTTTTAGGAATTCATTATTTTTTTAGTTTTTTTAGATTGTGTTTTTTTTAGGATTTTTATTTTTATTAGATTTTTTTTAGTTTTGATTTCTTTTATTATTTGAGTTTTATTTTATATATTAAGATTTTGTTTTTTTCTCATTGTTTTTATTTTAGTCTTGTTTAGGTTTTTTTAGAGTTTGTGTCGTGGGTCGCGTGTCGTGTCATGTCGTGTCATTTTTATTTTTTTAGTTTTTTTAGTTGATCTTTATTTTTAGTTTAGTTAATTTTTATTTTTATTTTATTTATTTTTATTTTATTAGGTTAATCTAATTTTATTTTATTTTGAGTCTTAATATTTTTTTTTAGGTGTCCAAATTAAACACACACACTCACAATCCTACACCACACACAAACTCACTCACTCCCTATCCTCATATACACACAACACACCAAACTAACTTACACACCCACACCAAAACTACCACACCTTCATCACACACAAATCCCCCACCTACTTACTATTCATCTTCTTCCCCACACTAACACCCATTTTCTCTCACCACCACCATAACCAAAACTTCAAACCCACCATTCACATTCACAATCAAAACCAACACCTTATCTCCACCTTCTACGACTAAACACACCCAAAACCATTAACCCAATTCCTCTTTCTTCTATCCAAATCAAAAAAAAAAAAAAAAAACTCCAATTCCGATTTCAAAGCCTTTACCCATTTCGGTCAACCCAAACCAAACTCCATTCAAACCAAATCCCAAAAAATCGGAACCTCCCACCTTGGACTTGGCCATCTCAAAATCCCACCAATATCTCTCAAGCAAAAAAAAAAAGACTCGTGGGCTTTAAAAAAAAAAAAAAGGGACATCTCATATAAAAAAGACTCTCTCAATACAGACGCAGGATACAGACGAGAGACAAAAGATAAAAAAGAGAGACTGTAGAGGGTACAAAAAAGTTAGAAAAAAAATTCCAAAAAATTAGTTTAGGTTTAGAAAAAATTTGTAGGTTCAATTTTTGTTTTTAGTTTCGTAATCCAGTCCAATTTTTGTGACGAGTTTGGGACGCGTGTTCATGCCACAATCGACACAAGGAATTGATGCGTATCGTATTTCTTTCTCTTCTTTTTAATTTCTTGTTTGTTGACTGTGTTTGTGCTAAAATTTTAATCATGTCTGGCTAAACACCCCATTCAAGGGGTGGGATGAAACACGTATGTTAATTTAATTAATTGAACAATTGTTCAATTGATGTGTTCTAGGTAAATTAAATTGGAAAAAAATCACACATTAATTTATTTAACGAGAGTTAATAAATTAATGTTAAAAATTGATATTTGATTTTTGGATTTAACTTAGAGATAGGTTTCATTCTTGAATTCAAATATTAATCTTGTGTGTTCAATTCAAAGATCCGTACAATTGTTTATGAATTGATCCTAGCGGGTAATTTGTCAAAAAAGGGGTATGAATCTAAATTTTATATTTGTAGTGACACTTTATGATTTAATTGCTAAAAAATGATTTTGAATTTAGGATTGTAACGAGAGTTAAATTTTATATTTCAATATTATTTCGAACGTATCAAATGAATAATTGGGAAATTAAATTAAATTAATTACGTTGAGTAATCCCATTTCTTGTTTCTTCTCATAAATTCCAAACTAGATTACTTTTCAAAATTTCGTAGTTACTTTAGTTGCGTAAATTTTCATTTTCTCCATTAAAATTTGTTTTTAAAAAAATATAAAAAAAAACATAAAAAGATTTTTAATAAAAATTGAAATTGCAAGTTTTCGCAATAACGGTTTCGACGCTTGAAATTGGATTGATACCCGAATTTACCACGTTACTGAATTTTTAATAAGTTTTGTAGGTAATTCCAGGAATTTTGATACTCGAAGTTTGACAGCAGCGACATTCCAAATCCATATCCGATGAAGTAAAACAAATTAAGACTTATCAAATGGCGTCGTTGCCGGTTTCTTGAAGATTGAAGCCCGTGAAGATTTGTACTTTTCATTTTTTTTATAGTTATTCCTTCATCTCCCTCCTTAGATTGGTTGTTTAGGATTATTGAGGCCTTGTAATTAATTTGGGTGCATTTTTTTTTTTGTAATATTTATTCCAAAAAAAAATAGCGAAAAGGGAAACCGAACAAGGTAGAGAGAGGGCGTACAAGGCGAGGATTTAGAATCCTCTCTACTTTGGGTCGGTAGGACTCCCGCGAACGACTGAAGTAGGCGTACTTCCCCCCGATCGACTCAACTCGGTCTTCACCCCACGTGTGTAAAAACCGTGGGAGGTAAACTCTTTATCACTCGCGAATCTCCTGCAAGCGAGTCAATTTTTGTGTGCTACTTGCTCCTATATGCTTTTTATTTCAGTATTGCACTTAAATTGGATGGTTTGATGAATAAATTTACCTAAGACCTATACCCTGTCATTGCAACGAATTGGGATTTCATCACCCACTCAATAACATCTCCAATTGCTTGTTACCCGTGCTCTCACTTAAATTAAAATCAATCAACTAGCAAGCCAGTAGGAACGGTGTTCATTAGGACCCTTTTGGAACGAGACCCTCGTAGGATACTCTAGTGAGTCCTTTCCACACCTGTCAATCTTCATCCAACTGTCTTAAGACTTTTGTCCAGGGAAACTGGGTTTTAAGTGAGGCCGCCCATTAAAACGGTTTGTGCTTTCCCCAGTGTGGTACCGGATAGTTGTTTGTTGTAGTAGCTCGTGTGGTGAGCCTTAACTAGTAAGCCTTTTGTCTCTCGAAAAGAAAGTAGGAGCACACTTTTATTGGCGAGGCCTAAGATTCCGTGATTTTCTCTCCCGCGGACTAATTAAAATTGACTACCCACTCACTTAACTTGAAGATAATAATTTGGCTATGTGCTCTTTCGGACTTGTTCCATTCGTGTACGTGTCTAAGTTATTCTTTTAGGTAGTCCAATTTTTGCTCCAACTGTCAGTTTTTCCACCATTAGTCCATCGCCCCTTTTCCCGTTTTTTCTGCATTTTTTTTTACAATAAACCCAAAACTCCAAAAATATTTTCCTTTTTTCCGCCTCAATTTTTTCTTTTTCTCACAGAAAAAACCCAAAAATATTTTCCATTTTTTCTTCCTTATTTTTCAAAAAAATCCAAAAAGATTTTCTTCTTTTTCAAATAACCCAAAATCCCAAAAATATTTTTTTCCTTGCTTTTATGTTACATTGGCAACGCATTGATCATC
Organism: Sambucus nigra; assembly: GCA_949130495.1. Classification (NCBI taxonomy): domain Eukaryota; kingdom Viridiplantae; phylum Streptophyta; class Magnoliopsida; order Dipsacales; family Adoxaceae; genus Sambucus; species Sambucus nigra. Next base: position 281,445,024 of record OX422216.1, on the reverse strand, counting down.
GATTAACACGTTCCCCTAGTGCTCCATCTTTAAATTCCCTCTTAGGTGATCGTGTTCCTATCGTTTCTCCTCATTTTTCTGATCCGTGTTCTTCTTCGGAGACGCCTAGTTCTCCCATTTCCCCTCGTTCTGTTACCCCACCCATTATGGCCGATGAACGCGCTTTAAGGGACTACTTTGCCCCGATTACTGCCACTCCGCCTTCATGTATCGTCCTTCTGCCCACTCCGGCCGTGCAATTTAAAACTCGCCCCGCGACTATTTCTATGTTGCCCAGTTTTCATGGCCTTGAATGCGAGTCTCCTTATACTCACTTGCGGAAATTTCTCACTGTGTGCGCTACTTTCAAAAATCAAAATTTAGACGAAGAGAATGTTCGTCTTAGGTTGTTTCCCTTTTCTCTTCATGATAATGCATCCACGTGGCTCCATTCCTTGCCCCCGGATTCTATCCTCACTTGGGAACAACTTTTTAAGAAGTTCATGTCTAAATTCTATCCCATGAGCAAAACAAATGAAATGCGACAAGCAAATCAGGATTTTAGACAAAAGCCTACTGAATAATTTTGTGAAGCATGGGGCCGTTTTCAAGACTATATTAATAGCTGCCCACATCACGGTCTCGAGAAAAGTCGCTTAGTCCATAGTTTTTACAATGGTCTTATCCCTTCTTCTCGCACCATGATTTAATCCATGCATAAAGGAAAGTTCATGCATTTGACTCCCACTGCCGCCTATAAGTTTCTCCTTGAATTAGGCGATGACTCTCAAGATTGGGAGGGCACCAATGCATTTTCGAGATCCGATCCTCCACGTGTAGGGCACACTTTTGAGGTAAAAAATGATCCTGATTTTAAAACTTTGCTCCACAGCTTACACTCATTGACTAAAACCGTTGAGGCTCTCAGTTGTACTCTGCAACAAAATGTTACACTTTCTAAACAAACAATGACTGTCAACGATTCTAGTCCGTCCTCTTGTGGTGTATGCTTAAGTCAAGATCATTTAGCTCATTTGTGTCCCCTATTGCAAGATGATCCCGAACCCACCATGGACCAAGCATGCGCCTTTGATACCACTAGGGAACCCATTCCCCCGTCGTTTACTTACAATCCTAACAATAGGAATCACACATATTTCTCTTATAAGTATGACAACAACTACGCTCCTGCTCAACCCCAAAAACATGTTGGTGGTCCCCCTGGGTTTCCACACAACCCACAAAGGCAACCTCGTCCTCTTGTCCCGCATCAGTCTGCTCCGTACCATCAATCGCACTTTCCATCTTCCTTTGTTCCCCACGGTGGACATTCAAACAACAATAATCAGCTTGTTCCTGTTCCCCCGCCTTCCTTTGAGTATTCACAACCGCTTAATTCTCAGCGCGAGTTGGTTCCCCAACCATCTTATGCTCCTCCGCCAAATTCCTCCTCCTCTTCTCTAGAGAATATCCTCACTCATTTTATGACCACTCAGACTCAATCTCTCCAATGGATAGAGCAGTGTTTTAACCAATTCGAGTCTGAGCGAGAGAAAGGTCATTTTCCCAGTCAACCCATTGCTAACCCTAAGGGGAACGACAAAGACTCGGCCTATGAGGTTGGTTCCACTTCTAATCCACCTAATTACCAAGCGGATATGAAAGCGGTGTCTACTCTTCGCTCGGGAAAACAAGTTGATAATGGTGTTCATGCTCCCACTGATGTCCCACAACCGACCATACCACCTTTAGCGCCTATCCCTAAGGTTACCCCTCCTTCTAAATCCCCAGCTCATACTGAGACCAATCCTCTTGAGCCCACCTCTGCTTATGTGCCTAAGGCACCCTTCCCTCATCGATTGGCTCCAACTAATAAAGCCCAGCAATTCGATGAAATCAAGAAAGTCTTTCAGAATGTTTACATTAATATTCCCTTCCTCACCGCGATTCAACAAGTCCCCTCGTATGACAAATTTTTGAAAGACTTGTGCACTGTTAAGCGTAGGACAAATGTTCCGCGAGATGCTTTCCTCATTGAGAAAGCTATGTCCCTTCTCCATAATAATGGTGTTGTGAAGTATAAAGACCCTGGTCGTCCAATTGTCTCTTGCATGTTAGGCGACAAGTTCATTACTAGTGCTTTACTTGATCATGGGGCTACTGTTAATTTGTTACCTTACTCCCTCTACCTTGAGTTAGGTTTACAAAACATAAAATCTACACGGGTTACTCTTAACCTTGTTGATCGTTCCGTGAAAGCGCCTAAAGGAATTGTTGAAGACATTTTGGTGAAAGTCTCAAACTTTTACTATCCTGTGGATTTCATCATTGTAGACACTCCCGTGCCCGACCCAACCAATACTCTTATCATATTAGGTCACCCCTTTCTGGCCACTGCCAATGCCATAATTAATTGTCGTGACGGGTCCATGAATCTCTCTTTTGGCAACATGACTGTAGAAGTCAATATATTTCACCTTATGCAAAAACCAGCTGATGTCGATTCTATTGATGAGGTGTGTGTGATTGACTCCTTAGTTACTGAAATGTTGTCCCAAACTTACCCTACTGATCCTCTCCAACACTGTTTGGACCATTTTGGATCCAACTTTGACATTAATTCCTCCATCTCTGAACTCAATGCCCTGCTAGATTCCACTCCACTGATGGACATTTCCTCTTGGGATCCTCCCTTCGAGCCCCTCTATGATGATACTCTTCACTCTGTGGATCACCCTGTTCCACCGTCTGACCTCCCTGCCACATCAGATTCCTCCACTTTATGCACCGAGAATTCTCGCGTCTGAATCCGATGTCACTCCTGTGCCACCTACTAAATTGGAGCTTAAGCCCTTACCTCTCGAGTTGAAATATACTTTATTTGGCCCCAACAACCATCACCCTGTTATCATTGCTTCCGATTTGACCGCTGATCAAGAAGACCTATTAGTCCACACTCTTACTCAGCATAGCACTACTATTGGTTGGACCATTTCCGACATTCACGGTGTGAACCCCAATGTTTATAGTCATCGCATTCATTTGGAGGAGAACGCCAAGACTTCTCGTGAACCCCAACGTCGAGTTAACCCTGCTATGAAAGAAGTCGTGTGTGCTGAGATTTTAAAATTGCTCAATGCTGGAATCATCTACCCTATCTCAGACAGTCAGTGGGTTAGTCCCATTCATGTGGTACCGAAAAAGTCTGGTGTCACCGTCATAAAAAACAGTGATAATTAGCTTGTTCCCACCCGTATACAAACGGGCTGGCGTATCTATATTCACTATCGAAAGTTAAATGATGTCACTCGCAAGGACCATTTTCCTCTTCCCTATATCGACCAAATGCTCGAACGTTTAGCCAGTCATGCGTATTACTGCTTTCTTGATGGCTATTCAGGATACAACCAAATTCCAATTGCCCCTGAAGACCAAGAGAATTCTACCTTCACCTGTCCCTTTGGAACTTTTGCCTATTCTCGCATGCCTTTTGGCCTTTGCAATGCACCTGCGACTTTTCAACGGTGTATGATTAGCATTTTTAGCGACATGGTTGAACGTTTTCTCGAAATATTTATGGATGATTTCTCGGTGTTTGGTTCTTCCTTCGAGCAATGCCTTTCTCACCTCACTATGGTCCTCAAACGTTGTTAGGAAAAGAAATTGGTCCTCAATTGGGAAAAATGTCATTTCATGGTAAAAAAGGGGATTATTTTAGGTCACTTAGTCTCTCGTTACGGCATTGAAGTGTATAAAGCAAAAGTTGACATAATCTCCTCGCTTCCCATTCCTAAGTCTGTTAAGGACATTCGCTCCTTCTTAGGATGTGCGGGCTTCTATCGTCGTTTTATCAAGGACTTTTCTAAAATTTCTCGACCTTTAATAACACTTTTATCCAAAGATGTTCCCTTTGTCGTTGATGACGCATGTGTTGCTTCTTCTGAGAGCCTTAAAGCCGAGCTCACTTCTGCTCCTATCATTCAGCCTCCTAATTGGTCTTTACCCTTTGAGCTCATGTGTGACGCATCTGATTTTTCTCTAGGCGCTGTACTTGGTCAGCGGGTTGACAAGCGCCAGCATGTCATATATTATGCTAGTCGAACCCTCCATGACGCTCAACTTCATTACACGACCATCGAAAAGGAGTTGCTAGCTGTCGTATTCGCACTCGATAAGTTTTAATATTATTTAATCGGTTCCCCAGTCATCATTTACACTGACCACGCTGCCCTGTAACACCTTCTTCAGAAGAAGGATTCTAAGCCACGTTTGATAAGGTGGATTCTCTTGCTTCAAGAGTTTGACCTCAAAATTCGCGATAAGAAAGGGTGCAAAAATTCGGTTGCAGGCCATCTCTCCCGCCTCACTATTACATCTACATCTCGTCATGTCCCTATTTCTGAAACCTTTCCTGATGAGCAACTTTTTGCTATCTCCACTGCTCCTTGGTATGTCGATATTGCTAATTTCCTTGTTACCGGCCAATTGCCCGATCATTGGTCAAAATAAGAGCGTTCTAAATTCATGGCACAGGTGACGTTTTACTCTTGGGATGACCCATTCCTTTTTAAGTATTGCACTGATCAAGTCATTCGCCGCTGTGTTCCTGAGCACGAACAATTAAGTATTCTTTCCTTCTGTCATGATGGTGTCTGTGGAGGCCACTTTGGCTCAAAGAAAACTGCCACCAAAATTTTGCAAAGTGGTTTCCACTGGCCCACCCTTTTTCGAGATGCCCACCACTACTGCCAGGCTTGTTCCCAATGCTAACAATCTGGGCGGTTATCTCGTCGTCACATGATGTCTCTCACACCCATTCTTATCGTCGAAATCTTCGATGTGTGGGGCATTGATTTCATGGGTCCTTTTCCCTCATCTCATGGTTTCCAATATATTCTAGTTGCAGTTGATTATGTGACTAAATGGATTGAATCCATCGCTTGTGGCACCAATGACCATCGCGTTGTGGTCATTTTTCTTAAGGAGTATGTCTTCACACGTTTTGGGACCCCCAAAGCTATCATTAGTGATGAGGGAAAACATTTTTGTAATCGATTCTTTTAACATCTTATTAGAAAGTATGGTGTTACCCACAAAGTTGGCCTCTCTTACCACCCTCAGACTAGTGGTCAAGTAGAGGTATCCAATCGCGAGATCAAGCAAATACTAGAAAAAATAGTTAATCCTAATAGGAAAGACTGCTCATTACGCTTGAACGACGCAGTGTGGGCATACCGTATTTCTTTTAAGACTCCGATTAGAATGGCTCCTTATCGCTTGGTCTTTAGTAAACCATGCCACTTACCTATTGAGCTTGAGCATCATGCTTATTGGGCTGTTAAAGCCCTTAATTTTGATATCGATGAGGCATTCATCGAAAGCTCCAACTTAATGAATTAGAGGAGATACGAAATGATGCCTATGATTTGTCCAAGAAATACAAGGACAAAATGAAGTAGATCCATGATCAAATCATCCTCCGTAAAGAATTCCACCATGGTCAGAAAGTGCTGTTATATAACTCCCGTCTTCATCTCTTTCCCGGGTAGTTAAAAACCCGTTGGTCTGGACCTTTTGTTGTTGAATATGTTACTCCCTATGGTGCCATCACAGTTCAAAATCCTAAGGATGGTAGCCTATTTCAAGCCAACGATCAATGATTGAAGCCTTTCTTAGAGCTAGGCCCATCTCCCATTGAAGAAATTAACCTTTTTGATCCCATTTATGAAGACTGACTGATCAGTCTTGTTTGGGGGTGATTTTCATCACCCAATTTTTCTGCCGCCCTGTACTTTTCATAGTTCCTATCCTTAGGGTGAGATTAGTTCGGTCTGGCTGAAGATGATATACTTAGCGCTACCGGGAGGTCGCCCGTCGTTCATTGTTTCTGAGTATGAGTCTTACCCTGTTTGGGGGTGGTGTTTCACACCACCCAATGATTTTCACATACTTTATAGACTTTTACGTCTTTTTGTATCACATCTGTTCTTAAGGTTTCATCTATGCTCCAGAATGCGGTACAATTCACTAGTGGTTCATTATGGTAATATATTTCCTCCCTTGTGCTTTTATTTTTATATATGGTTTTAAACATCGAGGACGATGTTCTCTTTTGTTTGGGGGTGGAAAATTTATCAAAATCGTACCTCTTTTGAAAATTTTCAGAAACAAGTGATTTTAAACTTTTTGTGCAGTTACAAATAAATTTTTATGACACGATTTGTCTATCATCCCTCTTTTAGAAATCTCGGAATATCTGTGTTTGACCCAAAAATCAGGCTTTTAACCTTAAATTAATTAATACCTATTTAAGCGTATTTGCACCATGAATTCCTAAACTCGGCAATTTTGCACTATCACGTCTATAATCAAAAGTTGAAGAGTAAATATATTCTCAAGAAAGCCTTAAAAGATCACTAGTGGCGACTTAAACCCGTGAGATTTGAGCTTTTCACTTTTTTGAGGTTTTTTACGTATCTCCGAGTCACAAGTTGACTCAACTTTCTTTGGGTACTACATTTAGTCGTTGCATGGTCTCATTATTTTTTTTAAATTTGGCTTAATCACTGATATTGACATTACTTTTGAGTTGTAAGAAATATGTGTTTTGTAGTTTGTCCCGAGCACTAAACCGATTTTTCCATACACATACCATTTTTTCTATCACATTATCATTCACCCATTATCATTTTCCATATTACCCTTATCCATATTCCCAAATACCATCCATCATTACCATCGTTTTTGAGAAAAAGAGTGTTTGAAATTTTTCGTGTAAATTGTCTTCATTTGTGTTGTGAAAAGAAGAATGTATCGCAAAAAAAAATAGAAAAGAAGAAAAAGAAATATGCGGTCATAAATTCGAAAGATGAAGACAATAGTCAATCAAAGTGTGTCACACTCTTCTCAAAACACCCCATCATTCATCTTCCTCATTTCATTATCCCTCCATACCTTACATAATCCCCATTTTCACCTTTAGTAAAGTGTTCGGGCAAACAAGAAGATTATATGGTGAATAACTCGACATTCTCGACATAGTGGTTAGCATCCCTTCATGAGATCAGATTTTTTCATGTATCCGTCCTTTCTTATAAAGTGTGTGAGACGTTTGAACTTGTTTACATTTACTCACATCCTCACAGACTAGAGAGATACACTTACCCAATTCTCAAAGAGTTCAATTCAGAGAGATATATCCAGTGAGAATTGAAGTCAAAGCGTTGATTCTATAAAGGAAATCTAGGAATTACTCTAATGATGCTTAAGATTGTTTTACACTTCACAAGCTGAGTTTTAGGAAGGATTATGCTTTTGGTATTAAGAAATTTATATCTTATTTTGATAATTGAATACGGTGTTCCTTGATGTTCTTTTAAAGTTGGGTTGTATAGCGTTTCATCGTCAAATCAGAAACTGCATTTAAATAAGTTTTGAATTTTGTGGGTATATTCACTACAAACCCTCAAGAAACACCACACGTCCTGTAGGGCAACCTACAGGTTTAACAGCTTGTTGCACATGCTAAGTGCAATCGCCAGTACCTGCAAAAGTGGCACACTTTTGGTTACTTATCTCAGTTTTCTCTCTAATTTTGCTCGAGGACTAGCAATGTTCTGTTTGGAGGTGGTGTGATAAGCACCCAAAAGTGTATATTTTATACCCCGAATAGATGCATTTAGTCACTCATTTTAATTAAAATTGGCCTTATGTCGTATTTTATCATTTTGCAGGTCAATATGCAGTTGCAGTGTTAAATAATGCTAAATTCAGTCAATTGTGATGCAGAAGCGGTTAAAAGCTTGCATTGGAGAAATCAAAGAGACCGCGAAGTCTAGAGTCCTATTTGAGCATGCCGAGATGTGTCCGATGCCCCGAACCAGTTCCGTAACCAAACCTAAGCCTATACTGAGCCCAGACCTTCACCCGAGCCTGTGTGTGTTTAGTTTGTACTTTTTAAATTTTTCTTAGATTTTTAGTCTGAGTCGTTTAATTTTTAGGATTTATTTAGAATTTTTAGGATTTATTTTCTATTTTTATATTTCTTTTTATTTAGTGTAGTTTTATTTTTATTATTTTTTAGTTTTTATTAGGATTAGTTTTTTTTAGGAATTCATTAATTTTTTAGTTTTTTTAGATTGCGTTTTTTTAGGATTTTTATTTTTATTAGATTTTTTTTAAGTTTTGATTTCTTTTATTATTTGAGTTTTATTTTATATATTAATATTTCATTTTTTTCTCATTGTTTTTATTTTAGTCGTGTTTAGTTTTTTTTAGAGTTTGTGCAGTGTGTCGTGTCGTGTCATTTTTATTTTTTTTAGTTTTTTTTAGTTGATCTTTATTTTTAGTTTAGTTAGTTTTTATTTTTATTTTATTTGTTTTTATTTTATTAGGTTAATTTAATTTAATTTTATTTTGAGTCCTAATATTTTTTTTAGGTGTCCAAATTAAACACACACACTCACAATCCTACACCACACACAAACTCACTCACACCCTAACCTCATATACACACAACACACCAAACTAACTCACACACCCACACCAAAACTACCACACACCCTCATCACACACAAATCCCCCACCTACTTACTATTCATCTTCTTCCCCACACTAACACCCATTTTCTCTCACCACCACCATAACCAAAACTTCAAACCCACCATTCACAATCAAAACCAACACCTTATCTCCACCTTCTACGACTAAACACACCCAAAACCATTAACCCACTTCCTCTTTCTTCTATCCAAATAAAAAAAAAACTCCAAATTCGATTTCAAAGCCTCTACCCATTTCGGTCAACCCAAACCAAACTCCATTCAAACCAAATCCCCAAAAATCGGAATCTCCCACCTTGGACTTGACCATCTCAAAATCCCACCAATATCTCTCAGGCAAAAAAAAAAGACTCGTGGGCTTTAAAAAAAAAAGAAGGGACATCTCATATAAAAAAGACTCTCTCAATACAGACGCAGGAGACAGACGGGAGACAAAAAAAAAATAGAGAGACTGTAGAGGGTACAAAAAAGTTAGAAAAAAAATTCCAAAAAAATTAGTTTAGGTTTAGAAAAAATTTGTACGTTCAATTTTTGTTTTGAGTTTCGTAATCCAGTCAAGTTTTTGTGACGAATTTGGGACGCGTGTTCATGCCACAATTGACACAAGGAATTAATGCGTATCGTATTTCTTTCTCTTCTTTTTAATTTCTTGTTTGTTGATTGTGTTTGTGCTAAAATTTTAATCATATCTGGCTAAACACTCCATTCAAGGGGTTGGATGAAACACGTATGTTAATTTAATTAATTGAACAATTGTTCAATTGATGTGTTCTAGGCAAATTAAATTGGAAAAAATCACACATTAATTTATTTAACGAGAGTTAATAAATTAATGTTAAAAAATGATATTTGATTTTTGGATTTAACTTAGAGATAGGTTTCATTCTTGAATTCAAATATTAATCTTGTGTGTTCAATTCAAAGATCCGTACAATTGTTTATTAATTGATCCTAGCGGGTAATTTGTAAAAAAGGGGTATGAATCTAAATTTTATATTTGTAGTGACACTTTCTAATTTAATTGCTAAAAAAATGATTTTGAATTTAGGATTGTAACGAGAGTTCAATTTTAAATTTCAATATTATTTCGAACGTATCAAATGAATAATTGGGAAATTAAATTAAATTAATTACGTTGAGTAATCCCATCTCTTGTTTCTTCTCATAAATTCCAAAGTAAATTACTTTTCAAAATTTCGTAGTTACTTTAGTTGCGTAAATTTTCATTTTCTCCATTAAAATTTGTTTTAAAAAAAATAAAAAAAAAAAACACAAAAAGATTTTTAATAAAAATTAAAATTGCAAGTTTTCGCAATAACGGTTTCGACGCTTGAAATTAGATTGATACCCGAATTTACCACGATACTGAATTTTTAATAAGTTTTGTAGGTAATTCCAGGAATTTTGATACTCGAAGTTTGACAGCAGCGACATTCCAAATCCATATTCGATGAAGGAAAACAAATTAAGAGTTATCAAGTAGTTTCCCCTGGTCATTGGTGAACACTTAGTAAATGGACTACCCTTTTGATGGGTTTAGTTCCAAATAAAAAGTTATTAATGAATAGCTCGACGAGCTATTGGAAACTAGATATTTGTCCTCGGGGCATATTATTATATTAAATGTGCACAGCTACAGTGATGGTGCTTGAAAATGCTCTGCAATGCATTTCATTTGAGACTGAATAAATGTCTAATGTTACCTGATGTTATTCTATGTAAAGGACGTGTTTGGTTTTATCGTCATATTTTGGAGTAACCACGAGTGGTTTGAATTTAATAGGCATGGGGAAATCCAGACTGGAACAAAGGGTGATCCCTTCATAAAACTCCTTTGCAATAGATTTTTAGATTTAGCTATTTCTCTCCCCCAGGAAATCTTCCAAACGTTGTATCAAGCCCTTCCAAGGGTGGTCTTATGGATTAGTTCTTATGTAGGCAAACCTATTAGTTCTACTGTTTATTTGTGTTGAGCTCCCTTCCTGGGAAGTCTACTCGGCTCGTGCGGATCATCACAAGATATTTATAAATCTCATATATCCTTCTTAGCGGTCTTATAATATGGATGATTCCCTATGATTATGACCCCTATTCGTTCGGGGACCTAACCGATCGAAAGCAGAGGCGTTACTCAATCTCTCTAGGTCACTTGACCATTCTTGGGAAAGAGATCGTCAATTGTAGTAATTAATAGTCCTGACAGAGGATGTCACATGGGGTAGTAAGTTCATTTTTATGAGGATCTGGAATATCTCGATCTACTTCCCTTGTTTCTAGGAGGTGGAGGTGGTATTTCCCTTCTAGAAAATGGAGCACTAGTGGGCGTGGCCTGGAGCATTTGAGTAAGTTGCCTTACAGTTTCTTACATTGATTTTATCCCCTTAGCGTTGTTATGCAGAATCCCTTAAAGATATCCTATAACACGAGGGGTTGAAGGATTGAAGTCATTGCCTCCAATAATACTTCTCCCTGGGACGTCAGTAATATCTCAAAAGTGTGATTAAAAATAGGTTTTGAAAGAAAAGAGATGAGAAAGAATAATGGCTTATCAAGTTTCCCACAGAAGGAGCCAATCTGTTGATGATTAGATATGGATTATATATATATATATATATTAGGAATGATCTTAGCTTCAGTTGACCCAAACTTATGATTACAGATAAAGAAAATAAAGAGAATGGAGAGAGACACAAGATTTTTACGTGGTGCAGCCCATAAACGGTGCCTGCGTCCAGGGGGTACTGTCACTATTTATTTAGGGTTTATTACAAGTCTTTCAGTAATAATTTTTAGGATTTATAATGAAGAAGTTCTTCCTCTCAACTAAGAGAAGTAGTAGTGCATTTATAATAGCTTGAAGTTCAAGAGACGGAATGCCTTTAATCACTAGGCATTTATATCTTTACAAGATAATATACATCTGGACATTGTTTATGTGCATGTTCTTGGTGACTGATGAATATTCCACGTGCGTCAATTCACCTTACTGGTGGTTCACCTTCTTGGCTATGATCGGTTGGGCAGACGACCAAAGGATTCCTAAGTCGACTGGGTTTAGCCACTGTTAAGGGTCTAATGGCAATTTTGAAAAATGTCACTACAATATTGGTCCACTTGGCCTAATGATTTTAGGCTACCACACTTATCATCAAAGTTAAACTATTTATAGGTGACCTACCACGAGCTCCCCTTATAGCCGGAATCCAAAGTCTATCTTAACCTTTACTATACATTTCCTTAGAAACCACAAGGACATTTTTGTTAGTGTCCTTTTGGGATCTGGGTAAATAGGTGACCAAATTATGGTCTTTATCCCTGGATTGGAAGTATTGCAAACCAGTACTTGGGGAAGACCTCAATTCATAGCAGTACCTAATATCCTTAAGGCCCAGGTCAGTCCCACAAATTTGGCTTATTGCAACTATAATCATCATAATCCGATAGAATCTACCATTTGCTTAGGCATGGAGTGTTTCGTAGTAACGGAGCACCCTTACCAACAATGGGTGAAGGTGAAAACAAACTCCGCCTCGAATATAACTACTGTCAGAAAGGCAACTTCATTGGGGGAAGATCAAGAACATCTTTTTCCTCTAGGGAAACCCTAAGATTAATGCTATCAGAAATCCCATATTGACTACTAAACTCTCAAAAGTCATTGGAAGTAGCTGAGATATCATATATTCTAATACGACCGAACATGGTGGGAAAAATAGAGAAAATAAATAAGAACAAAAATTAAAACTTATGGGAAGCTGGAGAGAGGGAAAAACAGAAGTACCTTAGCAAATGGAAAAAGTGCCAAGGTATAAGGCTCGGGAGAACCAATACCTTATGATTCCCAATCTTCTCAATCGCCGCCACAATGCTTGGGACATGTGCCACGTGCCATTATTACTCTAAATGATGATGATGGACACATAACCCAAAGGTTAGAATATGTGGAAATTAACTGTGAGGGTAATGATTGCCCCTCACATCCCTAGAGACAAGCGTGTGAAAAAATAATGTCGAGATAAATAAATACGTGGCAAATATATAGAAGTTTCCGGTTGACTTGCGTGAACGTCCGATCACATGTATATAATATAACGATCGATTGACGTATTTGACCATTCATCCCCACCTTAGGGGAATATGGAGGAAATAGGATTAGCTGTGCCATATGTCCCATCAGGTGGCACATCACGTGAGCAGCGCGCAAAGGCGATCGACCTAGATAAACATGTATCCTAAAAGATAAGATCAAATATTAAAGATCGTCTCTACTAAGGAGGGCCATCTAATTAACCTTTTGTGAACATGACTCAAGCCTAGTCAAGATAAGTATGAGGAATCCTAGAAACATAAGATATTCAAGTCTATAAATAAGAACGATCTAGCTCACACTAGAGGATAATTGTAACCAACACGCAATAACCTGGACTCTCAACTAGCAATATTAGCACTCTAATCATTGACATCCCTTTTTTCAAATACAAGCCGCTCCTCTTTTACAACCATAGACGTAGTCCAACTTCACCACTGAATCACATACATATCTCTCTTTGTTTCCTTTTTTGCATTAATAATATTTTCGAGGCAATTTTATAATTTTACTCTTTATTGTGGGAAGAATCTCCTATAATTTATTTATATAACAAAACCTTAAAACAGTGGTAGAATCTGTATATATATATATATATATATATATATATATATATATATATATATATATATGTGTGTGTGTGTGTGTGTGTGTGTGTGTGTGCAAGAAATCACGATTAATAATTTTGAAAGAAAAGGAATTTAAAGAGCAAGTAAAGATCACAACACACGAGATTTATGTGGTTCGATAACTACCTACATCCACAGAGGGTTTCTCAGCTTTAATTAATTATTTTAGAGGTTCAAACCCATTGCCCCTGGGGTGGGGATCTTATTTATTGTGATAAGAGTGGTTGAACTGTGCACGGACTCTCCCAGCTCCTTATTGGCTCATTGACTGATCCTTGTTTATCTCCTTTAAGAATGTAGGTAACCAGGATGAGTCTTCAAAATTATCCACGTGATGTGCTTTCATAATTATCCACGTGATGCTGAATCTGACTTGGGCAGCTTGTTGGGCTTGTTTAGACTACTGAATATTGGGTTGTGATGACTTTGAACCCATAATTGCCCCTAAAATTCTTTGTCAAAAATGGGATGAAGAATTTTACATCTTTTTTTAGCCCTAGTTTTGAGTTCAAAATTTGAGTTTTGCACATGGGCATGTCTATAATTACTTTAGAATAGTAAGGGTACACTGGTACTATGTAAGGAATGAACTGCCAATTTCAATCTCGGTCATGTTCCTTATGATTAAACTCTTTGAATTCGACCTTCACTTATTTCAAAATCCATACTGTCATTTCTTCATTCTTCTCTTGCTAAAAACGACTGCTTAGAGCTCCTGTTTTCTCAATCCATTTTGTATGTCTTCTTCGTTTTAGCTTGCTTCTTCCATCTTCGTAGTTACTTATGTTTATTTTTATTGTGTATTCTCCTCTTGCTCTTTTCTTCTTTGAAAATAATCCATACCGTGTGAGATTTTAGAAAAACATACTCAATTTCCCTATGGGTTACAATTAAATGTGCCCCAGTGCTCAGAAACTGCATTGCTGTTGAGGGTGGCCATTGGATCCATACCTTCTCAATGGCTAAGGGGGGAATAACATTTTCCCCAAACCAATTTTTTTTGGAATTTTATGAGTTTTTTGATATTGTTCTCACCTAATGTTCTTTAAACACATGGAGGATTATAAACGAAGTCCATAGAATAAACGAACTGTATATCACCAATATAGGGATCCTAAAAATTAGATATTATTATTTTTGGCCTCATACAACAAATGGTGTGTGTACTTGAAGGCGAGGAAAGCTGATAGGGTCTTAGTAGTTAATATCCCTGATTCCAACAAAGGGTATTGGGATCAGGGTTTTACTGCCCTGAATTGGCAACATCCACCTCTTCCAAGGGGCAAGCAATACCAATGATTTTTTCCCTGGTAGGGGAATAATATAAGTTAACACTCTGTTTTTTCTTGCTCTTGAATTTTTACTTGATTATATGTTTACTGATAAAATTTCTACCTTTTTTCTGACCAGCTCGATCAAAGAATAAGAACCTTCTCTTGCCTACATCAACATGGAAGAATTACTTAAGGTCTAGAAGTTGAGGAAGCCCATGGTCCAAGGTGGTGATCACCCCCATTCTGACTCATTTTTTCTTGACTATAAGAACTCTACCGACAACTTCATAACTTGGCTAATAGACATAATTCCTGATCTTTCACTTCATTCAGAAAGTGGTGAAGCTTCCATTTTTTCCAAGTTTAAATGTTTAAATATTGAGTCCTTCCCTACCGAGGAACAAGACTCAATGGCTCTTAGAAAAAGAATTTTTTTGATAGAAGTTGATGTGTCAATCCCTCATCCCCTAAGGCCAAGTCCTCAAAGACGACCAAACATATGGACCTTCTATAAGTGAATTAGACTTATCAGTCCAAGAAAAGGGCGGGAAAGACAAGGCCCCTTCTTCCATGCTTATGCGGCCCTCCACGAAGGGTGATGTCACCACTTCTGGGAGAACTCAGCAGGTGATGTCGATTGCAAAAAAACCCTCATTGGCCTTTAGTCTGCTGAAGGTGGCGTGCTCGTGTTCGACAGTGATTAGGTCAACCTGTTATCCTATTACTAGATCTCAACTCACACCGCTCAAGCATTGTCTTTGGTAAGTTGAATTTATTTTTGTTTAACCTAAAGTTAATGGATTCTTCATTTTGTGTTTTAAAATACTTTTTATTTATCCGTTTGCAGTTAGTGGCGTTCTTCGTCTTCATTTTGGAGAGTCGCTCAGATCAATCTAAAATAAATAAAAATCTGATGACGACCTTTGATAAGTCCCAAGAAGCCCTTGATGCTTTTAAAAAGGCATATAATGAGGAGAAGAAGTCCACCAGTGATGCCATGAGCATGCTAAACAACAATCGCGACAACCTGAAGGTTGCTAATAACCATCTTCTGGTCAAACGTAATCATTTCAAGAAGGATTGTGATGATCTTTCGTTGGCCAAGGAAATTAGCTATGATAAGGGCTGCGCTAAAGCCTTAAAGGATGATAAATGCCAGATGGATTACATCAGGAAGTCCAACTTCAAGAAGGTCTAGAATTCTGCCTTGGTACGGGTAAATGTCCCCGCTAATTCTGAGCATTTTGGGCAGCACAACCCTGGTTCCCCATCAAATACTGATGAGGAGGCTACTAAAGATGCACCAACCGACCAGATTAACTTTGTAGCTAAGAAAGGCAAAGCCCCAGTGACCTAAGAGTAAGTGGAGAATAGGGATACTAGTTATAAATAATTATCCAACACACTCTTGTATTTTTCCTTTGGTCTCCATTTCGATTTTCAATGAAAAATTTTGGTTGTGAATTTTAATTATGTCTTGAATTATTGTTGCGCTCTCCCTTTTTATTCTTAATTTCTGCAGCATACCAATATTGTTGAAGATATTCCTTCTTTTGTTGGCAATATCGATCTCATTTTTGGTTGGGAGGCAAGTGCTCAAGCTCGTCGTGCATTTTTTTTTTTTGTAAGGCCCTCAATAAGATGACTGCTGCCTACAAAGACTAGTTTGCCTTAGTGGCCAAGCTAAAAGATTATGTGAAAGACTTGGGAGATGTGGCACTCTCATGGAGGAAGAGTTGAAGTCCTTGAAGAAGCACCTTGTTGAAGCCAAGGATATTAGGGTTTCTAGGTCCCTTCTCCAAGATGACAATAAGTCCTTCAAGAAAAAATTTACTAAGGCAGAGGATGATTACAAAAGGGCTCGTATTGCAAAAATGGGCCTTAGTCATGACATCCTCAAACTGTGTTATCTCTTCAAGATGAGTCCTCAAGCAGTGTAGCATGTTGTCTATAAAGAAGGGTGGATAGATGCCCTCATCAAGTTAGATGAGGCAAAGTAACTAGATTATAAGCATGGTTGACTACAAGCCTTGGGATATTAAAAGTTCCTAAGGACTCTCAACTTCGTTATATATACTAATTTGATTGTCCATCTTATAGGCATCCACCCTTTGGAAGTGAAGAAAGATGGGTTTCATTGGATGTCGTCCCTCTCTAGTTGGATAAGAGCTACTTGACTTCTCATGAGAGTGACGAATGAGTCCCAACCAGATCATGATAATTGCCGAAGAAGAGCCATTGTTACTTCTCTTGCTAGCCTATAATAATTGTTGTTTATTTTGTCCATTTACTGTTGTAAATGGACTTTTTGTAACTTATAACTTTTTATAACAAGTTGTTTGTACAATATCATCATTTTTTATTTTTTATTCTGTTATGTCGATCATGTATTTTATTATCTTATCTTACCTTTTAGGTTGTGTCGTCACACCACCTTAGGCCCAGAACAAACTATGGAGAAAATTCACCTAATTTTAGGGGCATCCACCCGTTCAGGATTTTTATTCGACCAAAGTCGGGTTCATTCAATGGTGAGAGATTCCCCGCATGTCTTTTGTTTGCCTACGCAATTCATGAGGTATTTGTGTTTTTCATGACAAATACCTTGAGGCCTTAGGTTTAAGTATAATGAAACAATTTGCAATTCTAATTAGAAGAAGGTAACACTGATCAGTACCGCGATCAGAAATTTGAAATATAAGCCTGCTATTTTGGAATAATGTTAAGCGATTAACTTAAACATTTGAGCTTTTATTAAAAATGTTAGATCAAATCATGAGCCTCATAAGTTTTGAAATAAAAATTTACAAAAAATAATTAAGCTAGAATTAACTTAAATAAGAGCCAACTCAAAAGTAAAACTGATTGAGATTAGATGCATTATAAGCCTTGGGTATCTTCTTTTACTCCAATTTTTTCAAATGATAGGCTCCTTGTAGATCGTCTCTAATGACCTTGAATGGTCCCTCCTAGTTAGGTCCCAACTTGTCATCGTGGACTTTTCTAAGTACATAATCGCCGACATGAAATTTCCTCAGATTAGCATCCTTGTTATACTGTTTAGCTAACTGTTGTTAGTAGTAGGATAATTTTATCATGGTTTGTTCCTTTCGTTCTTCTTCTGGGTCAAGTTTACTGTTCATAACTGTGTCATTCAAACCTTTCTCGACAATGGTGGACCTCATGGTTAGCAGACCAGCTTCCATAGGAATAACAACCTTCATCCCATATGTTAGAGCGAAGGGTGTTTCCTCAGTAGGCCTTCTAGGTTAGTACGATATGCCCACAAAACATGGGGAAACTCATCCACTCAAGCTCCCTTTGCCCTCTCTATTATTTTTTCATGTCGTCGAGCATCATTTTGTTGGAAGCCTCTGCTTGGCCATTTCTTTGGGGATATGCCATAGAGCTAAAAATGTGTTTGATTCCATGGTTATCGCAAAAATCTTAGAAAGGTCCACTTTTAAATAGTTATCTGTGATGATTATTATGGGTACCCCAAAGCGTGTTATAGTGTTCCTCCAGATGATCTGGTATCCCTGATGTTCGCTAGTGGCTCTACTTTAATCTACTTTGTGAAGTAATTTGTGCCGACCAATTGATACTTACGATTTTTGGGTACTGTTGGGAGGGGTCCTACGATACCCAACCCCCACTGAGCGAACGGCCACGGACTAGTTAGTGGCTTTATTTCGTTGGCTGGTTGATGTATCATGGGGGAGAACTTTTAGAATTTTTCACAATTCTGGACATAAGAGGTTACGTATTTATGTATATACAACCACTAATACCTTTTTTTTATTGTTAAGAAGGTAAGAGACCTTCCTCCTATATGGATTCCACAGATCCCATCGTGTAGTTTATAAATAACTTGGTCGATGTCATTTGGATGCACGCATTTGAGGTAAGGACCTATGAAAGACCTTCTATAAAGTTTTCCTTTGATCTCCAAATAAAACCCTGCAGCTTTAACCCTGAATTGATGGGCTTACTTGGATCCATCGAGCTGTGACTTTTTTGCACGGCGAGAACATGCTCGACGACTATTGGCTTTATTATGCTAGGTTTAGTGAGGAATTCCACTTCAACTGTTCTCCTTAGATTGGGGTTCATTGCTGAGCTTAGGGTTGTTAAGGCGCAAGCATGGATATTATACCCTCGGGGGAACTATTAAATATGTACTTCCATAAATTTTAACATTAAATCATGGGCTACCTGTAGGTACACTGCCATCCTTTAATCTTTACCGTTGAAGTTCCCACTTACTTAGTCGGATACTAGCTTTGAATCGCAATATACAACAAGGTGACTTTCCCCCAATATATGAAGCTTATGTAGTCCGGCTATGAGGGCTTCGTACTTAGCTTCGTTGTTGGATGCTTCAAAGGCTAGCCCGATTCCTTACTTGATCATGGCATTCTCCGGTGTGATGAGCACAATTCCTACTCCATCCCCTTTAAAGTTAAAAGTGCCATCAACATACACTTTTATTTTCTGGATTGGTCAATCGCATAAATTTTAATTCATTGGCAATTTGTTAGTCGCTAGGTGTTCCTTTTTCCAAAAATTTTATGGTAAAATCATCCAACACTTATCCCTTAATCACTATTATTAACCGGTAATGTATATCGAACCTCCCAAGTTTGATAGACTATTTGAACAAACATCTAGATTGGTCGACCTTGTAAAGAATAACTTTAAGAGGAAAGGATGTGATGAATATAATTGAATGAGCCCAATGAGCCTTAAAGTAATGTTTTAGCTTATGAGACGTGATGACTAAAGAGTATGTCAGTTTCTTTAGTGGTAGGTAACACTGCTTGGCATCCAGGAGGATCTTGCTAATATGGTAAATGAGGCATTTTCATCCTTCCTTTTTGCAAACTAAAGCTGAATTTACTGTGTGGCCTAAAACTGCAAGGTATAGATAGAGATTATAGACACCCCATTCTAGGACCCCCTACACACTTAGGTACCTATCACTCACTCATTTATTGAAACCCTTGGTCATACTTTGACAACTGATCTAGAGGCCATCGAGCGCTCTCGGACCCCATTTGACTTTGATAAACTTCCTTACCTTAGCATAAGCTCAATGAATCTTCGAAGGGATCTTAATCCCCTTTCCAAATATCTACTTCATGCGAGAATTGACCTTAGAATTCAGATGAATGATCCATTTTACCCTAAAAACTATTCCGGAAGCCATCGGGTGTTGTTGGGCTTCGTTTGACTCCTGTCAACTCTTCAGCTAGAATGAGACAAAATAAATCTTCAAATTTCTCTGAATACCCTTTCCAACGGTTCTCCCCATGTACGAATAAACCTTTCGATACAAACGAACGAACTATTTTACTCTGAAGGCTAATCGAGCACTTTTCAGCCCCGTTTGACTTAAGTCAACTCTCTGAAACGAATGAAGCTGAATAAAATCTCGAAGGGCACTAAATACCCTTTATAATTATTTTTCTCGTATATGAATCGGCCTTACGGTTCTGATGAATAGTCTGTTTTCCTCCTAGAATTTCCTATCGAATGACTAACAGGTGATTTCGAACCCCGTTTAACCTCGATCAACTTCTAAACCCGTGAGTGGCTCAATGGATTCTTAAAAGTCTCTAAATACCCTTTCCAACGGTCCGTCCCTGTACGATTCTGACTTACGTTTCGTGTTTTATGGTCATTTTTTCGAAAAACCTACCTCAGACTGCCAATTAGCAACCTCAGGACCCTGCCCATCGGCATTGTGTCTATGGTTCTATACCGATAGGAAAGTCTAGGACCATACCGATTGGCACCCCCTTGGCCCTATAAATAAGGGCCATGACCTCACTTTGAAAGACACACCTCAGAACCCCTAAACATCCCTCTAAGCAATTCAGAGAGAATTCCCTCGAATCCGGAGTTATTATTTCTTTAAAAGACCATTTCCCATGTTCCTTCCATCATTTTCACACTCTTTTGAGTAAATTCCCACTTTATCTTGATATCAGCACATATAAAAGCAAGATCTACTTCAGTCTTCATAAGGAGGTGCATTTCTTCCCATTTGTCTTTAAATACTTTTAATTTTGCATTTGTTACTTCATTTTCGCATTAGTATTTTACTTCATTACATCACACATCTTAATTCCAAAATTTTATTATTAGTATTCGCACATACTTTATTTTCATATAATATCCTAAAACAAGAAAAAGATGGCTTCCTTGTAAATTCCAAATGGGGATTTCTCATCACATTTTCTCACACTAAAACAAATTTTTCTACACAAACACGTATAATAAAATTCCTGGTTGGATTCGTATTATCTTAGAACTACATCGACTTTGATGCCCTCTAGGCTACATATGTGTCTTGGGTGAATCCCTTGACTCGAGTCCTCCCACATACATTTTTTGTTTTATTCTCATCATATATTCGTGATATATATATATATATATATATATATATATATATATATATATATATATATATATATATATATATTTTCTTGTGTCTTGTCCGATATACGCAATCCTTCCTTGATAACGACTTGTGAATCGACAAAAACTTGCATTATATTTTTTTTTATTACTATTTTGGGATCACTCTTAAGGATGACCCCGCTCCATCTTTATCCATGATGCAAGTCGAGTGATTTCATCCTTTATTTAAATTATGCACATAAGTACACACATCTCTGAGTTCTGCAAGAGAATATTAACACATGCCCATGAGAGACTGAAAGGAAGGGATGGGTGCCTAACACCTTCCCATTCCATAATTTATTCCACGGATCTCTGAACTACTTGATTTCGCAAGCATCAGTATTGTCCTCTCTCGAGGCGACAACATTTCTTTTTCCTATTTTGTGCAAAATAGGCTGGCGACTATACCTCTATATATCACTCCACATCGACGACGACTGAGTATCCCGATAAATGATGCAATCCTGTATAGAGGTGTAAACGGATCGGGTAAGGGTATATCTAGATCCGATTCGGGTATTTGTTTTAGCGGATAGGGTCTTACCCGATTACCTGTTGGGTCTCAGAAAATAGATCCAGACCCGGATCCGTTAAGGACTCAGAGACCCGACCCGAATACCTGTAACTATATATATATATATATATATATATAGTTAACTGTTATTATAGTTTATATATATAATTATTATAATTTATATATATAATATTATATATAAATATATATTTATTATATTATATATATACACACATTCGGTTCGGGTCCTTATCGAATTGGAGTCATGTATATCCAAATCCGGTCCATTAACTAATCGGGAAATCGGATAATCGGGTCTATAAAATTTTCTCAGATCCGTTAATTTGGGTCGGGTCCGGGTCCAGACCCGGTCCATTGACAGCCCTAATCCTATGCACACGTCGAAAAGGGTAAGGAAGGAGGGATCCACCTTAGAAGACCGCCCCTCGAGATGGCCACAAAGAGGAGGATCTCCTGGGTCTGGGATGGCTAACAAAGGATATTTTCTCAGATAGGATTGGATTTCTTTAAGGGCCTTTGAGCGTTCATCATTTCATGTGAGGCATTTCTCCTTCTTCAGCAGTTAAAAGAATGGTCGGCATTGCTCGGATGACTTAGAGATGAAACGGTTCAGAGCTTCTAGGACCCTAGTTAGGTTTTGAATTTCGTACAGAGTATTTGGAGGTTGAATGTTGTTGATTGCGATTATTTATTTAGGGTTTGCCTTAATCCCTCTTTTGGTGAGCAAGTAACTTAGGAATTTTCGGGATTAGGCCCCAAAGGAGCATTTACTTGCATTGAGCTTTATTTGGTAGCATCCGAGGATTCCAAATGTCTCCACTAAGTCATTAAGATAATCGGATTTGCACTTGCTTTTGACGAGCATATTGTCAATGTACACCTCCATTATTTCTCCCAATTGTTTCTTAAACATTTTAGTGACCAATCTCTCGTACGTTGTTCTAGAATTTTTTAGTCCAAAAGACATGATCGTGTAATATTACAAGCCCAAGGGAGTGATAAATAAAGTCTTATCTTGGTTGGGGCCGAATAGTGGAATCCGGTGGTACCTTACGTAGGCATCCAAAAAATTCATCCATTCATGGGCTGCTATGGCATCAACTAATTGATTTATCTTTGATAGAGGGAAATTATCTTTGGGACAAGCCTTATTGAGGTCGATTAAATCCACACATACTCTCCATCTACCGTTGCTCTTTCGTACTACCACCGAGTTTGATAGCCATTTTGGGAATTGAACTTCTCTGATGGACCTTGCCTCCAAAAATTTCCATTGCCTTCGCCTTTTTAGGGGCAGTGCGACGAGCCTTTTATGTGACCAATGGAAATGTTAAGTCAATTTAAAGTTGATGGCAGGTGATTTAGGTATCGATACCAGACATATGATACGGTTCCCATGCGAACACATCTAGGTTTTGATTTAGAAAAGTTGTTAATGCCTCCTTTTATTGGTCGGATAGTGGTGTTGATTAGAAATTTCAATTTCGATCGACTATTCTCAAAAGGTACTTCTTCTACTCTTTCCACGACTCTATCTGTGAGCTTAACTCTTGTCTCTTTTACCCCTGGCTTGCCATACTTTAACTGCTATTTGGATGGAGTGGCTCCGTCCTGAGATGTTTCGGGGATGACTTCCTTATCTTTTTTCTTTTCTTTAGCCTAATGGCAGTAATGAAACACTTTCGAGCAATGGATTAATATCCCCTAATCTCTGACATTCCTTGATCTATAATGCATTGAGTTTTTAATGATAGGTTGAGGTCACTACCCTCATGGAGTGCAACTACCCTATTCTAAGGATGGTGTTGTAGGTCAATTAAATGTCCACCACTAAAAACTTAATGAATTTAGAGATGTTTTCTGTCGTTACTGGTAGAATTACTTTCCTTAACGATATGGTTATCTTTCCAATGATGCCGACCAAAGGTGCAGTCACTTATTTCAGGTCCGTCATTTTCAATTTGAGCTTGTAAAAGAGCTTCGGATACATTATTTCAGAAAAGCTACCATGATCCACTAATAGCTTATCAATGTCTAAGTTTATAAGCTTGAGAGTGATTACTGGTGTATCATGTTGTGGGGTCCTCACCCCAATCAAATTGTCTTCTACGAAGGCTATGTGCTTATTTTAGTCCATATCCTCTAATCGTCTATGTTTGGCACCTTAGCTTTTGACGAGGTCAATTAAGAAAGCCTCCATCACTACTATGACCTTTTTAAATTCCATCTGAACTGCATTCCCCTCGATCTACATGGGGTCTGATGCCCCTTAAATAATGGCAAACATGTGCCCTACCTCGTCATCTAGAACGTTATCTATTTTTGGGCCAGCACTGATCAACTTTATGTTCTATATACTCATTCAAAATCCCTGCCTGGGCTAACTCCTCCATATGGGACTTAAGGGCTTTTCAATTCTCTATCTTTTGTCTATTCTCCTTGTGTTAGGTGCATCTGAGTGCATTATTCCTTTTGCTCGGATCATCGCCCATATTCTTAGGCCACTTGAGGAACTGCTGGTCCTTAATCTTGCTTAATATTTTATAAAGTGGCTCCTTAAAAATGGTATTGATTCCCTGGAATGCCTTGGATGAGTCTTCTTTATTTTCATTTCTAGATCCTTCATTCTGCTTTTTGTCCCCCCTTTTTGGAGTGTTTTCCTTATCATTTTCTTTGGTTGCCTTTGCACGACCAGTCTCCCGCTAGTTGATGTTGACCACATCTTCCACTTTGGCATACTTCTCAATACGCGATGTGAGATCATCGATGGTGTTCACCTCCTTATTGGTGAGGGACTAATGTAATATGGAGTTAGGGTATATGCAAATCTTGAATGATTCTACAGTGACCTGCTTCGAGAAATCTTCAACCTCATTGAAGGTTTTCCAATAGCGTTTGACGTATTCTCATAACGTCTCCTGTGGTATATTTTTTATGGTGAGGATAGAATCCATGCTATTCAGATGTGAGCTGTTGGTTATAAAGTGAGTAGTGAAGGCCTTTACGAGGGACTTGAAGCTCTTGACTGACCTATGGGGCAGCCTTTCAAACTACTTTTAGGCAATATCTCCTAGGCTGGAGGGGAATATATGACATGAGAGCATCATTGTCATTTCACAGAGTCATCTCTTGTCCATAATAGCGTATATGTTCTATGAGGTCGATCTTTCCATCGTATATCTTGAACCTTGGGACTATGAACTTTGAAGGTTCCTCTTTTTCAATTGCCCTTAAAATGGGGGTTGCATCTGGATGACGAGTCCCTCCTGGACAGTTTTTTTTATGGATCTAACCCCACGATGAGCTGGGTGTTGATCCATTTCTCTTCGGACCAGACTTCTTATATCTTGCTTATGGTGTTCTTCATCTCGATTTCATTTTGTCAGACGACTCTTGCACTCTGAATAATACTATTCACGACCATTACTCCTTCCTCGACTGCGAGTTTTTCTCTCTAGAGAACTAGGCGTTCGACCATAGTGCTTGCGATTTCCCTCATAAAATTATTTTTTATCTTCTCTATATGTCATTGGAGAAGTGTGTTCTCTTCCATTTTGAAGCATATTTCCTCCTCTTGATGGTGGAGTCGTTCCTCATAATTGTCGACCAATCATGAGATCTATATTGATCTGGGTTGCTCGTTGCTCTACTCAAAAAGCTGTTCCTCTATGCAAAATCTTAGGTTTATGTCTCGATGAACCTCAGATCTAACTTTGAGTAAGGACATATCATCTCGTAAGTGACCCACAATGGGTGCATTGTGTGGGTGAGACGTTATTTTCACACTTGGTTTTAAATTTCTTTTAGAAAATAGAATCTTTACCATAAACGATGTCAATTATGAGTGCAAGAAATCACAATTAATAATTCTACAAGAAAAGGAATTTAAAGAGCAAGTAAAGATCACAACACACATGATTTACGTGGTTCGATAACTACTTACGTCCACTGAGGGTTTCTCAGTTTTTATTGATTCTTTTAGAGGTTCAGAATTACATGTCCCATTACCCCGGGGTGGGGGTTTAATTTATAGTGATAAGAGTGGTTGAGTTGTGTACGAACTCTCCCAGCTCCTTATTGTCACGTTGACTAATCGCTATTTATCTCCCCCGAGAATATAGGTAGCCAGGATGAGTCTTCATTATTATCTACGTGATGTGTCTTCATAATTATTCACGTGATGCTAAATCTGACTTGGGTAGAATGTTGGACCTGTTTGGGCTGCCGAATATTGGGCCATCATGTTTTTGCACCCATAATATAAATTATTCCTTTTGAGGGAATGAAAATGGAGTATTTTGACCTAGGAAAGAGAGAGAGCTGAGTTGATGGAGAGATAGGAGTGAAAGTGAAAATATTGAGGGAAGACTCTTTGAAGTGGTCTATCCCCTGACAAAACTATCACGATGCTCCTTGACCGTGATAAGGTTTATGACAAAAAAATTAGTTTGGCTTTATCACGACCAAAGACGATGATAAAAACATGACAGCCCTTGTCATGACCAAGGAATTGACAAAGCGCGCATGTTTTTTTTTGTCACGATCCTTGACCATGACAACACTTGGCCGAAAAAGTGAGACAAAAATGCAATTTTGGTGTAGTGTAAAATACGCGGATATACCCACATTCTAACTACTTGACAATCTCATCTTTGATCTTGAGTGACCATTCAGAACAAATGCTCCTTATATTCTACTTCACTAGTTTGCATTATGAATATGTAGGAATCTCATATTGTACACTGTTTGGGGTCAAACCCCATCATTTTGCTGTAAGACTAAGCAAAGACATCAATGAACTCCTGCAACAAGTCTTCAAACTTGGACACTTCCTCATCATTAAGAATGGACCTTGTCCTAATCTCTCAACTACTTCGTATTTCTCCTCTAGCGACCTAAAAACTAGTGAGAGTTCTTAAATTTAGCTCACGAGGGTCCTCAAATATTTTTGGTTTCAGGTTGTGTGATCAATGGTGTATGTGTGAGTTATTATGTTAGGTCTAATGGCAAAGATGTTATTGGTGATAAGAGGGGTGAAAGTTAATTCACAAGTGGCCATCATCGTGTTATGAATGGCCTACCTTTCCAATCCTAATTCTACGATTCTACCTTAGACTTTGAGTGTCCTTGAGACTACAAAGCAAATCCCACCACTTTCTTTATAAGGTAGCCTGATTCCATTGTATATGTGATTATCACAGAGGTTTCATCTAGTCATGCCTCCATTTTTTTTTATCATTTTTACAATGGAAATTTATCCATACAGGTCCGTGTGAACCATGGGTTTGGCTTGATTGATGTTTGGACTAATTGATTATTGGTGTATGGAGCTTTTAAGATTCGTTGGCTTTCACCTTGGTGGGGGAACTGATCCATGCATTTTATCGTAAACAATTACTATTATGCTCAACTCGTCGGTCTATATAAGACCTCATTCTATTTCCTTTTTGACTATTACGTCGAACTAATCGAGATCAAATAATTCCTTCACATATAGTAATTTATTTTTAGTTGAGGATCTGAGTGAAGTTTTATGAGTCTTTGACAAAGTCAAAGGCCTACATGGTTCTTGCGTACTTCAATAGGTGATGTGGGCTTCGTATCTAATGAATTTCTAGTGGTGTCTACGGTAAGACACGCGGGTAATGGTTTATGGTCATGACATGGGCATGAGGTGGGTTGGGTATTGGGACTATGGATTATTGAAGATAGTATGATTGTTATGTTAAGTTCGAAGGACATATAGTCAGTATAGAAAATAAGGAAGTCTTATCATATGATGGATGTTTGGGGACTACATGATAGTGATGCTGGTGAAGTTGATGATGAAAGTGTTGGACCATCAAATGTGTCTGTGTGGTTGGGGTAAGATCGATGTAGGTTTAATTTTCTAGATATGTTATCGATTAGGTTTGTTATGGGTTGGTTTGTGTTTGGGTTGAGGTAAGATTTTAGTTTGGGATCAGGATTTATGATGTGTTAGACATTGGTAAAAGCCTGTATCATCGTTTAATGAAATAAGAATTTTAATATAAGAGTATTTGTGTTGTGTTTTATTAAAATAAACTTTATGTTTCAATTATGTATATTAACCACAAAGTTAGATAAAAAAAATATTTTCCTCATATTAATAACATATATGTATATCCTTAGAGGAGGGGGAGAAAGAAAAGGAATCAACCCAAAGTCACTTTATCGGTTGCCAACGTACCTTTATGGGATAAAGCAAAATAGTGTTCTTTTTATAGTTTAATATTTTGTTTTTGTAAGAAGATCAGGTCTAACATAGTTTATTCATAGAGGTGGAGAGGGATTTTGTTAAAAGTAGAAGAATAAGAAAGACAAGAGAGAAAAGTAGAGAGATAAAAGTCAATAGGAGGAATTTTTTGAAGAGGTTTACATTAATAAGTCAAACCAATTCTTTACTGCCAAGATCAACTAAAATTGGGACACCATCTGATAGGATTTTCTTAAAAAGACTCGGTCCACTCTAGTTGGGCTTGAACATTTCTAGAGGCTCCTTAATTTGGTTCGAAAATTTCATAAATGGTGAAATCGCCTTACCACACACAGCGGTCTTTGATTTTCTTATTAAATGAGAGCACAATGCATCGATGATAAACTTGAATGTGATAAAGTGATTAAGCCTTCTTTCATCCAGTGGAGCCAATTTTTCATAACGATTCCATAGCTAATAAACATTGTTAAAGATCTTTCACGACTTCTCTTTATGAAATACTTTCATTGATGAACTCATTAAAGATGTATCCTTTTTCATCAGATTATGATTGAATGTCTAAGGTTATGCACACACTTGCACCAAACCCCAAATTGGTATTAGAGAGGATGGTCTTTTATTAGCATTCATGTGCTAGAGTAGATATGTGATTTGTTTATGTGTTGTGTGTTATTGTTTGTGTATCTAGCTTATTTATTGATTAGATCTTGATTCTTGGAGATAGATAATTTAATAGATATAGGTTCTAAGAATATACCACCTTATTTTGATGGCATGAATTACATCCATTGGAAGGTGGAAATTGAAGATTATTGAATTTTATACACAAGAGAGCATGTATGATCATTGAAGATGGTTGGTTATGACCTACGATTGATGTAGTAGGAGTAGGATCGGATTATCCAAGGGCTAATTGGTTCAAAACTGAATTTTTGCTTGCAATTAAAACTCAATTTGTTTGTCAATGATCACATAAGAGTACAATCGGATATTATCTCCACTTTACCATAGCACATTGCGATATGGGGTTTTTATGTTAACTCATATCCACAAATTGGTGCCAACAATATGTAACCCTGACATGTGGTATCAACAATCACATGCCTTACCAATTGAGGTGAAAAAGTCTCAGTGTTAGAAGAGGGCATGTCATTATATATATAGTTCGTTACTCAACCATGTACTATGGGACGTAACTCTCTATTTATCGAATCAATCATAATACTAGTTTATCATAATACACTTTATCACCTACAACCTCACTTTTTCTACCCATTACATCCCAAAGAACCCCTTTAAACCCCTGAAGCACATAAATGTCTATATTCTCCTCAGGTAATTTTCAATCCTTCTCCTTATCAAACTCACTATCACTAAAGTAAACATAATCACTATACTCTTCGTCTGATTAAGGCTTACTTGTTTCCTTTTTTGCGACATACTTAGCAAAAAAAGTCATCGCCTATAATCTATTCTAAACATCATGAAGGTCATCTAGGGAATAAAATGAAGGGAATTATCCTTGTCTCCTTCATTACCTCTATGTTTTCCCTTTCTTTTTTAGAAGATTAATTTTCATCAATGTCAAACAATGTTTGTTTGACACTGGTGTTTGTAGGTACATTTCTTCGATTGACTCCACTTCACTTGGAAGTGCAATTATTGGAGGAGGGGGAAAATCAATGCAAATGTTAAATTCCTTGTATTTTCTCTTAGGTAGCTATCCTAAAAGGAAAAAGTCTTTATTAAGTTGAGTTTTCCTAAAGGGATATATGTGTACTATCACAATTCACATCATACTAATTATTATTCACACCCTTTTGGTACATCAACAAACAAAGTTCAATATATTGGCCTCTTTCATAATTTCTAGAAACTCTATGATTGAAATAAGGTCAAAATCACAATAGAAAAAAAAATTATCTTGCCACCAAAGTACCTTCGATCAGATGAAAAGTACTCAAACCTTCAATGATAATGAACAACTAGGGTGAAAAATGAGTCATCTTTACCTATTAGTCAAAACCTGAATTAAATAAGATCTTCACTACATGAATTTAATGTAATTTAATATTAAATTGAAGAATAAATTACATTCAAACCAGAAGTTTGATGTATTTTAAACATAGGCAAACCCTAGTTTCAAAATAAATTGCAAAATATAGTTGTTTGGGAAAGTTATACAATTGAGCATAAGTTTTAAATTTAACTCCGCATGTGTCATACCTAACTTCTTATATTTTTTTTGGACACTATCGGTCCCCAAGCTCGGATAAAGAAGGAGGGTTGCGTTAGGTAGTTGACAGTCAACACAAAACTTTATCAGATTCATATGAACATGAATCTTATAAATATATATGCTAATACTAGGGCATTATCCTTAAGCAATTCATTTTGCCTACCACCTGGTGTCTCAAAAAATAGGCATGGGGCATTGCGCCTACCATCGGATGTCTCGAAAATAGGCAAGGAGCATCGCATCGGTGCCCGGGCGTGATGAAAAATAGGCAAGGGTTCCTGCAATAATCTGAACGTGTGTAGGTAAAGAAGCTAGTCTAGGACAATTGACTTAGGTTAGCGACTTAGAACATATGGACTATGATAAGGAAAGCGATGGATTTAGTAGATACGATGATAAGAAGAAAAGTTAACATAACTTGTTTACAAGAAACTAAATGGACCAATGAGAAAGCTAGATAAATTGAAAATACAGGGTTTAAATTATATTATACAGGAAAACATAGAAATATGAACGGTTTCAGAATAATAGTAGAAAGGAATCTTAAGGATGATATCGTAACCATATAAAATTGGTATTGGGTGAAAATATGATTAATATTGTTAGTGCTTATGCCCCCAAACTAGGATTAGATGAGCACACTTAAGTACAATTTTGGGAACAAATGAGTGAATTAATTTAAGAAATGCACATAGGTGAGAAAATATATATGGGGGGAGATTTTAGTGGCCATGTAGGATAAGATCGTGTAGGATATGGGAGAGTGCATGGAGGATATGGTTGTTGAGAGAGGATAGACGTTGGAGATTATATCTTTAATTTTGCAATGACTTATGATTTTTTACTAGTAAATACATATTTTAAAAAGAGGGTTGGACACCTAATAACTTATAAAAGTGGAACGTATAAGAGCCAAATAGACCTTTTCATTACTAGGAAAGTAGACTGATTAATATGTAAAGGCTATAAGGTTATTATGGGAGATAGCTTAACCTCACAATATAGGATATTGGTGTTCGATATAAATAGTAAAAATAAATCACAAGTGCGGAAAAAAAGAGTAACCCACAAACTAGGTGGCGAAACTTAATAAGAGAGAAATTAAAACCATTTCAAGATAAAATATTAAATAAAGTGTCATGGAATACTGAAGATGAGACTAACATAATGTGGAATAAGATGACCACATGCATTACGAGAATATCAAAAGAAATTCTTAGAGAATTAAAAAAGCAGGGGGCCATAATCTAAAGAAACTAGGTGGTGGAGTGAAGAAGTGCAAAATATAGTAAAAATCAAAAGGGAGGCTTTAAGACATGACAAACAAGAAAAAAAGAAAATTTTGAGAGATATAAATGCGCTAAAAAGGAAGTTAAGAAAATATCAAGATATACTAAGTTAAGGTGTATGATAATATTTATACAAAACTAGGAGCATAGGAAGGAAAAAGTATTTATAAGCTTTCTAAACTCAGGTACATAAAAATAAAAGGTTTTAATAACGTTAAATATATTATGATTCGAGAGTCCTAGTCAAGAATAATGAGATTACGAAAAGATGGAAAAAATATTTCGAAAGGTTGTTGAATGAAGATAATTGGAGTAGATTAGATATATAGGAACTTAGGGAGAGTCGAGAAAATATATTTTTTTCGCATAATTAGGATAACAGAGATTAGAATTGCTCTAAAAAAGATGAAAACAGGGAGGGCTTTAGGACGAGATGATATCCTTATTGAGAGTTGGAAGTATTTAGGGGAGGAAGGAGTATCTTGGCTTACAAAATGAATAAAGAAACGATTTTTTAGTACCTATTTATAAAAATAAAGGGGATATACAAAGTTGTTTAAATTATCATGGCATTAAGTTGATGAGTCATAAAATGAAACTGTGGGAGAGAGTGATTGAATATAGATCAAGATTGAAAACAACTGTATTTGATGATGAATTTGAGATTATGCCTGGGAGGTCAACAGTGGCAGTAATTTATTGTAACAACCCGTCCTTTTGGAGACTTTCTCGAAATAGTGATTTAGGGGATTCTCGAGGATTTAATGATTTTCGATGGGGGTTGTGATTATTTTTGGGACTAAATAGGTCGAAGTATTTTAATTATATGTCACCGTGGAGTAAAGTGACAAAAGAGGTAAGATTTTGATTAGAAAACCCGCATTAAATTTTATGAGTTAGAACAGTGATTTGCGATCAAGTACCTCGGATGGAAATTTTGACTGCGCCGTGAGTCTCGGAATGTCCGAGATAGTCGGAAAAGAGTGTCCGATTGTCGAAATTGAGTTTCGAGGAATTTTAGAGTAAAAAGGGCTCGTAATTGAGTAAACGAGTCGTTTTGGGGTTTTAAGCGGTATAACCCTTTTTCTTCTTATATAAAGAGGGGGATAGGGAGAAAAGAAGAAAGAAAGAAAGAAAAGAGAGAGAGGAGGAAGAGAAGAGAGGAGAAAAAGGAAGATTCGGGCCAAACTCCGTCGGATTCGACTCGGGATCGTTGGATTATATCCACGAGGCAAGTGTTTACTTGATTTATTTACTTTTTGCATAAATCTCATACCGTAGTTTTGTATTAACAAACCCTAAAGATTTTGGGTTGGGTTTTCGTGGATAAAACAGGTTTTCGGGAGTTAAAACGAATAAATCCCTAAAATTTTCTTATTGGAAAAACCTAGAAATTAATCGAAATAAATTGGTGGTTTAGGGTTATAGGGTGTTTATAACCCTTAATATATGTGTATTTGTAGTTGGTTGATGTTGTAGGACGTTGGGTGAGACGTCAAAAGCTTGGGAGAAGCTTTAATGGCCGAAACCGTCTCGGAGAAGATGATGAATAGTATAGGCAGCGTGCTTGCCGAATCGATTCGACCTATAGGCGAATCGATTCGGCTCTTGGTCAAAAAATAAAAATTGTAGATGCGACCGCGTATTTTTCTATTTTTTTTGGATTTATAGTGATTTTTCTACGAAAAGTTGTCCGAGATTGAAATCATTAGTTATAACTTATTAGAGATAAATATTAGGAGTTGTCAAAAGGATTGTTAGGACCTCTAAAGAATTTGAGGAGATATTAAAACTTTGAGTTTGTAGGAATAAATCCAAGTTAGGATTTAAATGGAGATTGGATTGAATTTTGGGTATTTTGGAGATTGAAAAATTGCCCAAACAGTTCCCCTCGAACAGGCCGAATCGATTCGCCTAAGGGGATCTGTGATTCTGCAGTGGGCCAAATCGATTCGGATTTAGACCAAATCGATTCTCCATTAAAGACATGTTTGCAGAACATTTTTCGAATTGATTCGGATTGGGGGTCGAATCGATTCGCCCACCCGAATCGATTCGCTATTGGGGCGAATCGATTCACTTTGGTCAGAATTGCTAGTTTTCTTCCGCTAAGAGTATGGGGAGTTAAAATAAAATTTGAGATTTTTATGGGAAAATCCTAGGAGGTGACTAGGATAATTTGGGAATATAGACATATATTCTCGCTTAGTGTGGAGTGTTATGATTGGAGATATCCAATAAATCCTTAGATGGGATTTAGGTATGTATTGATTATCAAAGTAAGAAAATACATTGGGTTTAGTATCATGCTTATATGAATGCATGATTATGATTCCTTGAGGGAACCTTTGGGATTATTGGTCATCGTTAGATGGTTTGGCAAAATATGGCCATATATATATATATATATATATATATATATATATATATATATATATATATATATATATATATATATATACTAGGTGATTAAAGTATATATATATGATATGATGTAAATGGTTTTGAAAATGTAAAAATAGATGTTTTCAAAATGGAAAAGAAAAGATTTTCATAATTAATAAAATTATGGTTACACACCTCCTTAAATCGCTATCATAAGGGAAGTTGCATGCGTATGGTGATTCCCCCTGGCTAATGAATGCGGGGTGGATATAGTCCTAGGCCATATGGCGATTATATTTTACTACACTGGTTAGGAGATTCTGGGTGTGGTCTTGACTTTCCCGCAGGCATATGGCCGCTTCCCGACATTGTTAGGTTCCCAGGTTGTCTTGTTTGATGGCCCTTGGAAGATGATAGCCATTTAGGGGCGTGTCCAGTGGGAAAACTCGGAGGGACAGTCTTAGATTTGTTAAAGCAATTCATGATAATGGATTGGCTTTAAATACATTTCCTGGATATAAGAAGGGAAATGAGATAAATGTTTTGGCTTCGGTATCACTTCCCGGATGGAAGATGGTAAGTGGAAGCATATGATATGATCAAAGCATTTTTATGATAATAAAAATGGCTTTGGATACATTTCCTGGATATGAGAAAGGAAATAGGATGTTATAAAACGAAAAAGCATTTTTATGATAATAAAATTGGCTTTTAAAAAGTTATATGTTATGTTAAAGCAATTCATGATAATGAATTGGCTTTTATATACATTTCCTGGATATAAGAAAGGAAATGGAAAGTTTTGAGTAATATGAAAAGTATTGATAAATACTTGGTATATAAATCCTCAGTCTGGGAGATAGATCCGGATGTATATTAAAATATGTATATATATGGATAAATCGAGTACCGAGGGTCTAATGGATGCCAACGATTGACCTTGCCGCGTAGTAGTGTATCGGGGGGGGTTCCTTGTTTGGATTTCTCTTTGTGAGACACCCCACGCATGAATATGGCATTGTGTTGAGACTGGGGAGAAGTTTAATCCTTAGTGCTCTAAAATAAATATTTCTTATGGTATGTATATTTATATATTATGTACTGAGGGACTAGCGGATCTCGACGATCGAACTTGCTGCATAGTAGTGTATCGGGGGGTTCCTTGTTTGGATTTCGCTCTGCGATACACCCCACGCACGAACATGGAATAGCGTTGAGACTGGGGTAAAGTTTAGCCCTTAGTACATTACTTGAACAATCTAGAGTTGATAGTAGTGAGGTGATAGACTAGTTTAGCAGGGTAGCTTGACTAGGATATTTAGAGGGATGCGTTAGGAGTGCACTATTAGAAGAGAGGTGAGGGGTATCTCATGGGAGTGCGATACGAAACTTAAATATGTGATAAAACCTTTTTCTAAAAATAAAGCATTTATGCACTTGTAAAATATTTTCAAACTCGGGCTCTGACCCGTTTATCTACTTTTCCTCTCTTGCTATATATATATATATATATATATATATATATATATATATATATATATATATATATATATGTGTGTGTGTGTGTGTGTGTGTGTGTGTACAGACACAGGGAAGCCTGGATGGCACTTCTTTCGAGTCAGACGTCAGCTGCAGCAGCTGTGGATGCGTACAGGTTCTTGATAGCCGCTTCCACCTTTGTACTCTAGATAGGAGGTATTGTATAAGTATTCGGGCCAATGGTCCAATTGCATTTAGTTATTCTTTTTGCTGCATTCGATATGGTTGTACATTTTGACCGAGTGTTTGGTTATTTTATTTCATTTCAGTTTCATTTACGCATAAACTGTGTGGATGCTTTAATTTTGTAGTTGTTAAAAAGAGTAGTTAAGTAAAAATTTGACACCGCCCTAATAGGTTATTAGTAATTAAATGAATTTTCGACAGTGATGCTAAGAATGATCCATATGAGACTCCTGTTATAATTTGATATAGGAGTGATCATCCGGTATTTTATTAGGTGGGGTGTCACAGATGGTATCAGAGCAGCAGGTTCTAGTGTCCTTAGGAATCTGTGCGGACGTACTACGCTTTCAGCGTTGCTCTCGATTTGTTATAGAGCCTTATGATTAGGATTGTTGAATTCCTGTGGTGAGATTTCGTTCTCCTGCTATGTTAGAAGGTTATAGTAATCTTTTGCTCGCTCATTTGAGATTCGTGTGCGAGGCTTGCATGGCGGCAGGAGGTGGGACTTAGTTGGAGCTATAAGGTTGAAGCTCGTAGTGGAATTTCCTTCTAACGGAGAAGCTATGAGGTATATTTGGCATGGCTTGATAAAGTCGCGGTGTTTCGTTAGCCCTAGACTCGTGTGTGTAATTTGAGTTGTGGCGGTATCGATAACATTATATAATGTATGTCTATGTGTTTTCCGCGATAACAGAATTTTATTTTCCTTCATTCGCCATAAAGGCGGGTGTTGATATATTGTATATATATATATATATATATATATATATATATATATATATATATATATATGGTTTGGGATGCTCTTTTTATATGTCTATACGAGTATGGTAATATGGTGAGCATATAATGTTATTGGTTGTTCGGAGCGATAGCAGGCTAATGATGGCAAGACTATCGTGTCCGCAGTTCCAGGATGGAATGGATTGTTATTGCGGTGTCTCACCTGGATACAGGTTGAGTTCTCCTTTATTGTTATGGGTAGATGGAACTTTGATAAGCAGAGGTTTCATTATCGTGATTTGAGTATGTGGCGACCTTATAGATATGATTTGGGGTGTGCCGGATTATTGTTAAGCTGTAAGATTAAGCTCATTATTGATTGCGCAAGGACTTAATGTTAGTGCTAGCGCTTTGTGGTATGACTCTTAGATAGAGATGGGAGTTCATACCACATTTGGTTAAAAGAGGGGATAGGATTAGCCCGGTTGCATATTTGAAAATAACGGACCTCCATGACCGAAAAAGTTAAGTAGCAGTGTGTGGAGGGGTTCCTTGTTTGGATTTCGCTTTGCGAGATGCTCCACACATGAATCTTAACAGCGTCGGGAGTGGAGAGATGTTATAGGATGCAAGGATGTGGGTTTTGTTGATAAGTCTTATAGTGTGGATGAACCACTATAGACTATGAGCCATTTGATGATGGTATGCTTATGGGAATATTGTGCTATGGAAAAGCACTAAAGTGGTCCTCTCGCCACAAGTAGGTGGGTGGAGTAGGAGTTAGAAAAATTGATTTAAGGATAATAGTCAGGCCTTAATGAAAAGGCAAATTTTGAGGAAATATGTTTTGGGTAGGATGTACGTAGTGCTCTTACAGAGATTGGGCACTTCGATTAGTTAGGTTTCCTTTCATATGGAAGGAAGGATAGAATAATAAAATGTGTTCGTAGGTTAGTAAGATAGGATTTAGGATGTCCCGCTGGTGTGCCTTAGGTCGCTATATCTCGATGACCGACTACGCGAGGGAGTAGTGTAACAGGAGGGTTCCTTGTTTAGATTTCGCTTTGACGAGACGTCCCACGCATGAAACCAAGAAAATGTCGGGAGTTGAGAGAGGCCTTGGGCACTAGGGATACTTAGGATTACACTCGTTTCACGTAGGTAGGACATCGCATAGACCTTAGTATTAGTAGGATGTAAGTTTAGTAGAGTTAGTGGCGCCGAGGTTAAAAGAATTGAATTTTGCGGGTTGGGAGGACCCATATGTGAGTATTACACCGAGGAAAGGAGACCCTTATTGGTAGAGAGTGTTACGTGTCATACGTTCACTATGGATGTGCAGATGTGCATAGGTTAGAAAGGTGTATGGGCACCTTAGTAAGTTGGTTTATATATCGCCTGAAATAGAAGGAACGTGGTATATAAATGTAAATTTTATGGCGTGAGGCACTAATAATGATGAGTGCTATGTGACGCCATTGGAGTCACTTTACGACCGTGGTAGCAGTGTGGTGTATGGTTGGGAACCATTGGGATTAGTATCGTTCCCCTTAATATATTAGGATTTGGAGCGATCCTAGGATTGGTGGTGTAGGTCGTATATGAATTTCGAGGACGAAAGTCCTTATCTCTTTGCTCTTGTTATGTATGAGTTAACTGAAAAAATACAAGATGAGATACGGTGTTGTATGCTACTTGCAGATGATATTTTTTTAGTGGATGAGACTAAGATGAAGATTAATGCTAGATTGAAATTGTGGAGAGAAACTCTAGAAATAAGAGGATTCAAAATAAACAGGACTAAAACATAATATGTGGAGTACAATTTTAGTAGTAAGAAGATGACAAACGGGGGCATGGTGAAACTGGAGGGTCAAGAGATACCTATAATTGATCATTTTTAAAGGGTCGATTATCCAAAAAGATGGAAATATTAGTGGTGATGTTACTCATATGATTAAAGCAGGGTGAGTTAGGTGGAAATGGTCCATGGAATTCATTACTGGATTACCTACATCACAGTGGGGTCACCACTCATATGGGTTATAGTGGATCGATTAACCAAGGTAGCTCATTTCTACCAGTACGGACAGACTACCCCACGGGCCAGTATGCACAGCTATTTATTACCGAGATAGTTAGGCTACATGGGGTGCCCCTGGATATTGGAAATTGTGTCTAATAGAGACAAGATTTTTATGTCGCGCTTCTGGAAGGGATTTTAGGAGGCCATGGGTACAGAGTTGAGATTGAGTTCAACTTACCACCCACAGACGGATGGACAGACAAAGCGTACCAATCAGATGCTGGAGGATATACTACGCATGTGTGTTCTCTATTTTGGAGGAGGTTGAGAGCCGTATCTTCCACCGGTGGAGTTCGCTTATAATAACTCCTCTCAGTTAACGATTGTATGGCCCCATTTGAGGTGTTGTATGGCAGGCCTTGTCGTTCTCCCACTTGTTGGCTAGAGGTGGGGGATAATAAATTGCTCGGACCAGAGGTGATTCAAGAGACTTCAGCTAGGATTGAGCTTATCAGGAGTCGCATTCGAGTAGACCAGGACCGACAGAAGAGTTACGCCGATGCAAAACGCTCCTTCCAAGAGTTTGGCACGAGGGACCAAGTATTACTGCGTGTGTCTCATATGAAATGAGTAATGAGATTTGGGAAGAAGGGGAAATTGGCTCCAAGGTACGTAGGACCATTCCCCATTATCGAGAGGATAGGGCCGGTGGCATACAGATTGGAGTTGCCAGAGCACTTACACCGCATTCACGATGTATTCCACATCTCGTCGTTGAGACGATATCTTCAGGATGATATGGCCCACACTCACATCGCGACAGAGGAGATTAACTTACAGCCCGATAGTTCTTACGAGGAGAGACTAGTGGCTATCCTAGACCATAGCAAGAGGAAATTGAGGTCGAAGGTAGTTCCACTTGTACGGGTTCAGTGGGAGCATCATAATATGGAGGAGTCTACTTGGGAGCGCGAGGCAGATATGCGTGAAAAATATCCAGATCTATTTTTACCAGGTGTGCCTTATTTTCTGAATTTCGGGACGAAATTCTGTTATTAGGGGGGAAGTATGTAATACCCCATATTTTTATGGCTTTTAATTTGGGAATTTAATTTAATATAAATCCAAAAATTATTTTAAATATCTACTAGCATGATGAGAGTTAGTAATTATTGGGAATTTGTTGAATATTACTTAATGGGTAAAGTAATACGTACAATTGAATTTATTAAAATTGTCACGAGTAAATAATATGACAATTATGAAAATTAAGTCGGGACGCGCCTCTGTCCTGTCGGGAATAAATTATTATTATAAAAAGTGAATAAATTATAAGTCATTCGTATGGTCATTTCGAGTGTGCCAACGTGCCCGTAAGGGTCGAGATAGTCAGAAAAGTGTATCCGGGGGTTTAGTTTGGGTCTCGGAGCATTTTTAAGCCTAACCGGTAACCCGGGAGGGCATTTTAGTTATTTTTCTTTTTAAGGCCTAATTATGGACGAAAATTAAAAGGATATATCTTGTGGGAGTTAGATTCTTCAAGCATTAGAATTGGTAGAGTTGCAGAGAGGCTAAGGAAGGGAGAAGGGAAAAGACTCTAAAGTGGAGAACCACCTTACGTACACCACCCTTGCCATCTTTCACTACCGTCGCATAGATCGAGAAACGAGGAACACAACCATACCCATCAACACCTGAGAATCAAACCTTCGAATTCCCGGCAAGTATCTATCTTGCTACTTTTCTAGTTAATGTTTCACCCATGTTATAATATGATTGATAAATATATGTTTCGTGTAAGAATTTGATGATTTAGGAAATTTAAATCACATGCTTTAGAGGAAATAAAAATATTCTGGAAATCTCAACATATGTAGAGGATTACCCATGAAATTGTATTGGTTTAGAAGTGAGAAATCTGGAAAAAGAATTAAAGATTGTAAATTTAATGCAAAATTAGGGTTCTTTGAAATTATGATGAGTTTGCCCTTTAATTCGTTACCGTTGATGAATTTGTACACGCTTCACGTAGGAAATCATGTATATAGGTGTATGTAATCAGTAGTAAACTTGTTTGGGAGTTTGGGGATCATTCATGGTATTTTAGAGGAAATTCTTGGATGAAACTCGTCGGTCAAAATTACAGTTTTTGGGCAAAGAACTGCTTGATCGATCGATCGACCCCAGAATATTAATCGATCGACTGATCAATCGACCCCTCCTAGAAAGCTGCATGTTTTTACCCTCTTTATTTAATCCGGATAAAATACATAGGAACCCTTGAATATCATTTAAAGAGTATAATAGGTCATGAAGAGGACTAGTAGGGTTAAGTAGACTCCGTTGAGTGAAATTTTATATGGGATGAAATTGTGGGTTAACGAGGGGTTTTGTCACATAATGGAAGTTGTGCGTATGTTCCCTAAAGAATTGAGAGACTGCACCTACTGAAATTATGTTTAGTAAGAGAGAATACTTCGAGAAATGAGAAGTAAGTATGGAATGATTATAATTGAGAATAAAAGAGATGAATCCTTTATGCGAGATAATTGGGTAAAATTGTACTAAGTACAGTTAATAATAATTATTATGGGTCGTGAGCGAACCTAATTGGAAAATGTGAATATATATATATATATATATATATATATATATATATATATGGCCGTGTGACTGTGTGCATATACTAAATATTATATTTGTGAATAATCATACCTGCGCTACTTGCTATCACAGAGGTTGCCGCGCCGGGACAGTCTTATCTCGATGGGACCTTTATGGGGGATATTGACTTGTACCCTTGAACATATGATTCCTTGGTACATGCTATCTAAGAATGATAGTCAGACGGTCCTAAGAGACAAGAGGGGTATGTGCTGACCTCTTAGTGACTTGGAACTATGCTTCGCCTCCATTTTGTGTGATTGTGTTAATACAGTTCCAGAGTGATTCTGAACTATTATTTCCCTTAGTACGAGAGATACGGGGAATTGATAGTAGAGTATGCCAACACCATAGATTTTAGGTGGGGTGCCAATAGTATATACATTATATGAGTGATATATATATATATATATATATATATATATATATATATATATATATATATATATATATATATATATACGTATATATGGAAAATCATCTACTGTGCGTATAAGTAGTTAAGTATTGAATAAATGCTCCAAACTTTATAGTAGGTGCTAGAGAACTTTGTAACGGTACTGAGATATTCTAAGTAATGTAAGAAATCATGACGAGATAGATCTCTAAACTAAATATCATAGCCTTGCTATTTCTCGAAATAAAACTTTTGGGATAAGTTTGATAGACTTATGAGATTTAGTAGTATGGTAGGCGTGCACACTAGATGAGAGGTGAGAATTCTCAAGAGAGTGTCGCATACTAACATGGTTGTTATATTAGCCAGTAAGCATGTTAAATACTTACTAAAATATTTTTAAAACTGTTTTACACTCGGGCTCTGGCCCTTTTTCTTTCATCTTTCTCTCTTTTGCATATATATATATATATATATATATATATATATATATATATATATATATATATATATATATATATAGTACAGGTGCTCAACCATAGGGGCGTAAGGTGTAGGATCGTTTGAGTGGACGTGCTGCAGCTTGTGTGGAAGTTGCAGGTCATTGCAGTAGACACTTCCTCCTTTGGTTCCTCAGACTTCTGTTTAGCTCTTTTAGTTAGGGCATGTGTCGCCCATTTCCAGACTTGTTTAGACTTGATAGGGGTTTCATATTTCTATCTTTTGAGTACTCTGTTTTCATTTGGGATTATTTTGTCTCTCATATTATTTGTGGATTTTAGTTAATTATTTGAGATTTGAATAATCCAGTTGGCATGGTTCGTTGGTTGATTGATATCTTTATCATTTGTATTATTCATAATTTTGGTTATGTTCAAAAATATTTTTACAACGGAGTTTAATAAATGAAAACTTTAAATTGTTTTGACACTTATCTTAATTATTTAGGGTGTTTAAATTGGAAATATTTATTTTGCAACAGTGATGCTAAGAATGAACCAACTGTTCACCTTGATTTTAATTTAATAAAGGACTGATCACCCGATATTTAATTAGGCGGTGTGTCACAAAATGTAGATGCAAACATCATCTAACAAATCACCCGCTAGGATCGATCGATTAAACTAGTTTAAAATCATAAAAGTAAGCCTAGAGTTGAAATTAAAGGAATAATACCACACTTAAGAAACCCCTATCTCTAGTTCGAATCCCAAATGGGTATTAAACTAGAATTTGATTTTCTCTCGATGCGTAAATTAAGATGTAAGAGTGCAAAATTAATCATCAAAGGGACATTTAATTTAAATTAATTAATTAAATTAGGATTAACATCAAATAATGGGTCATCCTACCCCTTGAAAGGGTTTTTAGCCTAACATGATATCAAACATGATAAATAAACATTCAATATGCATATAATATAAAAGAGTTGAGAGAAGAACAATCAAACAAATCTCTTAAATTCAATTGACTTCAATCCTTGAATTAGAAGCATACAACCCTCTAAGTGAGCGATCAACAAAAATATAAATGAAAAAATTTATTCAACTTGAATCTCAAAAATTTATTATCTCACTAATCTCTAAAAAAAAAAATTCTAACCTAAAAAAACTACACCAAAATGGTGTTTCTCTCTCTAAAATTTTCCCTCTAAAAACCTAGATTATTTATTTTGGTCTTCAAATGGCCTTGGATATTCTTATATAGTGAGGCACATGGAGCTACGGGGTAAATTGGGTATGGATTAAAAGTGTGCATGGGGTGTCAGGTGAGAGGGGGTTATTTTTGGAAGAAAAGTGGGAATTAAGTTAGTTGGGGATAATTTTGGAAAAAGGTTGCAAGGGGTTAAAGACATGTCGTAAATGGATTTTGTTATTTTTGGCTTTTGGTCTTTGTTTTGGGATGAGGAGGTGAAAAATCGTGCTGGCTTAGAAATGGGTCTTGGACAGATGTGTTATGGAATCGAGTTTGTGGGCTTGGCTCCGATAATGGGTTTCGAGTTTGGGTGGTTTCGGTTTGATGATGGTTGGAGATCGGTAGGGGTCGCGGGTTGGCAAGTCTCAGGTCAGGAGGTGTTAGATGTCGCTGGAGGGTAAGATCGCGGGTATTTCGTCGGGGTTAGGTCTGGCCTGAATGGTTGGTAAGAGTAGTTTTGGGTTTGGTTGTGGGAGGTGAGAGAGAGAGAGAGAGAGAGAGAGAGAGAGGTGGGTTATGGAGGTTAGGATGGACATCAGTGGAGGTGAGAGAGGGGTGGCTGAGTGAGGTTGAAGATGAGTGTATGGGGGGCTGTAGGTTAATATGGTGTGTTGGTTAGGATGTGTTAAGTGGTGCGTGTGTTTGTTTTGTTTGGGTGTAGGTAAGTGTAGGAGTTTGGGGTGTGGGTGAGGGATTAGTTTATGAGTATGTGCGTGTATGGGATAATGTGTGTGTGTGTTTAATTTTGCACCCTAAATAATATAAGAAAAGAATAAAGAATAAAAATAAACTTAATAAAAACAAGTAAAATAAAGATAAAAATAAAAA
This sequence comes from Sambucus nigra, assembly GCA_949130495.1. Classification (NCBI taxonomy): domain Eukaryota; kingdom Viridiplantae; phylum Streptophyta; class Magnoliopsida; order Dipsacales; family Adoxaceae; genus Sambucus; species Sambucus nigra. The sequence goes on along the minus strand of OX422216.1, from coordinate 281,401,282 downwards.
CTAAGCTAAGCTATAAATAAAAATCAACTAAAAATAGAACTCACTAAAAAAACCTAAAAAATAAAAATAACACGACACATAATCCAAACTCTAAAAACTAAACACGACTCAAATAAAAACTAATAAAACAAAATAAAACAAAAGATAATAATAAACTAACTAAAAACTAGAAAAAAACAAAAATAAAGGAAAATAATTACTCGACGCACTAAGATAAAAAATAATTCCTCTGAATAAAATCTATTAAAAATAAAACTCAAATAATAAAAAACTACAAAATAAGTAAAAATAAAAACTAAAGCCCTAAAAATATGAGATCTAGATGTAAGGACATTTTTCTCATGTCCAACATGTTACATTTGTGTATGTCGTACGCCGCTACATTTGTCACGTCACCTCAAGATCTCACTCGACGGACTCAATTCGAATTTCGAGATTCTAGTATTCAACATCTCCATCATATGTCCCACATCTGCCTCAATGACTTCACGTTCCATAATTTTAGGGACTTTATGCAAGTGGTACGCAAGAGAAGTCAAAAACAGTGCAAGAAGGCACGATAGGGAAGTTCAAGGGCAATTTTGTAATTTTTTAGCCATCGTCTGGAGGACCGGTCAACTGGAAAGTTGAAGAGCTTACCATAACAAAGATACTGGAAGAAACGACACCTCAATTAGAGCTACGATGAACAAGTTCTGGCCCATTGAAAATGGAGATAATTCCAAGAAAAACCTTGGAAGTTTTGCTAAGTGTTTTAAAGCCCCCTTCCAACGAGTTTCCCCGAACCCAGACCGAACCGGTTTCGGGGGGCGAACCGGTTCGCAGGGGACCCCGAACCGATTTGGGTACCCTGTACGCTGGCAGAGTTTTTATTTTGTGAAACTCTTCATTTGTTTCCCTATAAATACCAACTTCGGGGGAACAGTTTTGCAAGACTTTGATAGACAAATTTGAGAGTCCTAATACCTCAAGTCTTCACCTTTTTGAGTCCCAAGACTCATGTTTTGATTCACACATTCTTTCTAAACCTTTGTGAATCTTTTGGTAACCCAAGAACACAACCGTGTGTTTGTTCAACCTTTGTGGGGAGATCTTTGCAACCGAGGACTGCGTGTCATTGTTGAGGGAGTCTCTACAAAGTGTTATGACTGCGTGTCATTGAGGAGTGTTGCGGTTATTCCTTTGTTGATTGGGTTGCGAGTCCTTGGAGGGTGTTGCGTGTATTCTCTTGCTGAGTTCAAGACTGCCTGTTTTTGTGGGTTGGCTGCGCGTTGATCCATTGCAGATTTCTCTATGTAATTATAAGTTGCGATTTGTATATTCATAGTGAAATAAAGGTTTTACCCGAAAGGGGTTTTTTCCTGAAATCTGTGTCTCAACATATTTATTGTGTTGCATGCTTTATATTTGTTGGGATGATTTAGATGCATGTTTAAGGGCTGAATTTATTTGATTTAACAGTAGTCCCTAATTAAATAAGGGTTACTTGGAAACTTATGAAATTTATTTAAATCAGTATTACACTGTCATATTCAACATTTACAAATTGGTATCAGAGCAGGTTACGCTAATTTATCGCGTATTCCTATTTTCCGCAAAATAGTGTGATATTGATTTTTTTGAAAAATCAGTTTTGTGAAAAATCGCAATTTTTCCAATGGAACGTTCATTTAATAAGGTGCCTATTTTTTATGGAAATAATTATGCCTATTGAAAAGCTCGCATGAAATCATGTTTAAAAGCTATTGACGAGCGTGTGTGGTTGCTTTGCGAAAATGGATGGACTCCTTCCACGGTCACCGTTAATAACGTCACCTCTTTAGAACCCGTGTCAGCCTGGACTGAAGATGATTATAAATTGTCCAATTTTAATTCCCGTGGTCTGAGTGCTATTTTTGGAGCTGTCACTCCTGGTGAGTTTCGCCGAATTATGACGTGCACCACCTCTAAAGAGGCTTGGGATATTTTGAAACTGACACATGAGGGTACGAACGCTGTTAAAGAATTAAAATTATAAAATTTGGCCACCCAATTTGAGACTATCACCATGTCTGAGTCCGAATTCTTTGATGAGTTTTATGCACGTTTGTCGGACATTGTTAACACATGTTTTAATTTGGGTGAGGTGATCGATAACACGCGTGTCGTTAAAAAGATTTTGAGATCTCTCCCAAAGCGCTTTATTCCTAAAGTCACGGTTTTGAACTCTTTGGGAAATTTGAAATCCCTTAAGTTGGAAGAACTTGTCGGAGATCTTCAAACCCATGAGATTGACATGTTTCCCAAAACCATTAAGGCTAAGTATAATGGCATTGCTTTAAAGACTCATTGTAAGAAAAAGAAAGAAAAAGTTTGTGAGTCCAATTCTGAGGGGACTTTGATTTTAATGATATGGCCTTGTTTGCGAAAATTTTTAAAAAGTTTCTCAACATGAACAAAAATAATTCTTCCAATAAAAGGAGATTTTTTGAGAAAAATAAAAAGAAAGGGAAGGCCAAAGAAAGCGATGAGAAAGAAAAAGAGAATAACTCCGATGAGGAGTGTGAGGAAGATTTTGAGAATGTAACTTGTTTTGAATGTGGGGGTAAGGGGCATAAGTCGTTTGAGTGTCCTACGTGGTTTAGAAAGAAAGGAAAAAAAGTAGCCATGCCTGCCACACTTAGTGATAGTGAGAAAGAGGAGGGAGATGAGTCCGATAAAGGTTTAGCACATGGGATGGTTGTCGCCTTTTCTAGTCATGTGAGCACACCCACTTTGTCTCACGAGAGTGCACACGAGAGCGATGATAGTGATTTGTGTTATTCGAGTGAGGGAGAAAGCGAGGAGGAGAATGGAGATGAAAGTGAGCTCCAAAAAGCTTTTAGAGATTTGTACACCGAGACCTTGAAAACTAAGAAGTATAATTGTGATTTAGGTCGTCGGATTTTAGATTTGGAGAGAGAGAAGGAGCTTTTGAGAAAGGAGAAGTGTGATTTGACCAATACGGTGTCTAGTCTGACGACACGCGTATCCCAACTCGAGAGTGATCTCGAACGTGCCAGGGAGGTCAAAGTCAATTTTGTGAACGCACCTAAGAAGGTTGAAAAGGTGGTTCATAAGGGTAAAGGTGAGAATTTAGGAACAAGTCATGACGGTGCTTCTTCTTCCCAATTAGCACCCGAGTCGGTTCCCACTTTAGTGTTAGATTCACGTAAGTCTCACCCTAACCCACCTAGGCATCCCATTCCTATTAGGAGAGGACGTCCTAGTGTTTTTGAGAGAGGTGTGCCTAGGCCTATTTATGTTTGTTCAAATTGTAAGAGGAGAGGTCACCTTAAGGAATTTTGTTTTAAGTTAGGTTATGTGTCACGGTTTGCTTCTACACGTGTTTCTAGCACACATGCAGCCACACATGATAGTTTACATGCTCCCGGAGACTAAATGAGAGAGTTTGAACATTTAGGTGAGCATGTTAAGTTTTTGGTCAAAACTTCACAAGAATTGATTGAGTTTTTTCATAAGTTGTCACCACCTTTGGAAAACTCCTTCGCACCTAATGATTGAGGTTTGACTTGTTTACTAGCATAGGATGATTTTCATGATGACATTGTTTGCCTATTGCTAGTATGTATCATGTTTGTATGTTTTATTTTTTTTGGAAAATTTTAAAAAATACAAAAAGATTTTATTTTGATAAAATTTTGAGAAAATCCAAAAAGATTTTTGTATTTTGTTTGCACCATTTATGGATGAATACTTAGAATGATCGAGTCACAACATCATTCCATTTTTTTCATGTGACTATTTGACAGTATTTTGAGACAATAGATCAATTCATCCTTGTGATTTATAATGTTTGGAGTCATTAAGATGTAATTAAGTGTTACTTCCTATATGTTTTACTCATGTTTTCTTTATTGCACACATGCACGGATTTGTTTGATTATTGTGCTTGTCTTATCATATGTTGGTTGGGTGTTTTCACTTCAATCCTGTCCTTAAAACGAACCAAGCGCGATAAAATTTTGATAAGGAAAATGTGCATATAAAAACCGTTTTGTGAGTTTCTGTGCTTTATTTAAAAACGGGGAAGGGCTGCGAAAGGTTCATTTAACCTTTGTGATTCTAAGCCACCGTTAAAAAGGACCTAAAAAATTGAGGAATTTTATTATCCGGGGTCCAAAGAGGTTTAAAAGAGCCCGAAAAAATTTAAAGACAATAAAAAGAAATTCATGCCAAATTATGGGCCATTTAGGTTTTTTCACCAATTCTCCAAAGTTTGAGAATTTAGATTACCTCTAAAAGAAAATATATATGAGGGAGTTTGGTTGGAGATTTTATAACGGGTTTGCACGTCCTTAAAAGTCTTGAAAATGCGCTAAATAGTTTTGGATGTTATTGGTGTGGAAATCATTTGACTTTGATTTGTTGATTTGTATAAGACGATGTCATCTAAATTCAACAAACTTTTACACCTAAGGATACTTTTGATGTTCATTCGTTAGGGGTACACATATGCATCGTGCACATATGATTGATTGAGTTTATTTACCTATCAAATGTGTTCACACCCATTAATTCCATTTTCCATGACTTGGTTGTTCAAGTTTAAATCCATGGTGTGTTTTTTGTATCATGTTTTACATATTTTTTTCAGATTGGTATCTTATTTTTGTGCAAAAAATTTGAAAAATCAAATATAGTTTGTGCATTTATTTTTTTAGCATCTCCTTGCAAGAGAACGCTTGCCATATTATTTGATGCCTTGGTTTGAATATTGTGACACCCCGATTTTGCTTTTTTGATTCATTCTTCTGTTTGTCTATTTGGGGACATCATAAAAAGGGGGAGAAAGAATTATCATATTTTGGGGGAGTTTTTGAGATTTGACTTATGCTTATCATGTATTGGTACCTATGTTTATGTCATTTCAAACTCGATACGTCACTTGGTATTTTGTCTTTATCTCATATGTGTAGGTACTACATTAATGATCATACGTTACACACCCTGATGAGAAAAGATTTGAGATTCCTGAAGATTTGAAGAACAAACGATGGAGACTATTCATTTGTACCTTTTCCAGTTTTGGGTTCATGGGAGGGTAGACTTGTATAGGCAATTTCGTATTTGATAATTCGGATTTTTTATGTATGTACGGGCATAGACATAGGGAGAGATTTGTAAGGACATTATTCTCATGTCCAACATGTTATATTTGTGTATGTCGTACGCCGCTACATTTGTCACGTCACCTCAAGATCTCACTCGACGGACTCAATTCGAATTCCGGGAATTTAGCATTCAACATCTCCATCATATATCCCACATCTGCCTCAATAACTTCACGTTCCATGATTTTAGGGACTTTATGCAAGTGGTACGTAAGAGAAGTAAAAAATAATGCAAGAAGGCACTATAGGGAAGTTCAAGGGAAATTTGGTAATTTTTCAACCATCGTTCGGAGGACCGCTCAACTGGAAAGTTGAATAGCTTGCCGCAACAAAGATACTGGAAGAAACGTCACCTCAATCAGAGCTACGGTGAACAAGTTCTGTCCCGTTGAAAATGGAGATAATTCCAAGAAAAACCTTGAAAATTTTGCTTAGTGTTTTAAAGCCCCCTTCCAGCGAGTTTCCCCGAACCCAGACCGAACCGGTTCGGGGGGGCGAACCGGTTCGCAGGGGACCCCAAACCAGTTCGGGTACCCTAAACGCTGGCAGAGTTTTTATTTTGTGAAACTTTTCATTTATTTCCCTATAAATACCAACTTCGGGGGAACAATTTTGCAAGACTTTGATAGACAAATTTGAGAGTCCTAATACATCAAGTCTTCACCTTTTTGAGTCCCAAGACTCATGTTTTTATTCACACATTCTTGCCAAACCTTTGTGAATCTTTTGGTAACCCAAGAACACAACCGTGTGTTTGTTCAACCTTTGTGGGGAGATCTTTGCAACCGAGGGTTGCGTGTCATTGGTGAGGGAGTCTCTACAAAGTGTTATGACTGCGTGTCATTGAGGATTGTTGCGGTTCTTCCTTTGTTGATTGGGCTGTGAGTCCTTGGGTGGTGATGCGTGTATTCTCGTGCTGAGTTCAAGACTTCATGTCTTTGTGGGTTGGCTGCGCATTGATCCATTACAGATTTCTCTATGTAATTGTAAGTTGCGATTTGTATATTCATAGTGAAATAAAGGTTTTACCCAAAAGGGATTTTTTCCTGAAATCTGTGTCTCAGCATATTTACTGTGTTTCATGCTTTATATTTGTTGGGATGATTTAGATGCACGTTTAAGGGCTAAATTTATTTGATTTAAAAGTAGTCCCTAATTAAATAAGGGTTACTTGGAAACTTGCAAAATTTATTTAAATCAGTATCACACAATCATATTCAACGTTTACACTAGAAAAAACTAAAAATAAAGACTAAAATTAAAAACTAATAAAAAAAATGAAATAGAAAATAAGTTCTAGAAATTTCTAAATAAATCTAAAATAAATCCTAAAAATAAAAACGACTCAAACTAAAAATCTAAAAAGCACAAAATAAACACACATGGGGTTCGGGGTAGGTTTACACTCGATTTAGGCTCGGTTACGATACGAGAGTGGGGAATTAGCTTCATAAATCACACATTTACCTTGAAATAAGCGTCGAACTTCCTCAAACGGCCATCAAGTCTGCACATTAAATATTTTCGCATATAAGACCCAAATTACTGATAATTAGCAACTAAAATACGTCTATTTGGGGTATAAAATGTATACTTTTCGGTGCTTATCACACCACCCCAAACAGAACATTGTTACTCCTCAAGAAAAATATAGAGAGAAAGAAAGATAAGAAACCAAAAGTGTACCACTTTTGCAGCCACTTGTAATTGTACTTAGCATGTGCAATAAGCCTTTAAACCTATAGGTTGCCTTACATGACGAGTTTTGTCTCATGAGGGTTTGCTGGGAATATACCCACAAAACTATTTATTTGCAAACGACAGTCAATCTCTTATTAGACGTAGAATAATAGCACAATCCATCATGAAAGAAAATTTTGAGAAATACAAGATAGAAGCATGTAAAAATTTGTCTAAGTATACACTCAAGGCACATCCTTCCTAGACGTGTGTAGTGTGAATCAGTCAAAACGGGTCGAGCATCATAAGAGTAATTTCTAGATTGTCTTTTCGGAATCAACGCTTCAACTTTAAAATCTCACAGATATCTCTCTCTCAAACGAACTCACGAGATTTGGGTTAGTGTATCGCTCTTATGTGTGAGGAGGTGAGTAAATATAAGCAAGTTCAAACGTCTCACACACATATAAGAAATAACGAACATTTAGAAAGAAAATGATCTCATGAAAGAATACTAATCACTATAGTGAGAATGTCAAGTTATTCATCATATTAACTTTCATTTTCTCGAACACCTAGGGAAAAATATGGATGATTGTGGGTGAGGGGAAATGAGATGGGAAGGATAAGATGATATGAGGTAGGATGGTGAGGGATATGCGAGAAGAATGTTTAACACTTTAGACACAAATGTCTTTATTTCACAAGACTTGACTACAAACTCTCTTTTTCTTTTCTTTTTTCTCTCTCTCTCTATTTTTTTCTTTTTTCTTTTTTTTTTCCTTTTTCTTTTTTTTTATACTCTCAATCACTGAAGACATTTTACATTTAAAAAATAATCTTTTTCTAAAAAATGAAGGATGATATATGAATGTAGGTGTGTGGATGAAAATCTAGCGATCATGACAAATTTCAAGACAAGTGTTTCTTATAACTCGAAAGTGATGTCATTCTTAGTGATCAAGCCAAAATTTTAATGAAGAATAATGAGATCATACAACGAATTAAATTGTGGACCCAAAGAAAGTTGAATCAACTTGTGACTCGAAGATTGCGTAAAACACTTTCAAAGATGAAAGTCACAAATCTCACAAGCTAAAGTCTACACTCTTGATCCTTAAGGTTTTCTTGGGAATTGTAATACTCCTTAACTCTAAACCGTAGTGACGTGATAAGTGCGCAAATTTTTGTTGAGTCTAGAAATTCATTGTGTAATATGTCTTGTTATGTATTACATAAGCTATTTAGAAAAAGATAAATCCTCTAGCTTGATTCCTTAGTATAAAAAAATGGATGATAGAAAATTCACGTCAGTGAGTGAGATGAAAGAAACTGCACGAAAATTTAAAAAAAAATCAGGTTTGAAAATCATTTTTTTTCAAAAGAGGTACGATTTTGATAAAATTTCCAACCCCAAACAAAAAGGAACATTATCCTCAATGTTAGGTAAAATGATTTTTAAAATTAAAAGCAAAAGGTAGGGAAGAGATTACCAGAATCAACCGCTAATGAAGTGGACAGATGAAGCCAAAACTAACCTGAATAAATGATAAGATAAAAATGGTGTACAAGTCTGTAAAGCATGATAAAGCATTGGGTGATGTGAAACACCACCCCCAGACAGGATGAGACTGATACAAGAAGCAACGAGTTGCATCCTAAAAGCGCTAAGTTTAATGTCTTCAGCGAAACCGAAGGGATCTCACCCTAAGGATAGGATCTAGGAATGCACGAGGTGGCAGAAAAAGTGAGTGATGAGAATCACCCCCAAACAAGAATGAAGCGTTCGTCTTTTTGGATAAAGGCTAAAAATGGTCAATGCACTTATATGTAAAATTGCATAACACTATGCAAAGCATCGGTGGACCAAGGGTGGGTGGGTATTAGGGTAAGGGTGAAGAGGCACCGGTCACGGGCCTTATTGAGCCGTAAGGTCAGGGAAACACGGGCCCTGTAAGAATAGTGCTCAAGTTGGATGGGAAGGCAATATGATTTGAAAAGTGGAATGGAATGGGCCTTATAAAAATCACACGATCATTCTATGAACGAGCAATGATAATGATCGCGACGTGACACGCTAGGGAGATGTCGATGGGAAAAATCAACACCACAAGAGAATGGCGAGCATGGGGAAACAAGCTCGGTGTCACAGAAGTAGACAGTAGCATCATAAATACTCTTACGGAAGGTGGAGGATGATTTTAGGTTAGGATTTAAATGCATGGTTAGGAGCATGCAAGGTATAATATCAAGATCCAAACCAGGTGATGGGATGGAAGGGACAATGGGTGGATAAATGGTGTATCGAGTGGGATAAAAGTGGATCGGGTGGGACAAATTGCGGGGGAAGATGATCAAACTCAAGTGTAGGGGACACACACTCGTCGAGAGGAGTAAAGGAATACTCACAAAGGAGTGTGGTATCGAAAGATGGAGTGGTCAACTTCTCCACAAGAATATCACCAATAATTGTGGTGGGCTGTTCAAATGAGGCATCAAGATTGGAGATAGAGGAATCATTGAAAATATTGGGCTCAAAAGGAGCCATGCATGGTGGAACAGGTTCCATATCCGGAGAGGTAGAAACCATCTCGGATTCAATCTCGAGAAAATTGTGAGCACTCGTAGCCGAAGCTAACCTATAATGAAGTGGTTCCTCGGGAACACACGTGGTGGGCTCGATAGGCGTAGACTCGAGTATATTTTTGGATTCGGCGGGAAAGGGAGCGTGAACCTCAAAGTGGGGTTCTTTTGGATATGACTGGAGAAAATCAGTCTCACTAATGAAAGGTAAGTCAACACAATTGTCAACTTGAGTCCTGGACCATGCAATGGTCTTAACTTCGAGATTCTCAGGGTGGTAGGGTTGGTCGCACTCAAAATTAGTGGAACAAGATGACACATCATCATTCCATCTGGGGGACAACAATGGGTTGACTTTGGGTGAAGTCCAACTCTCGCTCACACTCAAATTTATTTAATCTTTGTTCAAGCCGTTGGAGGGCTTTATTTGAATTTGAGTGAATTACTCTTGCTCGAGGATGAACTTTTTGCAAGAGGCTTTCAAGAGTGGAGGTGGATGATGGTGGTGGAATGATGGGTGGTGGCAGTAGAGGTGGACACAACTCACTATGGACACTAGGATGCGGAGAATACTCATATGAAGTGTGGGAAATGGGGTTAAGTGTGTCATACACAAGAGAAGCATCTTCGTGAGAGACAAATGGTTGATAATCGTGGGGGAACTGATCAGGAATGGGTGCACTTGGTTGCCATGAAAATTATTGGAATGCGTGAGGATCCACAACATCGGGTTGAGATTCGTATTGCGTGAGAGGGTGATCAAGTCTCCACGAATAGCTAGGGTACTCACATAACTCGGGATTGGATATATCACGAGAATAGGCCGAGGTGGGTTCCGAAATAGTGTCATATGGATACACATGTTCCATAATGGGTTCGTAGGGATATGAAAAGTAAGGGCACTCATGGGGCAAGTGATCGGCATATGAATAGGAGGTGCGTACATAGATGGTGCAAGAATATCAACGGTACTCGTGAGAGAGATGAGACCACTAAGTATATCATAAAGAGACTGCTTGGAATCACTCTCACACGTGTCGCGTGACAATGGAAAATGACAAAAGTAATCACGTGAGGGGCGTTCTTCGACCATGTGGAGAGAATTATATTTTTTGAATTTTTTAAGTTTTTTCAAAAGGAAAGAAAATATTTTTGGATTTTTCTGAAAATGAAAGAAAGAAAATATTTTTGGATTTTTATAAAAATAAAGGAAGAAAATATTTTTGGATTTTTTTTGAAAAATAAAGGAAGAAAATATTTTTGGAAGAACGGAGTGGGAAAAATATTTGAACTCTTAAATTTGGGATGAACTCACTAAAATCGATTACCAAAAAATTTGAATTGGACACACACAAGTCAAGGATAAATCCTAACTACCATATAGCCAATTTTTTTATCTTTAAATTAATTGAAAGGATAGTCAAATTTTAATTAAATCCGCGGGCGATAAAAAATCACGAAAATTATCTGAGTGATCACCTTTTAAAAAATGTTCTCATATTAGGCTACTTAGTTGATTGATTTTAAATTTAATGATGGCTAGTGTAACACACATTTGGTAAGCGAGTGAGTCATGTGATGAAATCCCTTATCGTGAATGACCGGGTGTAGGTCTTAGTAATTTAATTCATCACACCATGCGAAAATAAATTCCAGAATAAAATCTCACAAGAGCACTTAGTCACACACAAAAATTTACTCGCTGACAGGAGAGGCGCGAGGGTTTTAGAAATGTACCTCCCACGGTTTTTACGCTGTGGGGTGATGAACAATTTGAGTCGAACGGGGGGAGATCATACATATCTCAGTCGGCCCCGGGAGTCCTATCGACCCAAGGTAGAGAGGCTTCTTTTCCTCGCCTTTGGACGCCCTCTCTCCACCTTGTCTGATTTCCCTATCACGCTTGTCTTCGATTATTACAAATTTAAACGAAAAATAAATGGTTTCTCCAAGCATCGCAATACGAGCTAAGAATAAAAATCCTAATACAAGCCTTCTAAAATAAATGAAAAAGGGTACGAAAATAAAAGTGCAATACAAATGAATCATAAAATGGGAAAATCCTCTCAAGTGCTTCGAGCTCCAAAGATTGGCAACGAAGCCATTTGATAGAGATGCCTTTACGTAACTTGTCATTGTTTGAAAGCTCCTCTAATCAAAACCTTTCATACCTACAAAAATATAACAATTATAAAGTGTAGCGGTAAGTAAGAGAATCAATCCAAATCTAAGGGTGAAACAGACAAGAGAGGAAATATGTAATTCATTTTTTTATTTAATTTCTTTTTGGAGGACTTTTTACTTTTTCTAATTTTTTTTAGCGTTTCTCAATATTAAAACAATTTTGAGATTAAGGTGAAATAAGACTACAAAATCAAAGATGTAAATAAAAGTAAGTGAAGATAGTAAGTAAATCTAACTAAATAAAAATCTAAAATATAGGAGATGGGTGAGGAAATAAAAGTGAGGACCAACAAGGGATAGGATGACACCATATATTCTAGTTAATTAAAATTAATTATTCCAAGTTAGTATCAAAATCATAAATCAACTCTCGTTGTAAATGTAATTTTGATAATAACATTTTAGAAGATTGAATTTAACACTCCTACAACTCTTAAAATGTAGATCCAAACATCATCTAACAAATCACCCGCTAGGATCGATCAATTAAACTAGTTTAAATCATAAAAGTAAGCCTAGAGTTGAAATTAAAAGAATAATACCGCACTTGAGAAACCTCTATCTCTAGTTTGAATCTAAAATGGGTATTATAACTAGAATTTCAATTTTCTCTCGAAAATCATTTACCCTCTCTCGAGGCGTAAATTAAAATGTAAGAGTGTAAAATTAATCATCAAAGGGACATTTAATTTAAATTAATTAATTAAATTAGGATTAACATCAAATGATGGGTCACCCTACCCCTTGAAATGAGTTTTAGCCTAACATGATATCAAACATGATAAACAAACATTCAATAGGCATTTAATATAAAAGAGTAGAGAGAAGAACAATGAAACCAATCTCCTGAATTCAATTGACTTCAATCCTCGAATTAGAAGCATACAACCCTCCAAGCGAGTGATCAACAAAAATATAAATAAAAAAATTTACTCAACTTAAATCTGACAAATTTATTTTCTCATTAATTTCTAAAAAAACAAAATAAAATAAATTCTAAGCTAAAAAAACTACACTAAAATGGTGTTTCTCGCTCTAAAATTTTCTCTCAAAAAATCTAGATTATTTATTTTGGTCTTCAAATGGCCTTGGGTCTTCTTATATAGTGAGGCACATGGAGCTAGGGCGTAAATTGGGTATGGATTAAAAGTGTGCACGGGGTGTGAGGTGAGAGGGGGTTATTTTAGGAAGAAAAGTGGGAATTAAGTTAGCTGGGGGTAATTTTGGAAAAGGGGTTAAAAAAGGGTTAAAGACATGTGGTAAATGGGTTTTGTAATTTTTGACTTTTGGTCTTTGTTTTGGGATGAGCAGGTGAAAAATCGTGTTGGCTTAGAAATGGGTCTTTGACATATGTGTTATGGAATCGGGTTTGTGGGGTTGGCTTCGATAATGGGTTTCGAGTTTGGGTGGTTTCGGTTTGATGATGGTTGGAGATCGACAGGGGTCGCGGGTTGACAGGTCTCAGGTCGGGAGGTGTTGGTTGTCGTCGACGGGTAAGATCGCGGGTATTTTGTCGGGGTTAGACCCGGCCTGAACGGTTGGTCAGAGTAGTTTTGGGTTTGGTTGCGGGAGGTGAGAGAGAGAGAGGTGGGTTATGGAGGTTGGGATGGACATCAATAGAGGTGAGAGAGGAGTCATTGAGTGAGGTTTAAGATGAGTGTAGGGGGGTTAGGTGTAGGGGGTGTAGGTTAATATAGTGTGTGGGTTAGGATGTGTTAAGTGGTGTGTATGTTTGTTTTGTTTGGGTGCACGGTGAGTGTAGGAGTTTAGGGGTGTGGGTGAGGGATTAGTTTAAAAGTATGTGAATGTGTGGGATAATGTATGTGTGTGTGTTTAACTTTGCACCCTAAATAAAATAAGAAAATAATAAATAATAAAATAAACGTAATAAAAACAAGTAAAATAAAAATAAAAGTATAAACTCAACTAAAAATAAAAATCAACTAAAAATAAAACTCACTAAAAAACCTAAAAAATAAAAATAACACGACACAAAATACAAACACTAAAAACTAAACACGACTCAAATAAAAACTAATAAAATGAAATGAAACAGAACCAAACAAAAAATAATAATAAACTAACTAGAAACTAAAAACTAACAAAAATAAAGGAAAGCAAATACTTGACGCACTAAGATAAAAAAATAAATCCTATAAATAAAATCTATTAAAAATAAAACTCAAATAATAAAAAACTACAAAATAAGTAAAAATAAAACCTAAAGTCCTAAAAATATAAGATATAGAAAAAACTAAAAATAAAGATTAAGATTAAAAACTAATAAAAATAAAAATTAAAAAGAAATAGAAAATAGATTTTAGAAAATTTTAAATAAATCCTAAAAATAAAAACGACTCAAACTAAAAATCTAAAAAAAATAATCTAAAAATCACAAACTAAACACACATAGGGTTTGGGGTTTGGGGTATGTTTACGTTTGGTTTAGGCTTGGGTAGGGTACGAGACTGAAGAATTAGCTTCATAAATCGCACATTTGCTTTGAAATAAGCGTCAAACTTCCACAAACAGCGATCAAAACTACACATTAAACATTTACGCCTATAAGATCCAAATTGTCGAGAATTAGCAACTAAAATATGTTTGTTCGGGGTATAAAATGTACACATTTCGGTGCCTATCAAATGGAAACGATAGATGTAAGTTTAAATTAACTTGATAAAATATTATAAAAAAAAATATGATCGTATAATTCTGATGAAAGATATTATAAGAGAAAATTATATTTAAGTCCTATTTGTCAGATCAACGTGCATATAAGTCCTATTAACTTTTCAACAACCATATATGTCCTATTCCAACTTTTTAAGGATTTTTTTCACAATTTTACCCTTTTTAAAACCAATCATCCGTAACTTCCTTTAGGAAGTTACATAAGTGGTTGGACTTTTTTTTTAATCTTAAAATGATCATAACTTTTGATTCACAAATCCGTTTTTCGTAAAATTATTATTTTTGAAATCTGCTCGACGAGATCTATCAAACAAGATCCATGAAGCTTATATAATTTCAAAGAAAAAATTACACAAACAGTAAACTTTACTGTATGCACTAGAATATGAAATAGTTTTATATATGTGACATTTTCACAAACAGATAGTAACATTTATAATATTACTACAGTAACATTTACTGTGGTAATATTACGCAGTATATACATATATATATATTGTTGATACCAAATTTAGTCTGCTGACATGGATCAATAAAGCGAAGACACGTGGCAGTCTACGTGGCAACAACAGGCACTTCCGAGGAACTCACACGCTCCGAGGAACCATACTACAACGAGGAACACTGTTTCCCCGAGGAACTCATACGCTCCGAGGAACGAGAACTCTCCGAGGAACTCTTGTGCACCGAGAAGCCTAGGCGGTCCGAGTAACTCAGGTGGTCCGAGCTGCACCTCGAACAAAGCATTAATAGCGAGATAACCAACAGTTTGACTGTCCATTAAATGCTTATCATTCAGACGCATATGCTTAAAGGGCATTGAATGTATTACCCTTTCATATGTATATCATTTAATGTAGTACCCTTTCACTTTACAGCCTCCGGGCTATAAATACATTGTACAATCCTCATTGTAAGAGAGGCCCAGACCGGAATTTCTTAAGATAACTTGTAATCGAGAATTCCCATACAAACAGCAATACCAAAACAGTGGACGTAGGCCATTCTTATAAGGCTGAACCACTTTAAAAACTCTTTGTCTTATTTATTTATCTGTGATTGAATAATTAGAGTAATCTAGTTTTTTACATCAACATATATATACGGTGGATCCAAACCCTCTTTTTCCAAAATTACCTTATATTTAAAGGTGCGCGCTAGCGGCATCCGATCCTTACCCCCATTGTTGGAGATTCAAAGACCTTAATCAGAGCTCCGATTTTGGATGGGTAGTGGTGGCATGTGGTGCCATTGGCGCTAACTTTTGAAAATAAGAGACTTTTGAATAAATGAATTCTGGATCCACCAGAGTGGCATGGATATTAT